>CM062805.1:414729513-415374443 GCA_031772625.1 Pinus tabuliformis | reverse complement strand
TGTTTCCTAGTTATATTTGTGAGTTTGAAGGTGTCATTCAATTTTTTGGCAGTGACCTGGCTCTGGGCTGAAAAAGTGCTCAAATCTCGGGGACGCTGGCATGCCTTGTCATGAGAGCGTCCAGAGCTCCTGGATATCGGCAGGCCTATAGCATGAGAGCATCCAAAGGTCAAGTGGTCAGAAACTTCAGTGGTACCCAGGGGATAACTACCCCAGTGGCTGGAAATGGTTCCTAGGAGTCTTGTAGCTTATGTGGAAGGTCTTTATGTTGTGTTTTCGTCGATTCCACTTCCTTAAGGTTACATAGGATGTTGAATCCAATCATAGTATCCTCTCGTCACATGTTTACCTCGGTTGGTCAATTACTTGGGTATATGTAGGAGGAGGGTGTTATAGAGTGGTAACAGAGCATGGTTCACCCCTTGGACTGGATAGGCAGTGTGCGGGTCATGCATTCATGTCATTTTCACGTGTGATTAATCATCCATGTGGTCTATGTGCTTGTTGCATATGCATGGTGTCACTCATGGTTGTAGTGATGCCATCATGTGAAAGAGGATGTTTTGTTATGAAGCATGTCTTCATGAGTGTATGATTGGTTACATGTTGTTTATGCTTGCGTATTGCCAATGTACATTGATATGGTTGGTGTTGTCATGCATGAGGTCATGTTATGTGTAATTTGATATGGTCTTGTATTAATGACTGGACTCTAGCTACACTAATGGTTACATGGTTATATGCTTTTGTATTTAATGTCTATATGTTGTTATGATTATATCATACATGTATCACCTTGATTTTCTGATATTGCAGATGAGATATCCTCCCCGAATTTTGCTAAGGTACATTGGTTTATTGTGATTTGGTTTAGCTGACATAGTATGCCTTGTAGGAGAAAGATCAAAATGACTAGAAAGATGGTAGACTATAAAGACTCTCCCTATGAATCAGATGAGTAGCGTGGTGTTGGGCACTCTTCTGATTTGGTAAACACATTGAGAAGCTTGAAGAAAGAAATAAGGAGTTGTAAGGCAGACAATGATAGGATCATACAGGCACAAGAGAAACAAGCAGAGGTTAATGTTATACTTCTTTAGAGTTTATCAGAATTGCAGCAACAAGGGCCACTTCAAATTAGCCATGGACAAGAGGATAGAACTAATGGGGCATATGGAAGTAGGTCTCATGGTGGTCACATTTCAGATAGAGATGACACTATTAGAGATGGCAGGTTGTTGGATACTCCGGATAGGAGAGGTGATGGATACAAGTATTATTCTAGTTCTGGTTCTAAAGGCATCATGATCATCATTGTTATCATCCTTACAAGAGGAGTGATAGGGGATACTTTCAAATGAATTTAAGAAAGAAAAGCCACCTACTTTTGATGGATATGTGAAGAAGCTGGAAGATGCAGAGGCTTGGATACTTGGGATGAAGAAGTTATTTGAGTTGCATAATTACATAGATAATATGAAGGCCAGAGTAGTTATCTTCAGCTTGAGAGGTAAAGCAGACATCTGGTGGGAATATGTGAAGTGGGTTAGAGACTGTTAGTGCTTGGAATTCACCTAGGCTGAGATAGACAAACTCTCAAGGCTACATCAAACCATTTCACCTCGTAGCTAGCCCTACGAGGTATGAGAAGGCTCTCTCGGGTCAAATTTGATAGATCTTATAATATAATAAGCTGACCAATTAGGATCAAAGATATTAGGCTAGTAAATTGATAAGGGGGGTTGATTTAAAGATTTTTGGGTTTTGGTGGCAATTGGAGGGAGTGCAATTTAGGGTGCGGGGATGGAGCACAGTTTTTGCAGGGGTTCTTTGGGGCAAGGTAGGAACTTGTGCTGATGCCTTTGACTTGGATGAGTGATCAGGGAAGAAAGAGAGGAGGTTAAAGAGGGCAAACAAGGACTTTGAATCCTCTTTAAACAGTGGAAAACATATATATTGAACAGAATTAAAAGCTGAGCATGGCATGCATGAATTCAAACTTTATCACTTTATCTTGTTCAATTAGCAGCAAAGAAAGAGAGATGTAACACATAAACAAACTTACAGTAACAATTAGAAGACACACCATCAACACAATGATCCACAAGAATCCACAATGAAGTCTGCAAAACCCTGGCTTCCTTTCCTTAAATTGCAGAAGTAGATGTACAATACACAATAATGCTTTCTCCCACAAGAGTCCAACCATCAAAATGAGAAAGAGAAGGCATAATATAGAAGGTCAAACCTCTTTCCCCCACCTCTAGGGGTCGAGCTCAGCTTCCTAGGAGCTGTTACAACTAATTCTAAATCAGTCACTAGATAATAGGCCAGCACAACAACTTGCCTCTAAAAGTTAGGAAGCCTATCCATGCATTAAATATTAACTATTTACATCAAAGAAGCTTCTAGAAGAGTAAAGAAAGATAAAGCCTATCAAAGTACCATGAAAATATTACATTCATCCATCATCTACAAGTAAAAATGGTCAACCATAGTCAAAACAGTGTTTTTTGACCGAAAATGGCAAATTCTGGCAATTCTGGAAGTTCTGGTCGCGCCCCTTTGCAGCTACTTTTGAGTGGGTTCCACTGATCCAAATCAGGTGCAAGATGGCTCATTGGAAAGCTTGGTCTGTCTACTTTCCATCCCAAGTGGAATTTCTGAATTTGGTGTTGATTTGACCCCTCAAAAACCATTTCTCCCAAGGTCACTTTCTGCAACTCAAAAAGTGGGCAGAAAGTCATTTTTTAGGTGTATTTTGAGCTTTTGGAGGCTCAAAACTCAAAATTAGGCTGCCCCCAAGTACTGGTAATTTTTCTTTTTGCATGCCCTTTCCAAAAATGCCAAGTTTGCAAAATTCCGAGCAGCCCTTCAAAATGGTCTCACCCGGGGTGAGACCAAACCGTGGGCGAAACCTGTAATTTTACCAAAATTTGCAAAATGCTCCAAAATTCTCAAAATTTTCAGATTTTGATGCTAGATCAAGGCTGATCAGTACCATGATGAGTGAGGGGATGCCTCAGCCAAGATGCGGAGTGGATTTGTCCTTTTCTTCTTCTTCCGGGCCTCTGACAGCTCTCTTTGGAGAATTTTCATTCTCGCCTTGCAAACATGTAATCTTGCCCAGTAGTGTGTCTTCATGTTCCGGAGCAGCTCTTTGTCACGGTTTGCCTTGTCTAATAGTCCCTCCAAGCGCCAATTTGCTCGGATGAGCAATAACTCTCTATCCTTGGGCAGTGGGTCCCCAGGCCTCCTGCGGTTGATGACTCGGTCGAATCGAATCCTCCATAACTCATCCAACTCCTTCTCGGTCTCCAGCTGTTTGGTCCGCTGCTCTAAATAAGTGATAGTCCACTGAGCCATCTCAAGCTTCCGCTGCAACACAAGGTTCTCTTCCTTGAGCTCATAGAAATCTGAAGAGGAAGGAGAATGAGCATCACGACCAGTGAAATCATCATGTGCCTCGCCAACTGCCTCATCCTCAACCATGGGCTGCTTGCCCTCTCGTACTGCCTGTGCCGATGAAGAAAGCGAGGCCCCTTCCACCTGGTGTGGAGATAACACTCGCTGCTCTGATGATGAAGACGAGACCCCTTCCACTGGCTGTAGAGAAAGTACTCGTCGGGCTGCTGCAAATAAGGTCCTGTGACCTCTTTGATATGTGACCCGAGGAGAAGAAGCCATGTGTCTCGGGATGCTGGTCTCGGGCTGATGTGATGGCCCTCCCTCCTCATGAACTGCCTCAGGCCCTGAATGTGGCTGTGTGAAAACATCTCGGGAGATGAAATCCGCCCAAGGGATGCCCTGCTGGCTCAGCTGATGGGAAACTACTAGCTGAATAAGACCATGATGGCATAGGCTCCGGAGCTGCTGTACTGGAGTCTGTCTCCGAAAGGTAGTGGCTATCCTCTGAATGTCGTGAAATAAGTATGCCGAGATGTTCATCATCCTCACTCTGGTGAAGTGCATCATCATGCGGATATGACAAGAAAATACTCGTGAGAATCTCCCCTCGCATGTGAAGTAGTGCATAATGAGTCTCATGGTGTCTATATACTCTGCTCGAGGAACTTGATAGGAAAGTTCCTTGTCAAGTGATGCACATAGGCAGGCCTAACATATGGCTCATAGTTATACCAGGTCCACCCACTTGCGCTTTGGCCATACCTCACCCACATTGGGTATCCCGGTAGCATCTGTGATAGCCTCTGGAGAAAACACAAAATTCACCCTCCAAGGGTGACCTGCCTGTCATGGAGATGGAGGACAAACAACCGGGCCAAGTCTCTGTGATGCTGGATGTGTGACAGCCTCTCACAAAACTGAAAACAAGCCATATGCTGAAAGCAAGATACTGCCAATGGGCAAGCCTGCAACTCTGTTAGTGATGTAGGCTCTTCCCTCTTGTGGTGACCACCCTTGCCTCCCCTACGAGGCCTCTGCTGTATCTCAATCTCAGTAGATGATGATCGATCATCACCTTGCTCATTAGTCTCAGTGGTTGACATGGTGTTATTGAGCAAGGTGGAATAAATAAGTCAAAATGACCGCTGCCCTGCCTGCAAAATGCTGTGAAGTATGCTGTTTTCAAGGGAAACATCATGAGGGATATGTTAGGGGAGGGAATTTACATATAGGAAAGGGAAAAAATATATATATAAGCAGGGAATTCTGAAGGAAAACATCACATAATGTTAAACATGCCATCTCATCTTTCATCATTTGCAAATCAATACTTTATTTAGGGAAACTGTGATTTTTAATCACCAAGGGAAAGGACAATATAGAATTTTCATCATGATGGAAGGAAGGATGTCATGGGCATAGGGGGATAAGGCAGCATCAACTATCAACATTTAACCGGCTGCTCATTTCATTTTGTCTTTGAATGTCTATTAAGAGCATACTCTGTTTTTTATAACTTTTAAAATGGTCATTGATGCTTTTGGGGAACAGGGACTTTGTATGCTTGATCACCAAGGGAGGGAAGGGTTACTGTAATAAATTTGCAAGAAAAATGGGATATGATGTGTCAATGGTATTTAGGAAGATGAGGGTGAAAGGGAATTAGGGTTTAAGGGAACAATGAAACCCCTCAACAAAGTCTGCCAACTAATTTTCATGACAGCAGTTCATTTAAAACAGAGGCAGCTTCATCATGCTTTTGCCATGAGTGAATTAGGGTTTTCAATTACATACTTTGTCAAAAGGGAAGGGTATCAATTGCATAGGGTTAGGGGATTTAATGAGCAATTGAATCAAGGTTTTTGTGAGGGAAAAGGTAAGGGAAAACAGAGTTTAAGGATAGGGAGATAAATACCATGTCACTTTGCAAACCCTAGCAGCACAGCAAAACTGCTCTTTTGATAACTATGCAGCTGTATATTAATGAATTTTTGTCATGAGCACCATACAGCTACTAATCTTTGACATTTACACAGCAAGAGGTCATTTTTCTTTGTTTTTATAAGGCTATGCAAGTTACATTTTTCACTGTTTTTTGTGTGATATTCATAAGCATGCCTTGCTATCATTCTTTCTTTTTGTTTTTATTGTTTTTTTTTTTTTTATTCTGCTGTGTATTTACATATGTAAATTTGCTGTATATACTAGTGTAGGGTTTGAACATGACACATGGGAAAAGTAGGTAGTTTATAGGGTTTGAGGGCAGGTTTGGTATGACTAATTTGCAAATGAGATTAACAAATATAACATGTTAACTATTAATTTTAATTTTTGGGAAAATGAATGGAGGGATATAAGGAAAAAAAATTGTCTTGAAAAACAAACAAACTGTCATACATATGCATGCAAAACATCAAGTCATTTTAACCTATTTTCTATAGATTTCCTTGCATAAAATCATGACCATAATCTTCTTTTTGCAACCCCAACCCATCATCAAACATGTGAATGAGGCATACCTGAACAGTTGGAAAAATTCGAGGGTGAATTTGGCGTTTGAATAAATTTTACAGCAAACTGATTTTTTGGTCGCGCAAGCTCCCAGTTTGGTCTCACCCCTCCGTTTGGTCGCGCCTGTGTAATTTAACACAGCGCGTTGGCCTTTTTTGGTCGCGCTCCTCCGTTTGGTCGCGCTCCTCCAAAAGACTGAAACTTCTGCAATTTGCCCAATTTCGCCCTCTAATCACCTTTTGCTTGTAATTTCTTGCTCCAAATGCACAATGAAGACCTTGCAAGAGGGAATTTGCTTTTATAGGCTCATATTTAAAAAAATTTGACTTTAAAAACCCACTTTATAATGTTTAAACCTTACATTCTCTTTAACACTATTTTAGAGTCTTTTTTGTCCTGAAATAAGCTCCTTGGATGCGTTTGACTTCGTTCTTTTTGCAGGTTGACCGCCTGATGGACTGTAGCGAAGGAACCAGGTTGTTGCCGGCACTTTAACAAATTTTTGAAAATTTCTTTGTTTTTTCAAATTCCACATGACCTTGGAATTAAAAACAGTGTTTTTAAATCCAAGGCATAAAATGAGCTGTAGCTGAAGAAGATGACAATGAAACATATGTACAAAACTCCTTCCGCTTGCTGGGCACTTACTGACCATGACTCATGACCTTGAAATGATTTTGACTCATAACCCTAGACCTAAGACCATGGGACTTCAAAACAAGAATAAAAACAAGCATGACTCAATTACATGTTGTATGACCTAATCCAACAAAGCCAAGAAGGGAACAAAGACCAGCTCCTCCATTCAGTGTTATGGCATGCCTAGCGGGATGCAAAACTGACACTGATGAGACACCTATAAATGCATATGCAAAAGAGTTATTGATCACTGATGGAGGGCTCAAGACCGACACTAACAGAGACATCAGGATCAATGAATGACTTGAGTTGGCACGAGTTCAAGAGGTTTTCAGGATGAATTACTTGTCATAAAGGTAGTACGACAGTAAGGCCAAAGAATTCTATGAGCTATATGGGATCAATGACAAAGGAAGAGTACATGACTAATTTTGTGGAGCTATTGAGGTATGTACTGTATCTTAAAGATGATAAGGCTAAAGTTTAGTGATTTGTTAGTGGATTGCCATTAGCATTTAGAGTTCGGATTGAGTATGATGAATCTTGTCACTTGAGGGAGTTATTGGGAAATTGAAGCATTGCTATGAACAGTCACGTAAGAATGAATCTCAGCAAGGTTGGAAAGGGAAAGAAAAAGGTAAAGGTAAATGGTAGTCGAAAAGAGGAAGGCCTTAGAATGAAGATGAGAAAGAAAATGTGGCACCACAAAAGAGGTTCAATGCAACTAGACAGGGACATGGATCATAACAGCAACATAGAGGTGAGGGTATGATGCAAGAGCATTCAACCCAAGAGAAAATTATTGTATTTTAGTAGACATAGGGGGTCATGTCTTTTAAGGAAGTTGGATTCCTAAGTGATGAATTAATGTAATATTTAGGCTTTTGAGTGAGTAGGATGAGAATTAATTAGATGTTGTGAGGATGTTGTGAATGCTCTCGAATTAAGGAGAACATGAATGGTTAATAATGACAAGAGAGTTAGAATTCAATTATAACTCTTAAGGCAGTTTCATGATTCGAGGAACTAGAGAGGACATTTAGGAGTCAATTCAGTAGATTAAGGGTTTGAACCAGAATTAGTTCAACAGAACCTTTCTGGTACAAATGTAAGCCTACGAGCAGAGTGTAAAGGGAGGAGGCCACTAATATTGAAGATCAGGCCTGAGAGACAGAGAGTCTCAACATGTAACTAGTTGTTTATTTATCAATACAAAGGTCTATCCCAAACTGTATATGTGTGTATGTTACAGGTATTAATAGATTGAATTGTGTGTGAATTCGTAGGCTCTGTAACAGAGGTTGCAGACAGAGTTTTGTAGACCACGCAAAGAGAGAGAATGATTTAGAGGAATCTTAATGGGTCTTTGAATCCAATTAGAGGATCAAAGCAGAGCTCTGGAGAGATTGTGATGTGAGAATTCACAAAGGTCAAGCTCAGGAGTGAGTTGAGCAGAGGAGGAAGAAGGTCGAAACCCTGAAGAAAACCCTGAACCACAAGAAAAACATTAAAGAAGTGAATTAAAGTCAAACCAAAGGGACGAACGAAGAGACGAGTCGTCGATGCATAGCAAATATTGGATCTCATAGATCAACGGTCATTGCATGATGAAGGTACACAGAAGATAATTAGTGAAAAGGCGGATTTATATACACAAGAGGTATTTTGGGTGAGTGTGAAGTGGTAAGCTGTATTTCGAGGAAGGCACCCGATACCATTCATCAAAGGACACATAGCACGAGGGCGGATAGGGAAAACTCTTTATCGAACAGATAATTCCTGTGCTAATTATGTACCTGGAATCTTTTGTGGACCGTTGGATCCACTAAGAGAAGATCTACGGTGGGGAACTATCGGGCAATTTGTGTTTGTTCGGAGAAGACTTCAACCATTGATCTGATGGCAGTAGAATAACGGCGGAGATTATTTCGCTTCGCAAATGTTAAATGGAGTTATATCAGTGGAGAAGTAATGCGATGAGCGATGGAGTGGACCCGATAAAGTATTGAGTTGTGGCTTTGAGTTATTTGAAGTCTGTTGTGTTAGTCACATATCAGAGGAGATGGAGTCGTGTGTTAATGTGACCGCAGAGATGAAAATAGTGATTAGCGATTGTGATAAAGTGTAGCATCGATATCTATGCAGAAGCCATACCAAGGCGGAAATGTATGTTTTGCATATATTTCCTTTGTAAATGGTTTATAAAGGGTTTAACGCAGATATATGAGGTTTCATATATAAGTCCACCATTATCAAAGGATAAAGGGTTTATGTGTTAAATCGTATATAACCAATGCATAAAGAGGGGGAAGTTTATATATATGCGGCCAAGGTTTAATGAGGGCTTAGAGGGGTTGTATGAGTCCGATATTAAATGAATGAAGGTTATAAGGAGTTATAATGTCCCAATAGGAAGGTTTAAAAGAAAGGTTTTAATAAAGTCATATATGAAGGATAAGGGGTGATTAAAGTCCCGATACATGCACATTGAATGAAAGGTTAGACTATGTTGGGTTCCCTAACCTTAATAATGAAGATTTAACTCCTTAGAGAGTTTAAATTCTTGGGAAAAATGTACTTATGCATATTACATGCATACTGTGGGTGTAAAGTAGGGGTAACCCTGCGTCATTAGTGGTATCAAAGTGAGTTTAAGCTCTTTTGATTAAAGCAGAATTGTGTAGAATACAAGAGTGATTGCAGAAGAAAGAAGAGATCAGGATATTTGAATCTGATAAGTAGAAGGTGTGAGATAAGATGAGAGTAAGCGATACTCTAAGAAGAAGAGACTGCAGAAGCATAAAGAAAACACAGTGACGTTTGTTTTCTTGAGGAGAATCGAGATTCACTCAAATGTGAATGAATGATAAAGACTACAACAGAAGATTGTAAGGGGAACTTTTGAAGTTCCTGGGAGATTATATCAGTTCCAGCAGAGGCTTGGAGTAGACAGGAATAGAGGATTCCTTGAAGAAAAGTGAGAGCAAGATTGCTTAGTACAAGTTCTGAAGGAAAGAGGGCTTGGAGACCAAACAGAGGACAATCCATTCAAAGTGCAGAAGAATGGGAGAATAAGATAATACATAGATCTTGGAGGTAAGATAGCGTGTTTTGTTTCAAAATGAAATTGAAGATTGTGGTTGCAGATGAAGCATCTCAGCAAAGGACACCAAGAGAATCTATGAGAGGAGAACCAGATGTGTTCTTGAAGGTAGAGTAAGGAAAACACTCTGAAGGAGAAGTGAAGAATCCAACAAGAGATTGGACAGAGAGGACAGCTGAAGTGTTCTCAAGAGAGAGTAAGAGATTACAGAAGCTTAGAAGGAGCAAAGGTGTTGCTCAAGAGGAGGTTCCAAATAGAGGACCCGTGCTTACCAAAATACTGAGTGAGGAGAGCTTAGTGAGGTAAGATTGCAGCGAGGAGGACTAGCTGTTGCAGAGGCTTGTTGCAGATGAGTGAGGAGCTCATGAAGAAAGAGGAGAAGAAGATGACTACTGATAGTCATAGCAGAGGTTCAGAGAGAAGCCACAGCAGAAGATATGAGAAGAAGAATGCCAAAGCAGATGGCAAGAGACTGAGTCAAGAGGAGATTGACAAGGAGTTGGCTGAGATAAGAAAAGAACTTGATGTGTTAACAATGCAGCTAGAAGAAAACCAGAGACAAGGTTGGGTATTAAGGAAGAAGCCAGTGGAGTGGCATGAGATGCAGAGAAGGCTACAGCAAAAGCAAGTAAAGTGGCTGAGGGAAAAACTCAAGGAAGTTGAGTTGGAAATGGAAGAGTCCATTTGTGAACCAGAACAGGGAAAAATTCTAGGAGAAAGTGAAGACTACACTGAAGCTAAAGAATGGAGATCAAGTGAAGATCTCATGGACTATTGGGATAGTTCAAAACAGCATGAGGAGATGCTAACTAAATATGAAGAGCTGATGTATAAGGCCATCAAGCCTTGTGTTTTTGAACCTAATAGTTTTGGTGTGCTTGCAGGATGCATAGGAGAGGATAGACAGTCTTGTGAAGCTGTCGAAAGCATGGAGGAGTATCTTACAGAAGATGAATACTCTGAAGTGAAGCTGAATAGAGCTCTTGAACTAAAGTATGAGGAGCAATGTGTTTTAGGGGATAAAAGGTACTCTAGAGTAGCAGAGTATGATGAAGAAGACCTCTCAAAGGAGGAAAGTATTGAGTTGTTACAGTAGAAAGAACTCATTGACAAATTAATAATTGGAGCTCTTACAAGACAAGAACCATTCCTTGTGAAGGAAGGAGATGAAGTTGAGCCTGAGGAGCTGAATCACGTAGAAGACTCAGAGCAGCAAGGAAATGTGATGACTAAAGAGTCGAGTAAGACTGCCAGGTCTTATGATTTTAAAATTAATAATTTGTGGATGATTGCAGGTACATCACAGGAGGATGAACAAACTTTAGAGTTTGTCAGAGAGAAGGAGTAGAATCTGAAATCTGTTCAGATCAAGACTGAGATGGCAAGATCTTAGAACCAGAAGGAGACAAAACAGAAGAGTCACCTGGAGTAGGCAGCAGAATGTTAGAACTGTCATAGAGGAGGAAGATGGCAGTCTTATTCCAATGAAGATTGAAGAAATGTTGTCCCAAAGAAATGATCCAATGAATGTCATTGGGGAAGGACAAAGATTGTTTGAAGATGATATGGAGGTTCTTAAAGAACAAGAGGGTAAGGTAAGAATCAAATAATTTCAAAGAAGAGTTAACCAGCAGCAGGCTAAGGAAGAAGAAGTTCACTACTGTGAACAAAAGCAGGGAGGCATCATTGAAACAGATGATGTGGAGGAGAGGCTAATTGACAGTCTCATGAATTCTTTTGAGAATTCAAAACAGCATACTGATGTGCTGACAGAGGAGAAAGAAACAGAGCAGCAAACTGAATTGTTGCCAAAGGAAAATAAGGCACTGAAGCCTTATGTTTTTTATTTTAACAAATGTTTTGTGAATGCAGGTTTAGTTGCAGATGCTGGAGGAAATTTGGCACAGATGAGAAACCAAATAAAGATGAAAGAAGAAGATTCTGTGGAAGAATTTAATCCATGGAACAGAGATGCTCAATTGCTGGAGAGAATGTTGGAAAGTCAGAATTCAATGCAGAAATTAGATGTTGCAGAGGGAGATATCCTTAAAGATATTCAGGAAGTTTGGGTGGAAGCAATGTCTACAGTGGTACCTAGAGCAGTAACTACAGCAATATCTAGGGCAGAAAAAGTTGGAGCAAGAGCAAAAGTAGAAGAAAAAGTAAGAATCCGACAACTTCAAAGAGAAGAAAATAAACAGCAATTTGAAGAGTTAGTGGACAACAGCAACAACCTGAAGCAGAGAGAAAGAGGTAACAGTGAATGGCAGAATATGGACCAACCCAAAGATATG
Source organism: Pinus tabuliformis (assembly GCA_031772625.1). Classification (NCBI taxonomy): domain Eukaryota; kingdom Viridiplantae; phylum Streptophyta; class Pinopsida; order Pinales; family Pinaceae; genus Pinus; species Pinus tabuliformis. The sequence continues at coordinate 415,362,488 of CM062805.1, read as the reverse complement.
CTAGAGATGGAGATTGAAGAGTTATGGTAGTTAATGATGAAGCAGTCCATATGGAGGAAAATGATAGCAGCAGGAAGGATGATCAATCAGAATTTGAACCTGATTGACAAAGAGAGGAAGATGAAACAGAAGACAACAAAAATACAGCAGCAGCAAAGGTGCAAGACATTTGGGCAGCTACAAACTAAAGTTTGGGACCCTGGAGGTTTTTACCAACACATGATCAGTAGATCATGAATATTTTCTACTTTGGGAGTCTGATGCAGGAGCATTCAACCCAAGAGAAAATCATTGTATTTTAGTAGACATAGGGGGTCATGTGTTTTAAGGAAGTTGGATTCCTAAGTGATGAATTAATGTAATATTTAGGCTTTTGAGTGAGTAGGATGAGAATTAATTAGATGTTGTGAGGATGTTGTAAATTCTCTCGAATTAAGGAGAACATGAGTGGTTAATAATGACAAGAGAGTTAGAAGTCAATTATAACTCTTAAAGCAGTTTCATGATTCGAGGAACTAGAGAGGACATTTAGGAGTCAGTTCAGTAGATTAAGGGTTTGAACCAGAATTAGTTCAACAGAACCTTTCTGGTATAAATGTAAGCCTATGGGCAGAGTGTAAAGGGAGGAGGCCACTGATATTGAAGATCAGGCCTAAGAGACAGAGAGTCTCAACATGTAACTAGTTGTTTATTTATCAATACAAAGGTTTATCCCAAACTGTATATGTGTGTATGTTACAGGTATTGATAGATTGAATTGTATGTGAATTCGTAGGCTCTATAACAGAGGTTGCAGGCAGAGTTCTGTAGAACACGCAGAGAGAGAGAATGATTCAGAGGAATCATAATGGGTCTTTGAATCCAATTAGAGGATCAAAGCGGAGCTCTGGAGAGACTGCGATGTGAGAATTCGCAGAGGTCAAGCTCAGGAGTGAGTTGAGCAACGGAGGCAGAAGATCGAAACCCTGAAGAAAACCCCGAACCACAAGAAAAACATTAAAGAAGTGAATTAAAGTCAAACCAAAGGGACGAACGAAGAGGCGAGTCGTTGATGCATAGAAACCGTTGGATCTCATAGATCAATGATCATCGCATGATGAAGGTACACAGAAGATAATTAGCGAAAAGGCGAATTTATATACACAAGCGGTATTTCGAGTGAGTGTGAAGTGGTAAGCTGTATTTCGAGGAAGGCACCTGATACCATTCATCGAAGGACACGTAGCACAAGGGTGGATAGGGAAACCGCTTTATCGGGCAGATAATTCCCGTGCTAATTATGCACCTAAAATTTTGTGAACCGTTGGATCCACTAAGAGAAAATCTACGGTGGGGAACTATCGGGCAAGTTGTGTTTGTTCAAAGAAGACTTCACCCATTGATCTGATGGCGGTAGATTAATGGCAGATATTATTTCGCTTCGCAAATGTTAAATGGAGTTATATCAGCAGAGAACTAATGCGATGAGCGATGGAGAGGACCCGATAAAGTATTGAGTTGTGGCTTTAAGTTATTTGAAGTTCATATGTTAGTCGCATATCGAGGAGATGGAGTCGTGTGTTAATGTGACCGCAGAGATGAAAAATAGCGATTAGCGATTGCGATAAAGGTGTAGCATTGATATCTGTGCAAAGGTCGTACCAAGGCAGAAAAGGTATGTTTTGCGTATATTTCCTTTGTAAATGATTTATAAAGGATTAAGCGCAGATATATGAGGTTTCATATATAAGTCCATCATTATCACTAATGCATAAAGAGGGGGAAGTTTATATATATGTGGCCAAGGTTTAATGAGGGCTTAGAGGGGTTGTATGAGTCCGATATTAAAGGAATGAAGGTTATAAGGAGTTATAATGTCCCGATAGGAAGGTTTAAAAGAAAGGTTTTAATAAAGTCATATATGAAGGATAAGGGGTGATTAAAGTCCCGATACATGCACATTGAGTGAAAGGTTAGACTATGTTGGGTTCCTTAACCTTAATAATGAAGATTTAACTCCTTAAAGAGTTTGAATTCTTAGGAAAATGTGCTTATGCATATTACGTGCATACTGTGGGTGTAAAGCGGGGGTAACCTTGCGTCAGGGTATTGGTCGGTTGGAGTGTTGGACATGCGGTAAGGAGCATCTTAAGAGAGATTTTCCACAGAATCACGATGGTAGGCCTCAGATATATAGTGCGCAGGAGGCACAGACTGTTAGGGATGTTGGTCAAAGAATTCCTCGTATTTATGCAGCACTGGATAAGAAACAGGCAGAACCATTAGGCATCTATCATTGAGATGGATGGTAAGCTTTGTGATCAAGATTTCTATTTTGATTGACCCTGGATATAATTATAGTTATGTTAGTCCTGACTTGGTGGATAAGTGTGGTTTGAGTAAGGAATTTCATCTTGGTTAGTGCAGTTGGCTACAGGTACAAAGAAGCAAGTTCACCATTCGGTAAGAGCTTGTGCCTTTCATCATGAATGGTATGCCTACCGTAACACATTTGAATGTATTACCGTTAGGATCATACAATATGTTGTTATGCATGGATTGGTTGTACCTTCATAGAACCAAGGTGGACTATTATGACAAAGCCATTGAGTGTGTTGATCACAATGGGGAACCAAGAGCCTTGCAGGGAAAGAAGAAAGCCACATCAGTTAGGATGGTGACATCTGTGCAAGAAAAGCGCAGTCGTAGGAAAGGGTGTGTGTTAATTTTCGTACATATTTCTAGTGACAAAGGTAAGGAAGTTGAGGGTACAAATGTTTTGAGCAAGTACCCAGTTCTACAATAGTTTCTGGATGTATTTCCTTAGGACATTTCAGAGTTTCCACTTCACAGGGAAGTAGACTTTTCTATTGAGTTAGTGCCAGGGGCAACTCTAGCATCAAAAGCACCTCACAAGATGAGCACACCTGAGTTGGTAGAGTTTAAGTTGCAGTTGAAGGAAATGTTGGACAAAGGATACATTAGGCCAAGTGTATCACCTTGGGGTGCACCTGTATTTTTTGTGAATAAGAAAGATGGCACTCTCAAATTATGCATTGACTACATGAAGTTGAACAAAGTGACTATTAAGAATAGGTACCCATTACTGAGGATTGATGATTTTTTTGATCAATTGAAGGAAGCAACTGTTTTCTCTAAGATTGACTTGAGATCTAAATATCATCAAGTATGCATCAAAGAGGAGGACATTTACAAGGTAGCTTTCTGAACCAGGTATGGGAATTATGAGTTTGTTGTAGTTCCATTCTATTTGAATAATGCTCTAGCTACATTGATGTGCTTGATGAATAATGTGTTGCATCCGTATTTTGATAAGTTTGTTATTGTGTTCATTAATGACATATTGGTATATTCTAAAAATTTGGAAGAGCATGTCGATAATTTAGCAGTAGTGTTGAGATTGTTGAGAGAGCATCAGTTGTATGCTAAGCTCAACAAGTGCAGTTTCTTCCAGACTAAGGTACATTACTTGGGACATGTTGTCCCCAAGGAGGGAATTGTAGTAGATCTATAAAAGATAAGGACCATCATGGAGTGTGTTAGGTTCCTATACCAATAGGAGTCATAATTTTGAATGACTAAGGTTAAGCCTTGTAATATTGTACATACCTTTGCTTTCTGCAAATGTTTTCCATGTTAAAAAATTAAAAAATGTAAAGAGGGTATGTCCTAAAAGAATAATCAAAGGACAAAAAAGAATAAGAAAATGTCAAAAAAATGAAAATATATGAACCCCAAAAACAAAAGAGTCCATAAAAGTTTGCAAGTCAAAATTCCACTATTATTTACTTTTATGCATAATAATGATTGTGTGCAGCTTGTTATTCATGCCACAATCCATGGTAATCAAATTGTTTAATCTTGATTATACTATGCTTTGAATTTTATGTTTATAGTTAGAGAATAAAATCTGACCAAACAATCTAAGCTTAGCAGATCATTAGATAGGTAGAGAAAATAAAAGGAGCTCATCAGTTTAATCTGAGCCCTTGGATGATATAAGGTTAGAATTAGGTAGTTGACTTTGTAAAAGAAAAGGATTGATAAGGGTTTGCTAGCCTAAATTCACCCAAATAAAATAAAGAAAAATGGTAGGGTAAGTAAATGGGTAAGTAGAAGAAAGGTTGCAAAAATATCAAGTGATTACACAAAAGCACTTATGTCATGTTTAAATGCATCTTTCAAATGTGCATAAGCAGTAAACAAAACAAGGACAATGATTTACAACTTGGTTTCTTTAACATCCCCTCAGTCCCTTCACCCCTCTATTTACTAATTTCCCATAAATAAGTTCCAAGTACTTAAATCCTTTAAGTCAGAGAGGCCCAGAGCATTTCTCTGACTTTTGGAGGGACCGAACCCTCGGCTTAATGACTTATGGACACAAGTGCTAGAATCCCCTTCATGAAAATTCATCTCCCTTCATTTCCCCTCATTTCCCTAATAAAACCCCCTTTTCCTAAGGTTAATCACCATTTGCCTATGAAAAGGAAAAATCCTATGATTAAATCCCTTCTCACTCAAAAACCCACAAAAAACACTTTATCCTAAGTATAAAGCGAAGTGCGCAGAAATGTTATGTTTTACCTTTTTACTTAGGAAAAACCCACTCCGCCCATTAGATTTCATATTAATTTCTAATTTTATTATATAATTCCCCCATATCCCTTTTCCCGTATATTAACTAAATCCCTATGTAAATACCCCCAACCCTTAGTTTTACTAAAAACTATACGTTTACCCCTTATCCCGGCAAAACATATAAATCCCCTCATTAACCCTAAATAATCACAAATCACTTGTGATTAAAGCATCAGCCCCCCCCAAAGCCTCCGTACATTTCATCCGTGCTATTCCCTCGCCCGACCACCATCCGATCATTTGCGCCCAAATCCTATGGTCCGCAACTATATCGGGCTCACCCGACGCCTGACCTTTACCCAAAGAGTTAAACCCCACTATTAAGCTTTGCCCGATCATTTTCAAACCTATGATTAAACCTTAAATAAAGCCATACCACCAAGGTTTAAAGTATTGGGCCCCTCCCTAAACCCAAGCTTTATAACCCACGCATTTCCCTTGCCCGATTGTCATCCGATCAACATCCGCTTCATCCAACGCTCCACAGCCATATCGGTCGGGCCCGATCACCGATCTTTACCCGCCCGATAAAGCAATTTACCCAAACCCCCCCCCCCCCCCTACTGCTACATGTTAAACGTTGTAGCGCATCGGGTGGCCCCTTCCGAATACCACCCGTGCCACAAAAGTGGTGCGACGGCCCTCGAATACCACTTCCCCACTTAACTGTTAAAAAAAAAAAAAAAAAAAAAACCTGCCAATTGTTCACTTGTAAATGAACCCGCCAAAAGCAATTGTTTTTCTATAAAAGGCTGAAAAGCCCTCTTTTTGCCCTTTTCACACATTTTCTTTGTAAAACTGTGAAAACCTTTGTGACTCTTGCAAACGCCGAATTGACCAACAGACCTCCAAATTCACTCTAGAAGATGCTCAGACAACCCAATTGACCTCCCAATCCATACCAGAACCGTACAAACCTCTACAGGTGCCGTGAACCATAAATTTGAAGCCAATTCGCCCAATTCTAGGTATTTCACCATAGAATACCACTCCCTGTTCAAAATTGGAAAAGTTCAGCCTGTCAAGTATTTTCATTAAGTAAAATTAATTGAAAAGGACTTTAAATTTAAGAAACCTGCAGCCAAATCCTCTGATAATTTTCCAATTTCCATTTAAAAACCTTTGAATAAACCCCCCAGTGCCTAATTCAAATCCACAAGAACTGAATAATGGCTTCCCCTATTGACCTGAACGTTAGACCATTCACAACTCCCCATTTGGACCTCGAACACCTTCCCTTGGCTGACAGGGACTTCCAAATCAAAGATACATCTACCCAGGGCCACTTGCTTAAAATCCACTGTCAAAGTAGGGATAGATACCTCAACCATGCAGATGACATTGGCCTTTGGGAGTCAAATTTGCCAAAATATTAGTTCCCCCAAGTTCATATCTTCCCAAAAATTGTCCATATGTGCCATGCATTCTACATCCCTAGTCATAGAACCATAATATCTCGTGACCAAAAGGTGTTGTTTACTATCACAGCTGAATCCATTAATGAAATGTTACAACTCCAACTAGGACCAAACCTGACTCCACTCTCAATTGGAGATTTGTTAGACCAATATTCCAACCTAAGTCCCTCCAGACTGGCCAAATTGTTCCAAGATTTCATTGTTGAGGAGCAGTACATTCCTAAAAATCCCCCCCCCCCATATATTTATGCCATGTTCTCTAAAAGCGGAAAACAAATCATCACCATGATATCATGTGTCCTAGGTTGTTCTACTAATGAATTTGTTGATGAACTTGTCCTGGTTGTCATGTCAATCTATACCCCAGGACAGCCTCCTGTTGTTGTGTACAATTATGTTGAGTTCATAGCTGAGAGAATGCATGAACAGTTCACTAGGATGAACAATGAAAGAGTATTCAAATACTCATCTATGCTCTACCATATGTTCTTATATTATCAGCCAGACAGATTCCCTTTTCCCCTCTAGAAGCTGGATACCAAAGGCCAGCCCAGGTCTATTATTTTTTGGACCCCAATGTTCGATAAGTATGACTCACAATATACCTTTTCAGATTTCATAGATTCTTTTGTTCATCCAGTCATGACTATGCTGAAAGGAATCCCTCCTCCCAGAATAAGTCCAGAGATCAAAAGGGTCCTTCAGTTGTCCAAGCAAACCAAAGTGGGAGATTGGTACCTTTACCAAAACCACACAGAGATAAGGATTTATGGTTGCCAGCTTGCACCATATAAACTACCCAAATATCTCCCCATGAGGTTATTTTCTCTAGAGTACTATAGGCAAATAATGAACTCTGATGAAATAAATTTTGTCTCGGCCAAGAAAAGATCACAATTCAAAGTAAAAAACCAGTTGGGCCTCTTCATCTGCAATTCTAGAGAGGCAGGGAAGGAAGCAGACCAAATTTTGCAGCAAATGAAGTTCCAACAGAGTTTCATGTGGAGGTATGATCCTCAAGAATTCATGACCAGATTGAGAAAAAAGGCCAAGTTGGGACCTTATATCCACCACCCCATACCAGAGATAGAAATATATGCAAATCAATCTGAATGGGTGGAAAACACTCTAGTAGATAGAGATAGTACAAAGGTAGATGTAGAAAATGCCTTATGTGACTTGGAAAGGCAGTTTGATGAAAGCTCGTTTCTGCAGGTACCTAAACAGCAAGAGCCAGCCATGAGCACCCCTCCTATCATGCAGACTCCTCAAAATGAAGAAAGAAATCCCAAGAGAAATAGAGAGGGAGCTTCTACTTCAGGCATGGAAACATCTAATGTACAGTTTGAAACCAGTCACAGCAAAAGGCAAAGGCTCAATCCTGTTTCTGAACAAGAGGATACAGAAGGATCAACACAGGTGACCAACACTGATTTGGACAGAAGAAAGGGCACAACCCCATCTGGGGAGACACAGGAACCATCCACATCACAAACTCAGATGTTGGAAAGACAGCTAAGTGTGGAAGTGTCTTCATTCAGTATGCATGCTGACAAAGACCAAGATATAAAGGACAGATATAAGGAAATCAAAATGAGGAATAAGAAGCTCAAAGCTCAGACATATGCTCAATATCTGAAAATCACACCCACAAATCAAACAAGGTTGATGTTAGCTTTTGATATCAAGGAGGGAAAGATTCAAATGTCCTTTATTAAACCTACAGCACAGCAGCCCAATACATCTTCAGACTTCAAGAGGGCTAACTTTGAAGTATTAGCAAGGGATATTCATCCCATAGACCGGATAGAACTGCATAAACAACCTGGAGAGATGATATACTCCACCCTTACAAGTAAATCCATAGCTTCCCATCAGCTACAAATCTCATTGAACAACATCTCGACACAGTTTCATTTGGAGAAGGCCTCCTCACAGGCCAAGGATACAAGGATTAAGTCTTTGGAAGACTTATTTATTGAGTTGGGACATGATCCTAAAGATATTAAGGCTACAGAGAAGTTCATAAAGAAGAAAAATGATGATATTTATGCACTTAAGAAGCAATTAAAAATAACCCAGCTGCAACATCCTCAAACATTTGAAGTTTTGGAAAGCCAAACCAGACATGAAGAGTTGATGGACTTGGTCCTAAAACTCAATGATAAACTAAGGGAGATAGAGAAATAATTGGATAACTTGATCCAATTAAAACAAACTAACATTGCCACAACTTCTACAAATGTCATCCCTACAATATATATTGCAGTCCCTTCCACACTGGCAGCTTCACTAGCACCTATAGCTCCACCTGCCACATCATTGCTAGTTACAGCAGAGTCTACAAGAGCAGGTGCATCGGGAGAAAAAGCAGCAGAGTTAGTTAGAGCCATGGAGGAAATGTATATTCAGACTACAGAAATGAACAAATTGAAGGAAAAGGTGGCAAGTTTAGAAACTGACTACAAACATTCCCAAATTATGTAAAAGGAAGAGGCACAAAAGGCCAGTAGAATGAGTGAAAGATTCAAAGCTATGGAGAAAGACCTAACATTGGAAAAACCCCTTGGACAAGCCAAGGAACTGTTATGGGCCAATATCATTGACTCCGTCAAGGATATTTGGCCATCTATTCAAGTTATTTTTGAGCAAACAGAATTGATAAAGATAGCTACAGGAGCTACCCAAAAGGTCAAGGAGGAATTGGGAGACATGCCTGAGGATGCCAATAGACTCATCCACTTCCTTAATAGCAAAAACATCTATTAGCTTCATGAGTTGGATATAGAAGATAGAACTTAAACCATTTTGGAAATAAGGAATATCCTTTCTAAGAGAAACCTAATGCTAAACTTGGAAGAAAAGTGCCAGAACATACAGGTAGCCATTGATAGATTCATGGTCAAATTCCAAATTTTGAGGGAGAAAGGATTACCTAGTCCATTGGTCATTAATGAAAAACTTATGACACAGCAAGACTATGAAAATAGACTCAAGCAGTTGGCTAAAGAACATGCTAGTGCTTCAGCAATAAAAGCACTGCCAACAAGAAAAGTTTTGTATAATACATTTGAGAACTTGTTTTTCCTCCAGCATGAGGTAAAACACTTGTTCACTACCAAGCCCAATTTTTCCAAGTATACCGAGGCTGATGAGATATATAGGTGGATGATGAAGGTCAAATTACCTGATGTAGAATGGTGGGAAAAGATGACTAATTTACTGTGAGAAATTTACAGTAAAAAAGTTACTGCATAGTAAAAATAGAACAGCCAGGTAAACAGATGAAAACAGGTCAGCATGGTTAAATAGTATCAGTGCCAAAGAGTATCAGGTGAAAGGTAAAAGTTAAAGAAGATTCCATCGTAAAAGACCACAACAACAAGCCAGCATAATGGGCTTAAATCTAACCATAAAAGCCAGCAGTACCACAATAAAAGGGACAGCATGAAATAGTTCAATAGTTGTCTCTATCTTCCTACAAGAAGATATTTTTTATTTCCTATATTAAATCTCAAGTTTGTTTTGAGATATTTTGTAATAATTTATGTATAAATACTTCATAATTTGAAGTATGTAGTGTGGATTCTTAGACATTTCTATAGAACTTTTTGATGAAAATATTGTAAATCTATTATATTACTGACTGGACCAGCAAGCTAGATTAATGAATAAAGACAAGATATTTCACAGGATTCATGTGTAGAGCGAAGTGCAGACAAGTATTTTCGTTGTTATCTTTCTTAAAGTTTTTCCACATTCTTTAATGTATTTCTATATCTGAATGCTATAATATGAAATGATATCTCAAAAATTGCTTCATTGCACTCTGTTTTAACTATTATGCATTTAAATGTTTTCTACTGATTATCTAAGTTAAGGAATTCTTAATTGCTCCTTAGTTTAGGTTGTCTCCATGTAATCTATAGCAAAGGATTCTTAATTGCCCTTTGTTTCTGATTCTCCTCTATTCCTCATTTTGATCCCGGTCTGAGAATTCTTAATTGCTCTCTCAACCTGGTTAAGGCCATTTCACCTATCTGGCCCAAAGACCTACACTTTACTCTGCTAGCTTGTCCTTTGAACACTCCCTTTAGTGAGTTAATTCTAGTTCTGTTGCCCTTCTGATTGACCCCATAGCCCAATGGTCCAAAGACATCATCCTATCCATCTGTTTTAAGGATTCCACCATCCAATCTTCAATACAAATCAAAAACCCCCTGAACCTTCAGAACTAGCCTGAAATCCCAGCAAATAAAGCTAAATCATATAGAGAGAGCCCTCTCTGAGCCATAGGTTGGCTAGAGCCTATGCTTAAAATTTGGTTTGTGGTTACCTCGGTCCTTTCCTTCTTTTGAAAACTTCTAGGGAAAATTTCATAGTGATAACATAGTGGCGACCACACTAGGGACATCAAATCCTCAGTTCTAATAAAGCTTTAAGAAAATCCTAAATCTTCATTCTAAGCCTCTTAAATTCATTTGTTAGAGGTTTTCTTAAAATATCTCACAAAAGCAATTAAAAAGTTTGAAATTATGGCTTCCAGGAAGACTCATTTTACTAGGGCCAATCCAGACCCAAACCCTGCCCCAGTAGTTGATAATCCCAACCTAATTTCAAGAAAATCCAAAAAAGAAGAAAGTTCAGTTAGTCAGATCCCATTAGTTAAGGCTAGTTCATGTCTTGATGAATGGTTATTTTTAGAAGAACTTCCCTTTGATGTGCCATTTGAAGAGTCATTATTTAGAACAAAATCCAAAAATGCACTCAGTGAAACTGTTCTAGATCCTGAATTTATTGCAGACCTTGAAGTTCAACAAACCAACAAATCAATTGATGAATATATTCTGAAATCCCCACAATCATCCATTAATACTTCCACAGCGCCTGAGCTTTCTGAACAATCGTCCATTAATTTAAGTTCACCATTGTTCCCTTCGACTTCATCAATAATACCTTCTGAAGTCCATTCTTCACCACCATTTGTACCTACTCATCCTCACTAACCTATCATCTCGCATTCATCACCTACTAGTCCTGGTTCTTCATCCATTCTTCATCCACATCTTAACCCCTCCCAGCTTACAACCATGGCAAATAGATATGCTCCTCTTGTTTTACCTACCCAACTTGGTGCTATGCCAGCATACTACCAAAGTAAAATTGTTCAATTTGATGGCACGGGACATTACACTGCTCAGCAACATGTCAACAAGATAACAGATTACTTTGAGTTGCACGAAATTGACACAGATAATGTTCAAATGAGACTCTTTGCCCAGACTTTAGCTGGTGATGTTAGGAAATGGTTTAGAGCATTGCCTGTTAATAGTATTGATAGTTTAGAAGCATTTCATCAACAATTTTTGAATAGATGGGAAAAGAAAAATAATCCCCTACAAATCCTTTCAGAATGTGAAAATATTAGAAGGGGGCCTAATGAGACTGTTCAAGATTAGTGCACTAGATTCAATAGTATATATAACGCCATCCCAATTAACCTTAGACCCCCACCTGACTTAGCATTAATAAAGTTCCCTGATGGTTTTGACACAGATATGGCATACCAACTTAAGGAAGGAAACCCTCCAACATTAGAATAAATGCAAAGTGTAGCTATTAGTGTTGAAGCTAATTTGTTAGCTAAAAGGGCTAGAGTTAGAAATGAAAAAAGAGGAACTGTTAAGGATGAAACTTCACCATCTGACATTAAAATAGATAGTTTAGCCAAAAGTATGGAAAGATTAATGGATAGAATAGATAACATAGAAAGGAAACCCTAATGGGATAACCAACAAGCACCTCCAGTTAGAAACCCGAATTTTAGAAAAAACCAAAATCAAAACATTGGGAAAAATGGACCAGATCAGAACATTAGGCCTCCTTTTCAAGAAAATTATGCAAAAACATCCCATCCTGAAGATCCAGAACAAGACACACAAATTAACCTAATGGGAATAAATGATGAGGACACTATTTTTCTAACCCAAGATGAGCAGGAACTGCATATGTTGCAGCAATTACAAATCTAGTCTGGAGAGTCATTTGATTACAAACAGGGATATGATTTTTCCATTTTCGAAGTACATAAACCGTATAATCTAAGAAGCAGAAAGAGTGTTGATGTCCCTGACTAAACCAAGAAAATAGTACAAAGTCAACCCAAGAAAATAAAAGAAGCCCTTGTTTCAAAGATCCTCCAAATTCTCCCTAGGCAGAACCCAAATCCTTCTGGCCCCACCATTGTAGATATAACCTCTGATCAACCTTCTATTGATCCACCATCCGCTTCAATTCCACCTAAGGAACTAGTGGACAAAACTCAAAACACCAGATCTGAAAATCCACATAAGGAGATTCCAAATAAAGGAAAAGAAGATAAGCCTACTCAAAAATTTTCAAATAGAAAAAGTTTCCTTGCCATTCAATCTGGAAGTAGAGATAGCAAAGCTTAAAATTCCAATTCCTTTAACAGAACTAATCAAGAATGAAACTTACAAATCATAGATAAACCAGACCTTAAACATTGCTAAAAATGAGGATTCTGTCAATTTGTTTGATGACCAACCAGAACTCATATTTGGTCCAGATGTTAATGGAAAACCATTAGAAGGAGGAGTTCCACCTTTTTACATTAGCCTTAGTATCCATGACAAAATTCTACACAATGCAATGTTGGATTCTAGGGCCTCTCACAACTTAATGCCCAAATCAGTAATGGAGAAATTAAACCTAGACATTACAAGGCCTTACAAAGACTTATTCTCATTTGACTCCAGTCAAGTAAAGTGTCTAGGATTGATCAAAGACCTGTGTGTTACTTTAGTCCAATATCCTGCCAAAAGCATCCTTATGGATATTGTAGTTGCTGACATCCCACCAAAGTATGGCATGTTGTTATCCAGATCATGGGGAGCCAAACTTCAAGGATCCTTACAACTAGATATGTCATATGCAACAATTTCTATTTTTGGACAACTTAAGAAACTATACCGAGAAACCTTAATGAAATATATGGTAAGTAGCCAAGATCAACCTCAAAACTTTCCCATCTACTCCGTACACTCAGATATCGATTCTTTTATCCTATATAATTATGATCAAACACAAGAAGAAATTTCAAATAGTACTAATACAGAACCAAAAGAAATTGCAGTTTCTACACAAAATGAAACTAACCAAACTACAGAACTTTTCAATGAACAAGATGGTGAAATTGTTGTAAGTGATGAAAAGTTTGTTGCACCAGATAGTGAAAATTATGAGCATGAGATATTATAGCATTTAGAATTTGATGGGTCAGTCAATAAGTTAGGAGCAGAAGAAGGAGTGTGGATATATAATTTGGACAATAATCACTCAGAAGGCCATGCTTATAGATTGAATTTTAAATGTACCAATAATATGGCCAAGTATAAAGCATTAATTTTAGGTCTCAAGTTAGTTAAGAATCTAGGAGCTAAAAGAGTTTCTGTCATGGGAGACTCTGAACTAATTATAAAAGAGATAGAGGTTGTATATATGACAAAGGACCCTAGATTAAGTTGTTATAGGGGAACTATTGTAGAAATACTGAACACTTTCTTATAAACAAAGCTTGTAGTAATCCCTAGAAAACACAATATGCAAGCCCATAGTCTAGCAATGTTTGCCAGCACTTGAAAATTACACTTCCAACCTAACCATCAATACACTACTGAAGTTAGGCACGGACCTGCAATTCCTGACAATTTGAAGAATTGGCAAATATTTTCTAATGACATACAGATAAATAAATTTTTAATTTCAGAAGAAGAATTTGTAAATAACAATATAGATATTGATACATCCATAGATCCTAACACTAAGGGTAAGATAGAAATAAACAAGATAAAAGGTGACGAACTAGATAGAGTCAATCCAACTAAATTTACTAAATCAGATGTAGATAACTTAGAACAAATTGAGATTGATGAAATAATCAATGAAGAAACTGAAGTAATTAATCTCAAGGATAACTTCTTACAAAGGGATTTACCCCTCTGGAAGATTTATTTGATTCAAATGATGTTCCTAGGAAACCTAAGATCGAACCATTAAGGTCTAATATAGAGAAATGTAATATAAGCACCAATGAAAATCCTAAACTGATCAAACTTTCAAAATCATTACCTCCAACTAAAAAAGTTAAATACGTTGAGTTGTTGAAAGAATTTCAGGATGTCTTTGCTTGGAGTTATGAGGACCTCAAATCCTATGACACCAACATCATCCAACACACTATTCCTATTAAATAAAATCAAAAGCCTTTCAAACAAAAACTTAGAAGGATTAATCCTGTCTTATTGCCTGCAATTGAAAAAGAAATTCAGAGGATGTATGATGCCAAAATAATTGCACCAATCATATTTTCTGATTGGGTCTCAAACTTGGTTCCAACTAGAAAGAAAACTAGTGAGATCGGACTCTATGTGAATCTCAAAACCTCAACAAAGTGTCACTAAAAGACAATTACCCTCTCCCCAAAATAGATCACATTTTACAGAGGGTAGTTGGATCAACCAGAATCTCATTGTTGGATGGGTTTTCTGGTTACAACCAAATCTTGGTTCATCCAGATGACCAACCCAAAACTGCCTTTACTACTCCTTGGGGCACATTTATGTATGTAACAATGCCTTTCAAGCTAATGAATGCAAGAGCTACTTTCTAGAGGCTATGGATATAGCCTTTGCAAAAGAAATTCATAATTTCCTTGTGATATATCTAGATTATATTACTGTATTTTCAAAATCTGACAATCAACATTTGGATCATCTAAGACAAGTTTTTATTAAATGCAGGAAATTTGGAATCTCCTTGAACCCCAAGAAATATTTGTTTGGGTTAGAAGAAGGAAAGTTGTTAGGCCACATAATTTCAAAAGATGGTATAAGAATAGACCCTGTGAGAATTGAAGCCATCTTGCAAATACAACACCCGAGGAACATTAGAGAGTTACAAGCTTTTTTAGGAAAAAATAATTTCTTAGAAGATTTATATCTAATATGGCAAAATTAATTAGATCACTAAACAATATGCTGAAAAAATATTCGACCATAAAATGGTCTGTTGAGACTAAAAAATACTTTGAAGACATTAAATTAGCCTTAACTAAAACACCTATCTTAATGAGTCCTAAATTTGACAGAGATTTCATCTTGTTTTCCTTTGCTTCTGAGCACACAATAGCTGCAGTTCTATTGCAGAAAAATGACCAGGGCTATGAACAACCCATTGTGTTCTTTAGCAAAGCCCTAAGAGATGCCCCCTTGAAATATAATATAATGGAAAAACAAGCATTGGCTTTAGTCAAAGCCATTAAGGACTTTAGGGTATACATCTTGTATTCTCATATAGTAGCCTACATTCCAAATTCTGTAGTCAAAGACATCCTAACTCAGGAAGGTCCAGATGGAAAGAGGGGAAAGGGGATTGCTACTATTTTAGAGTATGATATAGAGATCAAACCTACTAAGTTAATCAAGGGCCAAGGTTTAGCCAAGCTCATGGTTGAATCGAATTGTCAGGCCTTGGATATAAACTTTATTGCATCAATAGATAATGAAGAGGAGATGGCGACTCCACTAATCAGCCAAGCCTTTATTGAATCACCTTAGTATACTAATATTATTTATGTTTTAAAAAACTTACAAGCTCCTCCTGAATTATCTAGGACTAAAAGCAGGTTTTTAAAGATGAAATCCTTGAAATTTTGTATATTAGACAATGCTCTATTTTGGAGAGATCATGAAGGTATTCTTCTTAATTGTTTATTAAAAGATGAATCTGATAAAGTTTTACAAGAGTTTCATGAAGGTGACTGTGGAGGACACCTTTACTAGAAGACCACTGCAAATAAAATCCTTAGAGTTGGTTTCTACTGGCCTACCTTGTTTGTTGATGTAAAAAAATATGTGACCTCCTGTCACAAATGTCAAATTTTTTAGGGGAAGAAAAAGCTCTTACCTTTACCCCTCAATCCAATCTCTGTTGAAATACCTTTTCAATAATGGGGTTTAGACTTCATTGGTGAAATTCACCCACCCTCCTCTGCCCAACACAAATGGATCCTCACGGCCACAGTCTACTTCACAAAATGGATAGGGGCCATACCTTTAAGGCAAGCCACAAACACTATTATCATAACCTTCCTTGAAGCCATTATTCTATCAAGATCTGGATGTCCAACTAAGCTCATTACTGATAATGCAGCAGCCTTTAAATCCAAAAGAATGATAGATTTCTGCAATAAATATCATATCACCCTAGGTCATTCTACTGCCTATTACCCTCAAGGAAATGGACTGGAAGAATCCTCAAACAAAAACTTGGTAAACATCATCAAGAAGTTACTAGAGGACAATAAGAAAACTTGGAATAAAAAGCTAGTCAATGCCTTATGGGCAGACAGATTGACTATTAAGAAATCAATTGGTACTTCTCCCTATCAATTACTCTATGGGATGGAAGTTTTTTTTCCATCCTCTTTGGGAGTACCAGTAATGAAGATGCTCCAAGAATTGCAAGTTAAACCAAATAGTATCCAAAGAAGAATCAATCAAACTATTCATCTTCAACAAACCATAGAAGAGGTCTACATCAGGTCTCAAGTTGTGCAGGAAAGGGTCAAAAAGATTTTTGATAAGAGAACCAAGGCTGAAGATTTCTACCTAGGTGAAAAGGTGCTCAAATGGGATTCAAGGAGGGAAGACAAAGTAAACATGGGAAATTTGATTTCCTATGGAAAGGTCCCTATATCATCTATTCTTACCGAAGAAATAATGCTTTCTTCCTTAGAGAAATAGATGGTACAAAAGCAAAAGGTGAGCCTGTGAATGGTCGGATGCTAAAACACTACTTTGAACCTAGTTACTAATTTTTATTTCCCATTTGTACATATTCTATTTTCAAAAGTCTAGATTAGATTGGATGGTGATTTTTGAAGTTGAAGCCCGAAGAGAAGGCCCTAAGCTTTAAAGATTTGTTGTCATAAGTATCAATAATGCAGATGCATAAAGGAACACTTTGCAAGGTAACATCAATAACAATTCAGAGGCCACTAATCTTGAAAGTTCTTGACATTTCACTAGAAAATGCCATCCCCAAGTGGAGCCATTGTTAGATTCCTATACCAATAGGAGTCATAATTTTGAATGACTAAGGTTAAGCCTTGTAATATTGTACATACCTTTGCTTTCTGCAAATGTTTTCCATATTAAAAAATTAAAAATGTAAAGAGGGTATGTCCTAAAAGAATAAGAAAAGGTCAAAAAAATGAAAATATATGAACCCCAAAAACAAAAGAGTCCGTGAAAGTGTGCAAGTCAAAATGCCACTACTATTTACTTTTATGCATAATAATGATTGTGTGCAGCTTGTTATTCATGCCACAATCCATGGTAATCAAATTGTTTAATCTTGATTATACTATGCTTTGAATTTTATGTTTATAGTTAGAGAATAAAATCTGACCAAACAGTATAAGCTTGGCAAATCATTAGATAGATAGAGAAAATAAAAGGAGCTCATCAATTTAATTTGAGCCCTTGGATGATATATGGTTAGAGTTAGGTAGTTGAATTTGTAAAAGAAAATGATTGATAAGGGTTTGCTAGCCTAAATGCACCCAAATAAAATGAAGAAAAAATGGTAGGGTAAGTAAATGGGTAAGTAGAAGAAAGGTTGCAGAAATATCAAGTGATTACACAAAAGCACTTATGTCATGTTTAAATGCATCTTTCAAATGTGCATAAGCAGTAAACAAAGCAAGGACAATGGTTTACAACTTAGTTTATTTAACACCCCCTCATTCCCTTCACCCCTCTATTTACTAATTTCCCATAAATAAGTTCCAAGTACTTCAATCCTTTAAGCCAAAGAGGCTCAGAGCATTTTTCTGACTTTTGGAGGGACTGGACCCTCAGCTTAATGACTTATGGACACAAGTGCTAGAATCCCCTTCATGAAAATTCATTTCCCCTCATTTCCCCAATAAAACCCCCTCTTCCTAAGGTTAAACACCATTTGCCTATGAAAAGTAAAAATCTTATGATTAAATCCCTTCTCACTCAAAAACCCACAAAAAACACTTTATCCTAAGTATAAAGCGAAGTGCGCAGAAATGTTATGTTTTACCTTTTTACTTAGGAAAAAACCCATTCCGCCCATTAGATTTCATACTAATTTTATTATATAATTCCCCCATATCCCTTTTCCTGTATATTAACTAAATCCCTATGTAAATACCCCCAACCCTTATTTTTACTAAAAACTATACGTTTACCCCTTATCCCGACAAAACATATAAATCCCCTCATTAACCCTAAATAAACACAAATCACTTGTGATTAAAGCAGAGGGCCCCCCCTAAAGCTTTTGTACATTTCATCCGTGCTATTCCCTCGCCCGACCACCGTGTGATCATTTGCGCCCAAATCCTACGGTCCGCACTATATCGGGCTCACCCAACACCCGACCTTTACCCAAAGAGTTAAACCCCGCTATTAAGCTCTGCTTGATCATTTTCAAACCTATGATTAAACCTTAAATAAACCCATACCACCAAGGTTTAAAGCATTGGGCCCCTCCCTAAACCCAAGCTTTATAACCCGCGTGTTTCCCTTGCCCAATTGTCGTCTGATCAACATCTGCTTCATCCAACGCTCCATAGCCATATCGGCCGGGCCCGATCACCGATCTTTACCCGCCCGATAAAGTGGTTTTCCCCAACCCCCCTACTGCTACGTGTCAAATGCTGCAGCGCATCAGGTGACCCCTCCCGAATATCACCTGCGCCACAAAAGCGGTGCGATGGCCCTCCAATACCGCTTCCCCGCTTAACCGAAAAAAACCACCAATTGTTCATTTGTAAATGAACCCACCAAAAGAAATTGTTTTTCTATAAAAGGCCGAAAAGCCCTCTTTTCACCCTTTTCACACATTTTCTCTGTAAAACTGTGAAAACCTTTGCGACTCCTGCAAACGCCGAATTGACCAACAAACCTCCAAATTCGCTCCAGAAGACGCTGCAGACAACCCAACTGACCTCCCAGTCCGTACCAGAACCATACAAACCTTTGCAGCTGCCATGAACCATCAATTTGAAGCCAATTTTCCCAATTCCAGGTATTTCACCATAGAATACCACTCCCTGTTCAAAATTGGAAAAGTTCAGCCTGTCAAGTATTTTCATTAAGTAAAATTAACTGAAAAAGACTTTATATTTAAGAAACTTGCAGCCAAACCCTCTGATAAGTTTCCAATTTCCATCTAAAAACCTTTGAATAAACCTCTAGCGCCTAATTCAAATCCACAAGAACTGAATAATGGCTGCCCCTGTTGACTTGAACGTTAGACCTATCACAACTCCCCATTTGGACTTCGACCACCTTCCCTCCAAATAAAAGATACATCTACCTAGGGCCACTTGCTTAAAATCCATTGTCAAAGTAGGGACAGATACCTCAACCATGTAGATGACATTTGCCTTTGGGAGTCAAATTTGTCAAAATATTAGTTCCCCCAAGTTCATATCTTCCTAGAAATTGTCCATATGTGCCATGCATGCTACACGCCTAGTCATAGAACCATAATGTCTCATGACCAAAAGGTGTTGTTTACTATCACAGCTGAATCCATTAATGAAATGTTACAACTCCAACCAGGAACAAACCTGACTCCACTCTCAATTGGAGATTTGTTAGACCAATATTCCAAATTAAGTCCCTCCAGACTCGCCAAATTGTTCCAAGATTTCATTGTTGAGGAGCGGTACATTCCTCAAAATTCCCCCCCCCCCCAACCATATCTTTATACCATGTTCTCTGAAAGGGGAAAACAAATCATCACCATGATATCATGTGTCATAGGTTGTTTTGCTGATGAATTTGTTGATGAACTTGTCCTAGCTGTCATGTCAATTTATACCCCAGGACAGCCTCCTGCTGTTGTGTACAATTATGCTGAGTTCATAGTTGAGAGAATGCATGAACAGTTCACGAGGATGAACAATGAAAGAGTATTCAAATACTCATCTATCCTCTACCATATGTTCTTATATTATCAGCCAGATAGATTTCCTTTTCCCCTCCAGAAGCTGGATACCAAAGGCCAGCCTAGGTCTGTTATTTTTTGGACCCCACTGTTCCATAAGTATGACTCACCATATACCTTTTCAGATTTCATAGATTCTTTTGTTCATCCAGTCATGACTATGCTGAAAGGAAGCCCTCATCCAATAATAAGTCCAGAGATCAAAAGGGTCCTTCAATTGTCCAAGCAAAACAAAGTGGGAGATTTGTACCTTTACCAAAACCACACAGATAAGGATTTATGGTTGCCAGCTTGCACCATATAAACTACCCAAATATATCCCCATGAGGTTATTTCCTCTAGAGTACTATAGGAAAATAATGAACTCTGTTGAAATAAATTTTGTCTCAGCCAAGAAAAGATCACAATTCAAAGTAAAAAACCAGTTGGGCCCCTTCATCTGCAATTCCAGAGAGTGTTGGAAATAATACTGAGAGGGGGGGGGTGAATCAGTATTATCAGATCAATAAAACTTTTCAAATTTTATGCTCAGATTCATACTCGCAGCTTCAGTTAAGGATATCAGCGTATATACGCGACTTCGTTACGGGCAACTAGCGTACATGCAGTAATCTTATGATTCAGTTAGATTATCTTCAGTAAATGCATCAGAACATTATTAACCATATTAACAGTAAACAGGTGCAGTATAACAGAACAGATCATCACACAAAAGCCACACACACATGAACACCATGATTTAAGGTGGAAACCCAATGTGGGTGAAAACCACCTGCTGCAATTCGTCTCTTTCTTCTTTAATAAGAAACTTCTTTTACAATGTACTGGTGCAGTCCTTTACCAGCACACAGGCTACAACGTGCAGAGGGATACAACCCTCATAGCTCTTGTACTAGCCGATCCATTTACTAGTACGTAGGTGCCTACCTACAGAATGCTCCAACCTTTACTCGTTTTCCAGCTGCTCCTGGAAGGGAGCTACAACCCCCCGCTCTTGTACTGGCTGATATGTTTACCAGTACGTAGGTGTCGGCCTACGATCTTCCGGGACCACGTTTCATACATTTTCATACTGGATCCATAAGACAATCACCATTGTAGTACAACCTGCATCATCAATGTCTGAATCACCCAATACTGAAACACTGAAACCCTGTCAACAACAACCAGACAACATAACAACAACCAGATCCAACTCCATCTTCAAATATCATACTTCACATTGTATACGCTACTTCGACGAACCCAACCTGCGTGTATACGATCTTTTACCAAAACCAACCCACGTACAGATCTGCAAATTCTAACTTATAACTCTGCAGCTATATCAGACATCAAAACATACCCAGATCATAACAATAAACATGCGTCAATAGATCTAGTCTATCCACAGTCATACCATAGGAAGATAATCATTCCAAGCCTTGAGATCTCGTTCCATCATTCATCATCCTCCACATGAGTGAAACCTTGGTTCAGATCACCAACCCATAACCTGCATTTGGATCTTACACTTCCTCAGATCTTCATCACACACTCACACTCACACCTTGCTTACATTTCTTTGCCTAATGATCTTCTCCTTATATAGCCTTAGGCCCTTCACAATACCACGGTCCAAAACCATAGTAACACAACACCATCAACTTCAAAACTAGGGATCGACACGCCCGTCGAGACACCATGGTCCAAAACCATAGGCACAACTTCCAAGGACTAACCGCCACGGACCAAAGGTACGTTTTCACATGTACGCGCTTTTACTGAAGCCAACCTGCGTGTATACGCCGATTTTCCTTAATGAACCTGCGTATATCTCTTTCTTGTCCTGCTGTACTGAGATCTGTCCTCTGATCAAGTTGCCATCACTTGTACCTGTCTCTGAGTGAGTTGCCATCAAGGACA
This sequence comes from Pinus tabuliformis, assembly GCA_031772625.1. Classification (NCBI taxonomy): domain Eukaryota; kingdom Viridiplantae; phylum Streptophyta; class Pinopsida; order Pinales; family Pinaceae; genus Pinus; species Pinus tabuliformis. Next base: position 415,340,451 of record CM062805.1, on the reverse strand, counting down.
ACACTTGTATCATAATGCCAACAATCTCCCCCTTTGGACTTGATGGCAACCACCACACCAAGTCACTCTCCCCCTTTGACATCAAGGGCAAAGGGCGGACCAAGATATTCTCTTCTTTGGTATACCTTTTGCTGTCCATACTCCCCCTGAGTACCTGCTGAAATCTCCAAATGTGCTCCCCTTTTGTGTATGCCAAAGTGTACCAATCTATCCATCCTGCTCTTGCTGAATTGCGCTGTTCATGCTCCCCTTGACTGTAGGCAAGATCTGCAAAAGATGTTCTTCAAGAAGAACAAAGACTTATACATCATAGAAGACCTTCCTATCACCAAAAGACTCAATACATACATTCATCACCCAACCTAGTGGGGATATACCAATATTGACTCATCCACCTAACCATGTGGAGATACATTAAGAGTTTACTCATGATAAGACATGAACATTACATCATTCATCCCAGGCATAGTGGGGAAACCAACATAGGTCGTTACATGACCTTGACATCATAAAAGAGATATCACAAAAGAGATACATGACATAGTGATGAAATATCTAGACCAAGACTTATGAAAACCACTAGCAGCATCATGATATGTACCATAAGCATCAGCCTGCAATACCATTCCTTTGATCAAACAACAAGATGTATCATTTAGCTTCATAGACTTTATCAACAACTTGTAACCATAATGCCAACAATGCATGATTTGAAGTATATGCTCCCCCTGAGCCTGTGCCACCTGTAGTTAGATCTGATCATGCATATATCAGTAATAAGCATCAAGATCTCATCATCATCAAGTTAGGATTAAACACTTCTAACATCTTACAAGTATCAAAACATTTCCAAACATCCTCAGCAGACTGTAAACGTTAACCAAGAGAGCAGATATTGGACTGAATCATATCAGACCCCTTTTCTGAGCCTATCCCCACTGCATTTCTTCAGACTGACATATACGCGATTTTGCAGTGTGAAACACGCGTATATATGTGACTTCCCTTCATTAAACTTGCATATGAGAATTAGAACACTGAAGTTCTATACCTTCAGCTCCCCCTGAGTCTGTTATGTCTGTGCTGTGCTGAGTACCCTGTGTTGTGCCACATCTTTCTGACTGAACTTCCTTCTTCTTCCATATCTTCAGGCATGTTGATGATTTCTTCTTATCATGAGCTTTGTTCCTGCAATCCTTTGCTCTATGTCCAAACTTGTTACATGCATAGCATCTTACATGTTTCATATTCCTCCTATAGCAATCAGCAGCTTTGTGGCCAAACATATTGCAAGAAAAGAAATATCCATTAAAGTACCTTGAATGTGATGATCTTTCTGCATGATGGTCTTGAAACTTTCTTCTTCTACATATGGCTGCAACATGTCCAAAATTATGACATACATAACATTCAACTTTATTCATGGGAGGAGTAAAAGATTTTCTTTGAGGAGTCTCCTTCCTTGATTGTTGATTGGGTTGTCCTTTCATCTCCTTGTAGAGCCTTTTAGATTTTGCATTAGAGATTCTTGTCTTACTTTGTGAACCAGATTCACCTTCAATAGACTCATGAAAACCAAGACCAGTTTTGATAGCAGGGGACCTTTGACTACTAAGAATATCATCCAAGATCTTAGTACTATCTTGAAATCGTAATAGTTTATCTTTTTATTCTAATTTACTTTTCAAGATATTTACCTCAACTTGATGTTGTTCTTCTTTTTCCAGACATTGCTTCTTCAAGATCTCTTCAGATTTCCTTCCTTCATCCAGCTGATGCCTTAGTTTGAGGATCTCGTTTTCTTGCTCTTTATTCAGCGCTAGCAGCATTTGTCGAATTCTGGAGGCACATTCCAACTGATCTTCTAACCTGATGATTTCTTCTTTGAGGGCATTCTCCTTTTTGCTAGGTAGATGTTGTTGATCTATGGTTTGATCTGATGCTTCATTTGCTTGTCCATCTTCATTCTGAGGTGATACAGGATCTGAATTCTTGCTTCCACTCAACGGCAGGTTGTCATTGTTCCTTTGAGCTGTCTTCTTCTTCTAACGCGCTTTCTTCCCCATTGTTCTACGAATCTCCTTCAAGCGATCAAGCTTCTCTGAAGGACCTGCTCTGATACCAATTGTTGGAAATAATACTGAGAGGGGGGGGGGGTGAATCAGTATTATCAGATCAATAAAACTTTTCAAATTTTATGCTCAGATTCATACACGCAGCTTCAGTTAAGGATATCAGCGTATATACGCGACTTCGTTACGGGCAACTAGCGTACATGCAGTAATCTTATGATTCAGTTAGATTATCTTCAGTAAATGCATCAGAACATTATTAACCATATTAACAGTAAACAGGTGCAGTATAACAGAGCAGATCATCACACACATGAACACCATGATTTAAGGTGGAAACCCAATGTGGGTGAAAACCACCTGCTGCAATTCGTCTCTTTCTTCTTTAATAAGAAACTTCTTTTACAATGTACTGGTGCAGTCCTTTACCAGCACGCAGGCTACAACCTGCAGAGGGATACAACCCTCATAGCTCTTGTACTAGCCGATCCATTTACTAGTACGTAGGTGCCTACCTACAGAATGCTCCAACCTTTACTCGTTTTCCAGCTGCTCCTGGAAGGGAGCTACAACCCCCTGGCTCTTGTACTAGCTGATATGTTTACCAGTACGTAGGTGTCGGCCTACGATCTTCCCGGGACCACGTTTCATACATTTTCATACTGGATCCATAAGACAATCACCATTGTAGTACAACCTGCATCATCAATCTCTGAATCACCCAATACTGAAACACTGAAACCCTGTCAATAACAACCAGACAACATAACAACAACCAGATCCAACTCCATCTTCAAATATCATACTTCACATTGTATACGCTACTTCGACGAACCCAACCTGCGTGTATACGCTCTTTTACCAAAACCAACCCACGTACAGATCTGCAAATTCTAACTTATAACTCCGCAGCTATATCAGACATCAAAACATACCCAGATCATAACAATAAACATGCGTCAATAGATCTAGTCTATCCACAGTCATACCATAGGAAGATAATCATTCCAAGCCTTGAGATCTCGTTCCATCATTCATCATCCTCCACATGAGTGAAACCTTGGTTCAGATCACCAACCCATAACCTGCATTTGGATCTTACACTTCCTCAGATCTTCATCACACACTCACACTCACACCTTGCTTACATTTCTTTGCCTAATGATCTTCTCCTTATATAGCCTTAGGCCCTTCACAATACCACGGTCCAAAACCATAGTAACACAACACCATCAACTTCAAAACTAGGGATCGACACACCCGTCGAGACACCATGGTCCAAAACCATAGGCACAACTTCCAAGGACTAACCGCCACGGACCAAAGGTACGTTTTCACATGTACGAGCTTTTACTGAAGCCAACCTGCGTGTATACGCCGATTTTCCTTAATGAACCTGCGTATATCTCTTTCTTGTCCTGCTGTACTGAGATCTGTCCTCTGATCAAGTTGCCATCACTTGTACCTGTCTCTGAGTGAGTTGCCATCAAGGACAACACTTGTATCATAATGCCAACAATCTCCCCCTTTGGACTTGATGGCAACCACCACACCAAGTCACTCTCCCCCTTTGACATCAAGGGCAAAGGGCGGACCAAGATATTCTCTTCTTTGGTATACCTTCTGCTGTCCATACTCCCCCTGAGTACCTGCTGAAATCTCCAAATGTGCTCCCCTTTTGTGTATGCCAAAGTGTACCAATCTATCCATCCTGCTCTTGCTGAATTGTGCTGTTCATGCTCCCCTTGACTGTAGGCAAGATCTGCAAAAGATGTTCTTCAAGAAGAACAAAGACTTATACATCATAGAAGACCTTCCTATCACCAAAAGACTCAATACATACATTCATCACCCAACCTAGTGGGGATATACCAATATTGACTCATCCACCTAACCATGTGGAGATACATTAAGAGTTTACTCATGATAAGACATGAACATTACATCATTCATCCCAGGCATAGTGGGGAAACCAACATAGGCCGTTACATGACCTTGACATCATAAAAGAGATATCACAAAAGAGATACATGACATAGTGATGAAATATCTAGACCAAGACTTATGAAAACCACTAGCAGCATCATGATATGTACCATAAGCATCAGCCTGCAATACCATTCCTTTGATCAAACAACAAGATGTATCATTTAGCTTCATAGACTTTATCAACAACTTGTAACCATAATGCCAACAATGCATGATTTGAAGTATATGCTCCCCCTGAGCCTGTGCCACCTGTAGTTAGATCTGATCATGCATACATCAGTAATAAGCATCAAGATCTCATCATCATCAAGTTAGGATTAAACACTTCTAACATCTTACAAGTATCAAAACATTTCCAAACATCCTCAGCAGACTGTAAATGTTAACCAAGAGAGCAGATATTGGACTGAATCATATCAGACCCCTTTTCTGAGCCTATCCCCACTGCATTTCTTCAGACTGACATATACACGATTTTGCAGTGTGAAACACGCGTATATACGCGACTTCCCTTCATTAAACTTGCGTATGAGAATTAGAACACTGAAGTTCTATACCTTCAGCTCCCTCTGAGTCTGTTATGTCTGTGCTGTGCTGAGTACCCTGTGCTGTGCCACATCTTTCTGACTGAACTTCCTTCTTCTTCCATATCTTCAGGCATGTTGATGATTTCTTCTTATCATGAGCTTTGTTCCTGCAATCCTTTGCTCTATGTCCAAACTTGTTACATGCATAGCATCTTACATGTTTCATATTCCTCCTATAGCAATCAGCAGCTTTGTGGCCAAACATATTGCAAGAAAAGAAATATCCATTAAAGTACCTTGAATGTGATGATCTTTCTGCATGATGGTCTTGAAACCTTCTTCTTCTACATATGGCTACAACATGTCCAAAATTATGACATACATAACATTCAACTTTATTCATGGGAGGAGTAAAAGATTTTCTTTGAGGAGTCTCTTTCCTTGATTGTTGATGGGGTTGTCCTTTCATCTCCTTGTAGAGCCTTTCAGATTTTGCATTAGAGATTCTTGTCTTACTTTGTGAACCAGATTCACCTTCAATAGACTCATGAAAACCAAGACCAGTTTTGATAGCAGGGGACCTTTGACTACTAAGAATATCATCCAAGATCTTAGTACTATCTTGAAATCGTAATAGTTTATCTTTTTATTCTAATTTACTTTTCAAGATATTTACCTCAACTTGATGTTGTTCTTCTTTTTCCAGACATTGCTTCTTCAATATCTCTTCAGCTTTCCTTCCTTCATCTAGTTGATGCCTTAGTTTGAGGATCTCGTTTTCTTGCTCTTTATTCAGCGCTAGCAGCATTTGTCGAATTCTGGAGGCACATTCCAACTGATCTTCTAACCTGATGATTTCTTCTTTGAGGGCATTCTCCTTTTTGCTAGGTAGATCTTGCTGATCTATGGTTTGATCTGATGCTTCATTTGCTTGTCCATCTATTCTGAGGTGATACAGGATCTGAATTCTTGCTTCCACTCAACGGCAGGTTGTCATTGTTCCTTTGAGCTGTCTTCTTCTTCTGACGCGCTTTCTTCCCCATTGTTCTACGAATCTCCTTCAAGCGATCAAGCTTCTCTGAAGGACCTGCTCTGATACCAATTTTTGGAAATAATACTGAGAGGGGGGGGGGTGAATCAGTATTATCAGATCAATAAAACTTTTCAAATTTTATGCTCAGATTCATACACGCAGCTTCAGTTAAGGATATCAACGTATATACGCGACTTCGTTATGGGCAACTAGCGTACATGCAGTAATCTTATGATTCAGTTAGATTATCTTCAGTAAATGCATCAGAACATTATTAACCATATTAACAGTAAACAGGTGCAGTATAACAGAGCAGATCATCACACACATGAACACCATGATTTAAGGTGGAAACCCAATGTGGGTGAAAACCACCTGCTGCAATTCGTCTCTTTCTTCTTTAATAAGAAACTTCTTTTACAATGTACTGGTGCAGTCCTTTACTAGCACGCAGGCTACAACCTGCAGAGGGCTACAACCCTCATAGCTCTTGTACTAGCCGATCCATTTACTAGTACGTAGGTGCATACCTACAGAATGCTCCAACCTTTACTCGTTTTCCAGCTGCTCCTGGAAGGGAGCTACAACCCCCTGGCTCTTGTACTGGCTGATATGTTTACCAGTACGTAGGTGCCGGCCTACGATCTTCCCGGGACCACGTTTCATACATTTTCATACTGGATCCATAAGACAATCACCATTGTAGTACAACCTGCATCATCAATCTCTGAATCACCCAATACTGAAACACTGAAACCCTGTCAACAACAACCAGACAACATAACAACAACCAGATCCAACTCCATCTTCAAATATCATACTTCACATTGTATACGCTACTTCGACGAACCCAACCTGCGTGTATACGCTCTTTTACCAAAACCAACCCACGTACAGATCTGCAAATTCTAACTTATAACTCCGCAGCTATATCAGACATCAAAACATACCCAGATCATAACAATAAACATTCGTCAATAGATCTAGTCTATCCACAGTCATACCATAGGAAGATAATCATTCCAAGCCTTGAGATCTCGTTCCATCATTCATCATCCTCCACATGAGTGAAACCTTGGTTCAGATCACCAACCCATAACCTGCATTTGGATCTTACACTTCCTCAGATCTTCATCACACACTCACACTCACACCTTGCTTACATTTCTTTGCCTAATGATCTTCTCCTTATATAGCCTTAGGCCCTTCACAATACCACGGTCCAAAACCATAGTAACACAACACCATCAACTTCAAAACTAGGGATCGACACGCCCGTCGAGACACCATGGTCCAAAACCATAGGCACAACTTCCAAGGACTAACCGCCACGGACCAAAGGTACGTTTTCACATGTACGCACTTTTACTTAAGCCAACCTGCGTGTATACGCCGATTTTCCTTAATGAACCTGCGTATATCTCTTTCTTGTCCTGCTGTACTGAGATCTGTCCTCTGATCAAGTTGCCATCACTTGTACCTGTCTCTGAGTGAGTTGCCATCAAGGACAACACTTGTATCATAATGCCAACAGAGAGGCGGGGAAGGAAGCAGACCAAATTTTGCAGCAAATGAAGTTACAACGCAGCTTCATGTAGAGGTACCATCCTCAAGAATTCATTATCATATTGAGAAAAAATGCCAAGTTGGGACATTATATCCACCACCCCATACCAGAGATAGAAAGATATGCAAATCAATCTGAATGGGTGGAAAACACTCTGGCAGACAAAGACAATACAAAGGTAGATGTATAAAATGCCTTATGTGACTTGGAAAGGCAGTTTGATGAAAGATCATTTCTGCAGGTACTTGAAGAGCAAGAGTCGGCCATGAGCACCCCTCTTATCATGCAGACTCCTCAAAATGAAGAAAGAAATCCCAAGAGAAACAGAGAGGGAGCTTCTACTTCAAGCATTGAAACATCTAATCTACAGTGTGAAACCAGTCACAGAAAAAGGCAAAGGCTCAATCATGTTTCTGAATAGGAGGATACAGAAGGATCAACATAGGTGACCAACACTGATTTGGACAGAAGCAAGGGCACAACCCCATCTGGGGAGACACAGGAACCATCCACATCACAAACTCAGATGTTGGAAAGGCAGCTAAGTGTGGAAGTGTCTTCATTCAGTAGGCCTGCTGACAAAGACCAAGACATAAAGGACAGATATAAAGAAATCAAAATGAGGAATGAGAAGCTCAAAGCTCAGACATATGCTCAATATCTGAAAATCACTCCCACAAATCAAACAAGGCTGATGTCATCTTTTGACATCAAGGAGGGAAAGCTTCAAATGTCCTTTATCAAACCTACAACACAGCAGCCCAAGACATCTTCAGACTTCAAGAGGGTTGACTTTGAAGTATTGGCAAGGGATATTCATCCCATAGACCAGATAGAACTGCATAAACAGGCTAGAGAGATGATATACTCCACCCTTACAGGTAAAGCCATAGCTGCCCATCAACTACAAAACTCATTGAACAACATCTCGGCACAGTTTCAGTTGGAGAAGGCCTCCTCACAAGCCAAGGATACAAGGATTAAGTCTTTGGAAGACTTATTTATTGAGTTGGGACATGATCCCAAAGATATTAAAGCTATATAGCATCTCATAAAGAAAAAAAACGATGATATTTTTGCACTTAAAAATCGATTAAAAATACCCTGGCTGCAACATCCTCAAACACTTGAAGTTTTGGAAAGCCAAACCAGACATGAAGAGTTGATGGACTTGGTCCTAAAACCCAATGATCAACTAAGGAATATAGAGAAATAATTGGATAACTTGATCCAATTAAAACAAACTGACATTGCCACAACTTCTACAAATCGCATCCCTACAGTATCTATTGTAGTCCCTTCCACACTGGCAGCTTCACTGGCACCTATAGCTCCACCTACCACATCATTGCCAGTTACAGCAGAGTCTACAATAGTAGGTGAGTCAGGAGAAAAAAGCAGCAGAGTTAGTTAGAGCCATGGAGGAAATGGCTATTCAAGCTACAGAAATGAACAAATTGAAGGAAAAGGTGGCAAGTTTAGAAACTGACTACAAACTTGCCCAAATTATGCAAAAGGAAGAGGCACAAAATGCCAGTAGAATGAGTGAAAGATTCAAAGCTATGGAGAAAGACCTAACATAGGAAAAACCCCTTGGACAAGCCAAGGAACTGTTATGGGCCAATATCATTGACTCCGTCAAGGATATTTGGCCATATATTCAAGTTATTTTTGAGCAAACAGAATTGATAAAGATAGCTACAGGAGCTATCCAAAAGGTCAAGGAGGAATTGGGAGACATGCCTGAGGATGCCAATAGACTCATCCACTTACTTAACAGCAAAAATAGGTATGAGCTTCATGAGCTGGATCTAGAAGACAGAACTGAAACCATTTTGGAAATAAGGAATGTCCTTTCCAAGAGAAACCTAATGCTAAACTTGGAAGAAAAGTGCCAAAACATGCAGGTAGCCATTGATAGATTCATGGCTAAATTCCAAATTTTGAGGGAGAAAGGATTGCCCAATCCATTGGTCATTAATGACAAACTTATGACACAGTAGGACTATGATAATAGACTCAGGTAGTTGGCTAAAGAACAAGATAGTTCTTAAGCAATAAAAGCACTTCCAATAGGCAAAGTTTTGTATAATACATTTGAGAACTTGTTTTTCCTCTAGCATGAGGTAAAACACTTGTTCATTACCAAGCCCAATTTTTCCAAGTATACCGAGGATGATGAGATATATCGGCAAATGATGAATGTCAAATTACCTAATGCAAAATGGTGGGAAAAGATCATTGATTTACTTTGAGAAATTTACAGTAAAAAAGTTACTGCATAGTAAAAATAGAACAGCCAGGTAAACAGATGAAAACAGGTCAGCATGGTTAAAGAGTATCAGTGCCAAAGAGTATCAGGTGAAAGGTAAAAGTTAAAGAAGATTCCAATGTAAAAGACCACAACAGCAAGCCAGCATAAAGGGCTTAAATCCAACCATAAAAGCTAGCAGTACCACAATAAAAGGGACAGCATGAAACAGTTCAATAATTGTCTCTATCTTCCTGCAAGAAGATATTTTGTATTTCCTAGATTAAATCTCAAGTTTGTTTTGAGATATTTTGTAATAATTTATGTATAAATACTTCATAATTCGAAGTATGTAGTGTGGATTATTAGACATTTCTATAGAACTTTTTTATCAAAAGACTGTAAAGCTATTGTATCACTGACTAGACCAACAAGCTGGATTAATGAATAAAGACAAGATATTTCACAGGCTTCATGTGTAGAGCGAAGTGCAGACAAGTATTTTCTCTTATGTTATTATCTTTCTTAAAGTTTTTCCACATTCTTTAATGTATTTCTATATCTGAATGCTATAATATGGAATGATATCTCAGAATTTGCTTCATTGCACTCTGTTTTAACTATTATGCATTTAAATGTTTTCTACTGATTATCTAAGTTAAGGAATTCTTAGTTGCTCCTTAGTTTAGGTTGTCTCCCTGTAATCTATAGCAAAGGATTCTTAATTGCCCTTTGTTTCTGATTCTCCTATGTTCCTCATTTTGATCCCGGTCTGAGAATTCTTAATTTCTCTCTCACCCTGGTTAAGACCATTTCACCTATCTGGCCCAAAGACCTGCACTTTACTCTGTTGGCTTGCCCTTTGAACTCTCCCTTTAGTGAGTTAATTCCAGTTTTGCTTCCCTTCTTATTGACCCCATAGCCCAATGGTCCAAAGACATCATTCTATCCATCTTTTTTAAGTATTCCACCATCTAATCTTCAATTCAAATCAAAAACCCCCTGAACCTTGAGAACTAGCCTGAAATCCCAACAAATAAAGCTAAATCACGTAGAGAGAGCCCTCTCTGAGCCATAGGTTGGCTAGAGCCTATGCTTAAAAGTTGGTTTGTGGTTACCTCGGTCCTTTCCTTCTTTTGAAAACTTCTAGGGAAAATTTCAGAGTGATAACAGAGTGGGTAGCTCCTAGGAATGTAGATGAGGTGAGGTCCTTCATGGGATTGGCAAGTTATTACAGGAGGTTCATAAGGAACTTCTCACAAATTGCTTATCCTATTACATCATTGGAGAGGAAAAGTAGGAAGTTTGACTGGAGAGAGGAGTGTGAGGCCAGTTTTGAGCAGCTTAAGAAGTTGTTGACACATGCACCAATGTTAAATATTGCAGATCCAGACAAGGAGTTTGTAGTATGTACATATGCTTGTAAGAGAGGACTTAGTGGAGTACTTATGCAAGATGAATAAGTGGTATGATATGAGTCACAAAAACTAAACGAGCATGAGTATAACTACCCGACACATAATCTTGAGTAAGCAGCGATCATACATGCATTGAAGATGTGGAGGCACTATCTTCTTGGTAGGAGGTTTGTGCTGATGAGTGATCACATTGGGTTGAGGTATTTGTTTGAACAACCAAATCTTAACGTCGGGCAAGCTAGAGGGTTTTCCATGATCAATGAGATTGACTTCGAGATCAAGTACATCAAAGGAAAGGAGAACAGGCTGGCAGATGCTCTTAGCAAGAAGGTACAGGTAAATCACTTATCAGCTATGATCTCCTATGGGATAGACTTACATGATAGGATCTTGCAGGCAAGTCAGCAGGATGTCAGGTATATGGAGATTGTGCACAGATTATAGTGGAGCATGGGTACAGGTACATGTACAAGTAGTGGTACAGGTGCAAGTGCACAAGGTGTGGACCATTGTCTTACAGTGGACGAATTGGTCAGATTTAGAGATAGGATATATGTTCCAGACAATATTGAGCTCAAGAAGGTGATCTTGAGGGATTTTCATGTGAAACATATTCAGGTCACCAAGGATACCAGAAGACATTGACGACAATAAAGAAGTTTTATTATTGGCCAAATCTAAAGAAGGATGTAGCAGAGTTTGTGGCTAGGTGTTTCGATTGTTACCATGTGAAGGTAGAGTGTAAGCATCTAGGTGGACGGCTAAAGCCAATTGTGATTCTAGAGTGGAAATGGGAGGTAATTTCCATGGAATTTATCACAAGGTTTCTGAGGATAGTGAGACAGCATGATTCCATCATGGTTATTGTGGACATGTTGACAAAGGTTGCGCACTTCATTTCAGTGAAGTCTACATTCTCAGCTAGCGATGTAGCACATGTATTCATTCGAGATGTGGTCATATTTTATGGAGTTCGAAAGAAGATTGTGTTATAAAGTGATGCAAAGTTCACTTCCAAGTTTTGGAAGGAGTTGTTTGCAAGTTTGGGCACAGATTTGGCCTTCATCACAACTTATCATTTGCAGACAAATGGACAAACAGAGAGGGTCAACAAGATATTGGAGGACATGTTGAGGATGTACGTGATGCATCAACAGCGAAAGTGGGAAGAGTATATTCCACTAGTAGAGTTTGCTTACAACAATGGGTGTCAGGAATATTTGAGGATGAGTTTGTTTGAGTCATTGTATGGGCAGAGTTGCAATACTCCCATCAATTGGAGTGATCCAGTTAACAGGGTGTTGATTGTACCGAACATGTTGGCGGACATGGAATAGGAGATGCAGGTTATAGAGAAGAATCTAAAGGCAACACAGGATAGGCATAAGAGTTATGCATATCAAAATAGGTTGTTCAAGGAGTTCCAAGTTGGGGAACATGTGTACTTTCACATAAAGCCAAAGAAGATTTCCATACGGATTGGATCATGTGCCAAGCTGGCACCACGGTTTTGTGGACCCTTTAGTATTGTTGAGAGGATTGGGCTAGTAGCCTATCAACTTGCACTGCCTCCAAAAATGAAATTCCATGATTTTTTCCATGTGTCATTGCTTAAGAAGTATGTTAAATATTTTGATCATGTGATTGATTGGTCTGTATTGAAGGTGTAATCAAATGGAGAATTCCAGTCAGAGCCTCAGTGTGTATTGCAAAAAAAGGTGCTAATTCTCCGGAACTGAGAAATAGAGTAGGTTAAAGTGTAGTGGAAGCACTCTGGGCCCGATGAAGCTACATGGGAGATGGTGGATCAGATGCGGGCTATCTATCTTTCATTGTTTGCCGGTTGAGGCAAAACAGTTGTGGTATGGTGTTTTGTTATATGTATTTTGTATATGTTTTGGTATGTGTACATATGTATATGGATGTAAATACCGCCATGAGATATGTTATAAGGCTCCAATAAGCGGTATGGGTGTCATGTAATTATGATGTTATGCTTGTTATGTTGTCATGTCAGTTTGATTTTCAACAGGGTGATCATTGTAAAAACAGCATCAAGATATGTTATAAATCTCCATGGGCAGTATGTTTTCTTTTCAATGGTTTTGTTGAGGTATAGGTGTGGTTGAACACCGAGGACATTGTCCCCCAAGGGGGAGGGTTTTGTAACAACCCTAGTGAAAATTGTATGTAATAAAAAGTTAATAAAGGCAAAAATAATAACCACGGTCTATGGGACACTTATTTCAAGCTGAATGTTGGGAAAAACATCATAGTGTGGGTGTTCATCAGTTTATTATGGCTAAGTAATTTGGCAAAGGAAATGGCTAAGGCTTTGGAAAGGCAAAATGGAATTTTGGCACATTTATTTAAGAAAATAATAGAAATTAGTAGAAAAGGAAGGTCACAGGTTGCATGTGACAAGGAAATGCAAGGAAAATAATGGAAAATGAAGAAAATAGAGGCCTAATTGATAAAAAGGCTTTTGAGGATCAATTTGTAACATTTTTTCAGTTCAGTTTTGGACCTCTCTCATTATTCTCTATCTCTCTCTCACTCTTGGACAGAGTTTCTTGGAGCATTTTGGCATTGGATCGAGAAAGGCAAAGAAGGTAAGAGGAAGTAAATATCAAGCAAGGAAGAGCAGGATCAAGCAGCTACAACAAGATTCTTTGCAGGTATCAATTTGCATATGTGTTTTCCTTGCTAGCTTTGGCATGCATGGTATTGCATGTGGTTCTTTGATGTTATGGCATGGGTTTTGCCAGGTGTGACAATGTTTTCAGCCTAGCCTTTCCATTTCTGGATAGCCATGGTGTGATGGGGTTCTCATGTTTTGGTTGAGCTAGATTACCGGATGGATTTGAACCTGAGTGAGGTGGATCTCCGAATGATAATACACATGGCCTAGTAACCCCTGAAACAGATTGTGGGTTGTGGTAAAGCTATATTTTATGTTGCCTCGATGGGCCTAGGAATCCTTGTCAGTGAATGGCAGGATATATGGTAAAGCCAAGAGGTGGTTTTCTCTCTGTTGGGCCTAGTAATATCGGGTTTGGATATGCAGTAAATCCTAGAGAGTCAGACTCGGTTTAGGGCCTAGTGATCCAGTGTGCATAGCGGTAAAGTCTGAGAGACTAAGAGATAGGAAAATTCCTCATGGTGTAGGTGGAGAAATCTGGTGGCATCCATGCTTGTTTGGCCTAGTGATTAGGTGGAGATCATGGTAAATACTGTTATGACATGTTTATTGTGCTGGCCTAGTGATCCCGGATGGATTACGGTAAATCTTGGTTTCTATTGATGAGGGTGAGGTGGTTTAGCCTCTGGATGCGTCGGTTGGTTCTTTTGGTTTGAGTCCCACATTCATGCTTGGAATATGGCATGGGAGTGAATGGTTGAAGAGAGATTTGGCTTAGCCATTATATGGTCGGGAGGGACGAGTTATTCCCATCCCAGGTTTGGATTTTTCATCATCAATATGAGGTTATTTCTCCTTCTATTTCTATGAGTATTATATTGGTTTATATGTGGATCATATGGCTATGATTTCATTGGTATTTTTGTTGCTATTATGTTGGTTATGTATGTGTTTTATGTTAGTGGTTATGTATGGCTTTCATCATGTTTTTACTTGTAAATGAATGGACAATGTATCTATGACCTAATAGATGATAATGCAGCAAATGATATGAGGGAACAATGGTTCCTAGTGATTCTCAAATAAGTATGAGATCCTTATGCTTAAATATGTTGTTTACACCTATAGATTACATATTTTTGATATGTTTGATGAAATTCCTGTCATGGCTAGTGGGGGTCTGGTTAAGGGTTTGTTCAAGTAGTTACATTTGCATCATTGTTTCCATGTTCTCTTTCTAACCTGAAGGTGTCATTCAATTCTGGGTAGCGACTTAGGCTCTAGGCCTGAAAAAGTGGCTCAAATCCCAGGGATGCTAGCATAGCACTGAGAAAAATAGTCCCTGGAAATTGGCATGCCTTATCATGAGAGCATCCAGAGCCTCCTAGACATTATCAAGCCTATAGCATGAGAGCATCTAGAGTTCAAGAGATCAAAAACTTTAGTGGGACCCAGGCGCTAGCTACCTGAGTGGTTGGAATGGTTCCTAAGAATGATGTAGCTAATGTGGAAGGTCTATATGTTTTGTTTCCATAGATTCTACTTCCTTAAGGTCACATAGGAGGTTGAATCCAATCATAGTAGCCTCTCGTCACATGTTTACACTGGTTGGTTGGTTACTTGGGTAGCTATGGGAGGAGGGTATTACATACGTGATCTACTCATTTCTTGGAAAACATGATAACATCATCTAAATAAACAAAAATGCTTTGACGTATATGGCCATGAAAAGCGATGTCCTTCACTCTTTGGAAAGTTGCAATGGCATCTATTGTCCAAATGGAATTCTCTTGAAATCAAATGTTCCCCATTTAGTTCGAAAGGTAGTCTTCAATTGGTTGAGTTATGCTACTAGTACTTGATTATAACCTGAAAGTCTGTCTCGTAGCAAAAACATTTCAGACCTAGATACTGTCTAGAGTATCTACGCCATGGATGGCACTGGATAGTTATCTTTATCAGAAGCTTGGTTGAAATTCTTAAAATTAACACATAGACGTATTTCACTAGACTTATTTCTAACTAAGACCAAGTTGGAAACCCATGTTGAATGCCCAACTTTGAATATGATCCAGGTATCCAACAACTTTCTCAATTCCTTATGAATAAGGGGTTCCAGTATTGGGTGAACTTTTTGTAGTTTCTGTTGGAACAGTTTCACCCCTTATTTTATAGGAATTACATGTTAGACGATATGAGTGTCATAAGTCTTTAAATCATCGTATTTCCATGCGAACATGTCCCGATATTGCTTGAATAGGAAGATAAACGCTTGTCGTTCCTATGGAGAACAACGGGTACCAAGGTTCAAATGCTTTAGATTTTGTGGGGTTCCCAGGTTGACTTGTTCAAATGCTAGCTTTGAACTCTGGGTCTTGTGTTGGTTGGTCTTATAAACCAATTCTATAGATCATATAATCTCCCCAGAGACACCACACCTTTTGGCATAATGTTTCCTTTCATTGCATTGGATGCTTTCTGCAAAGCTTGAGCATACTCATCCTCCTTTATGGCAGCATCTTTGAATATATCAGCATTAGCCATAAAGTGTAGTATATGTTAGCCATCAATGAAAATGTGTAAATTAGTGATACGAATGGAAAATCGAATCCACCCATGGTATTTATCCACCCATGGAATTTATCCATGGTATTGTAACTGGCATCCACCCATGGTATTCATTCACCCATGGTATTTATCCATGGTATTATAAGTGACATCCACCCTTAGTATTCATCCTCCCATGGTATTTATCCACCCATGGTATTGTAAGTGACATCGACCCATGGTATCCATTCATGTTAATTTTAGATAGAAATGGTATGTTCTATGCTTAAGAGCAATTTACTTCAATTTTTCTTATTAGCCTAATATCAATTTCCAGATTAGCAATCACATTAACATGATAGTAAATGCAGATAGAACATAAATAAAAAGCAGAAGACAAGACAAGACAAGAGGACACAACATTTGGCGGATGTCAGGGAAAAACCCCAATGTCGGGAAACCCTTTGATCAAGTCTTCTTATTATTCTTGAAAATTTCAGCACAGAGAGAGAGTACAATATACAAGATTCACTTGCCCAAATACAGTCAAACCGCAGTCAACAGGATGCCCTAACCAAAAAGTCAAAGTTGGTCAAATCAGCAGAATTACTCCTCGAAATCAGCTTGGTCAAACCTATTCAACTCGTCCTGCAAAAACATTCCAAATCATCCCAAAACAGTCTTGAAGAAATCGGTCAAACTTGGTCAACGCATAGTCAAACTTGTTGCAATCAACACTGGTCAAACAACATAGAAAATCTCAATTTTTGTGCCCAAATATGTGGCCTACCCAAACAGAGATATTCCCACAAAATAGCAGTCAAACACTGCTCAGTCAATGTTGGTCAAAGCTGAGTGCAACTTGGTCGACGTAGAAATCAAAAAACCCTAGTCAAACTTTCGCACATGTGGAGGAGAAGGTTTCCTGAAATTCGTACAACCCAATTAGATGAGGAGAGAAAGAGAGATGTGTGAGATGATGAATGTCCAAATGAGTTAGATGCTCCTTATATTTATATGAAATGTTGAGGGTGAAGAGACGTGACTTTTGGGCTTTTGAGACTGCATTAGATTGATGGCCAACCTTGACAATTTGTCCATAGTAGAAATAAACTCATAATTCCATTTATACAAGTTAGAATGAGATGATCTTTAGATCAGTCCTACACGTCTCGGAAAGAGGAATCCAACAAAAATATCATCTCCATCATATGAGTTGTCCAAGGTGGATTTTGGCCCTAGTTGCCAAATTTAACACTCCCTCTCAACTAGGGAGAACTCCACCTACCAAATCATATAACAATTTGTACCATCCCTGTCATTCCTACTCTACTCTGCACTGCTGAACTACGAAGAAATAATGAAGAAGAAATGATCAAGAGTGTATCATACCACTCTCCACTGACCCGAAGTCAGTCTCCATTGATCCTAGATTGTAACAACCTCCGGGGTAAATGTGCATATAAACAACATATAGGAACGGAAATACAATAAACATATCAACCATCAAAATCCATATACACATCAGTACATTTGCATGTGAAAATCAAGGGAATGAATTTATTCATTAATAAATGCAATGAACCAACCAGATATGGGACTACCATGTTCCACCCGACCATAGATTGGCTGAGCCAAGTCTCTCTTCAACCAATCACCCCCATGCCATATTCCAAGCATGAATGTGGGATCTCATAGAACACATCAATCAAAACTCATCCAGGGCTTCCAGAGGCCACCCACCTCAACCCATCAAACAGTGATTCCACCTCACGGTCGGACATCACCAAAAACCATCATCAGATTGGTCTCCATCCAAGCCTTCCAGGGCTTCCAGAGTGTTTTTCCAACCAAGGCTTCCAGAACTAGTAACTCAACCCACAGCTTATACAAGGCTTCTAGAACTAGTAACTCAACCCACAGCTTATACAAGGCTTCCAGAGCGTTTGTCCAACTAAGGCTTCCAGAACTAGTAACTCAACCCACAACCTATACAGGGCTTCCAGAGCCTTTGTCCAACCAAGGCTTCCAAGACTAGTAACTCAACCCACCAAGGGCTTCCACAGCATTTGTCCAACCAGAGCTAGTAACTCAACCCAAGCTATTACAGGGCTTCCAGAGCGTTTGTTCAACCAAGGCTTCCAAGACTAGTAACTCAACCCAAGTTTTTACAGGGCTTCCAGAGCGTTTGTTCAACCAGGGCTTCCAAGACTAATAACTCAACCCAAGCTGAGGAAACATGAGAACCAACAAAAAAAATCAATGAAAGTAAACCCACAATCACCATGGCTATCCAGGAAATGGCAAGGCTAGGCAATCCACTATCGATGCAGGCAATTCTCCATGCCAATGATAGATCACAACCAAGAAACCACATGCATGCCAAAACTAGTGAATAAATCATACATGCAACTCGATACTTGCAAGAAAATCTGATGTAGTTGTTGATGTCGATGCCTTCTTGCGCTTTCCCACTCTTCCTTTGCCTTCTTGCTTCAAGAATCCAAGTATGCCACACCCTCCAAGAGTGCTCCAAGAAAACTCTAAGTAACCAAGAGTATGAGAGAGAGAGAGAGAATAATGAGAGAGCTCCAAAATTGAACTGACAAAGTCTTGCCCACTAATCCTCATAAGCCTTTTTATTAATGAGGCCTCTATTTTCTTCATTTTCCATTATTTTCCTTCAATTTCCTCCTCACATGCAAAATGTGACCTTTCACCTTCATTTTCTCCTAATTTCCATTATTTTCATAAATAAATGTGCCAAAATACTTTTTTGCCTCTTTAATGCCTTAGCCATTTCCTTTGCCAATTTCCTTAGCCATAAACAACCAAATGAACACCCCCTAGGATGTCTTATCCAACATTCAGCTTGGAATACGTGTCTCATCATCTGTGGTATTTATATATTTTTACATGGAATTTTCACCAGGGTTTTTACAAAACCCTCCCCCTTGGGGGAACACCATCCTCGGTGTTCAATGACACCTATAACCAACAAGACTTCTAAAAACAAAACATATTGCCCATGGAGCTTTATAACATAGCTTGTTGCAATATTTACAATGAAAGATCTGCTCAAAATCAAAACATCATGGAAACATGACAACATACCGCATAGTGGAGCTTTATAAAACAGCTCATTACGATATTTACAATGATCATCCTTCTCAAGAAAACTCATATGACATCATATCATCGTGATAATATAACCACATGATAGCATAATAACATAACACCCATACCACATAGTGGAGCTTTATAACACAACTCGTTACAATATTTACATCCATACACGGGTGTACACATAAAAACATCATCAAAATATATATACCAAAACATATGCCAAATCATATACCAACATATATCAAACATATACTAACATCATATAGCATGTATGAACCAACATAAATCATATATCAACCATCATAAAGCATATATCAATCACCATAAAGCATATACTAAACCACCATAAAGAAAATACTAAACCACCATAAGAAACCACCAAACCACCATATCAAGCTGCTAATTCTTGTAGTTGATTTCAGCTACCTAACTAGGCATGTTTATGATTCCTGTACCATGCATATAGCTTCCATCGGTTTTAAAATAAATTAAAATAAAGTCACATCATACCTCATTGGTAGCTCGTCAATACGGTACATTTGCAATCATGTTCGCTCGACCATAAGGACCTTTAGGTGCTCGACCATAAGGGAGAGGACCACCATCGAGAGGAGAGGGGCTCGACTGATAAGGAGAGGATGCGGAGCACACTCGACCAACGGGCCGCCATCATGCCCCCGGCAGGGTGAGGTACGAACGCTCGATTGTTAAGGAGAGGGCTCGACCAGCGCCCCCCCACCCAATAAGTAAATTGAAATTTATTGCTTGCTTGACGTTAGGAAAGCAAGGAAAAGCACCCGTAAAGCGGCACACCTTTGCATATATATGCACCTCTGGTTACTGATCCCGGCAAGTAGCCCAGCCACCCCCTTGGTACATTACTACCTTTGGGGAGTGCTCCCGGCTAGCGACGAATAAGACTATACCTACCTCTATTGATACACCTTTGCAGACAACACCTATGACGACAGATCCCGGCCAGCAAACTGTCACAACAAGTCAAACTAGCATATTGACCAAGTCAACATGTATAAAAATATCACATCAGGTTAGCTCAAACATAACCATCAAAATCATAAATGACATGTAACCATCATAAATCAAAATCATAGATCACGTGTAATCATCATGGACCAGAATCATAAATCACATGCATACTAATACCGAAATACAATACCAATACTTATCCTTCATCAATCCTTACTTCTACCTTGGTTCTTTCTGTAACACATTAGATTGGTTGCCACACCCAACAAACATCCAGTGCCTTCTCCTCAACCATGTGCACATACACATAGTGTGCATCACACACATACGACCACATACGACATGCAACTCCATGCAACACATGCATCTACACCTAACATACAACACATACACCTACACCCAGTGTACAACACAGTGCATCATCTATACCCGATGTGCAATACCACCCAATACATGTAACTACACAGAGCACAACACAACGAGTACGCATGCCATAATGCCATGACTACATGATGCATATACATAATATCGCATGCCCATAACACAACATCGATGACATGCACACAATACCACATGTACACTAGTACCATACGTACAACATGTACATAGTACCACCGGTACACCACATCACCTGAACAATGTGTGCACAGCATCACATGTACATGGCACCACCTTCTCAATGTGTACACAATGCCACATGTACACTACACCACTATACAACGTGTACACAATACCACATGTACAGAGTACCACACGCACGACATGTATGTGACACCACATGTACACAGCACCACCTGCACATAGTGCCACTTGTACAACATGTACACAGCACCACTCGTACAATCATGCACACCACACAATATGTACATAGCACCACATGTACAACATGCCCGCAACACCACTTGTACATAGCATTATCTGTATATAGCATTGCATATCCAACATGCTCATAGCACCATATGCACACAACACTGCATATCCATCATGAAGGCAATACAATATGTATACAACACCCCATATGCAATATTCACACAACCTTATTTGTACCATCTTGTATATAACATTACATAAATAAGATGTACACATGCTATGTATACACAACACCACAAGTGCACACATCATAGATGCAACATGTACAACATATACAACATATGCATAACAGTAGTACCACACATCCAAACCCACATTGTCCTTACCAAGAAACCTTGCTTCCTGTGTCTTATCCATGCTTGTCTCAGCATGCCATGGACCACATTGATTTCATTATGTTGGTGTATCCTTTAGCATTACCTGTCATAACATAAACATAGGCATAATACAAGCATATAAATTCATATTCACATGACAATGACCTCGTATATTTGTCATGAATACTCTTCCACTTGATTCCTCACGAGACTAGGAACCTCTTCATGCCATTCTCCTGCATAAGCAATCATTCATCCACAAGAATGATTCCTGATGACCCTTTCAGATAGTGACATAGATACATGTACACATACATACACCCTAAAAAAATAATGATCTCGTCAGTCAACATCATACATAGATACATATAAACATATAAACATTAACATAAAATAATCATGATTCATGATCACCCTGTCAAATATGACATACATACATACATGTATACATATATAAACAACAACATAATCATGATCATAACATAATTACCAGATTACATAAGGTCTAGGTTAAGATAAATTCCTTTATTCATGCAACGCATGCGTAACATTGAGAACAATAGTTCCCAACATAGCCAAGGCATATGACGCCTCAAATCCATTTACTTTACCTTTTCCTATTACCTTTCTTGTGTATGCATTGCTACTATCCATTTGCCACAATGGACCCAACCAGTCCAACCAACTGTCATAGTCTTACCTTCTGCTGCGCTTACTCATGCACAAAGCTTCATCTAGGTCATATATCATCGGTTGGGTACCACACATCTCTCCTAATTTCCATCAACTTTCCTCTCTCCCAACCATTCCCAAGACTCAAACATAAAAGGCAAAACAAGAAACAAACAAGAATAAGACCATAAAAACTAATAACAACATGACTCTGCAAACAAAGTGGTGTGGCCATATACTAGACATAAACAAAGCCGCAAATCAAGCTCAACAATTCATAAAAGACCAAAAGCACAAGACCAACAACAAAGACCATGACTCAATCCCCATGGTTCCTAGGGAAAGCTCAACCCGGGCCTTCTTCAAGATTTCATGGCAACCTCTCGTGCCATCCAACTCCCTGCATCATGCTCACACATGTCAACCACATGTTCCAACTATCAATACACATATTTATTAATTTGAAATTAACCATAACCAAGATTAACAATCATGTCATAATCCATAATTAACTCATAGTCATTAGACATAATGCTACAACTATCACCTACTAAAATCAAGTACATATCAACTATCTCAAAACATAAGTGTTAGCATCATTATCTTAATACAATATCAATCCTTCATGCTACTATATAGACTCATACTCATATCATGCAATAAATAAATCATTCAACAAACTATAAATATACCATGTCAGATATTTCAACTAGGCGACATAATAGGCACCAAACACTCAAACACCAAATAGATGTCACAATCAAATATTCAAGCACCAGGTAGATGACATAAGCAAGCTCATACCTTAATGTATCTCAGGGGAGGCTATCTTGTCTGCATAATCAATCTAGTTAGCGAGATATAACTTTACAACATGTCAACATAAATCATGATATCCATAACAGTAACTAACTAACATGTTCACATCATAAACTCATACAAAATTATTATTCACACATATGCAAAGTCAATCTATATTAGTATAACACCATCTCACAAATATGTCAGTTCATACCTGAATATCACAACCATAACCATTTGCATAGGTCAAACCAGGTTAACACAATACATATAACATCAATATTTTTAAGGCAATGAACATAACCATCACTTATATGACCAATCCAAATTATAACATCAATATCTAAATGAAATAACCCTAATCATCAAGTTAATAGCATATAACAACAATAAGCTATATATCATGCTCATCAACAATATAAAACTAAATCATCAAGCTAACTATCATATAACAATCAACAAGTTAACCTATAACATACTCATCAGCAACTTATAGCATAATCATCATGTTATCTAATATAAAACAACAATAGCAATGCATACAACTACAAGTTACTATCATTCTTGACTATCCAACACGTGCATATAACTACACTAATCAACCAACATCTATCATGAGTGTAACCATAACATCAAAAGACATGTACATAAACCTAATGTATATAAATCTAATGCATATAAAATCCTTAACTTACATACCTGCATGTCGAACATACAATACATGTATGACGATCTACTCTTACCCCAAAGTCCAATGTTTCAACCTCATTATAATGATCTACATCTCCTGCTCTATCTCAGCCAACACATTAGCATCATAACATCCAATAGCACCATGATGACCTAAATTGCATACAATGACTTCACAAGGCATGTTTTACCTACTATACATGCATAATCATAACCAAGACCATACATGCATAACAACAACCATTACTCCATTGTGCACATTGCCACATGCAACCAACAATATGCATAAGCAATGCCAAATCAACTACACCTATGCATAAACGCATGTAGTCGAACATAAGCGATCAATTCTTGTAATCAACCTACAAGACTGATACATGTAATCAAAATATTCAAAAATGTAACCTAACATACAAGGATGTAAGTAGGTATCATGAAATCAACATGTAAGCGACATATAATTCATACACAGTCAGTTGCATGTTCCAAAAATAAAGACATCGTGCATATTAATTTGAAATCAATATTCACCAATACTAACAACCTATAAGCATACCCCCTTACTATCCATGGTCCACACTAAGGTAGAAGGAGGAAGCTACTATAATGGTCTGATCTCCAATGTCCAATTATGGAAATGGTATCTCCAAATATCTACTAAATTTAACCACACTTGAAAATAAATTGATTTCTATTTCTCATACATTTGTATGAGACTAAGTCAAAAACCTTGCCCTTATTCCACTTGTAACATAATAACTAAAAACATGCCACTTTTCCATTTCCTTACATGCAACTTTTCAAATTCCTTGCGTGCAACCTTTCAAATTCCTTACATGCAACTCTTCAAATTATTTGCATGCAAATAGGCATAGATCAGATACATCCATATTATCATACTACAATACTATCCCATCCAAGAAAAAATAACATTTTCTTCAAACAATTACCATACTTTTACATTTTCCACAAATAACTACTATACTATTACATTTGCATGTAAGCATTTATTCAAACACTTTACATGCAAACTAATATAGAAAACTATTTGCATACAAGTAAGCATATATCAACTACATAAATACTATTACACATAAATACTATCCCCAACCACAAACAACATACTCACTTGGGAATTTTATCAAACAGTTTGTATGAAATTAATCATTGAACCATTTAAGCATTTCATCAAACACTTTGCATGCAAACTAATATAGCGAATGATTCAATGCATATATTCTAAACTGTAGTAGTAAAAGTTATGGAAACTAAACCATATGATCAATGGAATTATTCCTGACTATGGTTCAGTTTCAGCTTCTGATATTTCATAGATGAAAAGTTATAACAAAATACCAACACAATCCTATTTGGTGCACAATTCTAGGAGTATCCAAAAAGCTTGATTTGCATTGGTCATATCTCCTAAAATATAGCGAATAAATGTATGAAATTTTTATCACAATATAAGTGGTATTTTCTCTCATTTTGGAAAAAAATTTAGCTCCTGAGAGTGCCCATAATAAAAGTTATAACAAAAATGTCAGTTTTACCTGTTTGAGACCTGATTTTAGGAGCATTCAGAAGACTCAACTCCCTCTGCTCATATCTCCTAAAATATTGCAACCCAATATCTGAAATTTCTACCACATAATCATTGGTATTCCCCCTCAATGTGGACGATTTTTCAGCATTTGAAAGCCTACATAATAAAAGTTATTGCAGAAATTCCAATGTGACATGTTTAAAGGTGCATTCAGGAAGGTCATCTTCCTTAGATCATAATTCCTAAAGTATTGCGAACCAATATCTAAAATTTTTACCACATTATCAGTGGGATTTACCTTCACTATGGACAAATTTTCGACTTCTAATATTCCACAGAAGAAAAGTTATAACAGATATGACATAAAGGTCTAAAATTTAACCTTTGTTCTTCGTTTTACCTATGATAGAGCCCATCCAGTCCAAGTGTTTGAACCATGCTCTTATACCACTCTGTAACAACCTTCGGGGTAAATGTGCATATAAACAACATAATAGGAACATAAATACAATAAACATATTAGCCATCAAAATCCATATACACATCAGTACATTTGCACGTGAAAATCAAGGGAATGAATTTTTTCAATAAATGCAATGAACCAACCAGAGATGGGACAACCACGTTCCAGCCGACCATAGATTGGCTGAGCCACGTCTCTCTTCAGCCAATCACCCTCGTGCCATATTCCAAGCATGAACGTGGGATCTCATAGAACACATCAATCAAAACTCATCCAGGGATTCCAGAGGCCACCCACCTCAACACATCAAACAGTGATTCCACCTCATGGTCGGACATCACCAAAAACCATCATCAGATTGGTCTCCATCCAAGCCTTCTAGGGCTTCCAAAGCATTTTTTCAATCAAGGTTTCCAAAAATAGTAACTTAGCCCACAGCTTATACAGGGCTTCCAGAGTGCTTGTCCAACCAAGGCTTCCAGAGCATTTGTCCAACCAAGGCTTCCAGGACTAGTAACTCAACACACCAAGGGCTTCCAAAGTGTTTGTTCAACCAGGGCTTCCAGGACTAGTAACTCAACCCAAGCTGTTACAGGGCTTCCAGGACTAGTAACTCAACCCAAGCTGTTACAGGGCTTCCAGGACTAGTAACTCAACCCAAGTTGTTACAAGGCTTCCAGAGCATTTGTTCAATCAGGGCTTCCTGGACTAATAACTCAACCCAAGCTGAGGAAACATGAGAACCAACAAAAACAAAGCAATGAAATAAACCCACAATCACCATGGCTATTCAGGAAATGGCAAAGCTAGGTAATCCATTATCGATCCAGGCAATTCTCCATGCCAATGATAGATCACAACCAAGAAACCACATGCATGCCAAAACTAGTGAATAAATCATACATGCAACTCGATACCTGCAAGAAAATCTGATGTAGTTGTTCATGTCGATGCCTTCATGCGCTTTCCTACTCTTCCTTTGCCTTCTTTCTCCAAGAATCCAAGTATGCCACACCCTCCAAGAGTGCTCCAAGAAAACTCTAAGTAACCAAGAGTATGAGAGAGAGAGAGAATAATGAGAGAGCTCCAAAACTGAACTGACCAAGTCTTGCCACTGATCCTCATAAGCCTTTTTATTAATGAGGCCTATATTTTCTTTATTTTCCTTCAATTTCCTCCTCACATGCAAAATGTGACCTTTCACCTTCCTTTTCTCCTAATTTCCATTATTTTCATAAATAAATGTGCTAAAATACCTTTTTACCTCTTTAATGCCTTAACCATTGTCTTTGCCAATTTCCTTAGCCATAAACAACCAAATGAACACCCCCTAGGATGTCTTGCCCAACATTCAGCTTGGAATACGTGTCCCATCATCCGTGATATTTATATATTTTTACATGGAATTTTCACCAGGGTTGTTACACAGATAAATATCAAACATCCTAGCATAGGGAGTATGGTAGTACATGATGTTTCCATCTATAGTACTATGGTCCCTATCCACATTTCCCTACTAATTGGCCAAATGAGAGGTAATTCCTATGAGTCCCATACTGCATGGGTAGGTTATATCAGCAGGAGAAGGTGAACCACTTATCTTCCTCATATGCCATAGGAGAAGTTGAACCACTCATCATATGCATATATCAACCATAATGGGGTTATCACAGGGGAAGTTGAACCACTCACCCTGTACACAACACACCACTAGGGGAAGGTGAACCACTCACCTTATGGTCTCTCATTGCTCCAAGAAGTACCCCAACCCCCCCGGAGCTCCCATAACTCAATATCCAACTCAAACAGGACCCTCATAAGAGGGTCTCTCCACGACTCCAAGTCATTCACAGAAGTTTAAGAATTTGACCTTTCCCATGGGCTTCGTAAGAATATATGTGACCTGATCATCAGTCCCAATGTGACGGAACCTTATTGCTCCTCATTCTACCATATCCCAGATAAAGTGGTACCATATATCAATATGCTTGGAGAGGTCATGAAACATAGGATTCTCATAAAGACGAATCCCACTTTGGTTTTTGCAGCAGATCACAATGGTATCCAACACATGTCCAAACAGCTCACTAAAGAGCTTCCTCAACCAAACAACTTCACAGGAGGCCATCCTAGCAGCAACATATTAGGCCTCAACAATGCTCAAAGCGATCGATTTCTGCTTCCTGATCATCTAGAATATCGAAGCAGAACCTAGTGAGAAGCAACATCCCGATGTGATCTTACGATCCACCACATTGCCAGCCTAGTCAACATTAGAATAACTATGGAGCCTCACATTCTCGGCAGTGTATCTCAGTCCATAGGTGATTATGCCCCAAAGATATCTCAGAAGATTCTTGGTAGCAATCCAATGTCTGTAATGAGGCTCAACCATAAATTGACTGATTGTATTCACTGCAAATCATATGTCCGGACGAGAGTTCACCAAGAACATCAGGGCCTCTACAAATTGATGATACTCAGAAGGATTTCCCAAATCAGGCCCAGTAGCACTTCCACATAACTTCTTGAAGTTAAGTTCCATCGGAGTAGCCACAGACTTACAATCCACCATCCAAAATCTTTCAAGTAGCTTCACAATGTATTTTCCTTGGGAAAGGAAAATCTCACCTAGCTTTTTCTAGACCTCCAACCCTAGGAAATAATGCATCAGTCTTAGGTCCTTCATCTCAAACTCAGAAGCCAAATCCCTCTTGCATTGATGAATGAGAAGATCTGCACCTGTCAGAAAGAGATCATCCACATAAAGTACCAAGATGAGAGGTCTATCATTCTCAACCTTAAAAGTAAAGGTTCAGATCAACTTCACTTCTTGTAAATCCCAGCTTCATCATATTGTTTTCGATCCTCTCTTACCAAGTTCGAGGAGCTTGCTTCAACCCATAAAGGGATTTCTTCAATCTGCATACATGTGTTTCTCGATCTTGAACTTCGAACCCCTCAAGTTGTTCTACATAGACTTCCTCCTTGAGTGAACCATGCAAGAAGGTGGTCTTGACATCCATTTGATGTAAATTCCATCCTTGATAGGCAACAAGGGCAATGATCGAATGGATGGTGGTATATCAGGAAATTGGTGAAAATATCTCATCATAGTCCACACCTTCCTTTTGAGAGAAGCCTCGAGCAACAAACCTGGCCTTTAACTTTTCATCGCTTCCATCAGCTCCATGCTTGATCTTGTAGAGCCATTTCAAGGTGACAACAAACTTCTCCTTGGGTCTAGGGACCACATCCCAGACATCATTCTTCATAATTGACTCATACTCTTCATTCATAGCATCCTTCCATACTTGGTGCTTCACAACTTCTTCGAATGTGCAAGGCTTAATTTGAACAATGGTGCTCATGGCAGCTAAGTACCCTTGGTACCTATTCAGCTTCTTACATTCACGAAATGTCCCCCTCAGTGCAATATGTCTCTCAACATCTTCAAGGGTTTCCCTAAGCCATGAGGGTATCCTTTTTTAGGAGGAAGGCTCCCGAGGAAGTGGATCAATGCGGTCCATTAGTCCTTCAACATCGAGCATCGGCTCATCCTGCAGTTCTCCCTGGTTTCTTGTATCTACTTCATTGTTCTTCCTTGGAATAGGAAGGTTCCTAATCTTCCCAAGGGAAACATCTTCATCGAAAGTGACATCATAACTTATCTCCACTTCTCTTTGACCATGCACACAGATTCTATATGCCTTTGAAGTCCCACTATAGCCCACAAATGTTACTTTCTTCCCAGATGCATCCAATTTTTTTCTCTTTTCTTTCGACACGTGAAAATACACGGGACTACCAAAAATTCTAAAGTGAGAAACATCAAGTTTCTTACCAATGAAAACTTCTTCAAGAGTTTTGGAGTCCAAGGCTTGATGAGGGCATCTATTTTGGACATACACAGCAGTGTTGGCAGCTTCTACCCATAGGAACTTCAGAAGGCTTTGATCATGAAGCATGGAACGAGTGGCTTCTATAATAGAATGATTCTTCCTTTTAGCAACACCATTGTGCTCAGGAGTATAGGTGGTAGAAGTATCCATCTCAATGCCATCTTCTATACTATAGTCATTGAACTCATTTGATTCATATTCGGTTCCATTATCAGTCCTCAATATTTTTATCTTCTTCCCTGTTTTATTTTCGACCAAGGATTTGAAAGAATGGAACCATGTGAACACTTAGTCCTTCTTCTTTAAGAAATAAATCCTAGTTTTGAGAGATAAGTCATCCACAAATATAGCATAATATAAATATCCTCCCAAAGATGTCATAGGAAACATACCAGATAGATCATAACAAATCAATTGAAAAATGTCGGTAGTCTTGCTATCACTTGAGGGTAATGGTCCCCTTGTATGTTTTCCTTTCGCACATCCCTAACAAACACCTTCATGTTCTACTTTAAATTCAGGCATACATGTCACCATCTTCCTTACATCGGGTAGAGCTTTATAATGTAGATGAGAAAACCTTCAGTGCCATATTTCGGATTGAAGAGATGTGTCGCAAGATATAGCTCCTAATGCACTTCCTCCAACTTGAAATAGGATATCAACCCTGAATCCAAGAGTAAATGTTCCTTTCAAATTACTTTTCCAAACACATACCTTTCCATTGATGAATGCCTCCTTGAATCCTTTCTCTTCCATTGCCAAGATAGATACTAGGTTCTTCTTTAGATCGGGTACATATAGGACTTCTTGTAGATGAATTGTGTTACTTTGATTCAATTAAAGATTAACATTCCCAACTCCTTTCACGAGATAGGTGGCATTGTCTCCAAGAATTATTTCCAAATTTGTATTTTTTCTATCAGATTTGAAAGAGCTTCCTTGTACCCAGTAAAGTGCCTTGAGGCACCACTATCAATCAACCAATTTCCCAAGGTATCCAAATGAGAGGCAGTAGAGAAGGCAGATATAAGATAAAATTATTTTTGTTTGTTATCTACAACATTACATTCATCATACCTGGAGTTTCTTGATCTTTTGGGAGGTCGACAATTTCCATGTTGAGTAGTAGGAGCATTCCTTTTTCCTTTGTTGTTGAATCTATCATTCCTTTGATTGTTGTTGCCCCTGAAATTATTGTGGTTGTTTTTGTCTTCATCCCGAGGTGTATCCCTCCTATTAGGACACTCCCTAGCATAGTTACCAAACCTATTACAAATGAAGCATCTTCCCTTTCTTCCATCTTTGAATCCCAATCTTCTTTCACATTACTTCTTTGAACCTGCATTGTTCTTCTTTTTAGCATGAGCAGAGAATGTAGTAGGATCATTCCTATTTGAAGGCATATCTCTCTCCATCATCCTTGTTTCTTCTTGAGTACATCTAGTCAACAATTCATCAAAACCTAGAATCCTGTCATTGTTGAGGATAGTAGTGTTGAACAAAGGCCATTCATGAGGGAGACCTCCAAGGGAAATGAGAGTGAGCTCCCTATCAGAAATAACTTCTCCAATTGAAAGAAGATCATTTTTTATCTCGATAATCCTCATGAAGTAGGATTGGATATCTTCACCTCTTCCCTTCTTTATGTCCTTCAACTTTTTTTTGAGAAAGAGGACTTGGTTTGCATTTCTAACTTTGAACATGTCAACCAACCTATCATACATATCCTTATATGTGTTCAAATCGGATATGTATACAACCAAATGCTTGTTAATAGAATCCCTTATAATATTTTGCTTTGACTGCTCCTTTATTTTACTTTGTCTTAGCAGAAATCGATGCATTTCAAGGAGGTTTAATAATCTTTCCCTGCACATAATTCATAGCATCCTGCTCTTCCAAAGTCAAATCAAGAGACATATTCCATGCATGATAATCAGACTTATCATTGAGCTTGTCATCAGGTTTGAGGTCAAATACAGAGGCCATTGAATCTTATCCTTGTCCAACAAATCTCAGTGATTTCTCTTTTCACTCTTGCTTGGGCTTTGTCTTCACCTCGGCTCTGATACCATGTTAATTTTAGATAACAATGGTATGTTCTATGCTTAAGAGAAATTTACTTCAATTTTTCTTATTATCTCAATATCAATTTCCAGATTAGCAATCACATTAACATGATAATAAATGCAGATACAACATAAATAAAAAGCAGAAGAAAAGCGAAGACAAGAGGACACAATATTTGGCGGATGTTAGGGAAAAACCCCAATGTGGGGAAACCCTTTGATCAAGTCTTCTTATTATTCTTCAAAAGTTCAGCACAGAGAGAGAGTACAATATACAAAATTCACTTTCCCAAATACAGTCAAATATGTCCAATCAAACTACAGTCAACAATATGCCCTAACCAGAAAGTCAATGCTAGTCAAATCAACAGAATTACTCCTCCAAATCAGCTCGATCAAACTTGGTCAACGCACAGTCAAACTTGTTGCAGTCAACGTTGGTCAAAAACCACAGAAAATCTTGGTTTCTGTGCCCAAATATGCAGCCTAGCCAAACAGAGATATTCCCACAAAAATCACATTCAAACGAAGTCAAACACTTCTCGGTCAACGTTGGTCAAAGTTGACTGCAACTTGGTCAGCGCATAAATCATAAAACCCTAGTCAAGCTTTCGCACGTGTGGAGAAGAAGAAGGCTGCCTGAAATTCATACGACTCAATCAGATGAGGAGAGAGATATGTGTGAGATGATGAATGTCCAAATGAGGTAGATGCTCCTTCTATTTATATGCAACATTGAGGGTGAAGAGACGTGACTTTTGGGCTTTTTAGCCTACATTAGATTATTGGTCGACCTTGACAATTTGTCCATAGAAGAAATAAATTCATAATCCCATTTATACATGTCAGAATGAGATGATCTTTAGATCAATCCTACACCTCTCGAAAAGAGGAATCCAATAAAGTTATCATCTCCATCATATGAGTTGTCCAAGGTGGATTTTGGCCCTAGTTGCCAAATTTAACAATTCACCCATGGAATTTACCTGTGGTATTGTAACAAAAAAAGGCTATAAGTAACAAGTCACATTTTGTAAAAGGATGGTTTGTCCACCGCAATGTAGCTTTTACAATTATTCTTTGTTTTAATGAAACAATTATTTATGGTTTTGTTGCTATGTGTTCTCCTCTTTTCTGCTATCATTTCAATTTTTTAGATCTTGGGGGCCTCCCCCCAAAATCTAGATCAATGGTATCATATACAAGTTACGACTCCATGGGAATGAGGATTTGAAGCATATTTTAGTTTCAAAATTTTGGGGTAATATTCAGAAAACTTCATGCAAGTGTTATGACCTCCACAGATAATTTTAGAAGGTGCAAAATAATTCATTTGAAATTATTTTTTTGTGAGCTCAAGTGAGTTTTTTAGGGAATTTGATTTTGTTTCCCAGTTTGATGATCCAGGTGGATATTGGTGGCCACCCACCAATTCCACTTGGACCCCCACCATTGCTTCTTTCAGTTTTTCAGTTTCCTGAATTGTAACACAGTTTACTATTTTTAGCAGTTTTTCGAGTCCTAAACTTCCGGAGCCGTTTTGAGGCCCTAAACGATGTTTTTCGGAAATCTACCACCAGCAATTTTTTGTCTAAAATTGTCTTTTTTGTTGTATTCCTCGGAGAGATCTTTCCAATGGGTTATCATGTGCGTCAAACAGAGATAATATGACCAAGTCACGACCCCCGAAAGTTGGCTGTCCAACTCACCCCAACGGGTCCCATAAACTCTTGGCGTTACATCTCCTCGGGTTAAGGTTTTGGTTGTTTAGGGTTTTCTCTTATTGTTCAATAATAAAAAGGCCCTTGAGCCTCATTGTAAGGTAGTTTAGAGGCATGTAGCGTCGCATCTCTTCTCAGAGATAAGCTACCAGCGCCCTAGCTGGTTTTTTTCCATTTCTGTTTGTAAGCATATTTCAGTATTTACATTAATTAAATGAAGTATTATTTCTGGTGCATCTCTGTGTTTATGGTTATCTCTATAATTTGTTACGTTCCTGTTTAAATCATGATCGTTTGAGAGATATGAGAAATTGAAGTTACACATGTCTAGAACGTTGCGCGGTCGTGCGTACCATGAGTTTCAAGAATCATATTCTCACTCCACAGGTCATCAAATCTCAAGTGTCTTATATTAATGGAAATATCTCTTCAATACCTCAAATGGGTCTTTGACAGAATTTGATTTGATCACCTGTAACAAAATTTATTAGCAAAGTTGCAAAAAGAGATCTATTGCCAAAAGAAAATGTGAAAGAATACTTTACAACATCTCATTGCACAGGAAAATCTACCAAACAAGACGCCATATTTTTACCAAATAGATTGAAAATCATCACAACTATGGGTCACCCACAAACCCAAGGTTATCGGTCAACCGCACAAAACCCTTGTCATCGAAGTCCATTTGCTAGGCCCCACATTGTTAGTATCATAGTTGGTCACAAGCATTATAGGGTATCTCTATCATTAGATCTTCACTTTTCATGGTCACAGATCATCCACAAACCCAAGCTTCATCAAAGTCCATTTGTTAGGCCGCACATTATTACTATCACAGTTGGTCACAAGCATTACAAAGTATCTCTATCCTCATATCTTCATTCATCATGGTTATGGGTTAACCACACAAAACCCTTCTCCTCAGTGGCTCTTCATATTCAAAAAAGGCTTCTTAGGAGGAAACTTCACGCAATGGGGGCCATTGCTTCTTAAGGAGGGATGAATGATCTGAATGGAAAATGGAATCCACCTATGGTATTCATCCACCCATAGAATTTACCCATGGTATTGTAAGTGGCATCCACCCATGGTATTGTAAGTGGCATCCACCCATGGTATTGTAAGTGGCATCCACCCTTGGTATTCATCTTCCCATGGTATTTACCCACCCATCAAATTTACCCATGGAATTGTAAGTGACATCCACCCATGGTATTTACCCACCCCTAGAATTTACCTGTGGTATTGTAAAAAAAAACAAAAGTAAGTAACAAGTTGCATTCTGTAAAAGGACAGATTATCCACCACAATGTAGCTTTTACAATTATCCTCTATTTTAATAGAAAAAATCTTGTGGTTTTGTTTACTGTGTGTTCTCCTCTTTTCTTCTGGAATTTCAATTATTTAGATCTTGGGGGTATCCCCCCAAGATTTGAATCAATTAGTAACATTGTCTGGAACATGGTTTATATAAAACTTTAATAGAAAAAACATTTTTCAATGGAGACATCCTAGCAACCTTATTTTCTAATGCATTTGTTGTCGCATTTCTACTCTAGGAATAGATCCAATATTGAAAGCTTTAAAATGATTTATCAAATGCCATACCTCATGCTGGTAGTTTTTAAGATGGGGTGAAACGCAATGTATAGTATCTCATACCTGATGAGTAACCACCTATGAGTCATTGATTACCCTCAGAGACAATACCTTAAGGTCAATAGATTTATTCAATACAAATACGAGCGCTTCATATTTTGTAGTGTTATTAGTGCACTCGAACTCCAAACAACATGCAAGGATATGCTTCTTATTGTTTGGGTCTGTAAGAACACAACCTGCTCTGAAACTATCATGTGTCTCTGAACCATAAAAATATAAAGCCCAAATATTATAAGTTGTTAAGTTGCTACCTATATAACTATTATTGCTAATATTACTACTATGTACATTTATATTACGGATTTCATTTGCACCAGCTGGAGAACAAGGAAGGATTTCCATATGTGTATCTGGTGGAATGGGTGGTGGTTGCGCTTGATAACACCTTAGGTCATTTTTGAGAAAGAAATTCCCAAAAATCAAATTAGAAAAAGTGAGAGGCTTGTTGTGGCCCTCAAGTGGTGTCACGGTGTGCTTCATGTATGGCTCAATGTTCACTTGAATCTAATTATTTATGCCCTTGTATGGAAGCCACAAATGTGACCAATATGTTGCAAAATATCCTTTTAATTTGCTAGAACAGTCTTTGCTAAGTAATACACCTTAGGATTTTTGTATGTCTGTGATTACAATGTTTATACATTGGTGAAATCGTTCATCCTTCGATAATCTAATAAGCACATTTCTAAGCTCACCAATAGCTTGGACAAGAGACTTGTCCAGCTAGACAATTTATGCATCGATTTTCTCCCATTTTGCATTTATTTTCTTTGCTACTAATAAAGGCATTACATTTACAGATGCACTAGATTCTACTATACAATTGTGGACATTATAATTGAAAATTTGAAACGTTAATAAAAATGGCAGGAAGAGAGTGTTAGCTTCTAATGCTAGAGCATTTACTATAGATTCAAGAGGACCATAGGAATTATCTGACACCTTTTGAGGGGAGGAAGTTTTATCACCTATCGAAGGCCGTGAAAAGGTCTGGAGAATAGTTCATGTTGGTCTACAATCTTGGTGAGATTATAGATAGAAATGTTGGCTCGTGCCTTCTTCATGTCTTTCACAATGTTATAATCAATTGTTTCCCCTATTGCAGGAATGTTGAAGTGTCTGGAGGAGTGGTTTTATTTGACACTTCCAGAATGGTAGATTTTCTCTTGCTACTTGAGGAAGTGTTCTTGGACTTAGCTACGTCTCCAAACTTTCTCTGTGCATTATGAGCAAGATTGATAGGTGGTGAAATTCTTCTCAATAACTGCTCTTTCAATTTATGTCTAGTTAATTCTTGTTCAAATATAGGCCCTTTACTCCTTAAAATGTATCAATCACTTTGCTTCTAAGGAGGGGGCTCATTTTGTGGTGATTCTTCTACATCCTTCTTAGCGACCTTGAAGATACAATGATAGGCATTTACTGCATGTCCAATGCCTTTTCCTATTCTATCTGCTAATCTTCTAATAACTACAATGTGTGCAGCTAGACCATTCATGTTGTGATTCCACTTAGGGCATGTTTTTTATGAATGATATTCCTGATGCAAATAACAATCATTATCCATGCCAATGCTTTC
Organism: Pinus tabuliformis; assembly: GCA_031772625.1. Classification (NCBI taxonomy): domain Eukaryota; kingdom Viridiplantae; phylum Streptophyta; class Pinopsida; order Pinales; family Pinaceae; genus Pinus; species Pinus tabuliformis. The sequence continues at coordinate 415,303,998 of CM062805.1, read as the reverse complement.
TATGTTCATCAAGACATTCGAACTTTGCGCAGACTTGGTGGGATTATTGTTGTTGTTACTATTATTCCTTCAAAAGGGGAAGGAATTCAGAGGTCTCCTGCTAATGGAAGTCTCACTTGACCTCTTTTTTAGTTCTGAAATTTCATTGGTGAGCGTCTTCACCATCCTCGTCAAGCTTTCAATATCTGATGGTTCCTTCTCTTTAGCCTTCCTAGAATAAGGTTGTAAATTCCTACTAGTCTCTTTGAAGTCCTTGGATTCCTCATCATTTGTAATGACCACAATCACGTGCAAGTCCTTCTCAATGACGATTTCTTCAATAAAATTCAAATCCAAAGTTTCTTTTGCAGCTCTCTTTACAAATTGGGAAATATTAGTGGGTAAGGCAGTTGTGTAGTAGTCGATAGTAATTGAATCGCGTGGTTGCATACCTTGGGGGAATTTATTCAATATATGATTGAATCTCTGATTAAAATATTTCACCTGTTCCTTTTCCCCCATATTCATGCTCCCAAGCTCTTTGAGTAGTATGGCAGGAGTTTTGTCATCTGCGAACTTCTCAAGAAATAGATTTTTAAACTCCCTCCAGGTGTGGATTGAATTAACGGGCAGACTATGGTACCATGATGTTGCTTTGCCTTCTAGTGTATATGGGAAAATCCTGTAGGCAACATCATCATACCTCACCTCCATCATTCGTAAATGCAGATAAAAATCATCGAGATGGTCTTCTACCTTCGTCTTCTTATCCAAATCATACTTTGAAAGCAACTTTTATGGATGTCTGGGCATTCTATGCAAGTTATCTGGAAGAGATAGAGACCCTTGGGCCATCCAATCCAAATTGTGTTCTACCATGTTCTCATTTTTTTTCTTCCTCCTTATCAGAATCGAAATATTCCTCACCATCTTATCCGTCAAAAATTTCATCAGAAAGAACAATTGTATCATCCTCGTATCCTTCATAAAGAGGTGGAAGTTGTTCTGGATCTTCAATATCATCTGCGGATTCGGCCAACCCTTCCTAGGTGGAAAAGACCAAATATTCCACTAAAGAAACTGAGACATTATTATCGGATTTCTCTCTTCGCTTTAGAAAATGTGGACTATCCTATGCTCTGGGAATTAATCCGATAACCTTTGTGAACTGATGGGTTATAGGTTGAATTGCCCAAATCTACTCGTAAGTAACTTCGCAAGTGGGTTCCATTCCTAGCTGAGAAGAGCCTACTACTTTAGGAATCAGAGTAGTGCTCGGAATGTTGCTACCTTAAACAGAAGAAGAATGATTCAGGTTTGCAAAGTGATCAGCCATAAAATAATTGCGGCCCACCTTTTAGCGCCAGAATGTTGACGGTGTTGGATACTACCAAAATACAGGGGATCTCCTCGATATAAGGTCCCAACTAGACTTCATGCCATTAGGTGTAGGATTCCCATTTAGAATACATCCCAACTACTATTTACTTAAACATATTCCTTGGCTTTAGCTGTTAGCACAAGAGAGAAGTGTAACTATCCTTTTGACTGAGCAAGCTAGTATGCCTTATGTATGTTCGATTGCTGATGTATCTGAATTCTTTTACTACGGGGAAGAGAAGTAAAGTGAGCCTCTCAAGAGAGAAGCAATAGTACTACCCTAATGGAGACACACATGATCAAGAAAGGTCCATCTAACATCAATCAAAATAGTTCACAAGGATGTGATGATCATTATAAGCATAACAAAACATTTCCAACAAGGAGCATTGAAGTAAACGAAATAGTTCAACTAATCCAGTACTTAATGAAAACAAACATGAACCATAAACATTCAAAGAATAGTCTTAGAAACATTCACAATCCATCCGTGAAAATGCGTTGGCCTAAAAAAGCTTCAATATTAAGAAAAAGTCCCAAGACACATAAATGAAATGAACACCACTAGCTCCAATAGTGGAGTGTTAGAGCCACTACTTGCTCTCAAAAAGTACTAACTCTATCTCTCTAATTCCTTATGGGAGAATCCAAGGTTAAAATCCCTTCACATTAGAAATGAGGATCTATTTATAACTTTAGGAATGACCTTTCACATCCTCATGACTCTTGACTTTCTAACTTCTAATGACCTTCAGACTTCTACAACCTTTAGAACTCCAAATGACTTTTGGAATTACATATGACTTTTGATATAACATGTCTTTTGGAGTTCCATAACTCTTTAGTTCATCTATGACTCTTGGGCTTCTACTTATTTGTCTTTTACAATGATTAAAGTGATACAGCTGTAGGTTTTAACCCCGTACAGAAATTACCTGCATACGAATTCTAAAACACAGAAAATAAACAATAGTGAGAGCATAACACATAAAACACGTACACATAGAGATTTTCCCCTGGATCCCAAAACCGGGACTACCAGCTTGATTTTTCATTATGTTCCTTTCAATTTACAATACATATTTATTCATGCCAAAGCATCCAATACCATGGACGAAAAACCATCGTGTCAAAACCATGGACCGAAAACCATTGCATCCAAAACCATGTGCGAAAATCATGCACAAAACCATAGGTAGGTCCGCCCAACGTAACATAGGGTCCAAAACCAAAATTTCCCGAGGCACTACCCCGGACCCCATAGAGTGGGGTTACCTACAGCCCTCAAACTCCTTGTGACTCCCCCCACTACATAATCCGTGGAACAAAGGGGGGGCTCCGCCCCCCTCCTAACCCCCCGGTTAACTATGTGGGCTAGTCGTGGAAAGAATATACCACAACCCAACTTTCTCCCACTTGTTTTCCTTCCACAGGGGGCCACAAGAGAGCTTAGTCATTTATCCAGCCCTGCAATGCCCATTGTTTCTCTACACCAAGAGAACTTCTCAGAGATCATAGATTTTGTCAATGCATCTGCAGTATTCTTCAAAGTGTCCAAATTTACCAGCAACACCTTTTTGTCTTCTATCATAACCCTCACTAAGTGATACTGAACATCAATGTGCTTTGTCTTTGAATGGTAAGCAGGGTTCTTTGCCAAGAAAATTGCACTTTGGCTGTCACAATCTATCCTTATAGCTCCTTGTACTAACCCCATACTTGAACACAATCTCTACAACCAAACTGCTTCCTTGCTTGCATGAGTGGCTACCATGTATTTTTCCTCTGTAGTTGATAGTGCCACTACACATTGTTTCTTACTCATCCAACTAACTACAGCTCCAAATAGGTTAAACACATACCCACTTGTAGATCTTCTCTTATCCAGATCTCCAGCCCAGTCTGCATCAACAAAGCCACGGATATCCAAAACTCTATCCAATCCTGGTCTTCCTTGGTAGCACAAACCATAATCACTAGTGCCACGAAAATACCTGAAAACCCGCTTCACTATTGTCCAATGCTCCTTCCCTGGTTTTGACATAAACCTACTCAATACTCCCACTGCATGTGCAATGTCTGGTCCAGTATAGACCATCGCATACAACAGGCTACCGACTACACATGCATATGGAAGATGGGACATGTCCTCTTCCTCTTCTTGTGTCTTTGGACATTGTTCAGCAGATAACTTTACACCTACAGGAATAGGAACCTTCACCAGTTTACTGTCCTGCATATTAAACCTCTACAATATTGTCTTGACATACTTCCTCTGGTTTAACCAGAGCTTCCTCTTTGCCCGATCTCTTTTAATTTCCATGCCCAAAATATAGTTTGCAGCACCAATATCTTTCATGTTGAATTTGGAGGACAATTGGGTCTTCAAATCCTGGATAATTTCTTTGTCATTTCCAACTAGAAACATATCATCCACATACAAAACCAGATAAATAAGACGATCACCAATTAATTTAAAATACACACAGTGATCTGCTTTGCTTCTAATGAAGCCAAGTCCCCGTATAAACGTATCAAATTTCTGATACCACATCCTTGGTGACTGTTTTAACCCATACAGAGACTTCTTTAACTTGCATATTGGTTCTTTCTTACCCTTCACCGCAAAGCCTTCAGGTTGCTTCATGTAGATTTCCTCTTCCAGATCCCCGTGAAGAAATGTTGTCTTCACATCCATCTGTTCTACCTCAAAATCAAAAGCAGCAACAACAGATAAAAGTAATCTAATAGAAGTTACCTTGGCAACAGGAGAAAAAATATCACCAAAATCAATTCCCGACACCTGGGAATAACCTTTTTCTACCAACCGAGCTTTGTATTTCTCCACCTTTCCTTCTGCATTTGTCTTCTTCTTGAACACCCATTTGCTGCCAATGGGTTTTCTTCTAACTGACAACTCCACTAGATCCCAAGCCTCATTTTTGTGCAAAGATGCCATTTCATCAACCATGGCCTCTTTCTAGAGTTTTCCATCCTCTGAATCTACTGCTTCCTTCACAGTTCTGGGATCATCATCAGTAACAGATAAAGCAAAATTTGAATAGAAAGCAGATGGATTATACCTTTCTGGCTGCCTTCTTTCTCGAACTGATCTTCTCAAACCTAGAGTTTGTGGCTCTTCATCTTCTGATTCCTCCTCTGTTGTAGAGTCTGATTCTTCCTCCTTAAGCTCAAAATATATCTTCTCGGGTTCCTTTGGTTGGACTTCATGTTTTATAACACCTTTAACCTCTCTAAACACCACATCTCAACTATACACAACCTTCCTTGTTACTGAGTTCCAAAGCTTATAACCCTTTAAACCATCCTTATACCCAATAAAGATGCACTTTTTAGATTTACTATCCAACTTTGTTCTTTTCTCCTTTGGAACATGTACATATGCATCACATCCAAATACCCTCAGATGTGAAAGAGAGGGTTTCTTACCAGTCCATACCTCTTGTGGAGTCTTATCCTCCAACGCTGATGAAGGTGACCTGTTGATCAAGTAACATGCAGTCTCCATCGCCTCTGCCCAAAATTCATGTCCTAACTTGGCACCACTAAGCATGCTTCTTACCCTTTTCATCAACATCTTGTTCATTCTTTCTGCAACTCCATTTTGTTGAGGTTTATATGGAGTAGTCTTCTTCCATGCTATACCACACTTCTTACAGAATTCTTCAAATTCCTTACTGCAAAATTCTCCACCGTTATCTGTCTAGAGCCATAGCCTGAAATTTTAATATCAACAGGTGGTAACTGACTTACCACAGTATTAAATGCATTCAAATGCTCTATCACCGAGTCTCTATCTTTCATCCTCAGGTTATACAGATTTTTCCACAAGAACAGTTTATTCACCAGAGACTTAGATTGGTACAAAGTCCCTAACTTGTCCCACAAAGCCTTCGCTGTAGCTTCCCCCGATACATTCAGTAATACTGAATCTGAGACACACAATCGTATTGTGCTCTTTGCCTTCCAATCCAACTTCTTCCATTCTTCATCGGACACTCCCGTTGGTTTAGTACCCAGATCTACTGTGATCCACTGATCTTTATCCACCAACAGATCCTCCATCTTGGGTTTCCACAACTCAAAACTCTGACCATTAAATTTCTCGATCTCTATCTTTCCACTGCTTTCCATCTTCTTTCACCACCAGAATCGATCCCGCATATCTCCCACTGAACAGGGTCTACCACAAGCCCGTGCGAAACCCCTTAGCAACAAAGGCATCCCCTTGAAGCCAAAACAGCTCCAATACCAAACGTAGGTTTTAACCCCGTACAAAAATTAGCTGCATACGAATTCTAAAACACAGAAAATAAAAAATAGTGAGAGCATAACACATAAAACACATATACACAGAGATTTTCCCCTGGATCCCAAAGCCGGGACTACCAGCTTGATTTTTCATTATGTTCCTTTCAATGTTACAGTACATATTTAGACATGCCGAAGCATCCAATACCATGGACCGAAAACCATCGTGTCCAAAACCATGCGCGAAAATCATCCACAAAACCATTGGTAGGTCCACCCAAACTAACATAGGGTCCAAAACCAAAATTTTCCAGACCCCATAGAGTGGGGTTACCTGCACCCCTCAAACTCCCTGTGACTCCACCTGCTACGCAATTGGCGCAACGAAGTGGGGCTCCGCCACCCTCCTAACCCCCCAGTTAACTATGTGGGCTAGTCGTGGAAAAATATAACACAACCCAACAACATCATGACTTCCATATCATCATATGATGAGACTTGACATGTCACTATCTTTGATAACAAGGACTAATAGTGACTAATGACGTGGTGTTGCTCTAGTGGTGACATGGCTTCCAATTTATATTTGTTCTGTGTTTATCTTCTAATCATAGCGCTTCCTTCCTTAGAAGGGTCTTCAATATTTGAGTCTTTGGGGTGCTTCGATCATAAAGTTTCAAGTGTGTTCTTGGTTCTTTTGGTGCTTCTTTTATTTATCCTCTTTGCCCAATCTTCCTCATGTGTGCTTGCCATGAGGTCCTTGGAATACCTTATTCTGTGATCATTCGTGACGAGAAACTATCAGCATAAAAATATCCTATTAGACCATGTTTTATGCATATTTTCATGTTTATGCATTTTTGATGCACTTAAAAGGGTCAAAAGTGCTTCAAGGCGCATAGGCGCACTTTGAAAGGTTGAAAAAGAGGATATCCAGGGCTTTGGCATGCGCTCGTGCGCTCAAGGGAAGAAAGAAATCAAGGTAGGGCACATGTCACAAGTCCCAAGGATGAAGAGGAAGGCTTCGGGCTTCCCAAGTGCATTGTGCACTCAAGGGAGAGAAGTAGGGCGCAGGGCACACTCCTGAAGGATGAAGGTCGAGGCTTTGTGCCTTCAGGGTGAGCTCATGTGCTTAAGAGGCCTCAAGAAGGGTGCACTCCTAAAGGTTGAAGGCTTGGGCTTCGTGACTTTGGAGTGCGCTAGTGTGTTCAAGAAGTTCAGGAGGGCACAGGGCACATAAGAGAAGGTTGAAGGATTGATCTTTGGGTTTTCAGGGTGCACCCGTGCACTCTAGGAGGGTGCACTTCTTCAAGTCGAAGGACCGCACTCAAGGAAAACATAGTCATTTTGGAGGGTGAATTTCATAACAAGGAGATTCATGCTTTGGGAGTGTGCCAAACTGAAAAGAGGGTGCAGGGCGCACTTTCAAATGACAAAGGATCTCTCATCAAGGCTTCGGAGCATGCTTGTGCGCTCTTGGCCTTAATGGGCTTACTTTACAACCAAAATTTGTCGAAGTTTGGATGATAAGGCAAAGAGGTGAACAAGATGAGTTTATACATAGAGCCAGGCGTGACGCACACTAACTCATCATGAAAACTTAAACAAGCTTGATCAATAATGAATATACATCAAAACGCCACTTTCTACATGTTCCCCAAGTACTACTAGTGTAGTGTGTGCGACTACGACCAAAAAGTGTCATTTGATAACACAAAGATGTTGTGACCATGAAATGCACCTAGATATGTTCTAATCGATGCGACAACACTTGAGAACATTCAATAACACTTATAACATATAAAGTGACATGAAACGACACTTGATGAAGGAGGCGACACTTGATACGACAATGAAGTAGGCTCCAAAATTCGAATGTAGTGAACATTTTGGAGGGTGTTGTAGCAACAAAAACACCCCTATTATATGCTCAATATATTATGTCATTTTTTCCTCAATATATATCCCCCAATATGAACCCACGTGGTATGGTATTGCTCTGCTAGTGAAGCCCCCGTGGCTTTTGATCCTTTGTCCATAGTTTCAGATGTCAGTTTCTTTCTTACTCGTGATTGTTATAGAATGCCAGTTTTTTATTTTGGGTAATATTTTTAATAACATACTTTACCTACAAGGATTGAGGGTATTTTCATTCAGATTGTCTATGGCTCTATTTTTGTTTCCTACTTTTATCATGCTACGAATTTATTCCTAGATACAGTTTGTTTTTATCATTGAACTACTAGTCTTATTTTTTGTAAAGGCTAAAGAATCTCTATTTTTGTCTGATTATTGTTTTTTGAAATACACCCCAGTGTATCTGCAATGTAAATTATTTATTGAATTGTGTAATAAAGTTACGAAATTTTTTCTACGGAAATATATACATATATATATATATATATATATATATATATATATATATATATCAATTTTATCCCTCTTGAGATTTTGCAAGACATAATTGCTAGTCCTCCTGAGCTTACAACTTATAAACCAAGGCCCACAATCTCTACACAAGTATAATCTACCTCACTACTTCACAAGCCTGAACAATCTTTGCACAAGTATCCAGTCATTCATATAATTAACAAAGGTTGCCTACCTCTTCATACACAGGTCACGTAGACCAATCTATAAACATAGAATAAACAATCTCTTAAGGAAAACATTTAGGAACAATTCCAATATCGCGACAGAAACAATATTCTTCTATAGATCCGGAACAAACATCACATCCTTGAATCTGAGAGCGGAACCAAAATCCCTACAAAAAGTAATTGTATTGATATTGGTCGTGATATGCCTCCCGTCATCTTCAAACTTAATGTTATGCTTGAGGTATTTCTCCTCCAAGTCATCGAAGAGATCTCTATTCCCCATCATATGGAATGAGGCACCACTGTCGAGATACCACATGCTTCCCATTACTATGCTTTCCACACATGAAATGAGAGTAAAATCAAGCTCGAATTGTGAAGCTAGAGCTTCACCTACTGCTGCTACTGCAGCCTCCTTCTTACTTGCCTTCTTCTATGGATATTTTGTGGAATAGTGCCCGAATTCATGATAGTGAAAGCACTTGATGTTGGAAAATTCTTTCTTCTTTCCCTCCTCTCCTTGGGACTTCTTTCCCTTGACTTTATTTCCTTTGTTAACTAATGCAAGTTCCTCTTCCTATTCTTTGGATGATGTCCCATACCGATTGTCCCACCTTATTTCTTCCTACACATATCATAACTGCTTCCAACTCGGTATTTTGTCTCTACCATTCATAGAATCTTGATAACTGTGTCAGCTCTTGGGATGACCCAACAGAGCTAGAGCTACCAAATCTTTTTCAGGGATAGTCACATTAACCCTGCCAACTTCATCACGACGTTGTGTAAACTTGCTTAGGTACTACAAAATTGTGTCATTCTTTTGTGTATTGTTGCTACGAAGCTTGTCCTTTAGTGCCAGCTTTCTATGGTCATTGTTGTTCTCAAACAAGTAGGTCAGTGCTTTCAAAATTGCAAATGGAGATTATTTCCCGTGGAGGTTTGAGACAATATGATCTTGAACTCACTCCAATATGATCCTCCTCGCTTTAGCCACATCCTTCCTCCACTGAGCGAGATCTTGGGCATCAGTTGTTGGGGGTTTAACTACATCGGTCTTGATGTAATCTAGTAGCTCATTATCATCTAATACCACCTCCATACGGATCTTCCATGCCACAAAATTTGTGGTTCCTTCCAAAGCATACTCAAGCCTGAGTCAAGTGGAATTCATCTTCTCATTCCTAGAGAAAACCTGCAACAATAATCTTGTAATTCGAACGTATGCAAAAACTTCGAATTCTCTTCTCTTCTATTGTGATTCTTGCTCTAATACCATGTAGAAATTCCTTGTAGATTCAAACTACTTATGTAATATGCTAAAACAAAATACTTGAATCTACTAGATTAGGGGACTTTTGAGGTCTAAAATTGGCCTCCTAAGAAAAATGTACAACCAAAATAAACTTTATAAGAACCAATAGGATTCAAGGTGACGATGTCAACCATGAGGGATGATTCACCATTTTTGAAGTAAAAAAGTAAAAATAATAAAACAATAAAACTACCCTTTCAACCCGTATTTTTATCTTATCTCCCTAAGGTTTTACCGAAATTTCGAGCGGGAGTACTCGTTGGATGCACAATTTAATTCCTCATCCAAGGAGTACCCATGTTGCATACTTTTGATGGACCCTGCTACACAAAAAATGAGAAATACATGAAAAAAAGTTATTGCAATCATGTTTTTCATGTATTTCTCATTTTCCGTGTAGTAGGGTCCATCGAAAGTATTCAACATGGGTACCCCTTGGATGAGGAATCAAATTTTGCATCCAACGAGTGTTTCCGCTCAAAATTTGAGTAAACCCATAGGGAGATGAGTTGAAAATGCGAGTTGAAAAAATAGTTTTTTTCCTTTTTACCTCTAAAATTTGATGATGTAATCTAATCTTATTTTATTATTTCCACTATTATTTTATAATTTCCTTAGGAGGCCCATTTTAGACCTCAAAATTCCCCTGTTAGGCTACTAATCAACGGAAAACAATTAATTGATCAAGAAATCACAACATAAACATGAGACAAGAATCAATCACATATGCTCAGAGATTTATCTAAGTGGAAAGCTTGCTGCTCAAAACCCCTTCCTATCTATATTGCATTAGTGAGAAAAATAGAGAAGAAATACAATGCTTGTTCAAGCCTGAACAATCTCTGCAAAAGTATAATCTATATCACTACTTCACAAGTCGCCTCTGGTCAATACTTAACCAATTTTGCTGCCTACCAAGCTCCTATTTCCTTGTGTTGTTTCCTTGGGAATTAGACCCTATTATTTAGGGAAATTCCTCATCCATAACTGCGCAATCCCTATAGGCCCTTCTCTAACTACATGCACCACCTGTACAACTCGGAAAATTATACAATTGATAGTACACTGCCCTTGAACTCCAATCTCAACTGGGTGACTTGAATTCCATGCATGCATGAGTTAATTATGGTTGATTATCAGTTAACCGGTTGAACATTGAAGCTGCACCTCACTGCTAGACCTCCTACTAGTTCCTCCAACAGTTGGAACTAGTTTAACTGACATTAACTCAGTTTAACTAAATTAAATTATTACAACTCAAATTAAACTCAACCTAGGCTCCTAAAGTTTAGGAACTACTCTACATGACTCAACTTAGACCCTCAACTTGAATTAACTGAGCCAACTAACTGAAACTAACTTATTTAACTCGTACAAGTTGTCTTATGATGTGGAATTACAATTTTCTCCTAATTTAATTCAAGGGAAAATTATTTCAGGACTTTCTTGTTACCATTTTCAACAAGAAAGGGATTCATATCTATCCCGATCCATCACCTTTGGAATGTATTGCCTACAACACTTCTCACTGTTGTATATATATATCTATATATATATATATATATATATATATATATATATATATATATATATATATATATATATATAGATATATATATATATATATATATATATATATATGTATATGTAGATATATATATATGTATATGTAGATATATATATATATATATATATATATATATATATATATATATATATATATATATATATATATATATATATATATATATATAACACTGAATCAATATGTAATTGTCTATTGGAAAAATTGTGTTGTTGTTGACTCTACTAATGAGCCTCCTACTCTGTTATCAATACTTCTCTTCACTCCTCAATATCTGACTGATATTGATCCTCCTGCTACTAAACCGTAGCAAGGTAATGATCCATGAGACAAAAACACCTCTATGTACCATGCCCGAATTTTTGCAATTCTTGGGACTATTGCTTCACATCGCCCCACATCACACCTAGAGGTATGGATGCATGTGATCCTCTTCCCACTTAGCTCTAAATTTCCCCCTACTAGAGGTATCTTCTTTAGTGGATGTTTCCACTATGTCTCCTCTTTGCTTCTCTCATTGCGGCTGCTCCACAACTTGCTGATGATGCTTTTGAGGCTCCATTTTGAGAGGTAAATTATTCTCCCTCTCAACCATCAAGTCTTTAACCTTTTCCTTGATCCTAAAGTCTTTGCATGCATATTTGACCTCAATTTCATACAGGTTCTTCACTCACACACCAATATGCTTAACCTGTCTCGTGGCGATGTGTCTAAGGAAAACCTTTCCTTTGTTAAATATCATAGTGTAGCCATGGTCTTCCAATACCGGAACGGAAATAAGATTATTCTTTAGACCAGGAACAAACATCACATCGTTGAGTCTGAGAGAGGAGCCAGACTCTCTCTAAAAGGTAACTATACAGATATCAGTTGTGCTATACCTCCCGTCATCTCCAAACTCAATGTTGTGCTTGAGGTCTTTCTCCTCCAAGTCACTTAAGAGATCTTTATTCCCTGTCACATGGAACAAGGCACTGCTTTCGAGCTACCACGTGCTTCCCATTATTGTGATTTCCATGCATGAAATGAGAGTAAAATCAAGCTTGAATTGTGAAGCTAGAGCTTCACCTGCTGCTTCTACTGCAGGCTCCTTCTTGTTTGCCTTCTTTTGTGGACATTTTGTGGCATAGTGCTCGAATTCATGACAGTGAAAGCACTTGGTGTTGTACAAGTCTTTATTTTTTCCCTCCTCACCTTGGGACTTCTTTCCCTTGGATTTCTTTCCTTTATTGACTAATGCAAGGTTCTATTCCTCTTCTTTGGATGAGGTCCCATCTCGGTTTTCTTGCCTTATTTATTCCTGCAATAGATCGGACCATAACAGCTCCCAACTCGGTAGTTTGTCTCTACCATTCATGGAATCCTGATAACTGTGCTAACTCTTGGGAAGACCCAATAGAGCTAGAGTTACCAAATATTTGTCAAGTGCAGTCACACCGACCCTACCAAGTTCATCACTACATTGTGTAAACTTGCTCAGATATTGTGGAATTGTGCCATTATTTTGCATCTTGATGCTATGAAGCTTGTTCTTCAGTGCCAACTTCCTGTAGTCAATGTTTTTCTCAAACAAGTTGGTCAGTGTTTTCCACATCGTGAATGGAATTTCTTTCCCATGGATATTCGAGACAATATGATCTTGAACTCCCTCCAATATGATCCTCCTCACTTTAGCCACATCCTTCTTCCAGTGAGCAAGATCCTCGGCATCAGTTGTTGGGGGTTTAACTACATTTGTATTGATGTAATATAGTATCCCTTTATCATCTATTACTGCCTCCATACGGATCTTCCATGCCACGAAACTTGTGGTTTCTTCTAGAGCATACTAGAGCTTAAGTCCAGTGGAATTCATCTTCTCAGTCCTGGAGAAAATATGCAACACTGATCTTGTAATTTGAATCTCCTGCACAAACTTCGAATTCTCTTCTCTTCTATTTTGATTCCTTCTCTGATACCATCTATAAATTCCTTGTAGATTCAAATTGCTTATGTAATATGCTCTAACAAAAGACTTGAATCTACTCTACTCATCAGCAGAAAATAATTAATCGATCGAGAGATCATAACATAAACATGAGACAAGAATAATTCACATATGCTCAGAGATATATCTAAGGGGAAAGCTTGCTACTCAAAACTCCTTCTTATATGTATTGAATTAGTCAGTAAAATAGAGAAGAAATACAATGCTTGTTCAGGCCCGAACAATCTTTGCACAATTATAATCTTTCTCACTACTTCACAAGTTGCCTTTGGTCAATACTTAACCAATTCTTGTACCTGCCAAACTCCTATTTCCTTGTGTTGTTTACTTGGGAATTAGCTCGTATTATTTAGGGAAATTCTTCATCCATAACTGCGTAATCCCTCTAGGCCCTTATTTCGCTACATGCACCACCTGTACAACTAGGAAAATTATACAACTGATAGTACACTTCCCTTGAACTCAAATCTCAATTGGGCAACTCGAATTTCATGCATGAATGAGTTAATTATGGTTGATTTATCAGTTAACTGGTTGAACATTGAAGTTGCACCCCATTGCTAAACCTCCTACTAGTTCCTCCAATAGTTGGAACTAGTTGAATTGACATTAACTCAATTTAACTGAATTAAACTACTACAACTCAAATTAAACTCAACCTATGCTCCTAAAATTTAGGGACCACTCTACATGAATCAAGTTAGGCCTTCAAATCAAATTAACTGAGCCAACTAAGTGAAACTAACTTAATTAACTCGTACAAGTAGTCTTGCGATGTGGAATTACAATTTTCTCCTATTTTACTTCAAGGGAAAATAAAATTAGGACTTTCTTGTTGCCATTTTCAATAGTTAGCACTAGCAATGATACCCATATCTTCAAACAACAATAAATGAATCAGAAAGATACAAGAAACCTGTTAGATTTTCAGGAATTTCAATGGAATCACCTAGTTGGTCGCCCCTTGGTGATGTAAGGATATTGTCACCATAAGGATTAGCCTCAAGTTTTATGAGAAATTAAAAAAAAAAAGAGAGAGAGAGAGAGAGATAACAACCAAAAATTTATAATGTACCTCTCCTTCAACAATTCTCTCTCTTGCCTTCATAGATCTCCCATATTTTTAAAGAGGCTCTAAACAGTTTTGGAATTTTTTGAGTTTAAAAGATCATATTAGTTGTATTTCTAATCAGGTGGATTAGATAGCAAGAGGACACATTTCTAAAGGTTGTTTACAAAACTATTTTAATCAAGCCTTTGACTATAATAGGTGGGACCCTCTCTTTACCTATTTAATTAGGCTCTATATCCTTTTGTTTTAATGCATCAGTAAATAAAAAATTTGAGCCACAAAATTGGTTCATCCCTTCAATTATGTTGATAATCATAGAAAATGTCATAACATAACCATAGAGTTTATATGCATCCAGTCTATATATATATATATATATAGAGAGAGAGAGAGAGAGAGAGAGAGAGAGATAACCAGATCAAAACATCATTAAGCAAACACCAAAAACCTTGTACCTCCCAACCTCCTTGTTGCTCCGTTAATCATTTATGTCCAACATGGTACCACAATAATATAAGGTGAAACATATATAAAACCATAATTTATTTCCTCAGAAAGATGAGCCATCATAAATACAACTGTAGCATCAAGTAACCAAACAAAAGAAGTAACATCAATTCATAAACATGTCAACATTGCTGAAAAATCATGTCAAGTAATGTATACCAAAAATGTAATTTCCTATCAATGCCAAGACTAATCCCTCTGCCTATGAGAAGGAGTTGAATATGTTTGTTGTTCCTCTTGTCATGTATGTGATTTCAATGAATGTGATGAACCATGGGAAGAACCAGAAGAGTTGGCTTGAGCATTTTGTCTTTGCTCACTAGCAGCAGGTAAGGGGATAACTAGATGTTTTGATGATTGGCCAATAGGGGCAGCTAATATTGTTGGTTGTTTGGAGGTTTGATGTGCAGAGGGAGAATGTTGAGTAGAAGGTATGGATGGTTGGGGTATTGCAGGATGAGTATGTACTACACAAGAGGCGACATATTGCATATGTGACATGTGTGCTTCAGGAGAAGGGTTGGGTTGAGAAACAATAGGCCAACCCTGTGTTGAATGTAAGGGTTGTGGAGAAATGATAGGTCCCCAACCATCATTTTTTGGATTAACCAAAGGGGAATACACATGCAGAAGGATAGGGATACCCATAAGTGGTTAAGGAAAAGGAGGTTGTTGCGGTGGTGGATGCACCTCGAGTTGATGTTCAGGTTGTCCCAGTAATTTCATCACACCTATGCGCAAAATTTGCCTGAATTTCTGAGAATTGGCATCGAAATGAATAGAAACCCTTGGTATCCTTTCTCCTCTTATACCTAAATACTAATTTATATTTGTTCCTCCCCTACCCCTACCTATTCCTTTGTTTCTAATAAAAAATCTCATGATGCAACATATTCATCAAATTACTTGCATGAAGTAAAAGATAAGAACCATTCATCAGAAAATACAAAGAGTTATGAGTTTAAAACATTAAATGAGGAAAGGGAGAAGTCATCTATATAAGCATTACCAACCATACAATTATCCATGTGACTAATAAAATCGAAGAAGAGAAATAGGGCACTATAACCCCAAATAGGCTTTACACAGGTCGAGTAACCACTGCTGAATAGACATAATTTTGACAAACTCAATACAAAGTTGATGTTTAATCTTGAGTTGCATCATACATACCATAGAACCAACCAGGTGATATGAAGGAAGGGACTGAAGATGGATGGTGTGTAGCACATGAACACATAATTTTTTGACAAGCAACCTGACTGAAATGAAATGGGTAAGCAAAATACACAACGGTGAAATAATGTATAAGAACCGTGTATATATATATATATATATATAGTGAATTTTGACACAATTCGAAGCAAATCATAACTACAAGTAACATGGAGATGGTAAAAGTCAGAAATACAAATGTTTTTTCCTTTAGTCTAAAAACGAGGGCATACTAGGATGATTTTGGTATAGTAATTTCATGCAAAAAGAGGAAGACTCATACGCACAGTTTGACCATGGTTTTTTTCCCAAGTTCCTGTGGCCTCAAGGGCTCCCATAGTAGCACGGTAGGGTAACCATATTGGGTTAGGTTTTATTAATTACACATTGTAGTAACGAACTCAACATTTTCATAGTTAAAATGAAATTAGTACAACCAATAATTATTAAAATGCATCATCGCCTCTGTTAATAGTGAGCGCCCATAATAACATAACCTTGTTTACAATTAATAAAATAGAAACATATCACATTAGTAAGCTTGACCGAGTAGGCCACAAGAGACAAATATTTTCAGTGCTTAGTGTTATTTGGTCGAGGACCTTCCTCAAAGGTGTCACACCTCTGTGCGCAGGGTGACAGACTCTGGTGAGGTCAAGAGAACTTGAAGTTCACAACAGAAAAATTACAGGAGGGTTCCTTTTCTTTAAACAATTGCCAATATAAGAATTAACATTGTACTTCACTAAAAATGAATATATCAACAGCACATAAAAACTACAATATGGAGACGGGTAATACATGGACAAAAACTCAGAAAACCTCAACTTGTTAACGAAACTGTTGTATGTAAGCATACCTGGAAATAAAAGTGATGCAAATAATAACTCAATCCATAAGAACACGTTGACTTCCTCGTTGTTAGACTCCAAATGTAGAAAAACCCTACCTTTCGGCTAGAAATCATTTGTGGAGTAAGAATAAATGTGAATTAGGAATCATGAAACCATCTGAGGGTTTGTGAGCGAACAAGAATCAAAGTGCATGGCTCGAGGTTGTAGCAAGTTAATGTAGGGCTAAAGAGTGGGTTGGCACATTAATGGGACTGAGGCTCAATGTCATGCCAAGTGTACCATTTACATTCAATCAAATGTGACAACGTTGGTAGGGAAAGACACCATGCAATGACATATGATACATAGAGGATGAGTCAACAAAATTAACCACGAGCCAAACCAATCCTAAAATAGAGGGAATGCCAGGTATACAGTATTAACATATAAATGTGCCATATTACAAAAATGCAATCACCAAGGTAAATAAATATGGTGAATCAAAAAACATGCCAAATCTCACATACATCCCACAATATTAAATAACCCTGTCATAATCATGTCATAAATAATTTCAAATCAAACCATGTCAACTTCTCCAGCAATAATCTGACCATTCACGATGACAACCCAACACTCAAAGTTTGATCAGTAAATTTTAGGCACAAATCATATTAGGATTGCACTATAACCATAGATCATATGTTGTAACGTATATCAAACAACACATGCAAATATAAACCCAACAATATAAAGTTTGGAACCATATTATATGTGTGTACATGTGCCATGTTTAACAGAAAATCGTGTAACATGCCTCAAACCAAAGATATAAAAAAAAGACATACTTCGGGTCATCTAGCTATATCACATGCGTACTATATCGATCAATAAATTCATGTTCATGCTCATTAGGGTGGTGCCCAAAACAACCTTTGTGATATATGTATAAAAGGAAAACCCTTTGACCTAGTCTGAGAGACCTTTGATATGAAACCATGACTTATACCTTCAACATTTTCATCATTATATATACATAATAGTGTCATATGTTGCTCCACACAAACACACACACACACACATGTGTATGTGTGTGTGTATATATCCAATGAATAATCCATGTATTTTGATAACCACATTCCTAATATGATTTTCCATTCCAATTGTGTATGAATTTATGCAGAGAGTATAGTTTTGACCTTGACAGTGATAATTTGATGACTTATTGCCTAGAAATTTTCTCTTAAGAGGGGTCCCACCTACTAGGTCTTTTTCCTATCATCTGATTTTATGAATGGCATTGATTAAGGGGGGATTTTTTCTAGTAATGGGAATTCGCAATGGTTTGCGGGCTTTGACCAGTGTTGACGCATGTCAACATTGGTGACTCCATAGGGAGGCTTGTTGAAGGCAAGCCAAGACTCATAAATTTTCATTGCAGTGAACATATCTACAATCTCACTGTTAGAGAGTAGGTTGTAGGTTGTTATGGGTGTTTGGAAGCAAGCGATGTAAGAGGCGATATGTTGAAGGTGTGACCTCTAATGAATTATGCATTTAATTGGTAAAGTTTGAACAAGACTAAAATGACTCAATTGGGAACAAGGAATCACAGATTTCTCGCATCCTGCAAAATCATTACTACAAAAGAAAAATGTATCCAGTAATAATTCACAGAAAAATGCCACCATAAAACATCATACTTGCCAAAGGATTTCTTGCTATCTATAAACCTTAAAGGTTGTGTAAAATCAACAGTAAGCAGAGTAATAAGATACAACGGTGCCAAAGAAAGAAATAAGAAACAGAGATAAGTAAAATGTTAATAAAATGAAAAATATTTGAAGGAAAAGACAACAAAGAAGTATTCAAAACAATAAGCAAATGATAAGACATTATGTACAAATTTTGAGAGATAAGGCGATGATTTTGTTAGGCTCCAATTTCCAGCAATGGCTTAAGATGAGAGCCATTAGAGGTGTATGGTAGAATCTGGTTATTATGATCCTTAAGTAGGTAAATGTTCAGCCCAATAATAGTTGTGATCCTAAAAGGACCGATCCAAAGCTTCTAAAACTTATGATGTTTTCCCTTGTCTACACTAGCTGCATCCCACAAAAGGACATTTTGATCAACAATAAAGTTCAAATTCTTAGATTTCTTATGAAAATACTTCTTACCAATCTTCATTTCGCACTACGGATTTTCTAAGGAATGATTTCATTGCTCCTCTAGATCTAGTAGAGCCAAAACTCTTTAAGGAATGTTATTTGAAGAGAGTTCTTCAGCCTGTATAGTTAAGTGGAGAGATAAGAATTCCAACTCTGCATGCATAATTTCTTCCTTTCCATACATAAGATAAAAGGGGGAAGCTCCTATGCTAGTGTTAACGGTGGTGTTATCTTCCCGCAATGCAAATTTCAACAGTGTGTGTCAAATTTGAGGTTTATCATTGATTAGCTTCTTCAAGGTTCTGATAAGATTTTTATTAGTAGACTTGGCTAGAACATTACCCTGTGGGTATTATCTTGAAGAGGTGGAATATTTAACATTATACTAATTGCAAAATTGAGTGGAATGGGCATATATGAAGGTAGGGTCGTTATCTGAAATTAATTCAAGAGGTAGCCCAAAACATGAGAAAATGCTATCTTCTAAAAATTCAATTACTTGTTCATCATGTGTGTTCTTTAGGGGGACAAATTCTGACCACCTGAGGAAATAATCAGTGGTAGTTGATATGAAACATGACCTGCGAATGAGGGAGGGTTAATGGGTCCAATGAAATCCAAACCCCATTTAGCGAATGAAAACTCAGGAATTACAGGACAAAGGGGCATAACATGTAATTTCTCTCTTCCATCTGCTTGTTGAGAATCCTTGCAACTTTGTACATATTTATAACAGTCAGTGAAAATGGTGGGCCAATAAAAACCAAACCTCATAATCTTGTAAGTAGTGGCTTTGGCTGCAAGTGACCTCCTATGTGAAAACCTCCCTAAGTGGAACCATGAGAGGTTTCTAACAATCTATTACTAGACTTGTCATCAACACATCTTAAAAATAAACCATCATAAGATTTGTGGTACAACATAGTATTCATAATCAAATATTTAGAAGAATTCAACCGTAAATGTCTGTGTTGAAATTTATCTGAGTACTGAGGGAATTTTTGATTTTAAAAACAAAACAAAAAAACTAAATTGCTATACCATGGATGATTTTCCACATTATCTAATTGTTTGTTTACCAAAATTAAGGTAGATAGAGACTCATCATCATCATTTGATACACTTGCCTATGGATGTTGGGCTAAATGTAATGCCAAGTCATGTCCCTTTATAGTTTTCAAAGTGGTAATCGTCAAATCATGTTCTTATATCTTGGCATGCCAATGTGCGAGTTTCCCTAAAAGAAAAGTTTATGATAACAAAAATTTAACAGTATGTAAAGGGATTTTAACCTTTGTATGTTTGCCAAGAATATAGTGCCTAAATTTCCCGATTGCTTTAACCAAAGTGAAAACATGTTTTTCCATTAGGGAGTACTTGAATTCCTCATCAGATAAGCTCTGACTCATAAAAGCAATTAGGTGTTTTTTCCCTTGATCACTTCTCTCCATAAGAATTCTGGAGATAGCCTCTTTAGTCACATTAGTATAGTGTTGTAGCTGCTACAACACCCTCCAAAATTTTGCCCGTTCTTTGATTTTAGAGCCTCTCTTCTATGTGACTCTTTGTTTTGACCTTGATCTAAACTTTTGCAGCCACAAGAAAACTTCTTACTTGACCTTGCAGCATTACTAGGCTTGCCTCCACAAACTGCACTATCCTTCTTGGCAAGCCATCCTTGAACTTGAGAACTACATAGTTCTAGATGGAAGCGAAGCATTGATGATGGAAACTACGCAAAGCATCCTTTGAGCTTAGAAACTACGCAATGCACTGAGACAAGACTAGAAGTTGTCTAGTCCTCCAAAATTGTGTAATTCTTCTTGGCAGTATGCATGCAAGTTTCTTGAAAAAGAAAAAAAGTCAAAAAGAAAAAAATCATCCCAAGAAAATATGGATTCACTAATTGGTTTCCCGAAGGTGGCACACTTACTATTTTTGGAACTTTCCACCAAGTGCCGCTTTTTCCTTGATTTTAGGCATGCACATCATAAACTTTAGATCTATATAATGGATGCCACTAGAGCTCATTTATGCATTCAATCTTGGATCTCTATCATTCCCAAGGAGATCAAGGAGACTTCAGTGGAGTTTGTGGTGCTTTTCCAGGTGAGTTTTGCTTTTTTCATCTTTTGCCGCTTTTTCCGTCGCTTTTTGTTGTTTGTCTTTTGTGGGTGTTGTTTTGCTTGTTTATTTTCATGATTGTTGGTTTTTTAATGTATATTAGCTTGTACAAGTGTTGATTTGGTATGTCATTCATCTTTCACAAGTGTCGCATTAGTTTTCTTGTTTTTGCCCGTTAGTGGTCATCGTTGCGGCGACTCTCCATGCATGTTTGTTTTTCCTTTTGCATGTTGATATTTCACACTTTTTTTTCACTTATATATCCATACTTAGTTAGATATGCACTTTAACATGCACCATCACTCAGATCTTCTTGTTTCCCACACTCTCACCGGGCAGATCTACTCATCCCTTGGCCAGTTTTCACCTTGTCTAGTTGGGCATTGTGCAAGTCTGAGGCTCAAGCTTTCATCTTGGCCTCTGATACCGCATAATTCATAGTACAATATGACCCAATTGTGCATTGCGCAGTTCCAAGGCTCAAGCCCTCATGCTTGGCCATTGAGACTGCGCAATGCACAATCTCTCCCACAGCCTGCCCAGGTTGGATTGCACATTACGCAGTCTCTAGCCTCAAGTTGCATCACTGACTGTTGAGATTGTGCAATGCGTAGTTCCTCCAGCCAGTCTCCCTCCCTTCACTTCCAAAATTGTGCAACCCTCTTCTTCAGTTCACTAGTTTTTTGCTTAATCTTACCTTGAAAGTTGAATTGTTGAAGCTAACTTATGTCTGCCATGAGTGATTTTCCCTCCAATACGTATTGCAGGTGTTGAGCACTTCTCTTCATTAGTCACTATTATCATGGCACCCAAGAGAACTACTTCAAATGATACCATAGAGAGAAGCACCGGGGAGGTCATTGAGAGTACACCAGTTTACTTACTAGTATACTCAGACACTCAATTGTTTATAGAAAAGGAATCAAATATCACATGGTAGAAGGTGAATGAAATTTTCTCAACAAGAACCTTCAAAGCAAATCTGGAAGACCGACAGGTGTATGTCAATGTCCAGAAGTTGGGGTTACATAGGGTTGAATGCAAGTACCCAACATTCCCATGTGCATATGTTAATAGCTGGATATTGTCACACACAGATCTAAAGATTATGACTCTTGGTAGTACCAGCGGACAGAGGCTTGCTTCTTTTTTGGAAGCAGAATATCATCTCATGTACCATTTTCCTGAGCCATAATCACTCATGGATTCATTCTTCTAATTGAAAACCAGTTACTTGAGCACCAAGGAGATTGTTAAAGGCTGGGTGGAAGCGCCATCAAAGTTTTGTCAAACACCCACCAACACATATAAGACAAAATCTCCCAAGAGGGTCTATCAGCTCTTGATAGTTTTATGTTGTAGAATCTATGGTCAGCAGAGCACCGAGACCTTTCCTGAAGGGTGGGATTTCTTATTGGACTAGGTTGTGAATGAAGGTAAACCATTTAATTGGTCATATTTGTTGGCTCGATAGTTGTGGATCCATGTATCTAACGCCCTTATTCCTCCCAAGGGTGGGCAAGCTAGATTTTATATGTCTTCATATCTATTGGATGCAATCTGCGTACACAATGCATTTTGTGGCATGAATTAGACTTAGACACCACGAGAGCTTGTCGTGTATGTTTAATGCAAGCTACTTTCATAGTGTAGCCACAGAGGAGTAATGGAGAAGCTAACTGATCAGTTCCTCATTTCACTATAAAAGTTGATCTTTGAGGAAGATCTGCCTTGCATGTCACATGAGGCAATGGAAGTAGTATCGCAGATAGAAAATTGGTTTGCCTCACTGGGGCACTTTCCTCAGGGTGTTCAGCAAATAAAAGTATCCACATATTTTACCGAGGTATGCCACCGATAAGCTATTCATACAAAAATTTGTGTATCATCTCTACACAGGGTTATCAGCAGCTCTGCACAGGAAGAAAAAAGCACCTTGGCCTATCCTCCCTTTGCATATTGGATTGTACAAGATCAAGAACTTGAAAGTTGTGGATTCCGAAGTGAAGGCGACAGAGAAAATTTCATTCGGTACTCGGGATTTCAATTCGTACAATCTAAGGAATATTTGAAAAGATCACTGTGCAAGGATCCATTTTCAGTGGCTAAGCGGGACTTTTCACTAGACAAAGGAGGATGGATGGAGGAATTGTTACAACACCTCCAAGTCTTGTGAGCCGATTAGTTTTGCAGGAACATCGCAGATTACTCCGCAGAAGGAAGATACTCTAAAGGCAACACCAGCAGAAGCACGCAACCCAGTGCGAGAGAAGGGAAAGAGGGAGGTTGTGCACAGTGCGGGGGGCGAGAAAAACCACAAGATGAAAGCAGATCCAACCATTATGAGAGTGTCTATAGCAGTAGAAAATAAGAGGAAACAAAGGGTGCAAGAAATAGAGGGAAGAATAGGAGTTGAGGAGAAAAGAAGAAAAAGAGAATTAGAAATAAGAAGAAGAAGAAAGGTCAAGAGCAGAGGCAATAGCAGAATAAATAGCACAGAGACAAGCTAAAGAGCTAGAACAGAACCAACAATTAAAGGAGGGGAGAAAACATATGAAGGACAAAGATCTTTCTCAAGAGATAGAGGAGTTGATCGAAATTCAAGACATGGAGGAACCAGAGCCGCAAAAATAAGATGTCGATTTAATGCCAAGTACACAACAAGTCACCATTTAGTCTCCCCATCCTCTAGCAAAGAAGGCTCCAACCAAGGACAAGGAAATTTTTCCTCTCGATGATGGTCTGGTTATGGATACGTACAATCTGACTTATTACGAGCTGAAAAAAAATATTAAACAAGCAAGAA
This sequence comes from Pinus tabuliformis, assembly GCA_031772625.1. NCBI lineage: Eukaryota > Viridiplantae > Streptophyta > Pinopsida > Pinales > Pinaceae > Pinus > Pinus tabuliformis. The sequence continues at coordinate 415,280,152 of CM062805.1, read as the reverse complement.
AGAAACATTTTCTGGATGACCTCGCATCTCCTGCATTCATGAGAGAAAGGGTGATCGTGAGAGATGCCAGAAGAAATCTAGGTGTCATTTCCGCAACGAACATGGCCTTCATAGGTGCTTCAAAGTCAAATACAGACTATTTGTTGGCCAAGAACAAATAATTGGAAAAGAACTTGTAGGTTTCTAGGCAATAGGTTTAACAAATCCAAAGAGAAGTACAAAATGCAACTTCCGCACAAGTCCATCTAGAAGAACTGAAGGTAGTGATACTCGGTGAAGTAGCAACACTGGGAGTATTTATGAGGAGATTGTTATTGTGCCTAAGGTAGTTGTCCACTTGAACGGCTTGCAGAAGAAGTGTAAATATTTTGTAAAAACTCTCAGGAATGTACAAGTTGCCATCACCGTTGTGCATGAATGGTGAATTCAATACAAAGGGGCACCGCTTGACTTGGGCAAGAAAACAAGGTAAGAGGTAGAGTCAGAGAAGGCAAAGGTTCGGATGGTTATCTAGGATAACAAACAACTCGCCTCATTCATTGCCAACATTCAGGCCTCATATGCACGTTTGTACAACAACATGGACTTCTTGGTGAAATCTCACAAGAACCCATCAGTTGGTTCACTCACGGAGATCAAGTGCAAGAATCAAGTCAAGTAGGAGATTGAAGAGTACTTGGAGTAGTTTAGACAAGTAACCATAACCATCAAGGAAGACCTTGAATTAAACAGACAGAATATGCACAAGTACATTTGTGGCCCTTTCCATATCAACACGATGTTTCTCTTGCTCAAGAAGGAAACACAAACAGGTTCCAAGTCAGTGTACCCAGATGCCATGGAGGCTAGAGTCTGCTTCCAACCTGAAATCGTAGCACAGTTTTGGGATGTTGTTATCACCAAAAAGTTGATAATCTAGCCTAATTTACTAGATGGATCGAAGTACACCATGTAAATCCAAGTTTACCATAGTAAAATAGATTTCACTGTGAGAAATTACTTAATAAACCACCTTTGTTAAATAATATATAGCTAAACCCATGAAGAATAATTAAATAAATCACTACTTATTTGATTTTCTTCTAGGAATAATTAATTAAACCATTGTTCAATTATTATTCCTTGTCATAACTAACCCAATCATGAAAAATAAACAGATAAATCATTAATTATTTTATTTTTCTCTAAGAATAATTAATTAATCACTAATTAATTATTATTCTTTGTCAAATTTGACTAAATCCCTTAGGAATAATTAAATAAATCCTTATTTGTTTATTATTCCTTAACTAATTTCTTGAGATGATAAATAAATCATTTATATATTTACTATTTCTAAATAAAATTTTAAATATGTTTTCCCTCCTAACCAAATATAATAAAATGTTCTACGTGGTTCTTCCAAGAATGGGGTTAATAGTATTTTATTATTGCTCATTATTCGAGAATAACTCAATAAATTGCTATAAATAGAAGGCTTTTCCATTCATTATTCACTTTTGATTATTTTCATTGTTGCACTCATTGTTGTAACTCTGATTATTTTCATTGTCGCACACCATATTTTTGTTGGGTTTACACATTATAGAGGAGAGAGACTCTACACAAGCTAAAGACATTTGAGGATAGCCAAGAACCCATCCCATAGAGGGGGACTGATAACATTTATTTGTTCCCTTCACAGGTGTTATAATAAAACTATTCTTTGTATATCTAGTTTCCATTGGATGATTGGAGTTATTACTCTTTCTTTTTGCTATTTAACTATGATTATGGCATAGATCATAATTTTGGCAAGTTTTGTTTCTATCAGTTGTTACAGATCTACAATGTTTAGCAACCATTTATATTGTTGAGATTGTTTTTCATCCACAATCTTAAGTGATTTCTTTTCGTACATCTTTGAGAAGAAAACACTACAACAGATGTCATCACACAGTACAAATCTTAGCACCACAATGTAGCCAAGAAACATCAAGTGGAAGTTGTTGAGCTGGAGTTTCCGCAAACTCAATCTTAACTATTTTGTCTTATTAGGTTGTCTAGTTGACTCTACCCGATTTTGTCTTATATGGGTACGAGTGTATTGTAATATTATTTTGTAATTAATTGTAAGTGAAATTCCAAGGGTCAATATTGGAATGTGAAGATTCACAATGTAATGAATGTAATGAGTCATTTTGTAAAGAAGTTGAAGAGTCATGAGGGAAATCCAAGAGTCACAAAGGGGAGTTGAAGAGTCACCCCCTCTTGTTATAAATATACCCTCATAACTCATGTAAAGGGATTTTGGGGAGCCAAGCTTTTGGCTAGGCTTAGGCTTAGAATCAGGAGCTTGGGAGTTTGTGAGAGCCTTGGCTTCTCCGTAGCATAGAGGGAGTATCTTTCTTTGGAGGAGCAAGTGTTGACTTCATGTTCCACTATTGGGGCTAGTGCTTCGTCAATGGTATATGTATGAATGGAATTTTATGTTAATAAAATCTTAGAGGCGACTTGTTTTCATGCATATGTTGTGAATATAGTAGGACTATTCTTGTTATGTTTGCAATGTTTGTTATTTAATTTACACTTATGCTTATGAACTATTCCATTTGCATTGGTACGAATCTTGTTGAATGTGTGTTGTTGTTTAATTCCATCACTATTAACTTGTGAAGGGAATTCATTTTCGCTTTGTGTGTTAAAACCTCCATGCATTGCACTTAACTTTCCGCAAAGTCACACACTTGTTCTCGCCAAAGTCACCATACATCGCTTTATGTGTTATTGTCGTCAAGGCATATCATTAAAACCCACTACATCGACAACCGGTTCATATTTTGGATGGGAATCCTACACCAAACGGTGTGAGGTCTAATTAGGACTTCATATCGAGGAGATCCCTTGAATGTTGGTGGGTCCAGCACCATCAACATATACGTAATGAAATATTTTGAAAAATAGGTTTAGCTAAAATGGGGGCAGATGTAATTGCTTGCTTGAAGTTGGTAAAAGCCTATTGAGCATAATCATTCCACTTAAACTCATGATCTTGATTAGTTAGATTAGGGATAGGTTTAATGATCCTAGCAAAATCTTTATGAAACTCTGTATGAATTTAATCTTACCCATAAGATATTGAATCTCTTTTTTGGAATTTAGAGGGGGAAGATTCTTAATTGCAGCAATTCGATCAGGATCAATGTTGATACATGTTTCTAAGACAATATGTCACAATATTTTACTAGTTGTAACATCAAAGAAAAATGTCTTAGGATTAAGAGAAATGCCAAACCATCTACATCATAGGAGGATGTGTTTAAGGCGCTCAAAGTGATCAATTTAATATTTAGAATAAACAATCATATCATCAAGATAGATCTGGATTGTATTCCAGATGAGGTCATCAAATGCCAATTGCATGTCTCTATGAAAGGTGGCACCTACATTAATTAAGTTGATTGGCATGTGTTCATAAGCAAAGGTACCCCAATGAGTAGTGAAGGTGGTTTTAAATTTATTAACTTTCTTTAGGAAAATATGGTTATAACCAAAGAAACCGTCCAAAATCGACATCATTTGAGAGCCTGCAACCTGTTGTAAGACTTGATCCATGTTATGTAAGGGGAAATTATCCTTAACACTAACTTTATTCAGAGATCAATAATCAACAGGGAGACAAATATCCCCATTTTTCTTCCTAACCGGGAAAAAATTAGGTACCCACTTTGAATACTTTACAGGCGAGATAATATGAGCATTAAGCATTTTTTATATTTCTTTACGGATTGTTGCTTCAAGAGTAGGGTTAACAAGTCTTTGTCTTTGTCCTATAGGCTTCACATCTAGTTTAATCAAGATATAATGTTGTATAATACAAGGATCAAAAACACAAATATACATATATGACCACGCGAAGACATTTGAGAATTCCTTAAAAAGGGCAACAAAATTTCCTCTTACTTGATCTGAACATTAGGCTCCAATTTGTAGTATCTTAGGATCCTCATGAGTACCAATATTGATTGGAATGATTTCGCAAATTTTTCTCTTTGACTCCTTTATATGATTTTTTTTTTATGTAGAAACATCAATAGGAAAAAATGAAATTTCTAGAGGAGAGATGCTTGAAGGATATTTGTTTTCTTTTAAAGAAATGATTTGATTATTGTCAGCAAGTTGATTATGAAGGAAAGCACATATTCTCGCATCATCTTGGAAGACTTGCTCATCTTTTTCATTGTTTGGGATATGAGGCCTATATAAGGATTAAAAATTGCCAGCATGCCTATCAGGGAGGGTTTTTCAAGAGATACTTGAAGCATAAGAAGCTAATCAATCAACTAAAGCATTAAATTCTCTACGAATATGCATGATGTTAAAAGCATCTAATAGGGAAATATTTTCCCATATTGCTTGAGTATAACGCTTAATGATCTTGTTATTAGGAGAGTATATTTTCTTAACAAGGTTAATAATAAGTTTAGAGTCACCATAAGGGGTTAGAACTCTACACCCTGCAACAAGAGTCTGCTTAATCCCAAAAAGGAGGGCTTAAAATTCAACAACATTATTAGTGCAATCAAATTCAAGTCTATAGGCATATTGGTATAGTTTTCCATGAGGTGAATACAAAAGGATACATGCACCATTACCTTCACAGTATGAGGCACTGTCAAAGTGTAGATACCAGAATTTATCATCAAATTGAGGCTCAGAAGATGGAAAGATGTCCTCTTTTGTAAAAGAAAGTAGACACCCATCTCATGTTCAGCAGAATTAACATGTGGCTGAGGTAAACCTTCGATGAAGGGCGAGATATGACCTTTCCTATATACAATGATGTTTTTAGCGTTTTTGGGGATGGTCATATGCATCCCATCTAGTTCTAGATATCTAACAGTTTAAGTTTTCCAATCTCTAACTAATATGATAGAATAATTTGAGACTGTCATATCCATTACCTTGATGTTATAGGTAGTCCTAATTTCTAGATGGGCACAAACAACTAGAGTAACATCTTTAATAATACCAATAGATTCTTGCAAGGAATCGTTGAAGCCTATTATCTTTCAAGGAGTATCATCAATGCATTGTAAACCAATTTCTCTCATGATGATTTTATGCATGACATTTTCTCTATACCCTCCATTTATGAGACCACAATGTGCAATTTTTTCATGAATTTTCATAGACACGTAGAAAGGAGAAGTCCTAAAAGGGGCAGAAGGTTTATTAGCGGCGAAAGCATTTTCATAACAAGGTTCCTCATATTGAACTTCTAAGTAATTAATTGGTGTAGGAGTTTTCCCTTCAAGGAATCCTTTTAGTTTTTTTTTTGTTGCTCGTGAATTGTAACCATGTCAAGGAATGAAACGCCAACTTTGATATTGGCCATCTAAGTGAGCATGTTGAAACAGGGCAACAAAGTTGAGGAAGAGGAGGAAGAATAATGTACAAGTTCGTTGAAAGTAGAGGTATTTACAAATGATCAGTTATAAGTGGGATCCGAGGGCTTTTTGTTTGAATGTTGTTTAGCAGACTGTTCTTTAGTTGTTCAAGGTTTATGTGCACTTCTCATCTTGATGGATAGAACATCATATTCATCTGCACAATGAATATTAGCCATGGTAGGGTCAGGTCTCTTACTAAAGATTGTATCTCTATCATTTTTACGAATCTGGAAAGTTTTACCATCATTATATTCTTCACAAAAGTTGCACCATGGGTGAGAGAGGAGAGGAGAAGGTTGATAAACCTATTGGGCTACATGATCATGCCCAATAGTCGAGGTTTCGGACTGTGATTTTAACATGTGTTCATATGAAATCATCCTGTTACTCATGTCTTGCATAAGTTGTAAGATTGAGGTCATATCAGTTTGACTTGTTTGATTTTCAAGAGGAATACCCATTCTTCTAATTTGCTCTTCATATTCTAGAAATATTTGTAAGGAAGATTCAAGGATGGTGTCATTCTTTTCTTCAAGCAGTTGTCGAGAGGGGAGAGGTAATGCACTATAACAGTGCATCATGGCAACTTGATTTTGGGGATGAATGATCTCGTGAATCTGATTATAAATATTAGTAAAATTTAGATTAAATTTCTTAATGTTCTCTCCTTTCGGAAAACAAACATTATTATAATCACGTAACAACTCAATAGAACTCTGAGGTTCATTGTAAATAGAATTAAAACAATATAAAATCTCATCCCAAGCGGTAAAATATTTTTAAGGTAATCCAAAGAAATCAGCAACAACCTTACTGGCTAAAGAATTAACAAACAATTGAATACAAGTATCATTATTGTTTGCCCTGATATTGTGGCAAGCGTTCAAAAATGCGATCAAGTGTTCATTTGGGGTAATAGTTACGTCTGCGGGAAACATGGGTAAATGATATTTGAACTTAGGGAGAGGGGCATTCGTGGGAGCAAGGTTGAATCGAGATTGAATATTCCATGGAGTTGCATTAGCATCCTCTTCAAACTGAAAGAGCCCAAAATTTCTAATGACTTTGGCAGGCTTAGTGTTTGATGGTTGAGGATTGAAAGATGAGTAAATAGAACCTATCGATATACATGGAGTTGTGTTAGAACTGGAATCGAAGGAAGATGACCCAACAAAGGGGGAGCTTTAGGTAGCACCCAGAGACTAACTTTGTGTTCTAGACATGATTTTCCTCGTGGGTGAGGTACCTCGATATGAATTAGTATGACTTTGGAGAAGACGACGACGAGCATCTACATCTAAGACAACCCTACAATGTTGGATTTCGTTGATAGGAGTATATTCAGTGTTATTTCCTTTAAGACATCAGGAAGTTCGACACTCACTACTCATACAAGGTTGGCGGCGAGGGTCATGTATGCATTGGTGTTCATGTTCGCATTCTTAGTTAATCAAGGCCTCGCACTCATCATCTTTGTCAATCTCACAAGCTATAACAAACTAGTCATGATTCAATTATTGAACGTTTGGAGAGTTGTTTAAGATATAATCAAGTAAGGAACTAGTAATGTTACGTTGATTATTTAATTTAGGAATTAAACCAGGATGTAGATTGAATCAAATGGTCACGAATTGAAACTAAATCATGACCATTATGAGATAATAGATTAAGGATGATCCAGGTGCTCACGATGGGGATTTTCCTTTGTAGAGCTCGCCTCATTTCTTCTAATTTGATATCTTGATAAATTATGGCCCACTTTCTTGCACACTCTTTGCTAGAAATTAAATTTTGAAGTATGAAATCAAGTAGAGAAAGGACTATGTTGGTTTGATTGTGGATCCAAAAGCCAAGATTAGGTTATTTGAATGATTGAATAGTCATGGATTGATCAAAATTATAGGGATCTGAGGAAATGATTCCCCAGTATGGTCACCAAAAGATGTTAATGATCTTTTAATATTGACAAACTTTAAACAAATCAACCCCTCGAATCTCATTATCACAACAAGATAGTGAGATTTTGTGCTCAGAAACTAGATGAAGTTTGTGTTTTTTTTTTGTTTTATATGATTTTTTTTTTATGAATATAGAGGAAAACAAGAACAATATATACATCAGCAAATGCAACTACAATATATACATAAAGGTACAATGTTTATAACTGAAGATTATAAGTAAACAGAAGGAAAGCCAAAAAATTCAAATCAGGCTTTTCAGAAAAAGGAAGTGAGCTAGTCATAGCTTAGGTTAAAAAGCCTACGGTTCTGTAAAGCATAGGTGGCTATAATATAATATAAAAAAAAGGGCAGCGGGCTAATCAGAGTTTAGGAAAATGCCTTAAGTCCTGTAGAGCATAAGTCGTTGAAGTAATAAGAAGAACTGATGAAATCAAATTCAATTTAAATACAAAGAGATACTTAGATAATATGATTCGAGAATAAATGGTTGAATTTATTAAGTGGAACAAAGTACAACCAAAATCCTACAAAGGTAAGCTTCTGTGAAAGCTTTTGACCAGCCTAATCACATACTACTATAATGTAATATTATCATATACAATAATTCGAGAACAAGCAAGAATGACAACAAAATGAAATCCTTCGTGCGAGTGAAGATGTGGGCAACTTCCTTTCTACAAATAAATAGTTGTTAGCACTGGAAAAGATAGACGCATCTTCAAACAACAATAAATTAATCATAAAGATACAAGATACCATCACATACTACTGTAATGTAAGATTATCATATACAATAATTTGAGAACAAGCGAGAATGACAACAAAATTCATGTGAGTGAAGATGCGAGCATTTTACTTTCCACAAATAAATAGTAGTTAGCACTGGAAAATATAGACGTATCTTCAAACAACAATAAATGAATAAAAAAAGATACAAGATAGCTATTATATTTTCAGGAATTTCAATGGGGTCACCTAGTTTGTCGCCCCTTGGTGATATAAGGTTGTTGTCACCATCAATATTATCCTAAAGTTTTATGAGAAATTAAAATTAGCAAAAATATAACAACCAAAAATTTATATCATACCTCTCCTTCAACATTTATCTCTATTGCTTTCATAGATCTCCCATCTTTTTAAAGAGAATCCAAACAATTTTGGAAGTTTTCAAGTTTAAAAGATCAAATTAGTTGTATTTCTAATCAGGCTGATTAGATAGTAAGAGGAGAGATTTCTAAAGGTTGTTTACAAAACTATTTTAATTAATTCTTTGACTCTAATAGGTGGGACCCTCTCTTTACCCATTCGATTAGGCTCTATATCCTTTTGTTTTAATGCGTCAATAAATAAAATATGTGAGCCATACAATTGGTTCATCTCCTCAATTATGTTGATAATCATAGAAAATGTCATAACATAACCATAAATTTTATATATATAAACCACATCAAAACATCATCATACATACACCAAAAACTTGTAACCCCCAACCTCCTTGTTGCTCCATTAATCATTTATGTCCAACGTGGTACCACAATAATATAAGGTGCAGCATATATAAAACCATAATATCTTTCGTCAAAAAGATGAGCCATCATAAATACAAATGTAGCATCAAGTAGCCAAACAAAAGAAGTAACATCAATTCATAAACATGTCAACAACGTTGAAAAATCATGTCAAGTAATATGTACCAAAAATGTAATTTATTGTCAATGCCAACACTAATCCCCCTCCCTATGAGAAGGAGTTGTCTCTACTTGGTGTTCCTCTTGTCGTGGATGTGATGTCATTTAATGTGATGAACCATGGGAAGAACTATAAGAGGTGGCTTGAGCATCCTATCTTTGTTGACTAGAAGCAGGTAAGGAGATAACTAGATGTTTTAATGATTGGCCAACAAGGGTGTCTAATATTATTGGTTGTTTGGAGGTTCGATGTGCAGAGGGAGCATGTTGGGTAGCAAGTATGGATGGTTAGGTTGTTGCAAGACGAGTATGTACTACACGAGAGGCGACAAATTGTAGATGTGACATGTGTGCTTCAGGAGGAGGGTTGGGTGGAGAAACATTAGGCCAACCTTGTATTGAACGTAAAGGTTGTGCAAAAACGACGGGTCCCCAACCATCATTGTTTGGATTAACCAAAGGGGAAAAAATATGAAAAGGGACATGGATACCCATATGTTGTTGAGGAAAAGGAGGTTTTTGTAGTGGGGGTTGCACCTCGGGTTGATGTATAGGTTATCCTAGTAAGTTCACCACAATTGTGTTCAACAATTGCCTTAATTCCAGAGAATCAACATCAAAATGAATAGAAACCCTCGGTCTCATTTCTCCTCTTTCACCTAAATAATTATTTCTATTCATCCCTCCCCTACTCTTGTCTCTTCCTTTATTTCTATTAAAAAAAACTGATGTTGCAACATATTCATCAAATTACTTCTAGGAAGTAAAAGATAAGAACCATTCATCAACAAATACAAAGAGTTTTGAGTTTAAAACACTAAATAAAGAATAAAAACTAAATAAGGAAAGGGAGAAGGCATTGATATAAACATTAACATCCATACAAGTATCCATGTGACTAATAAAATCAAAGAAGAGAAATAGGGCACTATAATCCCAAATAGGCCTTTACACAGGTCGAGTAACCATTGGTGACTATACTCAATTTTAACAGACTCAATACAAAGTTGGTGTTTAATCTCAAGGCACATCATAGATACCATAGAACCAAATAAATGATATAGAGGAAGGGACTAAAGATGGATGGTGTGTATCACACGAATGCATAATGTTTTGACAAGCGGCCTGATTGAAATGAAACAGGTAAGCGAAATACACAATGGTGAAATAATGTATAAGAACCTCTCTCTCTCTCTCTCTCTCTCTCTCTCTCTATATATATATATATATATATATATATATATATATATATATATATATATATATATATATATATATATATATATATACATATACATATGTATATGTATATGTATATGTATATATATATGTATATATATATATATATATATATATATATATATATATATATATATATATATGTATATATATATATATATATATATATATATATATATATATATATATATATATATATATATATATATATATATATATATATATATATATATATATATATATATATATATATATATATATATATATATATATATATATATATATATATATATATATATGTATGTATAATGAATTTTGTAGAGGGATTCTACAATTTTGATGCAATTCGAAGCAAATCATTATTACAAGTAACATGGAGATGGTAAAAGTCATAAATACAAATGAATTTTTTTTAGTCTCAAAACAAGGGCAGAGTAGGATGATTTTAGTATAATAATTTCAGGCAAAAATAGGAAGACCCGTGCACACAGTTTGACCATGGTATTTTTCCCAAGGTCCTATGACCTCAAGGGATGTAATAGCAGCACGGTAGGGGGACCATGTTAGGTTAGGGTTTATTAATTACCCATTGTAGTAATGAACTCAAAACTTTCATAGTGAAAACAAAATTAATTTGACCAATAATTTTTAAAATGCATCGTTGCCTTTGTTAATAGTGAGTGCCCATAATAACATAACCTTGTTTACAATTAATAAAACATAAACATATCGCAACAGTAAGCTTGTCTGAGTAGACCACAAGAGACAAATATTTTCAGTGCTTGGTGTTATTTGCCCCGGGACCTTCCTCAAGGGCGTCACACCTATGTGCGCAGGGTGATGGACTTTGGTGAGTTAAAGAGAACTTGAAGTTCACAACATAAGAATTACATGAGGGTTCCTTTTTTTTAAATGCTTTCCAAGACAAGAATTAACATCATATTTAATTGAAAATGAGTATATCGACACCACATAAAAACCACAACATGGAGACGGGTAATACATGGATATAAACTCAGAAAATCTCAACTTGCTAATGAAATAGTTCTATATAAGCATACCTAGCAAGCAAAGTGCTGCAAATAATTACTCAATATGTAAGAACATGTTAACTTCCTTGTTGCTAGACTCCAGAAGCAGAAAACCCCTATCTTTTATCCAGAAATCATTTGCAGAGTAAACAAAAATGCGAATTAGGAAGAATGAATCCATTTGAGGGTTTGCAAGTAGCCAAGAATCAAAGTGCATGGCTTGAGGTAGTCGCAAGTTAATGCAGGAGTAAAGAGTGGGTTGGCACATGAACGAGCCCAAGGCTCAGTGTCATGCCAAGTATACCATCTACATTCAATCAAATGTGTGAACGCTGACGAGGAAAGGTGCCATGCAATGACATATGATACACAGAGGATGAGTCAGCAAAATCAACCGCAATCCAAACCAATTAAAGAATGGAGGGAATTCCAGGTAGACAATATTAACATATAAATATGCCATATTACGATAACACAGTCACCAAGGTAAATAAATATGGTAAATCGAAAACATGCTAAATCTCACGAACAACCCACAATATTAAATAACCCTACCATAATCATGCCATGGATAATTTTAGATCAAGCCATTCCAACTACTCTGGTAATAATCTGACCATTCTTGATGATAACACAACCATTGAAGTTTGATCAGTACATTTTAGGCACGAATCATATTAGGATTGCATAATAACCACATATCATATGTTGTAACATATATCAAACAACACATGCAAATATAAACCCCACAATATAAATTTCGAAGCCATATTATACGTGTGTACATGTTCCTCAAACGAAATATATAAAAAACGACATACTTAGGGTCGTGTGATTATATTACATGTGCACTATATCAATCAATAAAATACACATTCATGCTCAATAGGGTGGCACCCAAAACAACCTTTGTGGTATAAGTATAAAAGAAAAACTCTTTGACTATGGCTGAGAGGCCTTTGATATGAAATCGTGACATATACCTACAACATTTTCATCATTATACATAAATATATATATCCAATGAATAACCCATGTACTTTAAGAACCACATTCCTAATATGATTTTCCATTCCAAATGTGTATGAATTTATGCAATGAGTATAGGTTGGACCTCGATAGCGATAATTTCATGACTTGCCCAAAAATTTTCTCTTAAGAGGGGTCCCATCTACTAGGTATTTTTTATATCATTCGATTTGATGGATGGTAGTAATTAAGGGGGAATTTGTTCTAGTAATAGACATTCACAATGGTTTGCAAGGTTTAACTAGTGTTGACCAACATCAACACCAGGGGATGTCACAATCCCCTCCCCTTAGGGGGAATAGCTTCCTTAGTTTTAAATAACCATATACAACCAAAACAAGATTTAGACCAAGCATTGTTGCTATGGAGCTTTATATACACAACTCATTACAGTATTTACAATGAATTTACATTTTCTTTACTTAGTAAATAAGAAAGGATATTTTTCTCGCATCTGGTCAACCATTTCCCATGTGGTTTCCTTGGGCCCAAAGTGCCTCCACTACACTTTGACTTTCTCTATTAATTGATTCTAGAGCGTGAGATGCCTCCGATCCAAGATGCATAAAGGTTCTAGTTGGAATTATCCCTCTAGTTCTAGTTGTAACATAGACCAATAAATTACATTATCAACATCCTGCACATATATTTTAAGTAATTAAACATGAAAGACATCGTGAACTCTAATTGATGGAGGAAAGGCCAGTCGATAGGCCACTGGCCCTATCCTTTCAAGCACTTCAAATGGCAAAATTGTGGTTCCAACTTGGCACTTGACCCAAATTTCAAGGAGCTCTTCTTGGGTCTAACACATACGAAAACATGTTCCCCAACATGAAACTCCTTGTGAACCCTATGTTGGTATACATAGCTCTTTTTCCTAGCCTATGCCACTTAAAAAATTATTATAATGGTTTGCATTTCCTGCTTCATGTCCTTTAGCATATCAAGCCCAATAAGGACCCTATTCATTGAATCATTCAAGTTTATAGGAGTGTTACAACTCTTGCCATAAAGAGCTCCAAATGGGCTCATTCTCAGTGATTATTGATACCATTATTGTATGCAAACTCTACAAGTGGAAGATATTATTACAATTTATTTGGCTAGTGCATTACATACATCCTTAATATGTCCTCAAGAACTTATTTTGTCCTATTTGTTTTCCCATTATTCTAAGGATGATACGTCGTCCTAAATTCCAACTTAGTTCTCAATTTTTCAAATAGTTATCTCTAGAACTTTGAAGTGAACTTGGCATATCTATCCAAGATAATGTTCTTGGGAACTCCATGCAATCTCACATTCTCCTTAATGAAGACTTGAGCTACCACACTGGATAAATTTGTAGACTTGACAACCACAAGAGCCACTTTGCTAAACTTATCAATCACTACCACGATTACATCATATTGCATAGAAGTCTTTGGCATCCCTATGATAAAATCCATAGAAATTACTTCCCACTTCCATTCCAGGATGGGAATGCACTGTAATAAACCAGTTGGGTGCTTGTGCTCAACCTTTACTTGTTGGCACTCTATGCATTTGGAGATGAAATATGCCACCTTTTTTTTTCAGATCGGACCAAAAATTTAATTTCTTGATGGCTATAAGAGTCTTTTGATCACCTAGGTGATCGTAGTAGGGCTTTGCATGAAACCCTTTTAATATGAGTTTCTTCAAGTCATTTTTATTTGGCACATAAATTTTTATTCTAAATCTAATCATCTCGATTTCAGTAAGGTTATATTTCGTACGTTTCTTGCTCTCAAAACCTTACTGCATTTTCTCTTTTAGCTAATGATATTTTTCGTCTTGTTTCCCAACATTTATGATCATTTCCTCTAAGATTAATTCCATGGAAGTTCATTGTTTCTATATGGTTTATTTGCACTCCTATGTTGAGTGCATCAACCACTCTGTTCTCTTTGCCTTTTATATACTTGATTTGAATGTCAAATTCGTTGAGCGTGGCCAACCATATAGATTTCCTTGCATTTAACTTGGGCTTCTCAAGTAAATATTTCAACCCTCTACAATCAGTCCTTAGAGTAAAATTTCTACCAAGAAGGTAGTGCCTCCACATCTTCAACGCATGGATGATGGTAGCCAATTCCAAGTCATGAGCTACATAGTTTTGCTTATGTTCATTTATTTTTTTAGATTCATAGCATACCACTTTTCCTTCCTGCATCAAGAATCCACCAAGTACTTCCTTGCAAGAATCCATGCAAACCACAAAATCCTTTTCTAGTTCTGCAATTCTTAGTACCGGTGCATTAGTTAACAACTACTTTAATTGATTGAAGCTTGCATCACATTCAATTTTCCATTCATATTTCTTCCCTTTTCTTTGCAATGAAGTGATTGAGTGGTCAATCTTATAAAATTTCTTAATGAATTTCCTGTAATAGCCTACTAATCCCATGAAGGACCTAACTTCAGCCACATTCTTTAGTGTTGGCCATTCCATGATGGCCTTAACCTTCTCTAGATCAATTGTTACTCCCTCCTTTGAGATAATGTGTCCCAAGTAGTGGATTTGTGACTGAAACAAGTTTCACTTACGGAAATTTTCATAAAGATTATTCTCTCTTAGCAATTGTAGTATTGTAGCTAAATGCTCTTCATGTTCCTCCTTGGTCTTTGAATAGACCAAAATTTCATTAAACAAAACCATGAAAAACCTATCCAAGTAAGGGCACAACACATTTTTCATAAGGCACATAAAAGTTGCAGGTGCATTAGTAAGCCCAAATGGCACTACTACGAACTCATAATGCCCATACCTCATTCTAAAGGTTTATTTATGGATATCCTCATCCTTTATGCACACTTAATGATAGCATGATATCATATCAATCTTGGAGAAGATTGCTTCTCCTCTCAATTGTTCAAATAAATCATCAATTAGTGGTAATGGACACCAATTCTTGATGCTCACATTATTAAATTTCCTATATTCAATGGACAACTTGAGTGATCCATCCTTTTTCTTCACAAATAGAACTAGTGCTCCCCAGGGAGACACACTTGGCCTTGTGTATCCCTTGTCTAGCATCTCCTTGAGTTGTAGCTTCAGCTCAACTAATTATGGAGTGTTCATTCTATATGGAGCCTTGGATGTTGGAGTTGCTCTTGGCACTATTTCAATAGAGAACTCCACTTATCTATGAAGAGGTAACCTGGGTATCTCCTCCGGGAAAACATCTCAAAACTATTTTAAAATGGGGTATTTCCTCATGACATCGTTGTTGTCATTCTTAGTAATGCAATTAGCTTTAGAACTATTGGATATTTACATAGCTAAAATTAATCCCCTTTTGAGGCTTCTCTTGGCTTACATAGCTAAAATTAATCTCACCAAGTTGGGTTTTAACTTTCCCCACAATATAACTAAAATTAATCCCCTTTTGAGGCTTCTCTTGGCTTACATAGCTAAAATTAATCTCACCAAGTTGGGTTTTAACTTTCCCCACAATACTCTATGTTCTCCAGCTTCATCCAAGAACTTGATGGTCTTCTGAAAACAATCTACCTTGGTTCAATGTAGGTACAACCAGTCCAAACCCAATCATACAGTATATGCTTCCAACGGCATCACATTGAGATTTCCAACAATTGGCATCCCATTTAATTCGATTGGGCAAGCCTCACCCAATGTTCAACTCTTTTTTTGTCCATGTGGTTAGTTGCCAAGACTTGTCGTGTTCTTCTCTCCTTAGTGGCATTTCTCAATGATAGCAGGATTGACGTCACTGAAGTTTGAACTAGGGTCCATCAAAATTGAAATGTTTTGGTCATAGATAATACCTTCCATCTCTATAATCGCCTCTTGGGGATAAGCTTGGCAATTATCCACTACTACATAAGTTCGGGGTATATTTTGAGCCATGTTCTTGATTGTCTTTGTTTCTTGTGCTTTGTATAGTCTTGATATAGCGTGCTTATGTTGTGGGGTATATTTCCTCAAGTAATTTCCTGCACAAGTACAACACTTAAATGGACCCTCCACATAGCCCTTGGCTTCTTCTTGAGTGGAAATACCTCTGCTAGAAATATTGGACTTCTGTTGATTTTCTAGGTTAACATGGGTTGTACTCATTCCTTGGTTGTCTTTCTCCCTTTTCCCTTAAACTCAGAATTTCCTTTGAATCTCCAGTCAAATTTATACTCAGGTTTGCCCCTAGACTGCTCACAAAAATGCTTCAATTTCCAAATTTCATCCTCTAATGTCTTGTGCTCATCGAACTAAATTCTATACTTGAAGGATTGCAATAGTCCACTGACATACCTTTGAATCTTTGATTTCTCTTCCTTAAGGTAGGGAACATACCTTAGTAGCTCTAAGAATTTGGTGGTGTACTCATCATCTGTCATTTGTCCCAATCTGGTTTCATAAAACTCCTTATCATTCTTGTCAAATTATCTCTTAGATATATACCTGTTCCTGAAATACTCTTCAAACTCTTTCTAGGACAACTCTTCTTTCATTATTCCCTTTACATTTTTTAGATCTTCCCACCATATATCAGCCTTTCCTTTTAGGCTAAAAGTAACCCTTGCCTTCATGTTCTTCGACTAATCATGGATTTAGAAGAACTTCTTCAATCCCAACAACCAAGCTTCTGCATCCTCTTACTACTTCATCTCACCATCAAAGGTAGGAGGTTTGGCCTTCTTAAACTCCTTTGGTACATACTCTCTTTCTATCCTTTTCCCATGATGATGACAATGGTGATGATGATGTGACCTTTTGTGCACACCCTCATATTACTATTCTTGGGTGTTTAAATCCCTTTTGGGAGTACTTAGCAGAGTGCCTTCTTTCATGGTGTCTTCACTTGAAAATTTGTGCCTCTTTCTAGATCTACTCTCATTTTCCCCATTGATTCTTTCTTCCTGTCCCTCTCATTTGCCCCATTGATTCTTTCTTCTTGCCCCTCTCATTTTCCCCATTGATTCTTTCTTCTTGTCCCTCTCATTTTCCCCATTGATTATTTCTTCTCATCCCAAAGGGATTTTCATGTCCCTTTGGTTGATCCCCAACTCATGTTTCCTTTGCCTTTCTAGGTCATAGGATTTGTAGTAAGACTACATTGACCTCTGCTTGTTTCTCTTACGCTATAACAATTCTTTCATTGTTAGCCTTACAACTTCTTATTTTTTCTCTCAAACTTCTCAACGTGTCCATCCAATCAGGAGAGTCGACCCCTCCTCATTGTCCAACTATTTTTTCTTCTTCATTTGTCCTCCCTTATTCATATCCATGTAGTGATTGATTGGAACTATACTGCACCATTCTACTATTCATTCCTTGTTTTGTTGGTTCAATAATGAACCGTCCTTTGCTATTCATGTGGTATTTAACCATCATGTGTCATCACACATACATGACTGTTAGATTTAAAGAGATTCAACTGCATGATAAATGTTATCACCTTGGCTTGTTGTTGGAAATATGTTGGTGTAAGGCTAGCTACAAAATTACACCTTGGTTAGTGCATTAATCTCAATGAAATCATGTCAAATCATCAGTGTTATACTACACGAAAATATCACAATAAAATATGCCAATCAACACATATAATCAATATATAAACAACCATGTTTCTAATGCTCAACACAAGGCTTTAAGGCCTCACTGGATCTTCAAAGGTCTAGTGTTGAACCATCTCTTTTTAATTATGTGATAGAGTCCTTCCAGTCTAAGTGTTGAACCTAGAAGCTCTGATACCACCTATAACATACACCCTATTATCCCCAACACCAACTAAGGTTAGAAGGAGGTAATTATTATGATGACCTGACTATCATTATCACGTTATGTAAATGGGGTCTAAATCTCTCGACTTCCTTTAACTTTCTCAAAAGGAGAAATGAGTTGCATCGTTGCGTTCATCTTGTTGAGACCTTTCCAACAATATAAATTGTGTTCCAATCTGGTTCTTAGATCGATAGATATGGACAATTGAATTTTTGGCCAATTAAATTGTGCCACATCATCAAGCCTATCACGTGGCATCCACATGGCTATCAAATTACATGTCACGTAATGCCAAATTATGAATTAATTTCAATTCCTATGATCCACATAGATAAACCATAACAACACACACACACACATTATACATTTGCATTGGATGTATGTGAGTGTGTGCCCCATTATAGCCATGTCATCCCACTACATAGAACCCTAACAGGTTCTACCTCACCCTTCATCCAAATTCTCTAGGGTTTGTGGTCTAGGGAGACGTCACCAGTCCTAAGCATTAGGGTTACACCCTCCTTCGTCACTTTTTACACGTGGATTAGGTCCCACGTAACCTTTAATCCCTGCAATTCATGATTTTCATGATATATGGGAATTTGGAATTTCACCTAGTCGATGTACATGTCCATGCAGTGGCCCACCATGCCACACCATCCTAGGATTTGGTCCCGATAGACTCCTCCTTGCACTCCACTTAAACCCCTCGAGCAGAAACCTTCAAGGTCATCCAATGACCATGGGTTCCCATCCCTCGATGACCTATATCTCCCATGCTTACATGCTTGGTTATTGCGCTTGGTGACTTGGCCTACTAGGCTTGGGTTCCCCGACTCTTCTGATCCCTGTAGCTTAAGTAATATATGGATTACTTAAGCCTTTCATCCCTCAGAACTCAATCATAGTGATTGAATTGCACAAGGGTTTATTACGGCTTAGTTCCCTATCCATTGTGTTATTGAGACTCAACCCCGCTTGATACCTATGCGCATATATATGCATAAGGCTTGAACCCAATGGTTTTCCAAAGGAACTCAACCCAGTTTTGGTTGTGATGGTCATGTTCTCAATTTGGCCTAGTATAAGTATAGTTTTATAAGGCCCCTTGGACTATAGCCTGCAAACAAATATATATATATATATATATATATATATATATATATATATATCCTAAGCTTACAACTTGTATACCAAGGCCCACTAGCCCCATCATTTCCATATATATATAATTGTAAATCCTCCTAGGCTTACAACTTGTAAACTAAGGCCCACTGGCCTCATCACTTCCATGCAGTCATTCATCTAATTAATAGAGGTTGCCTACCTCTTCATACACATGTCACATAGACCAATATGCAAACTTAGAATAATCACAGGAATAAACCATCTCTTAAGTAAAACGTTCATGAATAGTTCTACACAGGAATTCACATTCCTTACTCATTCAAGAAAACAACACTCCTCAACATTAACATGGAAAGGGTTCCACACAATAAAAAAGATACATAATTTTCACAAGCAAAAAAAAAAAGAGTATACTTATCTTACAAGAGATATGGAATCTGAGAGAGGGACTATAACTCTCCATCCAACCATAGACAGGCTAAAGCCATTGTTACTTGTAATTGTCGCCTTTGATCTAGATTCTAGTGCTTGAGGTGAAGTGATTTTGAGGGGAAAATTTAGCCAATATGGACAACTGAAATAGGATGTCACAAGGACACTTTGCCTTCTTACACCAACTTCACTAGCTTCCACTCATTATCCTCAGATTCTTCAGACAAAATCAACATCCATGCCAGGATATCATGGTATAGAGAGTCTTAGCTCACATTCAGGAGAAGATAGTCTACATCAAGGGAAGGTTCATCAGTGGATAAGCTATTGATGGGTAAAGATATTACATCTTCAAGTGGTTCATCAATTATTCAAGCACCAAAGCTTTAGCCCCAAGGCCACTCTTGGTGGTACATTAACCCTCACAAGCACCTGAGTGACTCTCCCCAATCCAGTAGGTTCATCAATCCACAAGCTTCCAATGGGTTCTTTAGCCTTCAGGAAAGCCACTGCTCTCTATAATGGTTTCATGCTGCAATCCGCTCTTTGAGGGTTCCTCAGCTGGTTCACTTTCTCTAGAGTTTCATAACTATCGTATATATCACTACATTCTTTGTGTTTTCACCTCCTCCATTGGAGGAATTTTTCGTGTAGTGCTCTTTTATGTGTGTTCTCTTCCACTGCCTTTGCGTGAGAGTGCTCTATTTTTCTCTATTTCATATTTGTATGCGTATGTGCATGAGAGTGTGAGAATTCCCCCCAAACAAACTATTTGTATATATTTTTCCCAGCTCCACACAAGTCAACTCCTTGGATGGTGCAGCCAATGCTACCTTTAAATTTTTGTCCTTTCTGTTGCTTATGGTTGGAGCTAGAGGACACATGGGCCTGTACTTCCTCCTTTTAGTTAATTTATGGCTCATTTATCCCATTTAAAACCACCCATACAAATAGGACTGATATTTAAAACAAACCATTCCTTAAGCAATCTCCCTCCCCAAGCAATCTACAATTTGTGTCCATTTCTCTCATCCTTTTAAAATAGTAACAATTATTTACGATGAGGGTATGTTAACTAGGGGATGTCACATTAGTTGTACATTCATTCAATTAATAATTGTTGTGAACCAAATACCGGGTGTTGGGTTCAGGAAATTCTAACATGTTATCAGAGCCTCAACTCTAAATCGATCTTGGAATTACAAATGTCAGGTTTGTATTGGATTGCCTGAGCTAGGTTGGTTGGGATTGTACAAATGAGAACGTTTTTTTTGGGCTGAGAGAAATTTTATTTTTTGTTTTAGGAAAAGAAAATTGAGTGGAAAAAAAAAAGTCGGTTAAAAAAAAAGGGGAAAAGAAGGATCAGGTGGTTGCATCAACATCAACTAAGATTGATGACTTTACGAAGAAATTTGAAAGTGAATTTTCTCTAGTTGTCTTTCTTTGTAATAGTAGTACTATTGTGTATGAGGACAGTGGGTTATGGCTAGTGGATAGTATAGCATCTAGTCACATGACGAGGATGAGAATAGTGTTCCACAGTATTTCAAAGACATGCTCAAATTGCCATGTGAGTTGTGGAGTTAGCACCATGCATGTAATCAAGGGGGTAGGATGTGTCAGATTCCAGTTAGAGTCAGGAGGATTTCTGGAGGTGACAGGGATGTTTTTGTTTTAGGGTTGATGGTACACGTGCTCTCAATGTCATCCTTGGAGGATGTTGTATATAGAGTTTTGTTATGGGATGGACATGTGCTTCTATATTCAGAGGGAGTGACCTTGCATGCAGTTGTGGTGCTTGGCATCAGACAAGGTTTATACAGGTTGTTGGGATAACCTATGGGTATACCCAAGGGGATCTTAGATACATTATCAGTTTCAATTGTTGAGAGGGAGAAAGTGGCGAGGAAGAGTGATTTTTTAGGTATTTCCAGGAGCCTCAACTAGTATCTTATGACATTATTAGATGTTTAAGAACAGGATCCTAGGAGCATGGTTGATAGGAATAGGTCTTCATATCATATTCCATTATAGGTAGAAGGGCAGTCTTTTGGTTCAAAGGGAGTGGCTACAATAGGGGATAATGTGGTGGTGTTGGAGATAGATCTAGGTGGAGGAGGTTCTTCCATAATTACTTCCCTTGCTAAGAGAAAGTGTTGATTTCTGTAGCTCAAAAGGTACTTCTATCCTTGTGTCCTGACTATAATGACCTTGATTTCCCTCTTTAGGGGCTTGCATGCAACATGCAAATTGTGAAAGTGAGTTGCACGCATGCGAATGTGTTGCATGTGACATGCATGTGATGTGCGTGTAAAACAAGCTAAATTTATTACTTGTACTTGAGTTAAAGTAGATAAATTTAAAGATAGGATAGTTAACCAAATTAAAGTCGCTTATCTTCAATTAACTTGACGATCTAATTTTGGTCGTCAATCTTAGCTTAGGAAAGTTGCAAATTGAGCCTAAATTGAGGAGCTAACACACAACATTGAACAAGATTGAGAGAGGCTTCTCAGTGATCGTGTTTTGAATCTATGAGAGTGCGGAGAAGTTGGTGATCAATTTTGTAATTTGTATTTTCTTAGTTGGACCATTATCCCAAGTCGAGAGCCCAATTAAGTTATGTGATTAATTTATTAATGAAGAAATGTTGTTTAGGAATAAATTTGTTTGTGTATGTGATTCAAATCGAGTAATTTTTTGCTTCTACTAAATATTTTGGTTAGTAACTTAGCCATGCATTTGTTTGTGTATGTGATTCAAATCGAGTAATTTTTTGCTTCTACTAAATATTTTGGTTAGGAACTTAGCCATGCATTTGTTCAGTTAATAATTGCTAAGAACCAAATACTAGGTGTTGGGTTCGGGAAATTTTAACAATTGAAACAAAATCCATGTCCTCTTCTTTCATCCATTTGTTGAGGTGTCAACTTTGTTAGTTTAGCAAGGTCATATGGGGAGCATGATGTTATATATAGTTGTTAGTAATTACTTTCTAGTTGCCATATTTCTACTTTTAACTTTCCTTTCTAGACCGAAAGCATGCTCTAGGGATGTATATTCAAAGAGGCACACCTAATGTTGGATGCTTTCTTTTAAAGTTCTCATAAAGAGGTCTAACAAATTATCTTTAGGAATGTTCTTTACCCTAAGATTCAACTTTTGGAATTATTGGTTGTGCTTTGTAATTGGACCTCTTTGTTGAATGTTGCCCAATTCTATAAAGAATATATTGCTCTTAATATCCCAGTAATGTGTTATAACTCCTATGTAAAAATAGGCTCATAATGCTCCTTGGCAGACCCTAGCCTTTTCGTTCCAATTGGTACCAGACTAGTACTCGTTCTTCGATTAGAAGGTTATCTTGATCATCCTTGTGTTGAAAACTCTCAATAGTCAGAAGTGTGAGGGAAGATTCGATTTAATTGGTTCCCTATCTATGGTCTTAAGTTCTAAATTGAGTTACTTTCCTTTTGTCACCCCATGGAAGTCTCTGGTTTAAAGAAATTTCGATTTCAAAGTGTTTTTGTGGCATTGTTTGTGCACCGGGTATTGGGGAAGAGGCTATTTTATTTAGTTTGGTATTCCTTGCTATCAAGAATCTATTAACAATAATTTGGATGTGGCTCTTCAGTACCTTCTCTCTGCACTAGCCTACTATTTGTTGCACTTGATGGATTTGGGTTGGTTGGGATTTACTTTGCACAAAATCTACGGTGGTTATGGTTTCTTCCATCTCTATAACATGATTTCCTCCTCATCCTCGGATTCCTCCCTCTGGGGATTGTGCTTACTCCCATTTTTTAGAGGCTCGTGAGGCCCTGCAAAGGGCTAACGATGACCTATAAGCAAAAAAAAATCAAATGCATCATGCTCAGGTTGAACAAGTTGATCATATATTGGCTCTTCAACAACATATTTTAAAGTTGGAAGATGAGGTGGACGCACTCATGATGATCATTTCAAGCCTCGAGATTTCCAAAGGCCCTTCCAATATGCAATATCAGTCTATGGAACCATTCGACAAGCCAGTTATAGATCTTAACATGTTGGATTCTGAATTTGATTAGCCTTTTTGCAAGGCAATTTTTATTTTTTTGTCTAGTCATCTTATATGTTAGCCCCTATATGTATCAATTTTGTTGCAATAACATCAATAGGAAGTATCTATGTTGTAGAGGGTCTATAGCTAGTAGTTATCTAATGAAATTTAGATTATGAATCGATGTACTCCCCGAGTATTTGTTGCGACCGGGTGAAAGTTTAATCTAAATATCTCTCATTTCTATTTACAAAAATAAAAACCCTATGTAAAAATGGACCAAGATACAATACAATCATTTTTCTTTTATGAAAGCCATTAATACCATACAAATTGATATTGTTCTAAACAAGGATGTAATAATTACATTTTGTAAGGTTGAAACTTGGTGTGTATCAAAATATTATTCTATCTAGAATATCCATGTTATAGGATCTTTACCATCAAACTTCCTCATGTCAATCTTTTGAATGAAGTAGTTTATTGGTGTTGAATATAATCTTAATGCTATGGATCTTGGAGAGGTCAATGATCATTATTCATCGATTCAATAGATATGTTCTCCAATTGTGATAAAATCCCCATATGTGATTGAATCCTAACACAATTATTCTCCTTGCTTTCATGATTTCCTTCATATCCCTTTTGGGAAGCCTTCGTGAGAGAATATTTTCTATGGAATTCATGGATTATTACATTTATTCCTAGACAAATTTATGTAATTTTTCCTTCTTGACTTTTTGTATTATTTATTTCATCCATCTTATTTTACATTTCCTTTTAAAGGACTTCCTCAGAATGACTCATCTCATCAACTTGGTTCTTTAATTGGTAGAACTTGTATTCTGAGTCTTCAATTTCTTCAGATGTCATGTTTGAGTTTTTATGAGTGGTAATATTTATCATAGAACCCTTTTCCATGTGACAAAATAATAATTGTACTCATATTTATCACAATATTTAATCACCCAAAAACGGATCTTTCAATCAAAAGTTATGCTAGTTGTAAGATATGTGCCTTTAAAACTTTAATTGGGAGATAGATATCTAGATCGATGGCCTTGATATATCTCTAAAATTTGAGTCCTTCTAAGTCTAAAATTTTGGCTTGTAGCATCCTCAAATGATTTCTTAAACTCCTGAAAATTTCTCAATCTAAAACTTCCCTAAACAATGTTATAGCATAAATGCAAAAATGACTTGTTTAAGACTAATTTCAAGACTAGCCAAAAACCCTAACCTCCACAAGATATATCACATAAAATATAATGAATCAAAATCTAGCAAAATATATATATATATATATATATATATATATATCAAATAAATAAATAAATTTCCACAAGTAAATTGCTATAGATAAAAAAACTCGAATTTTCCATATTGTTGCTTGAAAGTTTTCAATTTTTTGAATCCAAAAGAGGATCTATCTTTGGGACAGTAGTCGAAAGAAAGATAGAACAAAGGGAATGTATAGTACAAAGAGACAAAGGTGGGAAACTAGTCAGCTAATCTAGAACCCTAAACCTAAGAACAAAAAGGAATAAAGGGGTAAAGCGAAGGAGGAAGGAAAAAAACTAAAATGGATGAAAGTAATAATATAACAAGGTGAATAGTTGCGATGTTGCATAGTCCCTGCCTCTACCGCTAATTAATTGATCAAGTGAGTGTTTGTTGTACATTTCTTTCGTTTCTGGATAGCTTTCTCCGCATAGCTAGTTGTTTTCTCATATATACGTTATTAAATCCTTATAGGTAATAGTTTTCTCGTATATACGTTATTAGATCCTTATTTGGGAGTGTTTTTCGCACTTGCATTTTCTCGTTATTACCGTTTCCACGCAGTTTTTTTAGCATATTAGTAATTGTTTTGTCTTTTGTTTATAATTATTATCTGTTTTAGATCAAATAAATTAAAATGAAACTATTTATTGCTAAAGGATAACAGTGCAGAGCATATGCACTTCTCCACACAATGAGCCTTACAAAACAAGTAAATGCAAACCAGAAATCGGTAAAGGTGAATCGTTATTGAGGGATTTGCATTTCATTTTTATTATTCCGCATTTGCTATATGTCGAGCCTTACAAAACAAGTTCACCAACTAAGAAACTAGCAAATGCGAACCAGAAATCAGCAAAGGTGAATCGTTAATGCGACATTTGCATTTCGTTTTTATTATTCCACATTTGCTATATGTCATTATTATTGTTTCCACATATGCATAATGAAAATGACCTTACAACATCTTACTAAGCTCTCAAGCTTCCATTGTATGCACTTCCGCATTCAACTAGCTGAATTAAAAGCAATATCAAAAGGCATTACAATTAAAAGGATTCTTTGCATTTTCCTCATCCTGCATAAATTATGCATGTGCATTTTTCTCGCCACAATCTCCACACATGAATAACCATCTCCACACAACTCCTTTCTTAGATAATAATTAAAAATTTCATTGTGCGGAAGAAGCTTTCAAGCTTTAATTGTACGATTTTCTTTGCCTCTACCGCTATTTAGTTTATTTTCTTTGGATAAAGCTTTTCAGCCTACGTTCACATTAAAGGCTTTTATTGCCAATAGTTTAGTATTAAAAATGAATACTTTATGCTTATATTATTGATAATATTTCAATTGTAAATAATTAGGCATATGTGCAGAAGTGTGGATGAGTTGTATTGTTCGGAGGAAACTTTCAATGTGTTCCTGAATAGCTTTATCTGCACAACTAGTCGTTTTCTCGTATATACATTATTAAATACTTATTCGTTAGTGTTTTACACACTTTCATTTACTCGTTATTGTCACCTCTATTTTCTCGTATATGTGTTATTAAATCCTTATTCGAGAGTGTTTTCGCACTTGCATTTTCTTGTTATTTCTGCCTTCACACAACTTCTTTCACATAATTAGTAATTGTTTTGTCTTTTGTTCATAATTATTATTTGTTTTAGCTAAAATAAATTAAAATGAAACTATTTATTCGTAAAGGATAACAGTGCGGAGCATATGCACTTGCCCGCACAATGAGCTTTACAAAACAAGTTCATTAGCTAAGAAACTGGCAAATGTGAATAAAAAATCAGCAGAGGTGAACGGTTAATGCATGATTCACATTTCATTTCAATCATATCTAGCAGTGTAACATATACTGTAATCTATAACATATTTTGTTATGTCATCTACCATTAGTCAACATACTTGAATTAGTTATGGAAATATAGTGAATCAATACTATGAATACAAGAGTATCAATCTATCATGGATCTTATGCTTAAGCTATTAGGGTAGTGCTTTGGTATGACATCAAATATGAACAATCTATATTAGCTTACCTTGATTGATTAGTATACGAGTTGCTTAGTGACACATAATGAAAACAGTCTTACATCATCTTATTTCAGGTTCGCAAATTAAGCTCTCAAGCTTCCATTGTATGCACTTCCACATTCAACCAACTGAATTAAAACCAATATCAAAACACATTACAATTAAAAGGGTCCTATGCATTTTCCTCATCCCACACAAATTTTGCACATGAATTTGTTCTTTGAATAACCTCCACACACGAATAACCGTCCCTGTACAACTCCTTGATAATAATTAAAAAGTCTATTGTGCGGAAGAAAATTTCAAGCTTTCATTGTATGGTTGTTTTTGTCTCTATCGTTATTTAATTGATTATGTTTGCATAAAGCTTTTTAGCCTACGTTCACATTAAAGGATTTTATTGCCAATAATTTAGTATTAAAAATGAATACTTTATGCTTATATTATTGATAATATTTTAATTGTAAATAATTATGCATATGTGCGGAAGTGTGGATGAGTTGTATTGTGTGGAGGAAACTTTCAATGTGTGGATCACCTCACTTAGCACAAAAGGATTTTTATTGTTAATATTTTATTTAGTATTAAATAAGGCATATTTTCTCAATAACATTGTCTATGCTTAGATTATTATTTAATTGATTATATCTGATAAGGCAGATCAAGGCTGCATGGCCTGGGAAAATTAGAACATTGGAACAATACCCTATGGACCACCCCACACAATGGAAACTAACAATATTAATCATTCTGCAAAGATACATAGCTCTAAAATCAAAAGCCCTACGCAACTGCTCTTCCGCACAAACTTCATAATCCACACAGTAAAATCTCTGCACAACGAAACATGATAATATTCCCCGTTCTCCCACACATACCCCATCCTCCATAACCATTCATATGATATATGATCTCGAGATATCAACGATAAAAAGGCATAAGAGAATCAGTTGCTAGCTTTTTTACGGTTTTGAGTTTAGCTCTTGTTCATTCTCTCATACTCTTGCACACTTACAAAATTCTTGGAGCATCCTTGGAGCACTTTAGCATTCACTTGGATTTCGTGAAAGCAATCAAAGGAAAGCAAGGAAGCACAAGGAAACAGTTGGATCAGCAGTTATAGCATGATTAGTTTGCAAGTAACAGGTTGCATGTGTGATCTCCTTGCTGATTTTTGGATGCATGGTATATGCATGTGATTTCTTGGTTATGTATTGGCATGGAGATTTGCTTAGATTGACAATGCTTTTAGCCTTTCCTTTCCATATCCTGGATAGCCATGATGTAATGGGTTTTCCCATTTGGTTTTCTAATTGGTTCTCAAGTTTCCTATGGCTATGGGTTGGAACAAATTCTTTGGAGCCCTGAAACAACTTGGATTCACTGGAGGTTGTGGGTTGAGTTACTAGTCCCTGGAGCCTATGGGTTGGGACAAATTCTCTTGAGCCCTAAAACAACTCCGGTTCCCTGGAGGCTATGGGTTGAGTTACTAGTTCCTTGGAAAACTTGGGTAGAGACTGATCTAGTCGATGTTAGTGATTTCTAGACCATATAGGTGATATCATTGTGCTTGAGGGTTGACATTGTTTGGCCTCTGGAAGTGTTGGTTGGTTCTATTTTGGTTTAACCCTAATGATCCCACATTCATGCTTGGAATATGGCGCAGGGGTGAATGGTTGAAAGAAAGATTTGGTTAAGCCCAATCTATGGTCATGTGGTATGTGGATGTCCTTGACTTGGTGCGCATTTCCATATGTTAATACGCATTATTTTCCTATTGTGATCTATGAGCACTTATATTGGTTATTATGGTGATCTTATGGTTGATTTTTCATAGTTTCTATTAGTTTTATTTGTTGGTTATATGCATGGTTTTATGATGTGCTCTAGTTATGGATCTTATTCATGATTTGATAAGTTATTGGATTGTTGATGAATGCATGGGCTAACAAGTGTTATCGCAACTAACTAGAAAGGGTATATAGCCTTCTTGGTGATTTTCAAATAAAATTCAGAAGTTTATGATCAGATATGCATTCATGACCTGTAGCTTATACGTTTATTATATGTTTGGCGAAATGTCTATCTGGTATTAGGCATGCCTAGGTCAATATATTGCTCAAGATTTGATTGTTTAGCATTATTATTATCATTGTCATGATTCTGGAAAGTTACAGGGAGTTCTGGGTAGTGGTCTAGAGGCTAGCCTGAAAAAGTGGCATAGATCTCATTTCTGCATGCACAGAACAGAGGAAATTGGGTCAAAACCGCATATAGGCAGGCTTATGGGTGCGGTTGGAGCCTCATAACTGCGTGCACATTGTGTCAAGGGTTCGATTGGGGTGTAAACCTAGTAAAAAATGTGTTCGAACTCAAGGATTGACCACTTGGGGTGGTAGTTAGGCTCCTGAGTTGTCTGTAGTCTCTAAGGGATGTTAGTATGTCTTCCGGTTTGTAGGCCCCACTTCCAAGGTCGGGTCATATCATAGTGACACTCAGCTCATGTTTACTGTGGAGAGTTTGTAAAAGTGGGTAAATGTGGGAGGAGGCATTATAATTATTCCTTCATACTCCCCCTTAATGAATACTTATGATTCAATCTAGATGTCTTGAGTTGTCTTCATTTTTATTCTCGTGCACTCTACATCATCTTTAGTCTTCTTCATATTTACCTGTCTTTAGTTGTGATTGTCCTTCTACATTAATATACACTGCAACAATTCTAGATCTTGAGCAAATCATCTCAACAACATCATCTTGATATCAAGGATTTCTTACCTTGACCTTCCCATGGGTTTTTCTATGGATTAGCCTTTAACCATTACATCATACTCAAGATTCCTTGACTCACCCTTAACCTCAAAGTGATTTGACTTATCATGAACCAATCATTACATCAAGTGATTTTGGTTGACCACAAACCTCCATCTATCATTACAAAGTGGTTTTTGATGTACCATAAACCAATACAAAAGTATGCATGCTTCATTTGACTCAAGAAATGAATCGAACAACTCTTTCCTTAATGAAAACTAACCTTTGGGGACCAATCAACCCATGAACTTTATATGGCATATATTTTTGTAAAATTGAAGATTTGACCCTATAAAAATTTTCAACAAAAATTGACTTTTTGCCATCCATTCACATCTATCCAAGTTCCACATTGTACTTTTATATGAGGATTTGATATCTCTTTTTTACAACAATTATGATGATCATGACTTGTAAGATAACAAACATTGCAAGTACATAGAAGTCAACATTTATCTTGTGCATGTCCTTCCCTTCCACAATGACTGCAATTTTATTCCTGCTTTTTCATTCGATTTGTTGTACAATTATTTGTAGATGGCTCACTTACTGTTAATCTTTCTCCTTTCATAAATTTATTAACTGCATTGCTTGCTTGTCCTTCATAATCTAAGACTTCATTCTTTGTCCTTACATATATTTGTATGGGCCTTTGAATACCTTGACCTCTTTTGCCTAGACCCTTTCCATTATAACCCTTTTTATTTAAGAGTTTAGAACCAATTCCTTTATGTGCTTCTCAAAATAGCCTAATTCATCATCTTCAATTTTATTAGGAACATTATTTGGAGCTTCAAAACAAGACAGATACATATGTACATCAACATCATTATCAATGAAATGGCAAGTATCAGTAGAGCTATCAATCTTTTGAATTAGGTCACTAGTATCACAAGCTACATTACACTTTATGTTTTCTTGATTTAATTGGTTCACTTCATTCTCGAGTGCTAATACCATATTTTCTTTTGTCACTAATTCTTGTTGCAATGATTTAATCAATTTGTTCTTTTGATCTTGAATTTTGAAAATATCATCTACCCATTGATTTAGTGAGTTCAACATTTCTTCTAATGTGTTGATGTGTTGTGTAGTAAAACTAGCAAAGTCATGATAGAGTTAATTATCTCTTGATCTTAGTTCTGCAACTTTGCCTATCATGGAATATTTTGCTTCTACAATCTATCTATTTCTTCCAAGACTTCATCAAGATCTTGTTGTAGCAATTTGATTTCATGATTAACAGTTTGTATCCTTCTTCCTCCTTTTTCCATTTCTAAAATTGCTAATGATTCACACTCGCTTGCTTAAGAATAAACTTAGAGTGTTGGGTACAACCAATCATGCACCCATTTTTCAAATACAATAATAATAAAGGCATCAGGTATTATTGATCATGCGCCTTTAATTTAACTTGGACATTTCAAACTCAACTTTAACTTTAACCTCAACTCTCTAATTATAACTTTGACTTTGACTCAATCTATCACACTCTTCAACTCTTACTTTTCACTCATGTCCTCAAAAAATCCTCTCCTCCAAACTTTTTATAACTTTACTTTAATTTTACTAAACTTTCAACTTTACTGTATGAAACTATACTTAAACTCATATTTAATAATATTCTCTACAACTTTACTTTAACACTCTCTTTACAAATTAACAACATCCCATTATATTATTATCTTACTAATAACCAAAACCAAAACCTTATATTATGACTTCAAGTTACAAAGATTTCAAACTCATAGTATTCATCTACCCCCACTTAGTGACCCCTCCTCACTTTTATTGGGGCTTTGAATAATTTGAATAAACTTAAAATTAGATTTTACTTTTCACAATACAACACAATGGTTCTTTAAATATCCTTTCACAATTCTCCATAAAACATTTTTGTCACTTCCATATGGTTATTAACGCAGGATGATATGGTACTAATTTATGATGCCCACTATGGTTTCCAATTGTCTCATATCCTTTCAAGAGAAATAATCCATCAACATCGCAGGTATCTGTAGAGGACCATGCTTCAAATCTTCGTGCCCACTCATGAAAATA
This sequence comes from Pinus tabuliformis, assembly GCA_031772625.1. Taxonomy (NCBI): domain Eukaryota; kingdom Viridiplantae; phylum Streptophyta; class Pinopsida; order Pinales; family Pinaceae; genus Pinus; species Pinus tabuliformis. Next base: position 415,248,195 of record CM062805.1, on the reverse strand, counting down.
TGGCCTGTAATTGCCATGATCAGTGATGACAATTTGAATGCATGAAATGACAGTGATCCTTTCCATGGCTTCAAAAATACTACATTATAGAAGCCACAGCATGTGCTCTCACACCAACATTTCTCACACAATCCAGGTCCAGGTCTTAGCCTTAGTTCGTTTGTACAACTCACACTCCAACAATTTCCGTGCTCACCATCTACATGCTTTTCCACGTTCATATTCCAGCGTTGCAAGACCCTACAACATTCGAATTGATACTCAACACGTAGACGTTACACATTTCAAGACTCCTCACAAAGCTCCACGCTTGCTATAGGTTTCTCAACAATTCACACCAATATAGGGTCTAATACCAAATGTTGGTATTATGAGTAGCCATGAAGATACATGCACACAACACATATGTTAGAAATTAATTCTAATCTATGGATCATTTTAGGAAAAGTACAAAGAGAAATGTCTTCTTTAAAATTATTAGAAGCCAACATCTATACGGAGTATTCAAGATAAAGCAGTTGGAAGAGGAAGTTTTCATGGAATTCTCATAAATGTGTGTTGACCACTCTACGTCAACTACCCTCTAGCAGTGTACATTTTTTTCAAAGCATTCCATCATGTTTGAGCAATTAGACATCCAAATATCATCATCTTTCGGTAGTTATGTCAAATTTGTAGTTCCAAATTCTACAGCCTTATGTGGCCATTGTAAAAACGATTCTAGTATGACTATGAAGCCAATAAAAACATCTAGGTCAGCCTTTCATTATTAGCAAAGACTTTCACTCTAGGGAGTGTTTTTTTTACCCTCCGCTAATTATTCACGTTTTCTAATCCAAATAATTAGCAGAGTTTTTCTCCCACACATACCCAAAAGCTAGACTGGGGCTCGATCATAAGGTGTTTGATGTAGTCCTAGTGTTATCGATTCTATGTAAATTCTCATACTAGATCATATGTCATGTGTCACAGAATTTGATTTTGTATAGAGGTCATGTTTAATTATTAAGATTCTCCTTTTGTATGGGACGTCCATGTAATATTTTTGATGTAAAAATGTTGTCTAGAGTGATTTAATTCATTTTTTTGGCAAAAAATGACAAATAATTAGCTGAAAATTGGTCAAAATTAAAAATGAGAGAAAAATAAATTCTCTCCAAGAGAAAAAAATTTAAAAAGGGAATGTGCACCTTCCAAGAAGGGAATCTCCACAAATCAGGCAAGCAAAAATTCAAGAAAAAATTGTTGGGCCAGAAAAGAGGGATTGATTCCCAAAAAAAAAAAAAAATTAAAGAGAAATAGAGTTTATACTCCAAGTTGGTTAAGTGAATGGAAGTTTTTCGAGGAAAAAAAAAATTAGGACCAAGAAAAAAACCTCATCAAGGAATTCGATTTTTTTCTCAAGCAATCAAGGGTGGAGATTATTTTGACATGGATCAAGCATTTAATCAGCCAAGATCAAGTCAAATTTGTGCACCTTCATGGACCTAGTTGTTTTTCACTTGGAAGAGTCTTTAGAACTCTCATTTTTTCTATATAAGGAAGCATATGCTCCTCATTGTAACATCTCTTAATACTTTACTCTGGATTTTGGTTCTTGAAGCTCTCTCTATTTTGAAATAATAAAACACAAGTCTTTGGGGTGAAGTATTGTGGTTCTTCTTCTATGGATATGGTAACAATTCTTGGAGTGTTAAATTTCTATTAGTAATCACATTTGTTATTTCCATTTGCTTAGGGTAGAATTATTAGTGTATAGCTATCTTACACTGGTAATTGGATTTGAACAATATTTTAGGATTGGATGTGGCTAGTGTGCTTTTATTTAAGTTACTAGAACTTCCTTCCATTATATTTTTCCTATCTCATTTGGATCTAACAAATATTCTTTGAGTTGTGTAGAAAATCATTTGATTGAATCAGATCTCAAGCATGAGGGGATGCTTTTGCTTAAGTTAACCAACTCTTGAGTGAAGATGTAGGAGAATCCACTCTATTTCATTTGGAGGATTAATATTTTAACGTTTTGTGGCTCAAAAATCTACTTGCCAATTTTTCTACAAGGCTCCAAGCAAATTTTTCCTCCTAGAGCTTGGCCACAAAGGTTTTAAGGTCATAGTTCTTCGTTTTGACTAAAAAATCCACTAACACTTGTGTTGCAAAAAAATACGAGCATCTTTGAGAGGGTTTTGAACCCATTTTTTGGGCCACCAAAAGTTTTTTTTTTCAAAGGGAAATTTATTGTAAAATTTTTGGCTTTTTTATTTTCAAAATTTTGTTGGTGTCTTGGTTTCCATCCGCTAGGGTTGGGGTTTAAATTTGTGTTCTAAAAAATTATTTTGAGACCCTCTGTGTAAGAATGCAGGCATTTAGGCTTCTACTAGCTCTCTTGAAGGTTCCGATCTACTCTTTTGAGGTCTCCCAATTCTTCAAATAAAATTTTAAAGAAGCACAAAGGTTTGAGAGACTTTTTTCACTTCATAAAATTTTACAAGGATGTGAACTTTAATTTTTTTGTATTGATTCTCCAATTCATATCTTGACTTGGGTTTGATTTGCAGGCTCATAGATAAGTTTTGTGGCTCAGATTAAAGTTAGCCACATGCTTATTAGGACTATTAATTTTATCTTTGATCTTTTACGCTAACCCTCCTTGGTTTTGTAAGGGATCTAGACCGCTTTTGCCATATCAATTTTTTGAAGAAATTGTCATTTGTTCTCTGGTTTATATGTAGCGTTTTGAGCATTGTTGCATAAATTTGAAGGGTTTTATTTCACTAGGGCCGCAAACTTGAGGCCTAGGTTTTCCTTGCATAAATTATTAACTGACTTATGATGTTTTCTGTTATGGTTTTGCGAATTTTTGTAAGGGTTTATTAATCCTTTAGGCATAGAGTTATTGTGTTAATCCTTGTCTCTTTTACAGGGTTGAAAGTACCTCCTTAGACAACCTTTTCCATTCTGGATTTGGGCTTGAAGTCTGGTCCTCTTGCCTGGCCATTTGCATAATTGTAAAGGCTATAAGCCTTGGAAACTAATTGAAATCTCGTTGAAATTTAATTAACATTTAACTCAAGACTAAATGATAATTTTGGGATCTAGCCATGAGGATTTTAGGGTTGTTTCTCCTATGTCCTTGATTGGTTTTAGGGTTGTTTCTCCTATGTCCTTGATTAGTTTTCAGTGTTGTAATCTCATTATCTTACAGGGATAAACTCCTAACACTTGTGTGCAGGACCTTCTGCCACTGGATTTCAAGCCTCTCTTATAGCAAAGACCTTACATACTTATCACATGTTTTATTGAAAGGAAATTGGAGTTTTAGTCATCTTATTTGGAAGAGTCTCCTCCAAGTTATCACCTTGCTATTATTTGTTGGAGGACCAAAACCTTTGAAGACTAAGATGTGAATCTATCTCAAGTTAGTTTGTTTATTTCATAAGGAACCCATTGGTTTAGTAAGGCTATCACCTTATGTAGCAAGGTTGCTTGAAGAAAAACCCTCCTCCTTTATCTAGGCCGCATCTTCCATTGTAATATCACTAATAAAATCAACTCTTCTTATTGGAGAGCTTGGAACCTTGTTCCTTGGTATCCTCCTTCTCCTTATTTAAAAGGGAGACATTTGTTTTCTTGATAACTTAGATTTAACTATTTGCATTACATCTTAATAACATCTAATAGCTTGCATTTTCTAGTTTGTTATTTGGCTTAATTGCATTTAAATACTTAATGTCTTATCTCATTTGCATTTTATGATCTAAGGAATCTTTCTAATCATTGTTAAAAATCTCATCTACCATCTAATAAGTATGAAATTTTACTTGTTTTCATTGTCTAAATAAGTAAAGAACGAGAATACATCTGGAGGCATATTGGGATCTTGTTCTAATGCTCTGATCTAATTGTCTTTTTTGTTTCATTGAGCTATTATTGTTTCATTGATCATTGTACAACCTAATCATTTCTCTAAGTGATCACTAATGTATTGTGAATTAGCTATCTATCTTATTGAAGCATCTTGGTTAAATTGTATCTCATTGAAGCAATATAATTGAGTCTGGCGTTTTCATCATCATTCTAGAGTTAGTTTTTCATTCTTTAAATTTACCTCCAAGCATAATTTTGGTTGATCAAGAGATAGGGCCACCTTCTTCACACCAATTTGAGAGGTTTGACCCTTTCTTAATGGTTAAAACAAGTGACCCTGCAGTTCTTATGTGGGCAATCCCTTGTAAGAACGAAGGCACTTGGGTCGTTAGAACTCCAGGGTAGGTATCGTTAATGAGGCCTTAGCCTCCTTCCCCTGGACTTATTTTTACAACCTTGTGTAATTGTTGAATTTAGGCTTCTGTGATCCATATCAAGTTTTATGAGAAGATTCTACGGCGTAAATCAAATTGGGATGCTTTTGTCGACGCGTTTCGAACCAACTTGTCTTGACAATGAACCACACTCGTTGGTTCGAAACGCGTCGACAAAAGCATCCCAATGTGATTTATGCTGAAGAATCTTCTCATAAACCTTGTGTAATACTTGTTTCAAAATAATTGAGGAGAGGGTTTCACCTAGAGTAGGCATATAACTAAAATAAAACAAGATTTTGCATTTCACCTAGTTTAGGTTTGCATTTCATTTCTCTAACTTTATTTTGTGGCATATTGATAATTGTGGGCATTTCATTTTCCTTGCAGTATTACATTGTAATCCTTGTACTTATTGTAGGTTTTAACCCCGTACAGAAATTACCTGTATATGAATTCTAAAACACAGAAAATAAACAATGCAAGAGCATAACACATAAAACACATATACACTGAGATTTTCCCCTGGATCCCAAAACTGGGACTACCAGCTTGATTTTTCATTATTTTCCTTTCAATGTTATATTACATATTTATACATGCTGAAGCATCCAATACCATGGACCAAAAACCATTGCGTCCAATACCATGGACCGAAAACCATCGCATCCAAAAAACATGTGCGGAAATCATCCACAAAACCATAAGTGGGTCCGCCCAACCTAACATAGGGTCCAAAACCAAAATTTTACCCCTCAAACCCCCTGTGACCTCCCCTCCTCCTAACCCTCGGTTAACTACATGGGCTAGCCGTGGAAAGAATATAACACAACCCAACATTCTCCCACTTGTTGTTTTCTTTCCACAAGGGGCCACAAGAGAGCTTAGTCATTTATCTAGCCCTGCAACACCCATTGTTTCTCTACACCAAGAGAACTTCTCAGAGCTCACAGATTTTGTCAATGCATCTGCAATATTCTTCAAAGTGTCCACCTTTACTAGCAACACCTTTTTTTCTTCTATCATATCCCTCACAAAGTGATACTGAACATCAATGTGCTTTGTCTTTGAATGATATGCAGGGTTCTTTGCCAAGAAAATTGCACTTTGGCTATCACAGTCTATCCTTATAGCTCCCTGTACTAACCCCATACTTGAACACAATCTCTGCAACCAAACTACTGCCTTGCTTGCATGGGTGGCTGCCATGTATTATGCCTTTGTAGTTGATTGTGCCACTACAGATTGTTTCTTACTAATCCAACTGACTGCACCTCCAAATAGGTTAAACACATACCCACTTGTAGATCTTCTCTAATCCAGATCTCCAGCCCAGTCTGCATCAACAAAGCAACGAATATCCAACATTCTGTCCAATTTTGGTCTTCCTTGGTAGCACAAACCATAATCACTAGTGCCACGCAAATACCTAAAAACCGGCTTCACTATTATCCAATGCTCCTTTCCTAGTTTTGACATAAACCTACTCAATACTCCCACTGCATGTGCAATGTCTGGTCTAGTACAAACCATTGCATACATCAGGCTACCAACTGCACTTGCATACAGAACACGGGACATGTCCTCTTCCTATTCTTGTGCCTTGGGACACTATTTAGCAGATAACCTCACACCTACAGGAATAGGAACCTTCACCGATTTACTATCCTGCATATTAAACCTCTACAATATTGTCTCGACATACTTCCTCTAGTTTAACCAGAGCTTCCTCTTTGCCTGGTCTCTTTTAATTTCCATGCCCAAAATATAGTTTGCAACACCAAGATCTTTCATGTCGAATTTGGAGGACAATTGGGTCTTCAAATCCTGGATAATTTTTTGTCATTTCCAACCAGCAACGTATCATCCACATACAAGACCAGATAAATAACATGGTCACCAATTAATTTAAAATACACAGTGATCTGCTTTGCTTCTAGTGAAGCCAAGTCCCTGTATAAATGTATCAAATTTATGATACCACATCCTTGGTGTCTGTTTTAACCCATAAAGAGAATTCTTTAACTTGCATACCAGTTCCTTCTTACCCTTCACCGCAAAGCCTTCAGGTTGCTTCATGTATATTTTCTCTTCCAGATCCCCATGAAGAAATGTTGTCTTCACATCCATCTGTTCTACCTCAAAATCAAAAGCAGCAGCAACAGATAAAAGTAATCTAATAGAAGTTACCTTGGCAACAGGAGAAAAAATATCACCAAAATCAATTCCTGGCACCTGGGAATAACCTTTTGCTACCAACCGAGCTTTGTATTTCTCCACCTTTCGTTCTGCATTTGTCTTCTTCTTGAACACCCATTTGCTACCAATGGGTTTCCTTCCAGCCGACAACTCCACCAGATCCCAAGCCTCATTTTTGTGCAAAGATGTCATTTCATCAACCATGGCCTCTTTCCAGAGTTTGCCATCCTCTGAATCTACTACTTCCTTCACAGTTCTGGGATCATCATCATTAATAGATAAAGAAAAATTTGAACAGAAAGTAGATGGACTATACCTTTCTGTCTACCTTCTTTCTCGAACTGATCTTCTCATAGCCGGAGTTTGTGGCTCTTCTTCTTCTGATTCCTCCACTGTTATGGAGTCTGATTCTTCCTCCTTTAGCTCAAACTCTATCTTCTCAGGTTCCTTTGGTTGGACTTCATGTTTAATAACATCTTTCACCTCTCTGAACACCACATCTCGGCTGTACACAACCTTCCTTGTTACTGGGTTCCAAAGCTTATAACCCTTTAAACCATCCTTATACCCAATAAAGATGCACCTTTTAGATTTAATATCCAACTTGGTTTGCTTCTCCTTTGGAACATGTACATATGCATCACATCCAAATACCCTTAGATGTGAAAGAGAGGGTTTCTTACCAGTCCATACCTCTTGTGGAGTCTTATCCTCCAACGTCGATGAAGGTGACCTGTTGACCAGGTAACATGTAGTATCCACCGCCTCTACCCAGAATTCTTGTCCTAACCTGGCACCACTGAGCATGCTTCTTGCCCTTTCCATCAATGTCTTGTTCATTCTTTCTACAACTCCATTTTGCTGAGGTGTATATGGAGTAGTCTTCTGCCGTGATATACCACACTTCTTACGGAATTCTTCAAATTCCTTACTGCAAAACTCTCCAGCATTATCTGTCTTCAGCACCTTTATCTTCTTCTTTGTCTGATTTTCCACGAAAGCCTTAAATTCTTTAAACATGTCAAAGACTTCAGATTTCTTCTTAAGGAAATATATCCATGTATTCCTTGAGAAGTCATCTATAAATGATACATAGTACACAGACTTACCCAGTGATGGAACCTTCACAGGTCCAAACACATCACTATGCACAAGTTCTAATATTTGTTTTTGTTGGGTGTGGAGCCTGATTATCTTCTGTATTCAAAGGTTTCAGCCAGATATATACCCCAGGAAGACTGTACACCCCTCCACACTGGGGGGGTGCGGGGGGGACTTGTCCCCCCTGCGGGGGTAAATCCCCCCCGGCTTGGGGTCCGAGGGCTAGCAGTCCCCCGGCGGGGGTTCGGGGGCAGCGCCCCTAAAACTAAAAATAGATGTAAAATTGCCTTGTAAAAGTCTAGTAATTTCTAGTCAATCTGGGCCGTTCATTAGGCAGATGATCTGACGGTAGAATTTATGTTTAATTTAGGATTTTTTGCCCTAGAAGGCAACCCCTCACTATATATGAGGGAATTGTATTGCATCTATGTGTATCTATATTATGAGTGAGGAAGAGAGAGGAGATTGAGAGCGAAGAGGGTGTTACAACGGATCTGTTGTAGGTTGTATCTCTTCAGTTTGCTGGATAATATAATAAAAGAAGGACTGGCTGTTTCTCCGTGGATGTAGCCCAAACTGGGTGAACCACGTATATCTATGTCTCTCTTGTTTTATGCATTTTATGTGTTTATATTTCTGCAATATTTTATGTGTTTCATTGCTCCGTAATATATAATTTTTCTAACAACTGGTATCACAGCAGAAGGTCTATTTGGCTGATAAAATAGCAAGAGAGAAGGGTTCCTGGTTCGAGTGGGAGCAATGGCGGAAATGGTAGGTTTAGGGTCGAAAAATTCAACGGCCAACACTGCCAGCTCTGGAAGATGCAGATGGAGGATTATCTATATCAGAGATATCTGTACCTACCATTGAGCGGAAAGACAAAGAAGCCGACGAGTATGACAAACACAGAATGGGATATTCTCGACATAAAGGCACTTGGAACAATACGGCTGTGCCTAGCGGCGTCGATAGCGTTTAATATTTCAAAGGAAAAGACAACACAGGGTTTAATGTCGGCATTGGCCAAACTATATGAAAAAACCTCGGCCTCAAATAAGGTATTTCTTATGAAGCGTTTATTTAATATGAATATGTCAGAAGGTGGATCTGTTGCAATCATTTAAATGATTTTAATACAGTTACAAGTCAATTAAGTTCTATAGGGTTAAATTTTGATGATGAAGTTAGGGCTCTATTATTTCTGTGCTCATTGCCACAAAGTTGGAATGACTTAGTTATGGCCGTTAGTAACTCTATCTCTGGATCTAGTACTTTAAATTTTGATGATGTTGTCGGTGCAATCCTTAGCGAGGAAATGTGATGGAAAAGCTCTGGTGAGACATTAGGTAATGCTTTGACAGCAAAGACTAGGGGAAGAAAAATGGAAAGAGGAAAGAGCTCTGGATATCGCAGTAAGTCAAGAAAAGGCAGATCCAAGTCCAGATCGGGATAGTGTGCTGGAAATGCGGGAAGAAAGGACACCTGAAGAAAGACTGCAAGTCTCAGAAGGGAAAAGAAGGAGACTAGCAAGAAAACAATCATGAAGCGAATGTAACAGGTGGTGTGTTGCAAGATGCTTTGATTCTTTCATCAGAAAATAATATTGATGCCTGGGTGGTAGATTCAGGGGCCCTATTCCATGCCACACCTGATAGGAAACATTTACATGACTATGTTCAAGGAGATTTTGGACAAGTCCATTTGGGTGATGATAAACCCTGTAAAATCGTTGGAATGGGTACAGTTTTCATAAAACAGCAAAATGGAAATCAGTGGCTATTATAGGAGGTAAGGCATGTTCCAGATCTGAAGAAAAATCTAATTTCAACAGGGTAGTTGGGAGGTGAAAGTTGCATAACTACTTTCACAGATAAAACCTGGAAGGTCACCAAAGGAGCCCTGGTAATAGCAAAAGGCAAAAAGATTGGTACATTGTATTTATGCAATGGTATTTCTAATTTTGTTAATGCTTTAACCTATACAGGAGAAGATACAGCATTGTGGCATCATAGGCTCAGGCACATGAGTGAGAAGGGGATGCAAATTCTTCACTCAAGAAATTTGTTGCCAGGTTTGAAGCATGTTGATTTAAAATTATGTGAAAATTGTGTTTATGGAAAACATAAGAGAGTCGGATTCCTTAAAGTTGGGAAAGAAAAGAAGAGCGAAAAATTAGAGCTTGTGCATACAAATGTATGGGGACCTGCTCAGGTATCATCTCTTGGTGACTCTTGTTATTATGTTACTTTTATTGATGATGCAACTAGGAAAACCTGGATTTATTATATTCGAAATAAATCTGATGTATTTGATATTTTCAAGAAATGGAAAGCTTTGGTTGAAAATGAGACAGGGAAAAGGTTGAAGTGTCTCAGATCAGATAATGGAGGTGAATATTGCTGCAAAGAGTTTGATAGGTACTGTTCAGAGAAGGGAATTCGTAGAGAGAAAACAGTTCCAGGAACACCACAAGAAAATGATGTGTCAGAAAGGATGAACAGGACAATCATGGAGCGTGCAAGGTGCATGAGATTGCATGTAGGATTGCTTTTACAATTTTGAGCAGATGTTGTAAACAGAGGGCCTTCAAGTTCCTTGGATCGTGGTATTCCAGAGGAGGCATGGACAGGTAAAAAGGTAAACTACTCATTTTTAAAGACTTTTGGTTGTGAAGCCTTTGTCCACATTAATAAAGAAAATAAAACAAAGCTTGAGGCAAAATCAAAGAAATGTACCTTTATTGGATATGGTGTTAATGATTTTGGTTATCGCTTATATGGTTATGAAAATCACAAAATCATTGGGAGCAGAGATGTAATATTCAATGAAAAGGTTTTGTATAAGAATCAATTGCAGGAAAAGAAACAAGAAAAAGAAAACAGAGAATACACAGTGCTTGACGATATCACAGGAAAAGTGATGGTGCCTGAAAATCATAATGATCAACAGCCAGAACAACAACCACAACAGCAACAAGCACTTCAAACACCTGAAAGTGGTGTTAGAAGATCTACTAGGATAAGTAGACCCCCTGAACGATACTCTCCTTCATTATATTATGTATTGTTGACTGATTCTGGTGAACCGGAATGTTATGAAGAAGCAGTGCAGGGAGAAACCAGGAAGAAGTGGGAGCAAGCCATGAAAGAAGAGATGGACTCCTTAGCACATAACCAGACTTGGGACTTAGTCAGGTTGCCTGCAGGTAAAACAACATTGCAGAATAAATGGGTTTACAAGCTGAAGGAAGAAGATGGATGAAAACAGAGGTACAAAGCTAGACTTGTGGTGAAAGGGTTTGCACAGAAGAAAGGTATTGATTTTGATGAAATATTTTCTCCTGTTGTTAAAATGACTTCAATCAGAACTATTTTAAGTCTAGTGGCAGTTGAAGATTTGCATCTTGAGCAGTTAGATGTAAAGACAGCCTTTCTCCATGGGGATTTGGAGGAAGAGATATATATGCAGCAGCCACAAGGATATGAGGTAAAAGGGAAGGAGAAACTAGTGTGCAGGTTGAATAAGAGCTTGTATGGCTTAAAATAGGCTCCAAGGCAGCGGTATCTAAAATTTGACAGGTTTATGTCTGAACAAGGTTATACTAGATGTCACTCTGATCATTGTGTTTATCTCAAAAGGCAAAATGATGGCAACTATATTATATTGTTATTGTATGTAGATGATATGCTTGTTGTAGGTTCTAACATGCAGGAACTAAATGTGCTCAAAAGAAAATTGGCAAACTCATTTGCAATGAAGGAATTGGGTGCTGCAAAACAAATCCTTGGTATGAGAATAACTAGAGATAGGAAGAATCACAAATTAACATTGTCTCAAAGTGAGTACATAGAAAAGGTGTTGAAAAGGTTTAATATGCAGAATGCAAAACCAGTTGGTATACCTTTGGCTAGCCATTTCAAATTAAGTAAGGAGGTGTGTCCCAAGACTCAGGAAGAAATGGCTCGTATGTCTAAAGTTCCACATGCATCAGCAGTTGGAAGCTTAATGTATGCAATGGTTTGCACAAGGCCTGATATTGCACATGCAGTGGGAGTTGTAAGCAGGTACATGAACAATCCAAGAAAAGAACATTGGATGGCAATGAAGTGGATTCTCAGGTATTTGAGAGGTACCACAAATCAAGCATTATGCTTTGGTGGTTCAAACATTTCTTTACAGGGATATGTTGATGCAGATATGGCAGGTGACGGAGATAACAGGAGGAGCATTACAGGATATGTATTTACTGTAGGTGGAACAGCTATCAGTTGGGTTTCAAAAATCCAAAGTGTTGTTGCACTTTCAACAACAGAAGCAGAGTATGTTGTTGCTACAGAGGCTAGTAAAGAAATGATTTGGTTGCAAAGGATTCTGGATGAATTGGGTAAGAAGCAAGAGTTGGGCAGGTTATACAATGACAGCCAAAGTGCCATAGATCTTGTAAAGAACTCTGCATTTCATTCCAAGACTAAACATATACAGCTCAAGTACCATTTCATACGGTCAGCATTGAAAGATGGACAGTTGAAGCTAGAAAAGATACACACTAGCCAGAATCCTGCAGATATGCTAACAAAAGTTGTAACCAGGGAGAAACTGAGAATCTGCTCAGTTTCAATTGGTCTTCAAGTATGATGAAGAAGATGAGAAACAGCTAGGTCCAAAGTGGAGTCATTGTCTAGCAAATGAAGCAGCGGTGGAGTTGCTATAATCAGTCTCCAAGTGGGAGATTGTTGGGTTTGGAGCCTGATTATCTTCTGTATTCAAAGGTTTCAGTCGGATGTATACCCGAGGAAGACTGTACACCCCTCCACGCGGGGGGGTGAGGGGGGGACTTGTCCCCCCCACGGGGGTCCGGGGGCCAGCAATTCCCCGACGGGGGTTCGGGGGCAACGCCACCGAAGCTAAAAATAGATGTAAAATTGCCTTGTAAAAGTATAGTAATTTCTAGTCAATCTGGGCCGTTCATTAGGCAGATGATCTGACGGTAGAAGTTATGTTTGATTTAGGGTTTTTTGCCCTAGAAGGCAACCCCTCACTATATATGAGGGAATTGTATTGCATCTATGTGTATATTCTGAGTGAGGAAAAGAGAGGAGATTGAGAGTGAAGAGGGTGTTACAACAAATCTGTTGTAGGTTGTATCTCTTCAGTTTGCTGGATAATATAATAAAAGAAGGACTGGCTGTTTCTCCGTGGATGTAGCCCAAACTGGGTGAACCACGTATATCTGTGTCTCTCTTGTTTTATGTGTTTTCTGTGTTTATATTTCTGCAATATTTTATGTGTTCCATTGCTCCGTAATATATAATTTTTCTAATAGTTTCGCCCTCTTACCACCAGAGGGGAAACTCACCCGATTTTGCTTCCCATATACACAATTTTCACAGAAATCAAAATCCAGAGAGCTATTACTCATACCTTCTACCATACCTTTACAGTGAAGTATTCGAAGGCCCTTCTCTCCAATATGTCCAAGCCTTTGATGCCACAACATGGTCTTCTCTCCAGAGACCTCTACATTTTCTGCTCCACTTTCAGCAACCACAGAATTGTTGCACCCATCAATAACAGTGCTACCTTGCAGCTTGTACAGAGTTCCAATTCGAACTCCCCGCATCAATACCAGTGCTCCCCAAACCATCTTGCAGGTATCCTTCTCGAACACTATTTTTACACCTGCATCATCTAGCTTGCTTACAGAAATCAGATTTCTGGCCAATGTAGGAATATGCAAAACACCTAGAAGTGTTCTAACCCTTCCACCTTGTAACTTCAACTTTACTTTTCCGCTACCAATGATTCTAGTCTTCCTCTCATCCCCTAAGAAGACATCACCACCATCGTATTTCTCATACTAGCAGAACCACTCTCTATGGGGAATGAAGTGAAAGGATGCACCTGAGTCAATCAACCATTTCTCATGATCTACATGTGTACTTGAAGAAGCCAAGTACACATCCCCACCTTCATCTGAGGTGGTTTTCGCCTCTGCAGAAGGAGTATCATCATATCCCTTTCCTTTATCAGGAGCTTTAGATTTATAGCCCCTTTTGTAGTGCCCTTCCTTTCCGCATTTCCAGCACACGACCTTTATAGGTTTTCCTGGAGATTTAGATCTCCCACTCGAAGACTTATTTTTGTTTCTGTTCTGGGACCGTCCTCGTACAGACAAGGCATCACCATTCTGGCTCTCCATATTTTTCCGTCTCATCTCCTCCGTCAGCAAGGATGAGACTATTTCATCAAACTACAAGGCAGTTGCATTGCTACCTATTGCAATAACTAGACTATCCCACGAATCTGGTAGAGAACACAACAAATTGATGCACTTATATTCATCTGAAATTTTAATATCAACATATGCTAATTGACTTACCACAGTATTAAATGCGTTCAAATGCTCTGTCACCAAGTCTCCATCTTTCATCCTTAGGTTATATAGCTTTTTCCGCAGGAATAGTTTATTCACCAGAGACTTAGATTGGTACAAAGTCCCTAATTTTTCCCACAAAGCCTTCGTCATAGCTTCCCCTGATACATTCAGCAATACTGAATCTAAGACACATAATCGTATTGTGCTCTTTGCCTTCCGATCCAACTTCTTCCATTCTTCATCAAGCACTCCCGTTGGTTTAGTTCCCGGATCTACCGTGATCCACTGATCTTTATCCACCAACAAATCCTCCATCTTGAGTTTCCACAACTCAAAACTCTAACCATTAAATTTCTTGATCTCTATCTTTCCACTGCTCACCATCTTCTTTCACCAACAGAATCGATCTCGCAAATCTCCCACTGAACAGGGTCTACCACAGGCCCGAGCGAAACCCCTCAACAACAAAGGCATCCCCTTGAAGCCAAAATAGCTCTGATACCAAATGTAGGTTTTAACCCCGTACAGAAATTACCTGCATACGAATTCTAAAACACAGAAAATAAACAATGTGAGAGCATAACACATAAAACACATATACATAGAGATTTTCCCCTGGATCCCAAAACCGGGACTACCAGCTTGATTTTTCATTATTTTCCTTTCAATGTTATAATACATATTTCTACATGCCGAAGCATCCAATACCATGGACTGAAAATGATCGCGTCCAATACCATGGACCGAAAACCATCGCGTCCAAAAAACATGTGCGAAAATCATGCACAAAACCATAGGTGGGTCCGCCCAACCTAACATAGGGTCCAAAACCAAAATTTTAAGTGGGGTTACGGGTACCCCTCAAACCCCCTATGACTTCCCCCCCTCCTAACCCTCAATTAACTACGTGGGCTAGCCGTGGAAAGAATATAACACAACCCAACACTTATCTTTGATTATCTTGCTCATTGTGTATCTACGTTGTCATATTTTACTTGAGCATTTACTTTGAAGTACAAGTTTCTTTCATTTTTGCAAGCTATATCTTCTGCTCATCTTTTAATATTGTGTCATTTCTTGTACTAACACTTGTCTTGCAACAATATTTATCTTGTGACTTGAAATATTATTCTATCTTGCAAGTGTTGAATCTCTATTAAGTATTGTTATAAGGCACTTGTTTATCATTATTAATTTAGTCATTGTCTTTGCTCTTTTAATAATCAAACTTGATAAATAACCTTTAATCAAGTTACCTAGATAAATAATTGCCTTGCCCTTAGTCTTCTAGAACTTGTTGTTTCTAGTAAGTTTTCCTTTCTTCATCATCCTCAGGGACTCCCCCCCTTAGCTTGCCTAGTAGAGAGCTAGAACAGAGTGAGTAGGGAATAGGTGACAACCCCTACTTTGAGGGTTTCTCCATAAAGATTATATCTTGTGGGGTTAGAAACTTTTCCCGCACTTAGGTGTACATATTAGGAGACAACATTGTGGAACATCCATATATCAGAAGAACCATATCTTTCAAAGATTGATTCATAAATTGCTTAGTTGAATAGAACAATCAAGAAGGTGCAAAATGAAATAATAAGATTAAGAAGAGGAAATGAGTAGAGGCCTCAACCTCAATAGAATGTTGGAGGACCAACACATGGTTTCAAAGAAAAAATTAATCAAGTTTAGAATGTTAATGTACCTCCAAGGGAACATAGGCCTCGAAGATTTCAAAATGTGCTCTGGTAATGGAAGAAGAAGAAGGCATAGATTCACCTCAAATTATTACATATGATAATTTAACCACCTAAGAATCCATAGAAATTGTAGATGTCCAACTATTCTCATTAGAAGAAGAGCTTATACAAGAAAGGCAAGAGTTCATTGAACTAGAGAATATTATTCAAACAAGAGCTCAATTGAGTAAAACAAAAGTGAAGAGTCCAACTCAACACAACAATACAAGAAATCAAGGAGAAAACTTAACACAAAGAAATACATAACAAGAGAAATCTCAAGCTATCCGAATTCAAGGCTAATAATTCATTCAATCCAACTAAAATGTCTCATGACATCATGGATGACTTGCACAAACTCCATATCACTATACCATTTTCTTAGGTGATAAAGATTCTTCAACGAATAGAGAATCTTCTCAAAGCTCTTACAAATGAGGATCCATACAGTATAAGAGTAGAGGTAGTTGTTATATATCATCTGTTAAAGAATCCTGCCCCTCCTGTCAAGAATCAAGGTAAAGTGTCTCATTTTTATATATCATTGGAAACTTTAGAGTTTATATTGTATAATTGTTTGGTATATAATGGCACAATTATTAATGCCATGCCACTCTACATTATGAAAGCAATATGTTTAGATTGCACTAAGTATTACAAGACTAAATAAAGTATTTGTAAATTTGATTCAAGAAGAGTACCACCTTATGGTGAAATTAAATATTTATGTGCTTCCATAAGTTCGACAACAAATATTACAATTATCTTCACCATGATAGTGGTGGACCTGCTTGTTATGGACTAGCCTTAGGAAGAGAATGGAGTTTTCCTCCAGGAGGATGCAAGATGAATGATGGAATTTGTATGATGCTTCCAAATAAAGATGGTCGCATGACAATGATACCAAGAGAATTGAGGAATCTAGTCTTTTTCAAGAAAATGGAAATTTATGGGACAATTAGTTATAACGATAATGGTCATGGCAATTATGCCATATTAAATTATGTAAATATTGTAGATAAGGGTAGTGTAAATGTATCTCAAAGTAAATGGAATGTGTTCTTTGATGGGGCTTCTTCAAATATGGGATCAAGAGTTGGTGTAATATTTAAAAGCCCAGATGGAGAGTGGTTTCCATATTCTTTTCATTTATAGTTTACATGTGCAAATAACGCAGCAGAATATGAGGCATCAGTTCAAGGTTTGCTTCTTTCACATCAAAAAGGGATCAAAAACATTATTGTTTTTGGAAACTCAGAACTAATAGTCAATCAAGTCAACAAGAAATACAATATCAAGAAAAACAAATTGAAAGCTTACGGAGAGAGAATTTGGGAGTTCCTATAAAATTTCAATTCCTTCGAAATATTTTTTGTTCCAAGGGAATGGAATAAAAGAAATGATTCTTTAGCAATAGCGGCTTCTATATTCAACTTTGGATCAACTAATAATTCATATCAAGTTGAGACCTTGTTTCTCCCATACAATCCTGATAAACAAGAAAATTGGCAAGTTTTTGATAATGAAGAACATATCATAGAATTTCTTGTTTAGAAAGACAACGAGAATGAGGAAATGTCTGGAAAAGTTGAAGTAACAATGTCGATTGAATCAATGTTTAATTGGAATCTCAAATGAAAATGTTCCAGTTATCATAAAATTATCTATTAAGGAAATTCAAGAAGTCAAAAAGGTTAATATTGGAAATATTGAAGCATCAAAATGGTTGAATATCAAAACAACATGTTCTCAACATGAAATTGATCAATACATCACCTTGTTCAAAAGATTCCAAAAAAAAATTGCATGGAAATACCAGGATCTAAAAGAACACAATAAGAAGATCATCTAACATGTCATTCCTTTGAAGGAAGGAGCATAACTAGTTAGACAAAAGTCATGGATTATCAATCCTAAATTGTGTTGATTTTTCATGATCTTCTAGTCAGATAATTACTTTCCAATGATTTCTTAATTAATCCTTCTTGTGTCACATTCATCATTAAGCAATTATACATAGAAAACCTCAACAATAAAATAATAATGACAATAAGATCATGAAGAGACATCCAAACATAAGAGATATAATTTTTTACCTTGAGAAAACACTAACTAGAGAAAAACCCAATAATATTTTCTTAGGATAACTATTCAATCCATCAAAAGTACTATCTGATTTTCCCAATAAAAAATTTCCAGATTGACCAAAAATCCAATAAGTCAAACCTAGTCAAACATATCACTTGTTCGACCCCTGCAACTCCTCTGAAGTTTGGTCAATCTGGTCAACAGGGCCAAAATTCAACCTCCTACAACTGCCTTAGAAATTTAATCAACCTGGTCAACATGGCCAAATTTCAGCCTCCTGTAACTCCTCTGAAATTCGGTCAACCTGGTAAAAAGGGCTAAATTTTGGCCTTCTTCAATTGCCTAAAAAACCCTTAGAGTCAACTAGGGTCAAACTACCCAGAAACAAGTTTGGTCCACTGCCTAGAATGTTGCTTAAATAGAACATAAATAGTCTTGGTCAATGCAAGTCAAACTTGTATCTTCTTCTCCTCTCTCTCATTTGCACATGTCAACAAAGAACATATGGTTTTGGTGAGATCTGAATTTTTTCTAGTGGAGGAAGTTGAGTGACTCATGTATAGTGATCTAAGGTGCCCCAAGGGGCACGTCCTTAGTGTTGGGATGACTTAAACAATTGGATACAACCTTACATTTTAGAGGCAAAAATTAAATTTCAATTTTTTCTTTTTCATTTTTCTTTACGATTGACTTGTAGTGAAAAATATCAACCACAACTACCAAAATTCAATAAATTGAAACCTTTGGTCAAATTGGAAATTAAAAAGATGGAAAAGGCTCGAATCATTTTTCAATTAGGCATTCTCAATTGATTGTAAATCTAGTTGTTGTTATAAAGAAAAATGGTGAAATAAGGTTGTGTATTGACTTCCATGATATCAATAAAGCTTCAGTCGAAGACAATTGTCCTCTTCCAGATATGGAGAAAATAGTGCAAACTGGAGTAGCAGTGATATCAATGTTAGATGGATTCTCTGGATATATTCAGATATTGGTGGTAGAGGAGGATAGACATAATATTGCATTTACCAGTCCATGGGGAACCTATGCTTATGCTCTAATTCCATTTGGACTCAAAATGATGGGGCAACATTTCAAAGAGCCATGGATTACATGTTCAAAGAAATGATTGGTAAAGTCGTCACTAATTGATGGCTTAATTGTGTATTTCAAGTTTAGAACATCTTACTGGGCTCACCTACAATAAGTTTTTGAAAGGTGCATCTAGTGCGAAGTATCCCTTAAGCCTAAGAAATGTGTATTTGTGGTGTTAGAGGGAAGATTTCTTGGTCATATAGTGAGCCAAAAGGGAAATTATATAGACCCAAAAAAGTCAAAGCAATAAGTGAATTAAAGCCTCCAACTACAAGAATTATGTAAATTAATTGGAGGGGTTGAAGTAGTAGACATTGAGTCTTGTAATAAAGAATGTCAAGATGATCTTCTAGAAACGTCTAATTGATATAAGGATGTTGTAGTTACTTGAGATTAGGACAATAAAGAAAGATGAGGCCCCAAGATGAAATCAAACTCTTATGTATTGATATCCATAATCTTATTCAAAATTAATCATGATGGAGTATTGTTAAGATGTCTCCCTTAGATAAAAACCTTGGAGGTTATTAGAGAAATGCATGAAGGTGTATGTGGAGGGAATTTATTCTATTGTAAAAAATCATAAAATTCTTAGAGATGGATTTTATGGGCTTGCAATTTTTAGAGACATGCATACTTACGTAAGGAAGTGTCTTTCGTGTCGAAATTTCTCAAGATAACAAAGGAAGACTCATATGTTTCAAAAGACTATTTCTATATGTGCGCCTTTTACTTAATGTGGATTGGATGTTATTGGTCCAATTAATCCTATATCATGTGTTGGACATGCTTATATCATAACATCAACATATTGCTTTATTAAATGGCTAGAAGTGGTAACTTTGAAGCAAGAGAAAATTGAACATCTTATGCAATTCCTACAAGAAAGAATTTTTGCAAGATTTGGTGTTCCCAATAAATTTATCATAGACAATGGATCTACAACCATTGGATCCAAATTTATAGAATTTTGTGGAAGATATAGGATACTTATAGGACTATCTTCTAATTATTATCCACAAGGTAATGGCCTTGTTGAACCAACAAAGAATACTTTGGTTAAAGTCTTAAAGAAAATAGTGGCAGAGAATTAGAAAAATTGGCATAAGAAGTTATTGAATGCTTTATGGGCTTGCAAAGTCACTCCAAAAGTAAGCACTGACAAAACACAATTTATTCTAGTTTATGGGAAGGATGCAAGGTTATTTATACATTCAGAAATTAATGCACTCACTATAGCGGAAAAAAACACAAAATGAAGACAAAAACACACCTATGCAAATTAAAATTCATTGAGTAATTCAACTAGAAGAACAAAGAGAACAAGATTTTAAAAGGATTCAAAGGAGACACTATGTCATAACCAAAAGTTTCAATAAGTGAGTGACTTTTTTCAAGAGGCCAATTAGCATTATTATGGAATAAAACTAAAAAGAAGCCTTCAATGCTCAAGAAGTTCGATGCTTTATGGATTGGACCATATATCGTAGGGAAAATCAATGGTTGCAATTGATATATTTTGAAAGGAATGGATGATCATGTATTGAGCTTGCTTGTTAATAGGAAACATCTAAAGCATTTGTATTCCTAGAAAACCATGAATACCTCTCTATATATAAGTGCATAACCTTGTACTTATCCAAGTTGTATCTTGTTTCGTCCACTTGTATAGTTTGACTCCATAGCATATGGAAAAGGCAATTTGTTGAGTTATGGTGTTCTTAGCAAACCATAGGGGGTTATTATCCCACAGGAGGAGTCGAATGTTAATTTATTTGGGTACTTCTATTTGTTTTCCAGCCTGCAAAATTTTCCTTTACTTGGTTATTTTTCAAGAGAAATATGCGGACACACTTTTCACTCTGCACATCTCCACACTCCACATCAAGCTTTTGGAATTCCCAACACTTAGCCATTTTTCTCTATGTGTAGATAAATCCATCCATTATTTCCCTACACATCCATCCTCCATACACACCGTGTCCCACTCATTGTTCCTTCTGCACAACCATATCTCTATACGTACATCCTCTTGTGAAAATACATTTGCGCATAATGTGACATAACTTACGTCTTTTCTTATATCCCACACTTAGTGAAAATATTAGTCGTTTTCTCCTTTCAAGGCTAAATATCAGTCCAATCATCAAGGTGGATATAGGTTCTTGATATTATATTACATTAACCATAGTCATATCTACCTTGATATTGTTTTACGTGAATTTTCTACTTGTCATGTCTTATCCTTGCATTATGCGGATTACTTAACTCACTTCCTTGACATTGTAATATGTGGATTACCTTCTATGACACCGCTTTAAGATTGGTCGAAAGTTATTAATTTCCACTATTACTCTCACATGGCCCAATGAAGGTGGTACGTGAATAGGCTATACTCTATTAAAAATTACCATAACTCAAGGATCTAATGACTAAGACTTCCACTAAGGCATTATTGATTGTCATACATATCCAATATACATTAATCCAATGAGAAATATGTCAACTAGAGGAAGGAAGGAGGAAATTTTTGGAGACAACCAACTCACTAGCCAGACAAGAGTAGAGTTTCCATTGGTTTGTTGTGTATTAATGATACTTAAGTTTGGCCCCATAGGAGAGATAGAGAAATAACATTTGGAATACAAGGTTGGAAAATGCCGCATGCATTTTGGAAGTCTTTGACTTCAAGGAAATAGTGCAGCGATGTGAAAGGAAGTTTGATTCAAACACTATAACTATTTGACTTAATTCATAAAAGAATCCAGTATTTCTCACTCCCTAAGCCTTTATTAGAATTTTGAAGTTTCCTGAGCCAAATAGGAGGCTCAAGCTTGTTGAAGTTGATTCTTTCCTACACTCGCACGATGATGAAATGAATATTTTGCAAGAATTTATATTCCCTTATGCACCCATCCCATCTAATCTTACTTCTCTAGATATATTTATTTCTGTCAAGCCATATAGATATTTCTTATGGTTGTTTTCCCATGTTATGGGGTGTGAATCAATTGAAATTCTACACAAGTTAAAACTATATATATTTTATTTTTCCTTTCAAAATAGACACTCTTTTTTATTTGAGGGAAGTGATCTCCAACAAGATTTCATATTAGTTGGTAAATTTCCCTAAGACCCACAAATTATATATGACAACCCACTTGATAATGGTAATAGTTTCATGTAATATCCTCCACTGACTGCCTTGTAAAACAATATGAACCCAAATATGGAACCAACTCAACTCTGGTATCCTATTATGTGGAAACATAAGGCCCCACTACATTTTTATTAGGTTCAAGGTAATTTTGTTTGTGAATTTAATCATATATTAATAAGGGAAGAGCCATAGGTGATGTATGATGAATTAGAGCTTCTAAAATGAAGAGGGCAGTACGAGGAGTAAGAGGACAATACCCTCAACGAAATATATGGGTTTTAAGGCAAATCCTTATTTCTCTCAAAGTTTGTCTTGGATAGATACTTTATTGAGAGAAAATTGAAAAGGCAATTCATTACCTTATCTTTTACTATGGGAGAAATTATTGTGACGAATTTTGACAATTTCACAAAATTTACTAAATTATTAAAACCTTTTAATTTGAATGGAGTTAAATCCATACAAGGTTTTGACCTTGATGGTATGTTTTCCAATCATTTGCCAATTTGTTTGCAAGGATTTCAAAAGTGTAACAACCTTGGTTAAAAATCCATGTAAAAATATATAATACCACAGTCATGGGACACATATTCCAAGCTGAATGGTGGGAAAAACATCTTGGTGGGCGTTCATTTTGGTTATTATGGCTAAAGGAAAATGGTAAAGGCAATGGCAAAGGCTTTGGAAAGGCATGAGGCATCTTTTGGCATTTTATTTGTGAAAATAATGGAAATTAGGAGAAAAGGAAGGTGAAAGGTCACAAGTTGCATGTGAGGAGGAAAATGAAGGAAAATAATGGAAAATGAAGAAAATAGAGGCCTCATTAATAAAAGGGCTTATGAGGATTAGTGGGTAAGCTTGGCCAGTTCAGTTTTGGAGCTCTCTCTATTCTCTCTCTCTCTCATACTCTTGGACACAAAGTTTTCTTGGAGCACTCTTGGAGGAGTTTGGCATATTTGGATTTTTGGAGCAAGAAGGCAATGGAAGGGAAGGAAAGCAAAAGAGGACATCGGGATCAATAACTACATCAGGTTTTGCTTGCAGATAACGAGTTGCATGTATGTTTTCCTCACTAATTTCGGCATGCATGGCACATGCATGTGGTTTCTTATTCATGATATGTCTTTAGCATGGAGGATTGTCTGCATTGACAGTGGAATTGCCTAGCCTTTCCATTTCCTGGATAGCCATGGTGTTGAGGGTTCATTTCTTTGTGTTTTTTGTTGGCTCTCATGTTTCATTTAGCTTGGATTAAGTTACCAGTTCCTGGAAGCCCTGGTTGGACAAACACTCTAGAAGCCCTATAATAGCTTGGGTTGAGTTACTAGTATTGGAATCCTTAGTTGGACAAATGCTCTATAAGCCCTTGGTGGGTTGAATTACTAGTCCTGGAAGCCCTGGTTGGACAAATTCTTTGGAAGCCCAACGAAAACTGTAGGTTAAGTTACTATTCTTGGAAGCCTTGGTTGGAACAAATGCTCTGGAGCCCTGGAAGTCTTGGGTAGAGGCCAATCTGATGATGGTTTTGTGATGTCTGACGGTGATGTGGAATCATTGTTTGATGGGTTGAGGTGGCTTGGCCTCTGGAAGCCCTGGATGGTTTTGATTGATGTGTTTTATGATATCCCACATTCATGCTTGGAATATGGCACGGGGGTGATTGGATGAAGAGAGATCTGCCTCAGCCAATCTACGGTCAGGTGGAACGTGGTAGTCCCATACCAGGTTGGCTTTTACATCATTAAGATGAAGTTATTTCTCCTTGTTATTTCATGAGTATTATAGTGGTTTATATATGGATTCTATGGCTAATGTATCCTTGATATTTTTGTTGTTAGTATGCTAGTTATAAGCATGTATTATGACAGTGATGATTTATGGATCTCATCATGTTTTAACTTGTAAATGAATGGACAATGTATCTATGACCTAATGGATGAAACTGCAGCTAATGTGTTGAGGCATCAATGCTTCTTAGCTATTCTCAGATGAGTATGAGAACCCTATGCTCAGATCTGTGGTTCACACATGTAGATTACATATTTGTGATATGTTTGATGAAATGCTTATCATGGCTAGTAGGGATCCAGTCAAGGGCTTGTTCAAGTAATTTCACTTGTGTCATCATTCCCTGATTGTCTTTCAGTTCTG
The DNA here is from genome assembly GCA_031772625.1 of Pinus tabuliformis. Lineage (NCBI taxonomy): Eukaryota > Viridiplantae > Streptophyta > Pinopsida > Pinales > Pinaceae > Pinus > Pinus tabuliformis. The sequence goes on along the minus strand of CM062805.1, from coordinate 415,223,988 downwards.
AAGGTTTCATTCAATTCTGGGCAGTGACTTAGGCTCTGGGCCTGAAAAAGTGGCTCAAATCCCAGGGACATTGGCATAACACTGAGCAAAATAGTCCTAGGATGCTAGCATGCCTTGTCATGAGAGCGTCCAGAGCCTCCTAAATGTTGTCAGGCCCATATCATGGGAGTGTCCAGGGGTTAAGTGGTCTAAAATCTCAGTGGGACCCAGGGGCTAGTTACCAGAAAGGTTGGGATGGTTCTTATGAGTCTTGTCCCTGATGTTGAAGGTCTGTATGGTGTGTTTCCGCCAGTTCCACTTCCTTCACCTGACTTAGAAGGTCGAATCATATCATAGTAACTTCTCGTCACATGTTTACCCCATTTGGCCGATTACTTGGGTAGATTTGGGAGGAGGGTGTTACAAAATTTTATCAGAACGAGTTCCACTCTCTTTGGGTCATATCTGATACCACAGAGTGGTATCAGAGCATGGTTCACCCCTCATACTGTATGGGTGGTGTGTTGGTCATGCATTCATGTCGGTTGCATATGTGTTTCTTATGCTTGTAGTCCATGTGCTTGTTGCATTTGCATTGTGTTGATCATAATTGTAGTGATGTCACCATGTGAAGGTTGATGGTGTTGTCGTGGGATGTGCCATCATGAGTGTATGGTTGTATATGCATGTCATTGTCCATATGTTATTATGCATGCACTGTCATGGTTATAGTTATGCATGCATAGTAGGTCAAACATGCATTGTAAGGTCATTGTATGCATTTTAGGTCATCATGATGTTGTTGGTTGTTATGATGCTGATGTGTTGGCTGAGATAGAGCAGGAGATGTAGATCACCAAAGCAAGATTGCAAACCATCAAAGTGAAGTTGCAACATTGGACCTCGAGGCAAGAGAATGTTGTCATACAAGTTTGTATGTTGAGCATGCAGGTATGTAGGTTAAGGATTGTTATAGGCACTATGGTTATGTGTATGCCTTTTGTTATATTCATGTTATGGTTGCATACATGATAGATGCTAGTTGATTAGTGTAGTCGTATGCTCATGTATTGGATAATCATGAAGGATATTAACATGTGGTGGTATGCATTGCTCTTGTTGTTATAGGTTAGATAATTTGATGATTTATGTTGTATGTTGTTGATGAGCATGATATATAACTTATTGTTGTTATATGCTAGTGACTTGATGATTAGGGTTATTACATTAAGATCTTGATGTTATATGTATGATACTAAGTTAGATTGGTCTATGCAAATGGTTAGGGTTATTATGAGTTAATATGATATGATATTATGTCGTACTAATCTACATTGATCGTACATATGTGATTGCTATGCATAAATGGCAAATGTTTACGAGTTTATGATGTGAACATGTTAGCTAGTGATTATTATGGATATCATGATATTATTTGTGTTTGAGCTTATGTGTTGTGAAATTATATCGTGCTAACTAGATTGATTTTGTAGACAAGATAGTCTCCCCTGAGATATATTAAGGTATGAGCTTGCTTATGTCGTCTACTTGGTGCTTGATTGTTTGATTATGTCGTTTAGTTAATTAATTTAACATGGTATGTTTACAAGTTGGTTGGATGTTTGATGAATTGCATAATAAAAGTATGTGTTCAAACGATCTTGTTTTAAGATGATTGTACTAACACATATGTGTTGAGATAGCTGACATGTACTTGAGTGCAATAGGTGACAATTGTAGTATTATGTCTAATGACTATGAGTACACTATAAATTATGACATTATTGCCGGTATTGGTAAGGGGTGATTTCAAATTGATAGATATGATTGTCTTGATATTTGGAACATGTGTTTGACATGTGTAAACAATGCAGGAAACATGCTTGGTATTAGCATGACAAGGTAATAGTTGATGTGTTTATATAACTAACAGTTGGGTGATGTGACAATGCATAGTAACACTCAATTGTAGCAAGGAAAAGGTCAAAGAAAGGAATTGGGCAAGAATTCTTTTGGCTATGTTTGGAAACCCTAATTCCAAATGAATGAGTGCTTTGCATACAAGAAGTCTTCTTAACCTTAATCTTGTCTGACATTATGTGGATATGTGCTAGATTCATGAACTTGTATTTGACAGGTATATTAGCTAGTCTCTAGTTACAAGTGGATTTGTCAAGGGAATTGGAGTCCCTTGAGAGATGGCATGGATGTGTTCAGTTGCAAGAAACGTGCTTGGCACAACAAGGTAAGGTAACCAATGTATTGTTATGTTTATTTAAGCACTGACAATTATGTGTTGATGGCAATATGATGCAAGGGATTGCATGGAAAAGAAATTGCCATGGAATCTTGAAGAAGGCTCAGGTTGAGCTTTCCCTTGGAAGCATTGGGAACCATGGGGATTGAATCATGGTGTCTGTTGTTAGTCTTGTGATTTTGGTATTTTGGTGATTTGTTTTTCCTGCTTGCGGTTTTGTTTTTGTCTTGTGCATGGTGATGCCAATTTGTGTGTGGTGTCATATTGTTGTTGGTTTTCCATGATTTTCTTCTTGTTTGCTTCTTGATATTGCCTTTATTGTTTTGAGAGTCTTGGGAATCGGTTGACAAAAGGAGGAATTTAATGGAGCTCGGGGAGAGCTATGTGGTACCCGACAAGTAAGGTAAGACCTGGATGAAGCTCAGTGCATGTATAAGGGAAGTTGAAGGCAAGAGTATGAAAGCCAGTTGAACTGGTTCGGTCCATTGGTGTAAATGGATGGTGGCAGAACAATCATGAGGAAGTTAACAGGAAAGTTAAATGGTTGTGAGGCATCTGATTCATTGGCTATGTTGGGAACAATTGTTCTCAATGTTGTGCATGTTATGCATGGATAAAAGGAGTTTTATTAACCTTGACCTTATGGTATCTGGTATTTATGTTGTGATCATGATTGTGTTGATTGTTACACAGTAATTTGTCACCATTTGTCACCGTCCCTGTTACCCCTCTCCCGCACTTTGGAGGACTCATTCCGGGACCTGTGAGAAGTTACATAACTTGAAAACACTTGCATTATGTTCCCCTAAGTATGGACTTCATATGCTCTGAAGACATCTCCTGCAGAATATCCTTAAAAATTTCCCTTTTTCCATTAGCGCGGATCCACAGTGTATTACCCGCGCCAATGGGGGAAATCCTCCAAAGAGGGCGCGCCAGTTGGTGCTCTGTCTCAGATCTATACCCGTGCCAACCGAGTTTGGGAAAGATTTTTAACAAACGCACGCGCGAAAGTTTTTTCCTTTCGACTCATGAAGCTTTTTAAGGATAATGCCAATCTCATGGATGTCGAGATTCATCGTATCTCCCTTTCCTCTATCCATAATAGCTTTTTGAGGATAAACCCAATCCCATGGATGTCCTGATTCATCGTATCTCCCTCTCCTCCATCTATAAAAGCTTGTTCCATTGCCTTTGACAAGCTAGTTCGAGCATAGGGAGAATTATACTTTCAGAAGCCTAAGAGATTGTTGTAAGAGTCTTCTTTGCATTCATAATCAAAGAGAGAGAGGCTTGTTCCCAATCCCGACAAGCTTTGCAAGGCATATGTAGCTGATCACCCAGCCAAAGGAGGATTTGACGTCAGAACTATGGTTGTATTCTTCTTTGTTGTTTATCAATAATAGATGACTATCATTATGGTTCCACTCTTGTTGTTCATTGTAATGATGTTTGAGTTATATCTTTTCTGACCGATATATAATTGCATCTATTGGATTTTATGCTTGTATTTGTGTCGTTCTTTGCATGTGCAGGTGTCCATTCACGGAGATCGTGAGGATCGTGACCGGCCGGAGAAAAGGAACGGGAGTGTCGACTCTTCTACAACACTAGCGTTGGAATCCAAGTAGGTTCTCATCATTTACCTTTAATTTGTAATTAGGAACCTACATGTTAGCATTGTTTGATTGTTGCTAGACCCATTCTGGGCTAGTGGGGATCGCCTCTGTCCGCAGAGGGGATTTACCTCTCCAACATTGATGTTTATACATGTATATATGAATGTGTGTCATGTCTGACAGGGTCATCATGGATCATGATTATTTTATGCTAATGTTTATATATATATGTATCTATGTATCTATGTCACTGTTTGACAGGGTTGCCCGGGATCATTCTTATGGAGGAATGATTTCTTATGTAGGTGAATGACATGAAGAGGTTCCTTGTTTATGAGGAATCAAGTGGGAAGAGTAGTCCTTACAAATCTATGAGGTCAGTATCATGTGGATATGAATTGATATTATGTTATTATAGTATGTCTATGTTATGGGCAGACTATACCGAGGGATACGTCAATGAAATGAAAGCAGTGTGGTTTGCGGCATGCTGGTACAAGCATGGATAAGACACTGGAAGCAAGGTTGCTTGGTAGAGACAATGTGGAACCACTGTTGTGCATATGTTGTATATATTGTACATGTTGCATCTGTGATGTTGTACACATGTAGTGTTGTGAATATATAGTGTGTGTGCATGTTGTTTATGCAATGCTATGTACAGGGTGGTACAAATAGTGTTGTGTGAATATTGCATATGCAATGTTGGGTAGAAATGGTGATATATACATTATGGAAATGCAATGCTATTTACATATTATATTGTGCACATGATGGATATGCGATGTTGTGTGTGTTGGAAATACTGAGAGGGGGGTGAATCAATATTTCTTTTCAATTGTTACTTTTACCAGTTAGATCACTTATATGTAGAACACAAAATGAACAATAGAAATAAATGCTTTTATTAATATAATATTTACAATGAATCAAGTACAATGTAGGTAGGGCTCCAACCCTTGAGGAAGACACCAGGGCTCCAAACTGGGATGTGCCAAGCACTTACTTGGACTTTAGTGAGGCTCTGACCTCTAGGGCTTCGAACATATCTTATCCAAGGCACCAACCTTGAGTTTAGGAGCACCAACTTCAAGGACACCAATCCTATAGCTTCATTTTGTCAAGATATGTTTGGTTTCACGGCTCCCAAATTCTTCTTCACGAGCCCTGTCAATCTTCAGTTATCCCTTCACTTAGTCGTCACATCACATCATCAATGACAACCTTGTCATATAGAAAGTGTCACCATTGTTCTTCATAATACCCAATCAATCTCTTCAACTTACCTCATCATGACATCAACATTGCATTATGATCTTCAATACAACACTTCAATGTGTCTTCAATGAACTGCACCAAGTTCTGCACCAGCTCTAATAATAGTTTTGCACCTTCTTCAAATCTGGTCCAAGGTTAGTCCCAAAGATTACTTCAAGTTACCTCCAAAGGTTTGCACCAAAGTTTGCACCATGACTTCTGCACTGCACCAATATTTCAACACCAGATTATCTCAAGACTACTGGATCACTGCTGCACCAAGACTTCAGCACTAGATTGTGACAATTCTTCTTTACAAATGTCCTTGCACCACACTGCACCAGACCACTATTCAAACTATTCCAATACTTCACTTTACCAATCTACCTTATTCTGCACCATCACCCTTCTTCATAAACACTTTACTGTAGCATCAAAATTCTTGCACCATGTTAACTGTATTAAGATGTTCACACCATACTGCACCAACTGTCCAAAGAAGATCACACTGCACTAGGACTTTTCCCTACTCCACACACCAAATCAACTGTTGCACTAAGACTGTCACAGGTCCAAAGTTCTCTCTAGTACTTCAAGGGATATCTTGTCACTGATCTGGGGTTAATTCATCACAGATTGAACCATAGAAGCCTGCCACAGCACCAAGGGAATTTTGACACCAAACAAGGTTTGTCACAACACCAAGAGAGTGGTCTGTCACACCACAAAAAAATAACTCTGCCACAGCTTGATAGGAGCTTTCACACAATCCGAGCTTGAAAGAAGCTTCCCAAAAGACTGCCTTTCCTAAGGTTCGAGCCTTCCACAGTAAGCCTTCACCGATCAATACAATACCCACAATTATGGGCTCCACCGAGATCACAATGCCCACTGTTATGTTTTTCAGGCACAATATCATGAGGTTACTTCATTAGATCATCATCTCCACTCAATCACTGAACTGTACAATGTCTTCACTGCATTGTCTACAATGTAAGAGATGCACAATACTTTTGTCTACATGTAGGTAGAGGCACTGCTGCTCAGACCACCATACGAACTTTCTCCCAAGATAATACCTCTGTCTACAGTCAAGTATATAACAGACTTATAAATACATCGCAATAAAAAAGGTTAAGACTTCAATTCACAATAGATGTACCAGTCCGAGGGTTAATTACTTAGCTTGCAGTTAAGTTTGGGGACCCTTTCCGCAGCTTGGAGATGAGGACTGGAATAGTCCGCAAAACAATCTTCAACCACCCTAAAACAGTCTGCAATCCACCATAAAAACAATGTGCAATTCACCATAAAACATTCTGCAATCTATGCTTTAAGGTGGTTGGTTATGTTCTTTAGTTCACGAGATGTGAACTATATGTTTCTTATTTTCTCCATTAAATCACTTAATCCAAAAATGACACTGTATCCTATATATATATATATACCTTTTTGTGTGTGAACAATGAAGAGATGTGTCTCCTGGCTAAGCCGACATGAGTTTGACTATGTAAGCTCAACTCATTCGTAGATTCATGACTCAAATCTGTAAAATCTCGTTCTCTCTCGTTATTTGGAATTTCGGGACACATAATAGCTTATTAGAAAGATAAAATTATGCTCTTTAAGATTGTCCAGGTCTTATTACAAGATTCTTCTTCTAATATGGAGAAAAATAGTATTTAAAGTCACTGATCATTTATTTGTGCAGAAACGGAGGCAGGGCAGAGTGTTGGGCTCCTTCATCATTTGGTTTCTTCAACATAGGGTCACCATCATCATGTCCTTGATGTCCTTGCCTTCTTCATTACCATGTCCCAATCTTCTTCATCACCATCTTCATGTCCTTGCCTTCTTCATTACCATGTCCCAACCTTCTTCATCACCATCTTCATGTCCTTGCCTTCTTCAATATATTGACATCAATGACAACTAGATTAACAATCTCCCCCTTTGTCATTGGATGGCAATATTTTTCTTTCCTCCCCCTTTGACATCAATGGAAAAGGAGTGCACAAGGGCTTCCCCTATCAAGCTGATTCTTTTAGTCACATATAGTAGATCTTCATGGGTATGTTACTCTCCCTGTCATGGTGCTCTTCTTTTTAGCAATGTGGTCCATGATAGATGTGCTTAAATTCCTTCATGGGATGAACCAATTCCCCCTGTCTGCACGACCTCATCTAGCTCATGAAAGACTACATGCTTAGTGATCAAGTGGAAGAGATCTTCAATAGTAGTTCATGGATGAATAAGGGATCATGTTCTTCAATGGAAATTCTCTCGAGAGACGATCTATCAAAGGATGATTGTCCATGTGACTTATCAAGGATTTCATAGGGCCCATTCACAGATACTTTTGTAAGAATGCTTAATCATCATAAGATCCCCCTAATTGTATGCATGGTCTTCCTTTTCGCAGAGTCTCCCCATCAACTACTTGGAATATTAAGGATGAATTTATCAAGTCAACGACATGTGTTGTTGGCTAGAGCGTTCAAGGGACTTTCAGATTTAATTTGTTTCCTTCTCCATACTTGTATAACTTTCTTCTCTGGCATGGTTCTTCCTTGTTTAGGGGCCCAAGTCAAGTTACAATCACGCGACATATGTCCAATTTTATGACACTTGAAGCACTCTATGTTGTTCATTAATAAAAATTCATGACTTCTTCTTGCGAAATTTCTTCTCGGAGATTGACGGGGACCATTATATTTATCTTTGTGATATGCCCTACAATCTTTTGCCATGTGCCTAAAGTTTGTACAAGAATAGAAATAACCAAGAAATATACTTTGGTACCTGGGAGAAGAAGGTTTCCTTGATGTACTTCTGAAGTCTTTTTGCCTTGGGATCCTTTGATGATAACCATTGCTTCTTGCATCCTTGACACCATCTGCATTTCTTCTCGGAGGAGGGTTTCTTCCATAGTTGTCTTTGTAGAATTTCCTGCAAATTCTCTACAAATCTACCTCTGAGATCTATGTAGAAAATCTGATTGTAGATTAACTCGATAATGCAATATACCAAAGTAAAATACTATAATCTACTTCTACTATCAAACTTGTGAAGGCTTAAAGATCGAGCTGAATCAGAGCTAAACACATATAACCAGAAGAAGAATCAATACACATGAAACACTGAAAATACTCAGGGAAAAGCCTCAGCTAAAAACCCCACTATCTGTATTATCATACAAGGTGGAAATACATCAAGATTACACAAAGCTTTAGCTCTCACAGCTAGCCAGCTCTCATTACAATCCTCCTGGATGCTCACAGGCAAACAAGGCTTCTCACAAACCTTCTCCTCTGCCCTCCAAGCCTCCTATTTCCTCGCCTTGTTTCTCCTGGGTGATCCTACTATTACCAAGTGGAAGATTGATCACTCAGACTGATCCTACACCCTGTCAGAACTGCGTAATCTTCAAGGAACCTTTTTTTTTTACTGTATGCTTGTGTTTCGTTTATAGGAAAACACATGCAACTGATAGTACAATGTCCTTGTCTTTAATCTCAACTGGGTATTTCTCAGAATAGACATGCATGAGTTACTGATGAGAGAATCTTCAGTTATCTGGAGTACACTAGTTAGATGCATGCATGCATTAACGGACTGAACTCACAATTAGTTCCTCAAACTGTTTGGAACTAATTTAACTGGAAATAACTCAGTTAACTGAGCTAACTAATTACAACTCAAATACAACTCATCCTTATCTCCTTAATCAAGGGATAATCTCCTTAATTTAAGGGATAACTCTTGCATGACTGCAGAAAGACTTCTAACTTGAATTTTTCCAACTAATTAATCCATAATGAATTAATTAATTATTTCCAAGCACCTGGTGAGACTAAATTCGAATTTTAATTCAAGGACAAATTAAAATTGGAATATTCTATTTTTGGCATTTCTATTTTTAGCATTTCTTGTTGCTTTTTTCAACACTCCCTCTCAACAAGAAAGGAATTCAACTTGATCCTGATCCTGAACCTTTGGAATGTTCTGCATGCAACACTTCTCTCTAGTGTTGTTGCTCCAACAACTTCAGAAACAAAAAAACATCCAACCTGAATCAGTATGATGCATCTATCATCAAAGTCTCTGACTGCTATTGCCTCTGTCAACTAAAAACTTTACGCTTCAACTGACTCTGCCTTTCTACACTATTCAATCCTTCTCTTCACTCTTCAGTATCTGACTACTCTAGCCTCTGTCACTTTGATATCTGACTGCATCAATCCCATTGATTCCTCCCGCTACTATGTACTTTGGGCTCCCGTAGCAAGGTACGATCCATGAGATAAAACCTCTCAATGGACCCTGCCCAATTTCAACCTTCTTGAGACTATCACTTCACATCGCCCCACCTCACACCTGGAGGTATGGCTGCATGTGATCCCTCTGCCCACTTCTCCAATTGTGGCTCCTCCACAATTGTCTGAGACTTCTTCTGGGATTGCATGTTGAGAGGTAATTTACTCTCCCTCTCAACCACCAAGTCTCTAACATTTGCCTTGCTCCTCAAGGCTTTGCATGCATCTTGAACCTCAAGAGCATACATGTTCTTAACTCGTGAACCGATCTGTTTCACCTATCTCGTGGTGATGTGTCTAAGGAAAACCTTTCCCTTACTAAAGACAACATCGTAGCCTTTGTCCTCCAACATCACGACCGATACCAAGTTCTTCTTCAGTCCAGGCACATACTTCACATCTGTCAAGGTGATAGGAGCTCCATGCTCCCTCTGAAAAGCAACCGTGCCCACTCCTGAAACACTATACCTTTCATCGTCACCCATCTCTATGCGCATCTTGAGGTCTTTCTCCTCCAAGGCACTGAATAAACTTTTATCATTGGTCATGTGGAATGAGGCTCCACTGTCAAGATACCAAACACAACCTATCATCGATGACAACGTGCATGCGATGAGGGTAAAGTCCATTTCGAACTGAGAGGCTAATGCCTCACCTTTTGATCCTTCCAAGGATCCCTTCTTGGACTTCTTCGATGGGCAATTAGTCGCATAATGTCCCATATCAATTGAAGTATGATATGAATTCGATTTTCACCTGCAACCCCGAACTTCAAACTTTGAATTCTCTTCTCCGTATACTGTTCACAGTTCTGATAAACCTGGCTCTTATACCATTTAGAATTTCCTGCAAATTCTCTACAAATCTACCGTTGAGATCTATGTAGAAAATTTGACTGTAGATTAACTCAATAATGCAATATACCAAAGCAAAATACTATAATCTACTTCTACTATCAAACTTGCAGAGGCTTAAAGATCGAGCTGAACACATATAACCAAAAGAAGAATCAATACACATGAAACACTGAAAATACTCAGGGGAAAGCCTCAGCTAAAAACCCCACTATCTATATTATCATACAAGGTGGAAATACATCAAGATTACACAATGCTTTACCTCTCACAACTAGCCAGCTCTCACTACAATCCTCCTGGATGCTCACAGGCAAACAAGGCTTCTCACAAACCTTCTCCTCTGCCCTCCAAGCCTCCTATTTCCTCGCGCTGTTTCTCCTGGGTGATCCTACTGTTACCAAGTGGAAGACTTATCACTCACACTGATGCTACACACTGTCAGAACTGCACAATCCTCAAGGAACTTTTTTTTACTGCATGCTTGTGTTTCCTTTATAGGAAAACACATGCAACTGATAGTAAAATGTCCCTGTCTTTAATCTCAACTGGGTCTTTCTCATAATAGACATGCATGAGTTACTGATGAGAGAATCTTCAGTTATCTGGAGTACACTAGTTGGATGCATGCATACATTAACTGACTGAACTCACTATTAGTTCCTCAAACTGTTTGGAACTAATTTAATTGGACATAACTCAGTTAACTGAGCTAACTAATTACAACTCAAATACAACTCATCCTTATCTCCTTAATTAAGGGATAATCTCCTTAATTTAAGGGATAACTCTTGCATGACTGCAGAAAGACTTCTAACTTGAATTTCTCCAACTAATTAATCCATAATGAATTAATTAATTATTTCCAAGCAATTGGTGAGACTAAATTCAAATTTTAATTCTCAATTTTAATTCAATGACAAATTAAAATTGGAATATTCTATTTTTGGCATTTCTATTTTAGCATTTCTTGTTTCTATTTTCAACAGTCTTGACTCTTCTCCTTGCCTTTGTTGGAACTCAGAGCATTAACGTTTCTTTCAGGCTTCCTCACATCCTTGTTGTTTGAATCACTAGGGTTTCCATCATTCTTGCTTGAGGATTCACCTGCATAGCCAAGTCCTGATTTATCGAGGGGAGACATTTGATGACTTAGGATGTCATCTAGTTTGAGAACTTTTCAAGTTCTTATTCAACAAGTCAACTTCCTTTTTAAGAAAGACAATTTATTCCTTCATTTTCTTGTGTTCTTCATCCTCTTTGATAAAATGATCTCCATTTATTCCTTCATCTTGGTTACCACACAATTGGGCCTTAAGAGAAGTGATTTATGATTTTAACTTGGTGATGTCATCATCATTTTCTTCTAGTTGACATATCATGGTGTTTCTCTCCTTTTCTGCTTCATCAACTTGCCCTTCTATGAATGTCAAAGCTTTTATCACCTTCTCAGCTCCTTGTGCTTGTTTCCTTGCTTCTTCTATTTGAGATCTAAGGGAGGAGAACTCTTCCTTGTATTTACCAATCTCTACTTCAAGTTCGTTCAAGCTTTTGTGCCTTTGTTCAAGGTGGATTGACAAGGTATCTTCACATTTCTTTGCCTTATCCAATTGATTTTTCATGGATATGACTTCTTCATGATGCTTTCTCTTGTTTTGACGAAATTATTCCTTAATCTTGGTGAGCTCCTCATCTCTTTCTTGTACTTGAAGCTTGACAAGGTCAAATTCCTTCCTTGTCTTGTCCTAGTCACCGACTTGCACTTTCTTCTTAAGTTCCTCAGTTTCTTTTTTCAAATTGTTAATCTCTTCCATGGCAGCCATAAGTTTAGTGAGGAGATCTTCTTCAAAATCTTTTTCATTCTCTTCATCTTCTAGGTCTTCTTTAGCCTTGATGTCATCACTCTTATCTTCATCTTCCTTTATGGGCTCTGGATTTCCTTCTTGTTTTCCATCATTTTCTTGACTAGAGATCATTGTCAACGCTCCTTTTGAGTGAAGATCATGAAGTTTATCCCATATGCCTTTTGCTGACGAACATTTTTCAAAATTGGCCTTCATAGAATCAGGTAGCCCATTCAAGATTTCTTTCACTGCTCTTGTATTATGTTCCTTGGATTCTCCATCCATCATGCTATCAACAATCACTGATTTCCAGATTTCAATGCCTTGAGTTTTTAAGAAATTCCTCATTCTTGCCTCCCATATATCAAAGTTTCCATTGAACAATGGAGCCTTCACAAAAATTGATCGTCTTCAATTTCAATGGTTGAGGGAGACACATCTTTAGGAGGATTGGAGACTTTCTTCCTTGGATTCAACAATTGTGTTCTAATGATCAACCTTCAAGCTGTTAGGCCTTAAGTGAAGGTATTGGCTCTGATACCAATTGTTGGAAATATTGAGAGGGGGGTGAATCAATATTTCTTTTCAATTGTTACTTTTACCAGTTAGATCACTTATATTTAGAACACAAAAGAACAATAGAAATAAATGCTTTTATTAATATAATATTTACAATGAATCAAGTACAATATAGGTACGGGTCCAATCCTTGATGAAGACACCCATGCTCCAACCTGGGATGTGCCAAGCACCTACTTGGACTTTAGTGAGGCTTCGACCTTTAAGGATTCGACCCTATCTTATCCAAGGCACCAACCTTGAGTTTAGGAGCACAAATTCCAAGGACACCAATCCTATAGCTTCACTTTCTCAAGATATGCTTGGTTTCATGGCTCCCAAAGTCTTATTCAATGAGCCCTGCTAATCTTCATTTATCCCTTCACTTAATAGTCACATCACATCATCAATGACAACCTTGTCATACAGAAAGTGTCACCTTTGTTCTTCATAATACCCAATCAATCTCTTCAAGTTACCTCATCATGACATCAACACTGCATTATGATCTTCAATACAAAACTTCAATGTGTCTTCAATGAACTACACCAAGTTCTGCACCAGCTCTAATAATACTTCTGCACCTTCTTCAAATTTGGTCCAAGGTTAGTCTCAAAGATTACTTCAAGTTACCTCCAAAGGTCTGCACCAAAGTTTGCACCATGACTTGTGCACTGCACCAATATTTCAACACCAGATTATCTCAAGACTACTGGACCACTACTGCACCAAGACTTCAACACTAGATTATGACAATTCTTCTTTACAAATGTCCTTAAACCACACTGCACCAGACCACTATTCAAACTGTTCCAATAATTCACTTTACCAATCTGCCTTATTCTGCACCATCACCCTTCCTCATAAACACTTTACTATAGCATTGAAATTCTTGCACCGTGTTAAATGTATTACGATGTTCACACCATACTGCACCAACTGTCCAAAGAAGATCACACTGCACCAGGACTTTTCCCTACTCCACACACCAAATCAACTGCTGCACTAAGACTGTCACAGGTTCGAAGTTCTCTCAAGTATTTCAAGGGATATCTTGTCACTGATATGGGTTTTATTCATCACAGATTGAACCATAGAAACCTGCCACGACACTAAGGGAATTTTGACACCAAGCTTGGTTTTTCACAGCACCAAGAGAGTGGTCTATCACACCACAACAAAAAAAAAAAAAAAAAAAAAAAAAAAACAAAAACAAAAACAAAAACTTTGCCACAGCTTGATAGGAGCTTTCACACAATCCGAGCTTGAAAGAAGCTTCCCAATAGACTACCTTTCCTAAGGTTCGAGCCTTCCACAGTAAGCCTTCACCAATCAATATAATACCCACAATTCTGGGCTCCATCGAGATCACAACACCCATTGTTATGTTTTTCAGGCATAATATCATTAGGTTACTTCATTAGATCATCATCTCAACTCAAGCACTGAACTGTACAATGTCTTCACCGCACTGTCTGCACTGTAAGAGAGGCACAATACTTCTGTCTACAAGTAGGGAGAGACACCACTTCTCAGACCACCATACAAACTCTGTCCCAAGATAATAACTCTGTCCACAGTCAAGTATATAGCAGACTTATAGATACACCGGAACAAAAAAGGTTAAGACTTCAGTGCACAACAGATGTACCTGTCTAAGGGTTAATTACTTTGCCCGCAATACAATCTGCAATTCACCATAAAATAGTTTACAATCTGTGCTTTAAGGTGGCTGGTTCTATTCTTTAGTTCACGAGATGTGAACTATATGTTTCTTATTTTATCCACTAAATCACTTAATCCAAAAACGACACCATATTATGTATATATATACCTTTTTGTGCATGAACAATGAAGAGATGTGTCTCCTAGTTGAGCCAACATGAGTTTGACTAGGTAAGGTCGGCTCACTAGCAGATTCGTGACTCAAATTTGTAAAATCTCATTCTCTCTTGTTATTTGGAATTTCGGGACACATAATAGCTCATTAGAAAGATAAAATTATGCTCTTTAAGATGGTCTAGGTCTTATGATGGGATTCTTCTTCTAATATGGAGAAAAATATTTTTTAAAGCGGCTGATCATTTATTAGCGCAGAAACGGAGGCAGAGCAAAGTGTTGGGCTCCTTCATCGTTTGGTTTCTTCAACATAGGGTAACCATCGTCATGTCCTTGATGTCATTTCCTTATTCATTACCGTGTCCCAACCTTCTTCATCACCATCTTCATGTCCTTTCCTTCTTCAATATATTGACATCAATGACAACTAGATTAACAATGTGCATATGGTGTTGTACGCATGTTGGATATGCAGTGTTGTGTACATATGATGATATGTACATGTTGTATATGCAGTGTTATGCACATATGGTGTTGTGTGCATGTTGTACAAGTGGTGCTATGTACATATGGTGTTGTGTGCATGATTGTACAAGTGGTGTCGTGTATGCAAGTGGTGCTATGTACATGTCGTGCATATGATGCTCTGTACATGTGGTGTGGTGTACATGTCATGCATGTGATATTATGCACACATTGTGCAGGTGGTGCTTTTTACATGTGGTATTGTGTACACGTTGTACATATGGTGCTGTGTGCAGGTGGTGTTGTGCACATGTCGTGCATATGGTGTTGTGTACATGTGGTGTCGTATATATGTTGTGCATGTGGTGCTGTGTACACGTTGTACAGGTGGTACGATGTACATGTGGCGTTGTGTACATGTTGTGTAGGTGGTGCCTTGTACATGTGATGTTGTGTACACATTGTGCAAGTGGTGCTTTGTACAGATGGTACTATGTACATGTTGTACATATGGTACTAGTGTACATGTGGTATTGTGTGCATGTCATACATGTTGTGTTACAACATGTTGTACTATGTATGTGGATTGTGTAGTCGTGGTATTTGTGACAAGTGTATTCTTTGTGTTGTACTATGTGTACGCATGTGTATTGTGTTGTACATCGGGTATAGGTGTATGTATTGTATGGTGGTGTACATCGGGTGTAGGTGTATGTATTGTGGTGTGTTGTACACTGGGTGTAGTTGTGTGTGTTGTATGTCAAGTGTGGGTGCATGTATTTCATGGTGTCGTATGTCATGTTTGGTTGTATGTGTGTGATGCACACTATGTGTATGTGCACATGCTTGAGGAGAAGGCACTGGGTGTTTGTTGGGTGTGACAACTGATCCAGTGTGTGTACAGAAAGAATGAAGGCAGAAGTAAGGATTGATGAAGGATAAGTATTAATATTTTATTTCAGTTTTATTATGCATGTGATCTATGAATATGGTCTATGATGATTACATGTGATCTATGATTCTAGTTTATAATGGTTACATGTGACTTATGATGTTGATCTATGATGGTTGTGTTTTGAGCTAACCGTATGTGATATGTTTATTCATGATAATTTGGTCAAAGATGTTAGTTTGACTTGTTGTGACAAGAAACAAACAAAATTTCAACTGTACCTTATTGACGGGCCACCAATGAGGTATGATTTGAAGTTATTTAAATTTATTTTGAATCTAATGGAATTTATGTGCTTGGTACAGGAAAGCATGAAATGCCCGGTTGGGTGGTCAAAACTGACAACAAGCATTAGTAGCAACAACAAAAGGAATTGGAATAGGTAGCAGTATGCTGGTAAAATATTCAAGAGTAGGGCCATTGTGGGACACTGGTACCCAATAGTGTCCATTGATTTCCATGAGCATGCTATGACTGGTATGATGGTTTGAGGCAGGGATATGCCTTGGTTTCTAGACCTTCCAATGCGAGGAAGCCTTGCCAAGGGATGGAATACCCAGGATGGGGGTGCCAGCGGAACTTGGAAGGTGTGTGACTACACGGAAGGGGGTGACTGGATTGCCCAAGGGACTGTGTAACAGAGAAGGGAAGGTCGAGGATGGATTTGTTTTGGTCATTAGCATTGCCAGATGGAATTAGATGCACATTGGGAGTGTGCCCTAGAACAATGAGCCGGTAACTGTTCACTGAGAGGACAAGTGGCACAGGATTGTAGCACTGGACATTGGATGCAACTTTGACTTTAACAGTGGATTCCAGACTTCTTGGGAAGGAGGTGAATCTTGGTATTACTTTGAGGGCAGAGGTGTGAGCCTTTGGATTCCCGTGTTGCGGATGCAGGCATCGTATCATTTTATTTGTTGGTTGAGAAAATGTGTATATGTGTGTATTATTGTAAATAGTGTATCGAGTTGGATTTATAAAGATCCATAGACAATCTGATTATTTGCTGGGTGAAGCAAATGTTTATGTGTGTATATGTGGTTATTATTGTAAATACCATAATGAGCTATGTTATAAAGCTTTAGTAAATGATATGTTTGTCATGTTTTAAGCAAATGGTCATTGTAAATACTTCAATGAGCTCTGTTATAAAGATCCATGGGTAGTATGTTTTGTTTTCAACAGTCTTGTTGGTTATAGGTGTCAATGAACACCGAGGACGATGTTCCACTAATGGAAGGGTTCTATAATAGCCCTGGTTAATAATCCTTGTAAAAATATATAAGATCACGGTCATGGGACACATATTCCAAGTTGAATGGTGGGAAAAACACCCTGGTGGGTGTTCATTTCGGTTATTATGGCTAAAGGAAAATGGCAAAGACTTTGGAAAGGCATGAGGCATTTATTGGCATTTTATTTATGAAAATAATGGAAATTAGGAGAAAAGGAAGGTGAAAGGTCATAGGTTGCATGTGAGGAGGAAAATGAAGAAAATAGAGGCCTTGTGAATAAAAAGGCTTACGAGGATCAATGGGTAAGCTTGGTCAGTTCAGTTTTGGAGCTCTCTCTATATTCTCTTTCTCTCTCTCATACTCTTGGACACTTAGAGTTTTCTTGGAGCACTCTTAGAGGAGTGTGGCATATTTAGAGTTTTGGAGCAAGAAGGCAATGGAAGAGCAGGAAAGCGCAAGAGGACATCGTTATCAACAACTACAATGGGTTTTTCTTGCAGGTACCGAGTTGCATGTATGTTTTCCTCACTAGTTTTGGCATGCATTTGGTTTCTTGGTCATGATTTGTCATTGGCATGGAGGATTGACTGGATTGACAATGGAATTGCCTAACCTTGCCATTTCCTAGATAACCATGGTGTTGTGGGTTCATTTCTTTGTGTTTTTGGTTAGTTCTCATGTTTCCTTTAGCTTGGGTTAAGTTACTAGTTCCTGAAAGCCCTATTTGGACAAATGCTCTGGAAGCCCTTGGTGGGTTGAGTTACTAGTCCTAGAAGCCCTAGTTGGAAAAACGCTCTGGAAGCCCAGCAACAACTGTGGGTTGAGTTACTAGTCCTGGAAGCCTTAGTTGGAACAAACACTCTGGAGCCCTAGAAGGCTTGGGTAGAGACCAACATGATGATGGTTTTTTAATGTCCGATCGCGAAGTGTAATCACTATTTGATGGGTTGAGGTGGATTGGCCTATGGAAGCCCTGAATGGTTTTTGATTGATGTGTTTTATGAAATCCCACATTCATGCTTGAAATATGGCACGAGGGTGATTGGATGAAGAGAGATTTGGCTTAGCTAATCTATGGTCGAGTGGAATGTGGTAGTCCCATACCGAGTTGGCTTTTGCATCATTAAGATGAGGTTATTTCTCCTTGTTATTTCATGAGTACTATATTGGTTTATATGTGGATTCTATAGCTAATGTATCATTGATATTTTTGTTGTTAGTATGTTGGTTATAAGCATGTATTGTGACAGGGATGATGTATGTATCTCATCATGATTTTACTTGTAAACGAATGGACAATGTATCTATGACCTAATGGATGAAACTGTAGCTAATGTGTTGAGGCATCAATGCTTCTTAACGATTCTCAGATGAGTATGAGACCCCTATGGTCAGATCTGTTGTTTACACCTATAGATTACTTATTTGTGACATGTTTGACAAAATGCCTATCATGGTTAGTAGGGGTCCAGTCAAGGGTTTTTTCAGGTAATTGCACTTGTGTCATCCTTCCCTGATTATCTTTCTGTTCTGAAGGTTTCATTCAGTTTTGGGCAGTGACCTGGGCTTTGGGCCTGAAAAAGTGGCTCAAATCCTAGGGATGTTGGCACAACACTGAGAAAAATAGTCCCTGGACGCTAGCATGCCTTATCATGAGAGCATCCAGAGCCTCCTGGATGCTTTCAGGCCCATATCATGGGAGCGTTCGAGGGTTAAGTGGTCTAAAATATCAGTGGGAACTAGGGGCTGGTTACTAGAAAGGTTGGGATGGTTCTTAGGAGTCTTGTTGCTGATGTTGAAGGTCTGTATGGTGTGTTTCTGTCGGTTCCACTTCCTTCACGTGACTTAAGAGGTCGAATCATATCATAGTAACTTCTTGTCACATGTTTAGCCCGGTTGGCCGGTTACTTAGGTAGATGTTGGAGGAGGGTGTTACAAGAAGAAAGCAGATAAAACCAATTCTCTAAAATACCTACCCTAGGCCACGTTACTATTGAAATAAGCACTAACACTAAAGGAAAAACAAAGAAAAAAGGAAAAAGGACCACCAATTCCCATCTTATGTCAACCATCCCAAATTGGTCAAAGCTCCTCTTATACACATAAGAAAAAGGAAACATTTATGATAAGAGGGGATAGTAATGGCCATCATTTTAGTGATGGTGATGGGGAGGAGCCACCCCTTGTGTTTCTCTTGACAGGTCACATGTAGTCTTATTGTCTAAAAGTAAGAGTTCAAGTAAAAATGGGTTGCAAAATGTAGAAGGACCCACAAATATGGAGGTGGACATCACTATAGTCCTAGAATGGTTAATAATTATAATAGTTGAAGCTCAAAGGATTGTTGACGAGTTGCGTACTGAAGAGCCTACTTCATTTGAAGAGAAATCCTTGATCATGAAAGACACCCTACCAAGAAGCTGCAATTCAAAAAGGTGAAATAAAGAAGAAAAAGGTAGTGAGTTGAATAAAAATTGAAATCGATGTTTCAAGAGTTGGACCTTTTGGACTCCTAAAACTACATTAGACCACAGGGGACACTCTTACTCATTCTATAACAAAGTAAGAAGCTGAAAATTTGAGGTTGAAGAGAAGAATACAAGAGATTGAAGAAGCTCTTAATTTGACACCCCTATTCATGACTCCACTATCCATTCAAGCACCAGAAGTGATAGAAACACCCAACACACCCCAATGAATCAATAAAGCAACACAATTATTAATTGGAATCATGTCATATGCTGCTATGAATATAAATAAGAAACTTGAAGTTGTAGAGGAAGCATGGGAATTTTCTTTGCAATTGGGAAATTTATCCCACAAACTTAAATATTTTTTTCGAGTGCCTATGGAGGGACCTAGAAAATGATCAATAGTCTCTTGAAAATTATTTAAATATATATGTGAATAAAATCAATTCTCTTAGTGAACTTCAAATACATCAACAAGATTTTCCAACCCCAAAAAGAATTAAATAAATCAAAGTAGGATGGTCTGCTAGGTTTAAAATGCTTGAAGAGGCCCTTGTTGAAGGTATGATCATTTATTACCATAAAAACATTTGTTTTTTTAAAGCCATTAAAGTTGTTGAAGACCTTAAAGGCTCATGAATGATTAGGGACTTGATGACGATCCCTAAGGATGTTTTAAAAGAAACACTGAAACACAAATATAATTCCATTGGAGGCTGACTTCGACAACCTATCTAAATTGTCTCTCATGGGTAGAGAATAGGGTTTACATCATATGCTAAATAAAGGGAAAGAGTGTGGCCATCAAGGTTATGGAGAACACAAATAAAACTAGTGCAATTTGGTCACAATGAAACACAAATAGGGATCACCATTGAGCACTTAAGCATGAAATTGAGCAAAGGTCGAGCGTTGGGATTCAAAAGACTTACTAATAGACTCATCAAGGCAGTGCAAAGGTCAAATGTTAGTGTTCCCATCTAACAGATGCACATAAAGGCAGGGTAATGCTAGAGATACTTGACGAACATAGACCAAAGTACAAGGGCAATTACAACTGAGCATGACAAATGTATGGTTTGTACACAAGTAGAAAACCTAATGCCTAAGTTCGAGATTTGATACCATATCATGCCAGGAATGAATAACTCCAGGGATTGTGATTTTATTGACATGTAATCAAATTTATACAAGAGGGTGATTCCTCATTTCATTTTCCAAGGGTCCCTTCATCTCCCTTTCTCCTATATTATTTACAATTTTATTCACATGACAAAAATCCCCAAGTATTATGTCCAATGGTTTGACATTCCTTTTCTAATAAGTGCCTATGGCACTTGGTGACTACCATGAGATATGCCACAAGTGGTACTAGATAGAAACTACGATCACTATGGATTTTAACATCCAATATAATAACTTTCTTTTTTTCAATAAGATGTTTTTTTAATATGATGACAGTGAGCATCCGATACTTTTCAAAAAGTGAGATGTTGCTTACAATATGCAACCACTTGACTCAATTTAATGACACATAGACAATTCAACAATTCCCTTTCAAGTAACACACCAACAACTTCTTGTGAGGAATTAGACCCTGATGAGAGAGATGCCCCACTTTCACTGACTTGACTCGTGCCAATGCCTTGGTATCCCAAATTTTTAATAATAATTTCTTTATTTGCAACATAACATTGTTTTCATTTCATCTCTTTAAGCAACTCAAACATATAAATGAACTTTTTAAAATAAGACCTAGTTTATTATACAACTACGTTTAAAAAAACATGTATAACTTTACTATGGTTCATGGGACTTTACCATAACTTGTTTAAATGATTTTGATAGATGGAGACAACTTTGAATTTCCTTTTATTTATTTATTTTCAAATGAAACAAATATCATTTATATTACAAAAACTAGTTACATGGCCAAGACCAGTTACATTCTTTTGCAAGTTTATAGACTTCAATGTTCCAGTAGATCCAAAGCATAGTTTTATTGCCTATGTGGGCTTTTTGGACTACAATTCTACATTGATACCGTTCATAAATTCTACAAAATACCCCAAAAAACAGTGCATATTTGCAATGCATATATTAAAAACCATATAAATTTTAAAAAATCTCGAGGAGCCCATCTTTTGTAGCAACTACCATGTTCTCTTATGTCCCATGAGGTACGAGTTCCCTTGGCGCCTTTGCTTTAGAAAAATATCGAATTTGTGTGTATGTTCTTGCTTCCCTTACCTTCAGCTTGCTATCAGGTTCATCATCTAGAGAAGCTTCCATCCCATTGACTTGGAGCTTCGACATTAACAACTTCACTTCTAATATTACCAATTCCTTGTCCATCTTGGACTGTAGCCAGTCACAACATTTTTCCATTAACTGAAACGTTGCCTCCTTTTCCTTCTCCCTAATTCCACTCTTCTATTGGTGTTTTAACTTATCCACATGACTACCTTGAAAAAGTTATCCAAAGACTGGTGCAATCTCTTCTGACAATTTTCCTCAGCTTGCTCCTTAAAAGCTGCCTGATCTTCCCTCTCCATGCTCATCTTGCCTGTCCATAGGAACAAACTCAGAGCCAATGATTATGGTGAGGCACTCACAAAAGTCGCATTCATAAATACTAGCAAGACATGAGGCTGTCAAGGGTGACACTCAAGAGGAGAGTTAATGCCCAATTATTCCCAAATCTAGATCCCACTGAACAAACTATATTTTCCATGGAGTTTAAACCTCAAACTATACTACAGAACATTGCATTTAAGGCCCAAGGGCTTAACTATATTAATAGGATCGTTGACAAGTTAAACTACTTCACATCCCATTTATTCCACTTATTTTTCCCTTGCGAACTGTTTGCTCAACACAATCTCGAGTACATGGAGGGATGGTTTTTTTACATGCTGCCTCCATGCACTATTAGATAACTACACCATTCTCCATTAATGATATGCACGAGGCCAACATCCCCACCTTTGACGAGACCCTCCAAAATAATGATTCACTTGTGTTTCAAGGTATTGTGGCCAGGTTTGCCTTCATATTCAATTGTGGTTACCTATGGAAACCTCATGGAACAAGATAGGGAATCCTAAACTTTTGATTTAGTTCTAATGTTCCTTGCCCCAACCTTACCCCTTGATTAACAAGTTTATTCGCGTCCCCATTCAGATGTCTATATATGTGAAAGAAGACAACCTCCTTAAAAAATTTCATCTACGAAACAATCCTACTCAATATTGTAGAATTAGGAATTCCACTTTCAGATCCTACTTTGAAAACGTGCCTTATGCCTATCGTTGAATCTCCTAACACCATTAGTTTCTTTATGCCTTTATTGATGGCAAGATCCAATCCCTTCCATAAATCCAAATATTCATCCTGGTTATTGGTTGCAATGCCCAACCCCCTGGCATAATTAGTGTTATTTTGTCCTTCGGGGGAGAAGATCACCCCTCACACTCTTACCTCCCCTTACAACTTTGAATATATGATCAAATATCTTAATCTAGTATTTTGACAAGGATCTAGCTATATGGATAAAAAGTTTTGAGTTCCACACATGTTGTACCATGTTAACTCTATTTAAATAGATGAAAGACTAATAACGTGATACCTTATCAAACATCCTAAACTCACATTTTGGTTAAAAGTTCTTAGAGGTCTCAAGACATTCAAAGGTCTTGTTTTTCTACCTACAATTTGTTGAAATAATGTATTGTATAAGACAAGTGTATAATGGAAGAAATAACGTAATCACGATGTAGTGCAATAGAAATTGCAATCTATCGTGGGATATTTATCAATTCGTTTACTACTTATTGATTATTAATATCAACATAACATTAAATTCAATATATACTAAAATATACATTGTTGAGTCTAAAGTGTTTTTTTCTTCTTATTTTTTTCCTTTTTTCCTCTCTTTTTTTTTTAAAGAGAAATCTTCTTCTTGACTACTAATAAACACTAATTATAAGATAAATTCTTCTTTTGGGTGATTGGTATGTACTATGCGGTGCAATGTTAAATGTAATATATGTTGAAATATACACCATTGGATTGGATATTGCAACGTTAAATGCAAAGAATGTTGGAATACGTTGTTGGGTTTGAACATACATAATGATTGCAAATAATAAGAATTCTCTAATGTTAATGCTTAACATGAGAGGAATTTTTCTTGGCGATCAATATGCACTACACAATATGACATTAAATGCAATATAGGTTGAGATATACACCATTGGGTTTGAGCATCTCAAATCCAATTATGTATATCTAAGCATATATCGTCTTTAATGTCTCATTGCTAATGCAAATTGATTGCCGATAACAAGAATTTTAATAGGTGCCATACACTACAACATCAAATGTAACATTTCTTGGGATATACACCATTGGATTCTATATAAATGTAGTCTAGATGTGTTATGAATTGGTCCTTTTCTAGCTACTCAAAATACTAAGAAGGGAAATGAGCATTTTTGTTCTATTTGGAAAGAATAATTTTAGATTGATGGAATTGAAGATATCAAATGTTAACATTGCACAATTTAGTTGTAGCAGGGGTATTTGAGGACATTAATTCCATTTTTGCACTGGAAAGATCAATTTTATCCATCTAAGATTGTAGTTCGACAAAGGTTACATAGACAAATTATAATTAAGGTAAACCAAAAAATAGGAAAAAAACATAATGTGTTTAGCTTTCTTCTTTGATATATCCTAATGTCTATCAAACCCAACATACCTATAAATATCCCATTCAAATCCATTAATACATATCCTAACATTTTTCAAATGCAATAATGCATATTCTATAATATATGACATTTAAGATTGCTTCTCAATCCAACAATATATATTATAGCATTTATTATATCTAACATTGCATCTCCCCAATGCTGCATATCCCAACATATATTGCATTTAATGTTGCTTCTCAAATCCAACTTTGTATATTTGAACATATATTGCATTTAATGTTACACTGAGCACAACATACTAGTGTTAGACAAGAATAACTTCTTTAATGCTAAATGCTTATTGATAACTAAAAAAAATGATTTATTTTAATGAAAAGAAAAAGGCTAAAGGTTGTAGGAATTCATATTGTTTTTTTGGGTTTCAATAAAATCTTTTCTAAAATTGCAATTTTAAATTGATGAGATTGTTGTTTTCAAATGCAAAAATGGATTTAACCCTTAAATGCCCCTATTACAATCAAATTGTGGAATATTAACTTTTGATATATGTTATTCCATTAATTTTAAGAGTTTAGTCTACAAATTTCTATATCCCCTCTTATTCTTGTTTTGAGTAGTTAGAAAAGAACTATTTCATTATGTGTTCATAAAGACTCAATTGCATAGTGGTACCCATTACAAATCTATCTAA
The DNA here is from genome assembly GCA_031772625.1 of Pinus tabuliformis. Lineage (NCBI taxonomy): Eukaryota > Viridiplantae > Streptophyta > Pinopsida > Pinales > Pinaceae > Pinus > Pinus tabuliformis. Next base: position 415,198,927 of record CM062805.1, on the reverse strand, counting down.
CCATTATTATTTTTTTGTAACCAGACATGTCAACAATTTGGTAGGTTTCGTACTTACGTGATACACGGTCAATTCCCACCGCCACCACTATACCTCTAGGCGCCTACATATGCCCTTTCCACAAATGTAGGAAATGGAGGGATTTAACATCGAACCTCCTGGCACATAACACTTCATTTTCGCGATCATGACGAATTAAGTTGCCCAAGAACTTACAATCCCATCTAACATAATTATAATTATGAGGTATCTATCTCAACTCATAATAGATGTAGGCTTGTAGAATTTTTATTCTTTTTTAAATGGACAATGAGATTGAATGCTAAAAGAATATGCTTCGTTTAAAATAACATGGACAATTACAATTTCAACCCTCCCTCTCCTCTTGCCTGTTACAAGAATTTTAACAATTTTTTTTTTTTTTTTGAAAAATTCGTCCCTTCATTTCCATGTTTTTGCCACATAGTTAATGGGCGCGTTCTCATTCCTTGAAAATATTAAACACTGAAATAAATTATGTTTAACGTGAACCATCAATAATTTACCTAATTTACCTCATATGAAATTTAATAGTTTTAATTAAAAAATGTACAAAATAAAATAAAATAAAAATGATAAGCAAATTTAAAATCAAAATATGAATAAAACCATGTACAAAATAAAATAAAAATTATAAACAAATTTAAAATCAAAATACAAATAAGTTTATGGTTGTTATCAAATTTAAGATCACATTGGCAATAATAGTTGCAGGATGGATGACATCCTAATACAAATAAATATCACTGAAAAATAATAAACATATATTAAGACACAACTAAAACTTCAATATTTGTGAAAATGTTAGAAAGCGAACAAAAGATGTGTTCATTGGAAGCTTAGTTTATGTAATCTAATTCATTTATTAATATAATTATACTAATCATAATATTTAAACAAAACATGAAAATAAAACATACCCAAAAAAACACCATCACAAGAAATCAAACTCTATATATCTATATAAATTGATTTTTGTTTTTAAATAAATCCCCTCCAAAATTCCACGGGGAAAAAGTTAAACAATAAAAACACAACTGGAAAAAGTTAAAAAGCAGAAAACATAACCTCAAACGTATATGAATTCGTTCTGGAATTTAAACTAAATGATTCGGAGGCTTCTTTCGAGTGAACTTGAGCCATACGTGAGCAGGGTGCAGGAGGAACTTTTACGATGATCCGCGTGACTTGCCTGCTTCTGTTCTCACTCATTCGAATAGAGTGCTTTCATTTACATACTCCTCTCGAGCCTGTGAGTATTCTTTTCAGCCCTTAGAACTCAAAATTCATATTGAGGAAAATTTTGCTAAATATTTTCCGTTTTACAATTCTGGTTGTATTCACCTCAAAGAATTCAAACTGAGTTCTTAAACAACGCATCGATTGCAACTTTTGGGGATGGATTTAGTCCATCTTTTCCAGCAGCTGCTATTCAGCTTATGGAAAATAGATGATCTGTTCAATTTGTGTTGTTGGATGAGCATACATTGCATCCGGTTTAGGGTATTTTCAAATGCTTTTTATCTGATGGTTTCTGTAAATAAGATTATGTATGTCTAAACCCTTGTAAAATAAAGGAGGCATTAAGGACTTTCTGTACAACTTTGAGGATTAATCCAACCATGTTTCTTTCCTGATTTGAGTGTGGCATTGATTGCAGATTTTATTTATTTCTCTTTTTGTTGGAAGAGAAAAATATTAAATCTATGTCAATGGCTGTTCGAGAAACGCCAGGACTCTAGAGGAGCCTTAGGACTTGGACATACCAAATGTCAAAGAGGGTTGTGGTCCAGTGGTTAAAAAGCTGAGTACTGACAGTGCTCAGAACTGGTAGACATGTTGCTGCGGTAACAGATTATCAGAATTAATTACTAAAGTTGAGACTGGGTGGGGGTTCTGGTGACCTGCGCCATAGCTTAGGGTAACCTTAGCTACTTGTATGGGAATTATACACATAATTTACATGTACAATCTCATGTACTTAGCAATCAATCAAAATTCCACGTCACAAAACAAGCATCACACAAAATCAACCAAGTGCAACCATAATTATGTCACACCGATGCAACAAACTCAATCAGCGTTCAATGTGACAAAACAAACATAATTGTCAAATTTCCAATTTATGGTAAGCAGATCTGTACCCCTATAAACCCTAGGCAACAGAAAATTACTGAACTAACAAAACAGTTGGAAGGAACGCTCCATCTACAAACACAGAGAGAGCAAATATTGCGTCACGAATCACATGTCTGTTTATTAACTCAGAAAACATAAATTACAACAGCCAAAAACTCAACTGTCAAACTCACTCAAATCTCTGAAGGCATAACTGAATGAATAACAGTCTACTCACGCTGCCTTATTTTATAGATTAAGGAAGGCAAGGGATATACAGAACTAGCCCATCTCTGCGATTGCCTAGGCTTAGAACACACGTAACCCCTAATTCAAATATTCCTTGAACAGTGTGTTCAAGTCTACCCAAGCAGATTTCCAGGAACAGAGTGCTCCGTTCTATTTATGGAAAAGTCTTCAACCCATGGGCCTTAGCTAAATCTTAGCTAAATCTGGAACATTTCTTAAGGCTGGCGCCTTTTCCTAAATCTAGAAAAGTCCCCAAGGTTGGTGCCTTTTTTTTTAAATTTGGAAAAGCTAAAATACGTACCTTCTAATTAAAGCAAAGGTTAAATCTGGAACATTTTAATAACAATGTAATATCCCAGGGAAATTTTTGCCATAGGGTTCCTTAAGTAACTAGGGTTTCAACAAAATTCCTTTTTCTTGTTCAGAAATGATATAAATAGTACATTCAGTAATACACATGAATAACAATATAATCTTCAGTAAGTAGCATTGCTCTCTTGACAACACCATAAATCATTTAATACAATGCTATAATTCAACCATTCAACAAATTCAACAGTTTCAGTATAGTTCCAAATTTAACAGTTTCTATTATAGTCCAAATTCAACAGAGCTTGATTAAAAAGCAACTGTTCTCTAACCAAGACCTGAGCTGTTCTAGACTAATCTGCAGGCTTTGAAAAATCCCTTGTGAGTTCTGACCAGAAGTAATACCTGAATATCCTTCGGTGGGATCTGTGGGAGAGGGTGGTCTAACTCTGTTTCAGGATCTGTCTCTGACTTTCCTCAGGAAACTCCTCCAAATTCTGTTTCCGGGCCACTGGATCATCTCAGGGAATTCCTTGTCTTCTATAGACTTAAATCAATCCTCTGAATAGCCACTGGGAGAGCTCGTTTCCTGCTTGAATGATATCTGTCTATGTTCAGAAGGTCTTGGATTGTTCCAGGGAGAATATCGCTGTTCTGTCCAGGACAACTTTGCATAACCTCAATCTCAGAGCCCTGTTCTACCTCAGGAGTTTGGTCAAGAATTTGCCTCAGTGTGGGAGCCGACCTGGACCTCAGGAAGGCTGAAGTGCCTCAGGGCTGCTCAATGTGTATAGCGAAATACCCTCTGCAATTCTGCCCAGAAGACTTTGCTTGATACAGAGAAGAAACTCCAAAAATGATCCTAAACAGTTCCACAAAAATGCTTGACCTTCCAACCAACTTTGATGCCTCTCTGCTAGGTAGTTTTCCTGCTTTTCCAGAACAGAACAAAAGAAGAAAAAAGGGGGAATTTACTAAGTAGGGTGGAGTCTTTCACCACTGAAATTAGTAGGAAAAAAGGGGTCTTGAAATCCTCAGAGCCACAGATCAGAAAAACAGATGTATTTGATCCAATGTTCGATGATGCCAATTTGATTTCCATTTTCTTCTATTTATAGATTTCTCCATGGGGTCCCAAATGTGAGGGGTTGTGAGTGCGCCCCCAATTTTGGGTGTTTTTGCCCCAGCCAACCCAACTTTTGCACAACGTTAACCCAACATTGGAAAAATTGGGTTTTACCCTTTTATCAAGACTATAGGCTATGGGGTCGGATGTTGAAAATGTAGCAAGTTAAGGTCTTTTGGCTTGTGCCTTAGCCAGTGAAGACCGCAAATTTGTCTTTCTCTTAGCATGAGTGTGAGCTCATGAGATAGACTTCAGTTACGGTGAGTTTATTTCCAGTTTACTGGAATGATCATCAAGATTGCATGCATAGAGTTGGAGCTTCAATTACATGGAGTCTTCTTCAGTTTGACTACAGAACAAGGTGGCAGTTACAAGTTCAGTTAGAACAAGTTAGTCTTTAGTGTTGATTGGAGAGAGAACGAGTTAAGACTCCAAGTGTTGATTGGAGAGAGGACGAGTAGAACTCTCAGTTAACTCACAATCAGAACTCGAACTTCTAAATTGATCTTGGTCTTCTTACACGCTCAAATTTTATCTATAGAGGACAATGAAGGTCCATAATTCACGAGTTTGTGACATCATTCTTTGTGTGTGTGTGCACAGAATTGAGGAGCTTGTGCGCTAAGATTTAGGAGCACAAGTGTGGTAAGAAATAGGGCCTCTAGTGCGCTAAGAAATAGGGCTCAAGTGCATTAGGAAATAGGAGGCCTAGTGCGCTAGGAAATAGGGGCTTGATGTGCGCAAGGATATAGGTGAAGTGCACAAGGATTGTGGAGCACAGGATCAAGGATTCTTAGGGCAAGTCAAGGCTATTTAGCAAGAGAACAAGTGTGTTCTCATAGACAGATTGCTAGCTGCAGAAAGTAGCGTGAATGTAATAGATCCAATTGCTCAAGAACAATCAATAAAATACCACAACAAAGAAAGCAGGTTCTCTCTTTTCGGTTTCCTGGGTAAACAAGTGTGTCAATTTGTGTGAATGTGTTTCTATCTCTCAATTATTTTGTGCTGCTTATAGATTGTTAAGAAACTTTGTACCTTGGTGAAAGTAAATTTGGTTTCAGTTTTCAGTTGCCTTGTTTTCAGTAATTCATCTAAGTAGTTGCAGAGTTTCAAGGAAATTTAACATGGTATCAGAGTAGAGTTCAACATAAAGACCAACACCAAATTGATTAGTCAGTGAAGAGCACAATTCGGTTTGAAGTCTCGTGCTAGAGTTTTTGAAGGGCAGTTTTTGGATAGCAGGATGTTGTTCTAAGGACTAAGGGAAGATCATTGTTTAGAGGGAGCCTCTAACTTCTACTCATGGAGGGAGCGGATCTCAGTGGTGTTGGAAGATAATGGGGTGCTAGAATTTGCGAAGAATCAAATAGTTCCACCTCAAGATGCCCAATAGTTGATCTAGCATAACAAGAATGACACCAAGGCCAGGAGGATCATTCTTGAGGGGGTCAAAGACCATATTGTCCCTCATCTCCATGGGAAGAAGACAACATACGAGATGTGGAAAGTCATCTTGGATCTGTATCAGGGTTCCAGTGATGTCAGGAAGCTTGCTTTGAAGGACAAGCTAAGAAATATCCGGATGAGCAAAGGAGAGCCCATCATTATGTATCTTTCCAAGTTCACCCAGGTTCGAGATGAGCTAGCTAGAGTGGGTGATACTGTAGCAAACAATGACCTTGTGAGTCTTGCGCTTCTGGGACTTCATAAGTCTTGGGAGAATTTCCAGGATGCAATCAGTGGCAGAGAGAATCTTCCCAATTGGGAAAGGCTATGGTCAGACTACGTCCAAGAAGAAATCCAAAGAGGGATGAGAGCTGGAAGATCAACAAAGATAGAGGACAGGGATAAATTTTCCCTAATAGGCAAAGGCAACAAAGCCGAGGAAGGTGTGAGTCCAGTCAGAAGGGCGAGAAGAAGAAGGAAGGTCTAAGCAAGATCAAATGCTTCCTTTGCCACGAGTTCGGGCACTATGCCACTAAGTGCACTAACCAAAAGAAGGGGTCTAGTAAGGGTCATGTGGCTGCGTCAGTTAAGGGATGCGTTTTCTTCTTAGTTCGAAAAGTATTTTTCATTGATAGCTTGCATGACAAGCTTAGTAGTCAGCAACGCATGTTACATTGATTTTGGAGCATCCTTCCACATGGCCGGGAACAAGGAGTATTTCAGCTAGCTGAAGTAGAAGGACATGCAGTTTCACATTGAGATAGGAGATGATGGCAAGTACCTAACCAAGGGAGTTGGTACTATCAGTTTTGAGAGGGAGTTTGGTAGCTCTCTCCATCTCTAGGATGTCCTCTATGTTCTAGCCTCCAGGCCTTAAGAAGAACCTTGTTTCAGTGGCTACCCTAGAGGACAAGGGTTATGATGTCATCTTCAGCAGAGGTAAGGCTTACCTCAAGCACTTAGATTTTGGATGCAGAATCTCTATAGGTTGCAGGTTGAGACATGAACAACCTTGCATAGTAAGGCAGGAAGTGCGCAGAGCAGATACGCAAGGGAACTTTGGCACAAATGCATGGGGCATTTACATCATGGGGTGTTGAAGATCCTTCAGCAAATAGCCACAGGACTACCACAATGCACATTTGACCAACATGATGTGTGCGAGGGGTGCACACTTGGTGTATGCCAAGTCATCTTTTAAGGGCAGAGACAACAAAGCCAAAGGGATTTTGGAGTTGGTACATTCAGACGTTTGTGGGCCATTTATGTCACTTTCATAGATGACTATTCTTGGAAAACATGGATCTTCTTTATGAAGAAGAAGGAGGAGGTCTTTTCCAAGTTCATGGAGTTTAAGGCATTGGTAGAAAACCTAATCGGGAAGAAGATCAAAGCATTGAAGAGTGATAATGGTGGGGAATATGTCTCCAATGCTTTTAGGGACGCGTGCGCCAAGGAGGGCATTAGGAGAGAGTTGACAACACTCAATAGCCTTTAGTAGAATGGAGTGGCTGAGAGGAAGAACCGTAGTATAGTTGGAGCGGCCAAGGCCATGTTACATGATCAGGGGTTGCCTATGTTCTTGTGGGCAGAGGCACGCAACACTGCAGTATTTCTGCAAAATACGAGTCCACACAGGGTGCTTGGACGAGTTACACCAGAGGAGGCTTTCATAGGCAAGAAGCTTGATGTTTCTCACTTCTGCATCTTTGGCACAAAAGTTTACTGCCATGTGGCTAAAGACAACAGGAAGAAGCTAGAGCCCACAACTAAAAGGGAATTTTCATGGGTTACAGTCATACATCTCTAGTGTACAGGGTGTATATACCATCACTCAAGAAGACAATTATCAAGCTGGATGTGAGGATTGAGGAGGACAGAGCTCTGAGGGATTCCTTGGAGCGAGAGCAAGTTGGAGTACATGAGGAGGAGCTCCCAAGCAGGAACCTCAACCAAGATCACATATTGAGTCTCAGCCAGGTGGCAAGAGGGCCTCACAACAAGATTACCAGGAGTCATTGTAGGATGAGGGGGAGAGGCCAGGACGAGTGGAGGCAACCACTTAGTTAGTGACTCCTTGCACAGGGAGGAAGAGACCTAAGTGGGTCAAGAGGTTGATATAGGAGGCCCAGGAGCAAGTTGAGACTCCTAGCTCTATGTTCAGGCAGAGCAAGTAGCCACAAAGGTACACTGGATATATGGCATTGATGACTGAGTTGTTGGACATAGAGCCTTCTTGTTATGAGGAGGCAACCTCTCAGTAGGTTTGGTGGGATGCCATGGTGGAGGAATATTCCTCCATCATGAAGAACGATGTCTAGGAGATTGTGCCACGACCAGAGGGCAAATCAGTAGTAGGCTCACGCTAGGTGTACAAGGTGAAGCATGGAGCAGATGGGAGTGTGGAGAAGTACAAGGCCAAGTTTGTGGCCAAGGGCTTCTCACAGGTTGAGGGCATCGACTATGATGAGATGTTTGCCCTAGTGGCTCATTATTCATCCATCAAGATGATTCTGGCACTTGTAGCTCAGATGGGGTGGAAGATCCACCAGATGGATGTGAAGACAACATTCCTCAATGGAGTGGTTGAGGAAGAGATTTATATGGAGCAGCTAGAGGGGTTTGAGACTTTCAGCAAAGACACTCATGTCTGTTTGCTGAAGAGAGCTCTTTATGGGCTCAAACAGGCTTTGAGAGCATGGTACACTCACATTGATAACTACCTTCGAGGATTAGGCTTCACTAAGAGTGAGGTGGATGCCAACTTGTACTACATCATGGTTGGAGGGCTTCTGCTCATTCTAGTGCTCTATGTTGACGATCTTATATTGACTGGAGCAGACAACTTGATCCAGGATTGCAAGGCAGATCTTGCAAGAGAGTTTGAGATGAAGGATGGGCTTATGCACTATTTCCTTGGGCTAGAGGTATGGCAGGGTGATGGGGAAATCTTCTTGGGGCAGGGGAAGTACACTATAGAGATCCTCAGGAGGTTTCATATGCAGGATTGCAGGCCCATGACCACGCCTCTAGTCACAAACTGGAGGAAGGTGGATGCTAGTAGAGGCCACATTATACAAGCAATTCATCATGTCGTTGATATACTTAGTTAACACACAACTTGACATATGTTTTGCAGTGAACCAATTGAGCCAGTTCATTATGGAGTTGACCAGAGTTCACTGGGTATGCGAAGCATGTTGTGAGGTATCTTAGAGGCACGACAAATAATGGATTATGGTACAAACAGGTTGATGGAGTGAGGCTTGAGGGCTTCATAGATGCAGATTGGGTAGGGAGCTCCATAGATCGAAATAGTACTTCAGGTTGCGTCTTCAACATTGGGTCAACAATTGTTCCCTGGTTGAACAGATCAGTTGCACTCAGTTTAGCAGAGGCTGAGTACATGGTTGCCAGTTTGGTAGTGTGTGAAGCTATCTGGATGAGGAAGTTGCTTGTAGGATTTTTTAAGCAGGGGATGGAGCCCACTGTGATACATTGTGAGAATCATAGTTGCATTAAGCTCTCTGAGAATCTAGTGTTTCATGATCGCTCCAAGCATATCGAGATCAGGTATCATCATCTCAAGGACTGTATACAAAAAGGGATAGTGAAGCTACCGTACATTCCAACAGAGAAGCAAACAACATATATCTTGACTAAGGCATTGGAAAGAGGCAATTTTGTCTATTTTAGAGATAAGTTGGGAATTGTACAAAATCCCTACCTCGCTAAGAGGGAGTGTTGAAAATGTGGCGAGTGAAGGTCTTTTGTCTTGTGCCTTAGCCAACGAAGACCAAGAATTTGTCTTCCTCTCAGCATGAGTGCGAGCTCATGAGATAGACTTCAATTACGGTGAGTTTATTTCCAGTTTATTGGAATGGTCATCAAGATTGCATGCGTAGAGTTGGAGATTTAGTTACGTGGAGTTTTCTTCAGTTTGACTACGGAACGAGGTGGCAGTTACAAGTTCAATTAGAACAAGTTAGTCTTCAGTGTTGATTGGAGAGAGAACGAGTTAAGACTCCAAATGTTGGTTGGAGAGAGGATGTGTAGAACTCTCAATTAACTCACAATTAGAACTCAAACTTCTAAATTGAACTAGGCCTTCTTGCATGCTCAAATTTTATCTATAAAGAGGAGGACAAAGGCACATAATTCATGAGTTTGTGAGATCATTCTTTGTGTGTGTGTGTAGAATTGAGGAGCTTGTGCGCTAAGATTTAGGAGCACAAGTGTGCTAAGAAATAGGGCCTCTAGTGTGCTAAGTGTTAGCCCTGAGGTGCAGTGCTGACTTTTTGAAGGTCAACGGGAAAATTCGGTTTGCTTTGCTGTTCGTAAAAGGGGACCCACATGGGCCATTTCCTACTCCTTACTTTAATCCGCTCCCACTTTACCCTTTCTCTTCCCTAACTTAACCTTCGCGCCCCAACAAATTCCTCTTTGGGCTTAGCTCCAAGCGCAATAGCCAAAATCCCCATAAAACCTCACCCATATGCCTTACGCGCCTATAGCACATTTCCCAAAGACATCTCGTACCTTCACCGCATCTTCATCGTTGATCTTTCCCTGCCAATCCAACAGTCCATGTCCCATCCGATACACCAACTTGTCCGACACTCCTTCGCCTTTATCACCCCCGCCAGATCTAACGGTCAGCGCCCATATCGCGCGAACAACAAGGGCGAAAAGTACATCGGGCGGTTTTTCTCTCCCCTCCGCTGCTACGTGTCGTCCACTGAATGGCATCGGGCGAGCTTTGACACTTACCATTTACTGCTCGATGCCCGCCCGATAAAAACCATTACCACTCAAATTAAACCACCTCGCACATTACCGTCCGCCACCTCCGCCGCCCGATAACCGTCTGATCCGCCTGCCTGAAGATCCAACGGCCCATACATATTCCGCTCACGTCATGACCACTAGCCTCCAAAAACGATCTCCGCCGCACATCTCCCTTGATCCGATGGCCACCATGCACGATCACTCACCATTGTTCATCTGCCCATGCACTCCATACCCCACGTCCTGTCTACTACACGAAGAAGAAGATGGCCGACTCTGTTAGTCTGGCGACAGTCTGACCATGAAACCGAATTAAAAGAAGAGCATGGCCGGGGGAGAAAAGGACACAACACGACTCAGCAACCGAATTAAATAGTTATGGAACTCCACCGCCATGATTAATCCGACCGCCTGGAGGACAGCACAGTACCAGAACTGATCAGGTTTTCGTAGTGGAGAAAGCAACTCCGTTCAAAGACGCTATCAGACAGTTAATGGTAGTTGGTGGTCAATTAAGACCCTCCTTCCCGAAACAGCTAAGAGCCATTGTAATGATAGATTATAAATAGCCAGAAGAAAGATGTAATTAGGGTTGGCAATTGTTTTTCAGTTCAACTTTTGGAGACTGTAGATATTCTGTAACTTGCAGCGTCTCATCTTCATTTTCAGCAATGCAAGCTTCTTTTGCTGTTAATTGCTCAATGCCCATTTCTCCTCTGTTCTAAGCTTGTGCTTGAAGTGTTGTATTCATGATTTCTTCTACGTCTAATACTAGATAACTGTCATCTTATCTCTGGATTAGACAATTGAATGTATCGGTGCATAGGTCACCAGGTTTCTTCTGTATCTAATGCAAGATAACTGTCATCTTATCTTTGCATTGATAGATTTGATTTGCAAGTTTCTTTACTAGTTGCAGCTGGCCATCATACATTTTGTATGCATATGCTGGTGTGGTTAGTATTTTTCGTCTATTCATCTAATTCCCAAATTGTTGAGCATTGGTGGTCTAAAGCATTGTAGTCTGAGGGTGTTCATGCATGTCTAGAGTGAAAACAGAGTAGAAGTGGTTATCTGGCTTGAACCAAACGATCACCCATCCCAATAAGTTCCTAGAACCATATCGAAGATTATATGTTACCAGGCATCTCTGAGTTACAACCTAGGAGAGTTTCTTGGAGCCCTAACATAATTGGCGCCGCTGCCGGGGAGAGGAGATTGAAGCTTAGCTTCCCTGGGAGACGACACGGATCCAACTTTGATGATAGATAAAGTCTGGACACATTTTTGGTTGTAATCATCTATCTGGCGACTCTACCAGAGGCCGAAACTCTTGGCGACTTCACATCACAGCTCTGGCTCAGTTTGTGAGGCACACTCGGAGGAATCCTCAGAAATCACCAGTTGACCCAGTACTTGACCTTGAGAAAATTATCAAGGAAAGAAAGACATCACAAAAGGGAACATCAAGATCAGGTAAACCTAAACAATCTTATGCATCTCTGCAAGAAAGGCTTGTAACAGAGCACATACATATTGAGAATATAGCCTCTAGTACGAGCAGTGAAGAGAAATTTTCAGAGATTCATAGAGCTCCTTATTCTTTAGGTCCTCCTTTGGATTTCATCCTAAAGGAAACCTCGCCTGCTGTCCATCATATTCCTTTAACCTTGTCAGTCATTTCTCAAATCCCTACCTTTCAGACTGCTAGCACTCTTTCATCTACCCCAGTCATGGCAGGCCCACAAGCACCCACCAAAATGGAAAGAATCATAGCTGCTAGGTATGGGCCCTTGGTATTGCCTACTCCTTGCCTACTCCTTTGAATGCCATGCCTGTAGGAGAATATCAGAAGTACATGCCTAAGTTCACTGGGACAAAAGGAGTCACAGCAGAGGAATATCTTGAGTCATTCTATAGCTATGCTGATAACCTAGATATTGGTGAAGATGATGTATGGATGAGAGTATTCGTCCAAAGCCTAGATGGAGAGGCTAGAAAATGGTTAAGAGAATTAACCCCTAGGTCTATAACAGACATTGAGGCCTTAGATGATGTGTTCCTAAAGCATTGGGGGATAAAAAAAGATCTGCTCTATTATCATACTGAGTTTGGCAACCTAAAAAGGGAAAATGGGGAGTCATTGTCCGATTTCAACAAAAGGTTCAACCACATGTATAGCAAGATACTAGCTGAAGTGAAACCTACTCCCACTTCTGCCAAGCTCACCTATGCCAATGCTTTTGATTCTGACTTCTGCCTGCTATTGAGAGAAAGAAGATGTGCTTCTCTGGCTGAGATGCAGGATGCAGCCTTGGAGGTAGAATCTAACATCATGGCTGCAAAGAAACTCAAAGGACATGCTGATCGAAGAAGACAGAGGGGTGAATCTTCTTCATCTTCAGACCCCAAGATAGACAAAATGACCAAGATGATAGAGTCATTGGCCTCTGAAATCTCCAAGCTGAAGGTTGAGCAGCATTCGGGGAAAGGAAGGGGTCCTAATACATTTGCTCCTAGAAACCTAAATCCATATAGGAGAGCAAATGAACAATTGCAGATCATGCAAAGGGGAAAAGAGGCCAGTGAAGAACAGAAGGTGAAGACTCCTTTCCAGAACGCAGTCATGGAGGAGGAGAAGTTCGATGAGGAGGATGAGATCCACTGCATGGAAGACGAAGGCAATGCTTCCTTTTTGACATTAGTTGCCTATGAGGAGTCATTACTCAAGGACCAGCCCAACCAAGGATGGGACAGAGAAGTTGTTCTGCAAATTGAAGATCAACATATAACCTGAGGTCAAGGATGAGTAGTGGCAAAGAAAGCCCTGTCCAAAGAGCTGCTATCCCCACAGAGCAGCAGATTAGCAAGCAAAAGCGACCAACAGCTGATCCCAACATCCTCAAAGCACCAGCTCAAGAGGTAAGAGGTCCTGACAAGTCCCCTTCCCCTTTCAGTTTTGAATCAGAAGTTTAGAAGTTGAAAATATCTGTACCTCTGATAGAACTGGTAAAGAATGAGGCCTTTAAAAAACCCATCCTTGATGCCCTTGAGCTCAAAGCCACATAAGCATCAAATGACTTTGTCAATTTGCAAGATGACAAGCCTGCAGTTGTCCTTAGCCCAATCACTGAACCTACTGATGACAGTTCCCCATCATTTTATGTATCCTTGACCATTCATGACAAAATCCTTTACAATTGCCTACTGGACACAGGCGCCAGTCATAACGTAATGCCCAAGGCTGTCATGGATGAGTTAGGCCTTGATATCACCAGAACTTATCATGACTTTTTCTCTTTCGATTCCAGAAAAGTGAAATGTCTAGGGTTGATCAAAGACTTGGCCATCACCTCATCTCAGCTGCCCATGAAGAGCATGATGATGGATATTGTTGTAGCTGATGTGCTCCCTAAGTTTGGCATGCTACTTTCCAGAGGATGGATTAAGAGGTTGGGTGGGACATTGCAAAATGACCTGTTCTATGCCACTGTCCCGGTTTTTGGGGGAGAAAACAGAAGGTTGTACAGGGAAGCCCAGCTGGCATATATCATCAGTGACGAAAAGAATCCCGCTAATCATCCCATTTATGCTGTGGACACTGATTTTGGAGCATGTATTCTCCAAATTGAAGAATCCCAGCTAGCCTCAGTGCAGCTCAAGAAACTAGTATGCCAGGTCAGGGAGAAGGAAGGGCCATAGAGTTGGGATATGTTCTTTGATGGAGCTTGCTCTAGGGAAGCTGCAGGAGCAGATGTAGTGATGGTATCCCCAACACAGGAATGCATACATCTGTCTTTCAAGCTGACTTTTCAGGTAACCAACAATATAGCAGAATATGAGGCTTTGATATTGGGCTTAAATGCTGCTAAAGAAATGGGAATCAAAGACATAAGGGTGTTTGGAGATGCCGATCTCATTATTCAACAAGTAAACAAAACGTTCCAAGCAAAGCACCCCAGGCTGAAAGCATACAAAGATGAGGTATGGAGGCTCAAAGATTCTTTTAGTAGCTTTTGTATCTCGTATATTCCTAGAGTCAAAAATCAACTTGCTGATTCCCTCGCTGTGTCTGCTAGCATGTTCATCCCTCCCATGCCCCCTAAATTGGCTTATGAAGTTCAGGTAAAATACAGACCATCTCTGCCCGATAATGTCAAATACTGGAAAGTTTTTGAGGATGATGATGAAGTCAATAGGTTTTTGCAAGTCATTGATGAATTCTCTGAAATGCAAATTGATCAAGAGAATGAAGCCATGGAGGAATGTCACCAGTCTCAGCTAAGAAACAAAATTGGCCAAGACAACATTGTACAATTGCCTAGTAACCATATACCTAAAGGGTTGGTGCCTTTAGAGAAGCTGTTTGACCATAATGATGTACCCTATAAGACTGCCCAAAAAGAAAATAAGTCTGCAGTCCATAGGCATAACATAGGGAGCCCAGATCATCCAAAGTATATAAATCTGTCCACCCACTTGTCTACTGCCCAAAGTTTTGAATATTGCACCCTAATGAAGCAATTTGCCAATGTCTTTGCCTGGGAATACAATGACCTTAAGACTTATGACAAAAACATCATTCAACATAAGATCCCACTGGAGAAAGACACCATCCCTTTCAAGCAGAAGCTGAGACCCATAAACCCTCTGCTACTTCCTTTGATTGAAAAGGAAATTAAGAAATTGTTGGTTGCCAAGATCATAGTTCCCCTGAGGTATTCGAAGTGGGTAGCCAACTTGGTAGTTGTGAGGAAGAAAAGTGGGGAAATCACGCTGTGTGTTGACTTCAGGAACCTGAACAAATGCTCTAAGAAAGACAACTATCCCCTGCCTAAGATGGAACATTTGCTGCAAAAGGTTTCAGGGGCTAGAAGGCAAACTTTTAAGGCACATTGTTTCTACTACAGGCGTCAGGATCGACCCAGAAAGAGTCAAAGCAATACAGACATTGTCTATTCCAAGGTCAAAGGAGGACATTCAATCCTTTTTGGGTAAGAGTCATGTCTTTCTTGGATCGGTTTTCAGGGTATAACCAAGTTGCTGTACATCCAGAGGACTAAGAAAAGACTGCCTTCACCACTTCTTGGGGCACTTTTATGTACTCCAAGATGCCTTTTGGATTGATGAATGCTGGGGCCACCTTTCAGAGGGCCATGGATATAGCTTTTGTGGGAGAAAATGACAAGTTTGTTTTGATTTGCCTTGACGATATAACAGTTTACTCCAACAGTCATTAGGATCACTTGCAGCATCTGAAGAAGGTGTTTTTGAAGTGCAGAAAGTTTGGGATTTCAGTAAATCCCAAGAAGTCACAGTTTGCTCTGGATGAAGGCAAACTTTTAGGGCACATTGTTTCTACTACAGGCGTCAGGATCGACCCAGAAAGAGTCAAAGCAATACAGACATTGTCTATTCCAAGGTCAAAGAAGGACATTCAATCCTTTTTGGGTAAGATAAACTTTGTAAGGAGGTTTATTCCCAATTTTGCAGAATTAGTGAAACATATCACCTCCATGCTGAAAAGGGATCAGAGATTAAATGGACCGATGCAGCAAGAAAATCTTTTGAAGCCATCAAAAGAGCTATTATGGAAGCTCCCACTCTGATTAGCCCGGACTATAACAAGGAGTTCCATATCTTCTCTTTTGCTTCCTGTGACACCCTTGCAACAGTCTTGTTGCAGAAGGATGATGAAGGTACAAAGCACCCAGTGGCCTTTTTCAGCAAAACTTTAAGGGATGCTGAATTAAGATATGACATTATTGAAAAACAGGCTTATGCTCTTATTAAGTCTTTAAAGGCATTCCGAATCTACATTTTGCACTCCAAGGTGATTGCCTATGTACCCTCTACCTCAGTAAAGGATGTCCTAACACAACCAGATGTTGATGGAAGAAGGGCTAAATGGATTGCAAAGCTCATTGAGTTCAACATAGAATTGAAGCCCACCAAGCTTGTTAAAGGCCAGGGTCTTGCTTGGCTGACGACTGAAGAAAATTGCATAGTGCTGGACATAAATTGCATGGGTGCAGATTCAGAAGTCGAACAAGCAGAGGAGGCAACAAAAGAACGAAGGCAGAACCAGTCTTTGGCTGAAAATCTGGCTTCTTGTGAATGGTATTCTAGAATAGCTCACTTCCTGCTGAAGCTAGAAATCCCTCTAGGGCTTAGCTCAAGTCAAGCCAGAACCATCAAGCTCAGAGCAACCAAGTTTTGTATTATTAAGAACTTGCTTTATTGGAGGGACCCATCTGGAATCCTCTTGAGATGTCTAGACAAAGAGCAATCTGTGGAAGTCATGCACCAATTCCATTCTAGCATCTGTGGAGGACATCATTATTGGAAAACCACAACCCACAAGATCTTGAGAGCTGGATATTATTGGCCCACTCTATTCTCTGATGTGTTTTCATTTGTGAAATCTTGTGACAAGTGCCAGAGGTTTGCAGGAAGGCAACAGCTGAAATCTTTGCCCCTGAAGCCAATACATACCAGTGGCCCTTTCCAGCAGTGGGGTTTGGATTTCATAGGGGAGATTAATCCACATTCTAGTGGCCAGCATAGATGGATTTTAGTAGCCATTGATTATTTTACCAAATGGATTGAGGCCATCCCCACTAAGAAAGTTGATCACCAGGTTGTCATGAAATTTTTGACAGAAAACATTTTCACCAGGTTTGGTTGCCCAAACAAATTGGTTACAGACAATGCAGCAGCTTTCAGGGCGAAGGAATTGGTGGACATGTGTGACTCAGTGGGCATTAAACTAGTGCATTCCACCTCATATTATCCTCAGGGTAATGGCCTAGCAGAATCATCCAATAAAAGCCTAGTAAGGATAATCAAAACGCTGCTGGAGGACAACAAGTAGAGTTGGGATTCCAAACTACAGTTTGCATTGTGGGCTGACAGGGTCACCACCAAGAAGTCCACAGGGAACTCTCCATTCAAGCTGGTATATGGCACTGAGGCTGTTTTCCCAATCCAATTGATCCTCCCTGTAGCCAAATTCTTGTAAGAAGAGCAGAACAAGGAAAGTGACATGGCAAGGAGGATGAGTGACTTGGCTGAAGTTCATCAGGCCAGAGATCAACTGATTGAGAGGTCTGCAATACATCAAAGAAAAATCAAGGAAGCTTTTGACAGAAAGGCAAAGATGGACAATCTTCAGGTTAGTGACTGGGTCCTCAAATGGGATGCACTGAAGGAAAAGAAAGGCAATCATGGTAAATTTGATGCTCTATGGATAGGGCCATTTGTCATTTCTCAGGTCCAAGGAAACAATACTTTCATGCTGCAAAGTTTGGAAGGAGAAACTGTTTTTGATGGCCCAGTCAATGGGCAGTTTTTGAAAGTTTATTTTGTTTAAGGCTTTTAGGCCTTAGTATTGTAAATATGTTATTTTTCAAAGTTTTAGTGTAGGCTTAGTAGACTCCATGCCCAATGGAATACTAGGTAATATTTCAGATCTTGTTTTTCATGTAAAAGGCAGTGGTCTATGGTTCTTGAAACCTCATAGGGAGGCTTTCATCCCCAGAAGGAGCCAGTGTTAGCTGTGAGGTGCAGTGCTGACTTTTTGAAGGTCAACGGGAAAATTCGGTCTGCTTTGCTGTTCGTAAAAGGGGACCTACACGGGCCATTTCCTACTCCTTACCTTAATTTGCTCCCACTTTACCCTTTCTCTTCCCTAACTTAACCTTCGTGCCTTGACAAATTCCTCTTTGGCCTTAGCCCCAAGCGTAATAGCCAAAATCCCCATAAAATCTCACCCATATGCCTTACGCGCCTATAGCACATTTCTCGAAGACATCTCGTACCTTCACCGCATCTTCACCGTTGATCTTTCCCCACCAATCCAACGGTCCATGTCCCATCCGATACACCAACTTGTCCGACACTCCTTCGCCGTTAGATCACCCCCGCCAGATCTAACGGTCAACGCCCATATCGCGCGGACAACAAGCGCGAAAAGTACCTGCCCGATGAAGGCGGTTTTTCTCTCCCCTCCACCGCTACGTGTCGTCCACTGAATGGCATCGGGTGAGCTTTGACACTTACCGTTTACCGCTCGATAAAAACCATTATCACTCAAACTAAACCACCCCGCACGTTACCGTCCGCGCATCTCCGCTGCCCGATAATCTTTCGATCCGCTTGCCTGAAGATCAACGGCTCAGACATATTCCGCTCACGTCATGACCGCTAGCCTCCAAAAACGATCTCCGCCGCACATCTCCCTTGATCTGACGGCCACAATGCACGATCACTCACCACCATTCATCTGCGCATGCACTCTATACCCCCCGTCCTGTCTGCTACACGAAGAAGAAGATGGCCGACTTTGTCAGTCTGGCGATAATCTGACCATGAAACTGAATTAAAAGAAGAGCATGGCCCGGGGAGAAAAGGACACAACACGACTCAACAACCAAATTAAACAGTCATGGAACTCCACCGCCATGATCAATCCGATCGCCTAGAGGATAGCACGGTACCAGAATTGATCAGGTTTTCGTAGTGGAGAAAGCAACTCCGTTCAAAGACGCTATCAGACAGTTAATGGTAGTTGGTGGTCAATTAAGACCTTCCATCCCTAAACGGCTAAGAGCCATTGTAATGATAGATTATAAATAGCCAGAAGAAAGATGTAATCAAGGTTGGCAATTGTGTTTCGGTTCAACTTTTGGAGACTGTAGATATTTTGTAACTTGCAGCGTCTCATCTTCATTTTCAGCAATGCAAGCTTCTTTTGCTGTTAATTGCTCAATGCCCATTTCTCCTATGTTCTAAGCTTGTGCCTGAAGTGTTGTATTCATGATTTCTTCTACGTCTAATACTAGATAACTGTCATCTTATCTCTGGATTAGACAATTGAATGTATCAGTGAGTAGGTCACTCAGGTTTCTTCTGTATCTAATGCAAGATAACTGTCATCTTATCTCTGCATTGATAGATTTGATTTGCAAGTTTCTTTACTAGTTGCAGCTGGCCATCATACATTCTGTATGCATCTGCTGGTGTGGTTAGTATTCTTCGTCTATTCACCAAATTCCCAAATGGTTGAGCATTAGTGGTCTAAAGCCTTGTAGTCTGAGGGTGTTCATGCATGTCTGGAGTGAAAACAGAGTAGAAGTGGTTATCTGGCTTCAACCAAACCATCACCCATCCCAATATGTTCCTAGAACCATATTGAAGATTATATGTTACTAGGCATCTCTGAGCTACAACCTAGGAGAGTTTCCTGGAGCCCTAACACTAAGAAATAGGGCTCAAGTGTGCTAGGAAATAGGAGGCCTAGTGTGCTAGGAAATAGGGGCCTGATGTGCGCAAGGATTGAGGGCAAGTGCACTAGGATTGTGGAGCACAGGATCAAGGATTCTCAAGTCAAGTCAAGGCTATTCAGCAAGAGAACAAGTGTGTTTTTAGAGACAGATTGCTAGTTGTAGAAAGTAACGTGAATGTAATAGATCCAATTGCTCAAGAACAATCAATAAAATACTATAACAAAGAATGCAAGTTTTACCTTTTGGGTTTCTTGGGTAAACAAGTGTGTCAATTTGTGTGAATGTGTTTTTATCTCTCGATTATTTTCTGCTGCTTATAGATTGTTCAGAAACTTTGTATCTTGGTAAAAGAAATTTTGGTTTCAGTTTTTAGTTTGCCTTGTTTTTAGTAATTAGTCCAAGTAGTTGCGGGGTTTCAAGGAAATTTAACATCAGATTAACTATTTTGTCCTCCTCAACCCATCAATTTGGAGAGGACATTATAGTTCCCCCTTCTCGAAATTGCTTGCCCTCAAGCAATTGTAAATTCGGGTGCTGTAAAATTCGTTCTCCTTCTCATGTGGCATCTTTTTTTGGTAGGTCTTTCCATATAATAAGATTCTTTGGAATTACTCTGCCCCTTAGTTTCTTTTCTCATACTGCCATGATTGCTTTTGGGATTAGCTCCAGTCGTGTCTCTTCATCTAAAGGGGTAGTTCGATAGAAGTAGTGACCTGTTGCCTAACAAGCTTCTTGAGACATGATACATGGAAGATGCTATGAATTTTGCTCTCCTTTGGTAGTTTAACTCATACGCGACTTCACCGACCTTTCAGAGAACTTTGTAAGGTCCATAAAATGTTGGCTTCAGATTTTCTGCACTGCTGTCCCTGAGTGTAGATTGCCTATATGGTTACAATCTCAAGGAACGAGTCTCTTACCTCAAAGCTGCATTCTTTTCGGTGCTAGTTTGCATACATCTTTTGCCAATTTTGGGCAACCTGCATGTTTTCTTTGAATATCCTGAGAATGTCCAGAGCCCAGACTTTCTTGTATCCAGTCTTTAGCTAATGGTGCCTTACTATCTCCAAAAACCATGTTGATAAAAGACGCTGCATCATAATCGTATAGTGCTCTGAAAGGTGTCATCCCAATAGACAAATGATAAGTGGTGTTGTAACAATGTTCCCCGAGGTACGACCATTTGATGCATGCTTTTTGTTGACTCGTCACGTAGTTACGTAAGTATCCCTCAATCCACTTATTCACGATCTAAGTCTGACCATCTGTTTGTGGGTGGTAGCTAGTGCTAGGGGCTAATTCTGTTCCCACTAGCCTGAAGATTTCTTGCCAAAATTCACCAATAGATCTGCTATCCCGATCACTGATCACATTTTTATGTAGTCCATGGAGTCTAAAGGCTTTTTTGAAGAACAACTTTGCTACTTGCTTGGTTGAGTAATCGGTTGGAATGGAAAAAAATTATGCAAGTTTAGTCAACTTGTCAACCACTATGTAGATGCAATCTTTTCCTTGTGCTTTGGGTAATCCTGTGGTGAAGTCTATCAAGATGCTCTCCCATTTTTGCTTTGGAATTGGTAGAGGTTGGAGCAAACCTGTGGGATGTGTGTGCTCAACCTTATTTTGTTGACATGTTACGCATTCCTTGATGTATTTTAGTACATCATCTTTGAGACCTTTCCATGAAAACCGCTCCTTGATCTGTCGATAAGTTTTGAAGAACCCTTGATGCCTTGCTAATGGTATGTCATGCATAGACTTCAAGATTTTCTCCTTGAGCGTGGATTCAGGGACCAAATATATCCTGTCTTTATAGAAAATAATATCATTGATTATATTGTACCTATCATCTTGAATGAGCCCATCCATCAGGGCACAGGTAAACTTGTTTTTGGAGTATTCCACTGTGAGGAGAGCCTTGCAGTCTTCTATGAGTTCTACGAGGGAACATGCTATAGTCTTCTGTGAGTTCTATGAGGGAACATGCTGCATCGACCACAACATTCTTTTTACTCTTTACATATTCAATATCAAAATCATAAGCTTGGACCTTACTTACCCACTTCTGTTGTCTCTTGTTTAGGTCTTTTTGCTCCAAGAAATGTCGTAAGTTGTTGTGGTTTATCTTGACTATGAAACTATTTCCTACCAAGTATTGTCTGAACTTTGCCAAGGCATGCATAATATCGAGCATCTCTTTGTCATATATGGAGTAAAGTCTCTTGGAATCCTGAAGCTTCCAGCTTTCAAATGCAATCAGATGTCCCTTCTGCATTAACACTGCTCCTATTTCTTCTCCTGATGCATCACCTTCTAATACAAAGGGTTGACTGAAATCAAGGAGCGCCAGTACTGGACATGAGCTCATTACTTCCTTGAGCTTATTAAATGTCTTGTATGATTCTTCCACCCACTTAAATGCTCCCTTCTTGGTCAAATTTGTCAAAGGTGTGCTTAGTTTCGAGAATCCTTTGACAAACGCGAATAATAGTTGCAAATTCTGAAAAATCCTCGTACCTTTGTCAAATTCTTGGGGGTAGGCCAATCCAATATTGCTTGAATCTTCTTTTGAGGTATCTGCACTCCTTGCTCACTGATTATATGTCCCAAGTAAAGAATTTCCGTCATCCCAAATTCGCATTTTGATGCCTTGGCATGGAGTGATTTTTCTTTCATTATGCCCAAACTTTCATCCAAATGTCCCAAGTGGTCTTCCCATGTTTCGCTATATATGAGGAGGTCGTAAAAAAATACTAGTAATAATTTTCTTAGCTGCTTGTTGAAGATGCTGTTCATACACGATTGGAATGTGGCAGGGGCATGGGTTAGCCCAAATGGCATGACCAGAAAGTCAAAGTGTCCATAGTGACATCGGAACATCGTTTTTGGCACATCTTGCTCTTGGTCCCGAATTTGATGATATCATGATCGGAGGTCAATCTTGGAGAAATATTCAGCTAATAATTCATTGATCCTGGGAATAGGGTACCTATTCTTGATGATCTTTTTGTTGAGTGCTCGGTAGTTAATACACACCCTCCACGTTCCATGCTTATTTTTAACCAGATCCACCGGAGAAGTGAAAGGACTTGAGCTGGGTTTGACGTGGGCCATAGCTAGCATTTCTTGGATTCCCTTCTCTATCTTGTCCTTAAATTTCTTTGGGTGTCGATATGGTGTGGTGATTATAGGTGGCCCTTTCTTCCAACTTTATAGTATGTTCAAATCCTCTTTTAGGAGGGGGAATATCATCAAATACCTGACCATTCTTGCTTAGTACTTGTTGAATGTTTGCTTTGTATCGTGCCCTACTATTGTTGGGTGTCTTTCGGCTTGTGATCTTGCACTTTACAGCGTATGCTACGTCCCCATTCCTAAATATGGCCTCCATTCTTCTGGCGGAAACGACTTGAGGGCTGCGATTAGACATGCCTCTCAATACTACTTTATTGCCATTGGGTGCTTTAAATTCCATATCCATTGCTTGGTAGTCCATAGTGAACTTTCGCAATGATTATAACCATTGAACTCCCAACACTACATTGATATCTACGAGATCGATTGCATAAAAATCACTAGTGAAAGTGCAATTACCAAGTGTTATGCTCAAACGCGGAGTTACTCGCGTGTAATCCAAGTTGTACCCATCTGCTACTATCACATCAAGATCTTCGAATTCTTGAGTGGGAAGTCGTCTCTTTTCTACTAATGCTGCATCAATGAAGTTGTGCACATCTCCTCCATCAACCAAAGCTGTGGTGCGTTGTCCCTTGATAACTCCCTTGATCCTGAAAGTGTAATTACCTAGGGGTTTCCTGATAGAGAAGCAATCTTAACTTGCGGTCGAGGTTTCTTCTCTTCGCGGGGCTTTTCCTCCTCCTTAGCCTCTTCACAGGTTTGTTCTTAATTTAGGCTGCTAGGCTCGTCATTTGGGGTGGGCTCTTCATTCTTGTTGTCAAAGACTACTTCAATGTAGTGGATTTTTTCTTTGCCTAAACATCGATGTCCTGTCTTCTACAGTTCTTTGCCTTAGTTCGGTTGAAAATGGTACCAAGAAGGCGTTTCCTAGGCATTTCTCCTTTTGGCCTAGGGAGACACATTAATCACCTTTTGTCTAGTGATATTATGAGTTTATTAATATCAAAGGGGCTAAAGTATTTTTTATGTGGAAATGTACTAGGTACTTTAAGTTATTAAAGTCACATGTGTCTAAAAGTGACTTTATGTGTAAAGTACTAAAGTACACTTTATATTATTAAAGTGACTTTTATATTCTAAAGTTACTTTATGAGGAAAAAGTGATCATGGTACTAAAACATTAAAAGGTACTAGGGAGGCTCATTAATAGAAAGGGGGACCACATTAAAAAGGGGCTCAAGAGGAAATGATCTCCACCCTTGATCTAATGAGTTGAGATTTATTCTTAGGGTTTTCGTCTTCTTGAGAAGACAAAAAGGAGGAAAAAGGAGAACTGAGCTCATTATTCTCAGGAGAGCTATTGAGGAGAGGAGCAAGGAGAAAGGAGGAGAGCTTGGAGAAAACATTCTATAACAGAGAGCAAGGATCTAGCTACAGTGGTTTGAATCTCAAGAAGGCCGAGATCAAGCCTGTGAGGGAGCTCGAATCTCAAGGTGGAAGTCCGAGAATTTAGTTGTTGTTTGTTCTGGGCTTACTTAAGGTCTGAAGTCAGTGAGTATCACCATTCTGGCAGTAGAAATAACTTCCATCACTCAACCACTTGAATCCCGAAATTTTTGGGTCTGTATAATGAAAATTTCGGGCCTCAAATTCTTGTGTTAAACTCAGCGAAATTTTCGGGCTGCTTTCTTGTGTTAAACTCAGCGAAATTTTCGGGCTGCTTTCTTGTGTCTATAGAACATAAATTTCGGGCCTGTTTACTATGAAATTCGGGCTTGGTCTGTGAGTGCTTAATTATCTTCATGGGTTTTCTATCAGTCAAGGATTCAGTGCATGATTTCTGAGTGGAGATGGCAGCATATGGGCAGCTTCTAAAACAATTGAATTTAACCCGAGTTACAGAGCCAAGGAGGACTTTTCAGTGGTGTAGTTTCCAGATCTTAAGGAGCTGATAAGAGGCTGTGTTTTTCATCGAGGGCATAGACTGTGGGTGCTTTAATTATCAGTCTAGGAACTCAGTGCCAAAGAACCTCTGAGAAGCAATATAAAAATCCTCCTAAAAGAATTGGTTTTCCCCCTGTGGGTTTTTCCAGTGTCAAGTTGATAAAAAATAAGTGTGTTAAACTTGCATGTGTATTTTCTATTTTATTAGTTGTAAAGTGAAATGTTAGAGTAGCTATTTGTTTTCATGTAAATGCTAATATGTTTTATGATGGGTTTGGGCATAAAACCTTGCAAAACATGAAAACTGGGCTGGGCTACATTCTCCTATAATTTTCTACATGGTATCAGAGCTAAAGAGAGTTCAGAATTGAGACCTTTGCATCAGCTGATACAAAGACCAACAAGCACAAATTTCTGCATATTCAGTGAACAACAGTCATTAAAACTTAGTCAGAGACCCAAAGTGTTGTTGGTTAAGAGGGAGGAGACTGCCTAGTATCATATGTGCTCCATTTTGTTGGTGTGAGGGTCATGGCAACAGGGTTGAGGGTAGAGGATAGATTGGCAGGGGCTGATAATTTTGGCCCTTGGAAGGAGAGAATGATGCTTTTACTAGAGGAAGTTGAAGTGTGGGACATTATAGAGGCTCCTGTGCAACCACCTACTGTTCCAGCTCAGTTAATGGACATCAACAAGAAAAATGGGAAGGCTAAGAGGATCCTTCTAGATGCCATTAAAGACCATTTATTCCCTCATGTGAATAGGATGTGGTTTGCTTATTAGATGTGGGAATCCTTGGTCACATTACGCCAAAGTTCCAACGAGAACACAGATGGTGTTGAGGCAAAAGCTAAGAAACACCAAGATGACCAAAACTGACAGTGTGACCTCATACCTCACCAGGATCTCACAAGTGAACGATGAGTTGGCTGTCGTGGGAGAGGCTATCACAGAGAACCAGTTGGTCAGGGTTGCATTAGATGGGTTCACAGAGAATGGGATGGATTCATACATGGTATTGTGGCCAAAGAGCACTTTCCAGATTGGAGGAGCATGTGGAACGATTTCATCTAGGAGGAGATTAGGATTGCTAAGGTGGGCAACAAGAGTGGTGGGGGAGGTGAGGAAGAGAATGTCGCCCTTGTAGCGAAGGGCAAGAAGAAGGCTAAGAACGGGTCTTCTAGTGGAGCAAAGAAGGAGAAGGGGAAGTAGAAGGCGAAAGAGAAGGACATGAGCAAAGTTAAATGCTTTGCTTATGGGAAGATGGGTCACTATCCTGTTCAGTGTCCAAACAAGAAGGGTAAGAAGAACCATGGAGTTGCAGCTTCAGCAGAGGTGGATGAGTTCACTTCCAGATTTGACACTGAGTTTGCCTTATCAGCGGAGGTGAATGAGTTTGCCTTTGTGGTGAGTTTAGCCACTCATGTTACATCTTCCCGTGCATGGTTTGTCGATAGTGAAGCATCCTGCCATATGACTGCAGTGGGAGATCACTTCACGAGTCTCTCAGAGGATGACATTGACTTGGAGATAACGTTAGAGTAGTAGGAGTGGGGATAGTCTCATTTCAGAGGGAGTCATTACCTCCTCTAAAAGTGACATATGTTCTTTATGTTCCAAGGCTGGAGAAGAACTTGATATTAATTTCCAACTTAGAGGACAAGGGGTATGAGGTATTGTTCCAAAACAGACAAGTGTTGATATATCCCAGGGGATCTAGTGTTGAGTATGCTAGACTTGTTGGAGTCTGGAGTGGGAGGCTATATAGCTTTATGTTTCAGCCTATTAGAGTCTTGGTGGCATAGACTTATAACAATGAGTTGTGTGAGCTAACACAAGAGGATGGCCCACTTGCACCATGGAGTTTTTAGGATGTTGAGGGAGATGGTTACAGGTTTACTAGAGTTCAACACTAATCATCATGATGTGTGCAGGGGGCGTGCTTTGGGAAAGTACACCAGGACACCTTTCCTGAGCAGTGACAACAGAGGTCGCAAGTATCCTTGACTTGGTACACTCTAATGTTTGTGGTCCTATGTCTCATGTATCACTGATTGGATGTGAGTACTATGTGACCTTCATTGATGACCACTCTAGGAAGACCTAGATTTTCTTTCTGAAGACCAAGGATGAGGTCTTCAAGAGGTTCCAAGAGTTTAAGGCTCTTGTGGAGAACCAAACAGGGAGGAAGATCAAGGTGTTGAGATTAGATAATGGGGGCGAGTATACCTCCATGGAGATGAAGGAGTTTTGTAGGAGTGCAGGCATCAAGAGGGAGTTTTTAGTGCCTTATAACCCCCAATAGAATGGGGTGGCAGAGAGGAAGAACAGGGCCATAGTGGGTGTAGCTAGAGCTATGTTGCATGATTAGAGATTACCTTTCTTCTTGTGGGCTGAGGCGTGTAACACTGTTGTATATTTGCAGAATAGGAGCCCACATAGAGTCTTGGGGAGCAAGACTCCTGAGGAGGTGTTTATTGGCAAGAAGCTGGAAGTTGGGCACATCAAGATCTTTGGGTGCCTTACATATTCACATGTCCCTAAGGAGAAGAGGACGAAGTTGGAACCCACTACAGAGAAGGGTATTCTTGTGGGTTATAGTGAGACTAGTAGGGCCTACCGCATATATATTCTTGCATGGAGGAAAGTTGTTCAAAGGCGGGATGTGAGATTTGAGGAGGAGAGGGTCTTTAGGAGGTCTCGGGAGGTTGATTAGGTAGAGAAGCAGGCTCCTCGGTAGGGGGCCACACCACAGGTTTTAGGGGCATCAGGGTGGTAGTAGGGTCTTAGACTCCAGTATCACCAAGTGTAGGATTGTTAGGTGCCGGATCTCAGAGTCGAGGATCTCCATTGATCATAGTAGAGGCTTCCTCGTCAGGAGGAGAGGCTCCAATTGATGATTTTCCCATACCACCACAGGAGGTCGCCAGTTAGCAGTTCTGGAGGGATGCCATGGTGGAGGAGTATGCTTCCATCATGAAGAATGATGTCTGGGAGGTAGTGCCATGACCCAATGGGAAGTCAATGGTGACTTCCAGGTGGCTCTACAAGATCAAACATGTCGCGGATGGTAGTGTGGAGAAGTCAAAGCTCGATTTGTGGCACGAAGATTCTCATAGGTAGAGGGAGTTGACTATGAGGATACCTTCGCACTAGTTACTCGTTACATATCCATTAGAGGAGTCATATCCATAACAATTGAGATGGGTTCAAGGATTCACCAAATGGATGTGAGGACTGCCCTTCTTCATTGGCCAGGGTAGGTATGCAGGTGATATCTTGAGGAGATTCCATATGGAGGGTTGCAGGCCTATGGCTACTCTTGTGATTACCAATTGGAAGAAGTTGCATGCTTCAGATTCCAAGTTGGTGAACCCCACATTGTATTGTTAGTGGATCAGTTCATTGATGTATCTGGTCAACACTAGACCAGATATTCGTTTCACAGTCAACACATTGAGTCAGATTATGATGGAGCCTAGGAGAGTGCACTGGGTGGTTGCGAAACATGTATTGAGGTACCTACATGGCACAATGGATTATGGTCTAGACTATGTTAGGTGTGATGGAGTTAGATTGATTGGTTGCACGGACTCAGATTAGCCCGACAGTGCTAGTGGCAGGAAGAGTAGTTCAGGGTGTTGTTTCTTGTTGGGCTTAGCAGTTGTGTCATGGTTCAGTAGGAAACAAAGGTTAGTGGCATTGAGTAGCGCAAAGGCAGAGTATATGGCAACTAGTTAGGTAGGTTGCGAGGCACTTTGGCTTCATAAGATGCTATTTGGTTTATTTGGTTAGAGGTTGAGACCAACTATGATATACTATGATAATCAAAGTTGTATCAAACTCTTTGAGAATCTCGTAATTCATGACTGATCAAAGCACATTAAGATCAGATACCACTTCATTAGAGACTGGGTTCATAGGGGAGCTATGATGCTTGAGTATATATCCACTGATGCAAGGGTAGAAGACATTCTCACCAAGTCATTGCCAAGGGGCAAGCATGTATTCTTTAGAGACACCTTCCTCGGTAAGAGGGAGTGTTGAAAATGGTACCAAGGAGGTGTTTCCTAGGCATTTTCTCCTTTTGCCCTAGGGAGACACATTAATCACCTTTTGTTGAGTGATATTATGAGTTTTTATTAATAGCAAAGGGGCTAAAGTACTTTTTATTTGGAGATGTACTAGGTACATTAAGTTATTAAAGTCACATTTGTCTAAAAGTGACTTTATGTGTAAAGTACTAAAGTACACTTTATATTATTAAAGTGACTTTTATATTCTAAAAGTTACTTTATCAGGAAAAAGTGACCATGGTACTAAAACAGTAAAAGGTACTAGGGAGGCTCATTAATAGAAAGGGGTACCACATTAAAAAGGGGGTCAAGAGGAAATGATCTCCACCCTTGATCTAATGAGTTGAGATTTAATCTTAGGGTTCTCATCTTATTGAGAAGACAAAAGGAGGAAAAAGGAGAACTGAGCTCATTATTCTTAAGAGAGCTATTTTGGAGAGGAGCAAGGAGAAAGAAGGAGAGCTTGGAGAAAACATTCTATAGCAGAGAGTGTTGAAGAATGTAACTAGTGTCGGTCTTCATAATTGTAATTGAGTCATGATGAAATATATTTGTCAAAAGAAATTTTTATTATTATTAAATTGACTTATTAAAGCATGGATTTCATGCTTGGGTCAATGGTCATATGTCAAGCCTCCATTGTAGGATTGTAGGATTTTTGTTCAAGTCAAAATCAAATTTACTATGTAAGAATCCCTTCTTGTGTTCATGGTGTCAAAGATAAAAATCTATTTCGGCATGTCAAAACCTCCTCCATTGAGTCACCTTGCAAGTCGGCCTCCAGATTGATCCTCTACAAGCTGGCTTCCATAAATTATTCATGTCGACTCATTTATAGTCAGAAACAACTATAAATACCCAAATGAACTTGACCCCATCTGAAGTAGAAAAGTTCATATATATTGTTCAGAGCAATTCAGATTATAGGACAAGTACAACAAAGTAAGGATGATTCACAGGGTCAAAGCATTGGGTAAATTGCAGGGCCAAAACACCAAGCTATTACAGGACCATTACAGGGACCAAATGCTTCTGATGTATTACAGGGGACCAAAGTTTTTATATACTACAAAGATCGAAGTTTTTCTTATATTTTACAGGGACCGAAGTTTTGTAGGAACCGAGTTTATCTGATGTATTACAGGGTTCAAAAATATACAGGAGACTGAAAATTGCAGAAAGAATGATGACTTAATTATGGAAGGTTGACTTGATGGAGTAAAGGAGATCATGTGTCTAGGTCATGAGTCTAGGTTGTCTCACTTTGATTTGAATCTACTGAAGGAAGAGTTCTTGACTGGGTTTTCCCCTACCTAGGGGTTTTGCCCTGGCTGTGTGCCTACATCTTGTGTCCTCTTCTGTTTATTGATTGGTATTAGTCTTGATGATAAGAACAAGATAATTTGGAAGAAGAACTAATAATTAAATGTCACAAGATAATGTCATAATAGGAAAAATCAGTGGAATACCCTAAGTTGCTGCCCTAATGGGTTTCTGAACATGGTATCAGAGCTAAGGTTATGTTAATTTTAGGTATGTTCTATGCTTAGAGCAATTTATTTCAATTTTACAGTTAGCTCAATATCTTTTCTAGATTAGCAATCACATCAGCATTAAAGTAAATTGCAGATAGAACATAAATATAGATTGCAGAAGACAAGCCAAGACAAGAGGACACAGGATGTGGCGTTAGCCAGGATCAAACCCCAATGTGGGGAGACCCTTGATCAATTCTTCTTATATGTTCTTCAATAGTTCAACAGAGAGAGAGAGAGAGATAGTACATTTACAACAGAAGTCAACACTTTGACTTATCTAAATAAGAGCATAGATCATCTCTAAGAAGATGATACATGAGGTAGCTGAACTTAGTTGAAGACATGCTTCTTCAGCGGATTCTCCAAGGTGACTCCATCACCTATCATTGTGCTGCACCTCACCGTGCTGCACCATGCTGCACCCATCATCACTCTGCTGTACCTCATTACCATGCTGCACACATCATACTGCTGCACCTTATGCTACTACTGTTGTCCCATGTGTCATTGTTGCACCATGTTGCCACAACTGTCCCATGTGCCATAGCTGCACCATGCTAGCCACTGCTGTCCCATGTGGCATACTGCTCTCCCACTGTTAGTGACATTGCCATTCCATGTTTGGCATATTTTTGTCGCATTTGCTATGCTCCAACAAGCACCATTGCCTTGCTGTCCCATTTGACATGTTGTACCTTGCTGCTGTCCTAGTGAGTTTGCAGCACTATGATTGCTGCTGTCCCATTGTTAGTCATGGGTACTCCTACGATTGCTTGCTATCCCATTGTCCTACAACAACCCAACAATCATGCCCAAAACATACCTTGAACGTGGCTGCCTCCTCATGCTGCTGTTCTGGGCATATGGCCCCCTAACACTTCCATGTTGACCTGTTTAGGAGTAACTAGGCTTGTGGCCTGCCACAGACCTCAGCTGCACACACACCAAGCACCTAAGATGCATGCTACAACTCACTGTTCTGAGGTCTGTTTGGTTGCAACAAACTAGGCCTGGTTAGGGCACACAACAGTGCTTAACTAGCCTTCTTTTTGTACCCAAAAACACTCCAAAGAGATGCGACTATCCTTCTTTGAGGGGCCGAGGGTGGCTGCTTCAATTCTGGGCTACCCTAGCTCTTGTCTACCCTTCGGCCTGCCTGTAATTTACTGCGGCATCCTACATCAAGACTGTGTAGGGTTGCGACTGCCTTTCCATGGATCTGCACCCTTCCAAAGTGCCTTCAAATCTGTCCTATGGTTGTGGCTCTTCCAGCAAGGGAACTCGACCCCTTCTCCAACACTTCAGACCCCTGGAATAGACCCAAAACAATCCTCCATTTACATGCTGTCCCTGCCTCTTCTGCTGCGGTTACCACAGGGAATTATCCTCCTTCAACGAGCTCTCTTCCTCCACAAATAGATGCGTAGAGTTGTCATAAGCTAGGGCTTGCTAGGATTGCGGCTAGGGCTGCTAAGACTTCTATAGCTGCGTAGATCCTCCTTCTTAGGACTGCTTAGATCCTCCTTCTTAGGACTGCGTTAGGGCATCCTCCTTAGGATTGCGTTAGGGCTTGTAGAGGCTGCGTTTAGGGCTTCATACTAGGGCTCCTTTACCTTCTGCGTTTTAGGGCTTCCTCTCTTAGATTTCTCTTCCACTAAAACCCTGAACAAGTGGAGAGAAATCAAGAGTGAAGCGTGTGTGAAATGACTCTCAAGTCATCTCCTTTTATACTAAAACATTGAGCACATGTGGGGTTTATTTGGTTGCTAGCCAACTTTGACGAATTGTCTATTAACACAAATAAATTCATAACTCCATGAATACTTATCGAAATCGGATGATCTTTAGATCAATCCTACACCTCTCGATGAGAGGGATCCAATAAAAATATCAGTTGCCATAAATAAGATGACCCACATGGAGTTTGGTCCTAGTTGCCAATTTTAACAGGTTAGAAGGGTGAAAATTACCTCTTGTTGGTAGCTGTATTTGAAGTCCTCTTTGAAATCCCTATGAAGTCCAAGTTTACATCGTTGGATCTAAATTTAAGAAGTATGCAAAACAAGTGATACAAGTCCTTTCTTGAAGCCTGAGATCCGAAATTTGTATTGTCTTCATACAAGATACTTCTGCTTTGAAATCTGAAGGTTATTCCCAGTAATTATGTGGTGCAAGTTCATTCATAAGGTTTGACTAAAACATAAATGTGAGTCTCTACCTTGAGATATAATACAAGACTTAAGTTCTGGGGAAATCTGAGATGTATGATTTGATACAAATGAAGGTGTGACAATGAGAGATCTCGGACAGTAATTCAATTACTCTTGGTCTATGATGCAAGGTTCTTCTTCGTATGAATGTAAGTCATATGACTGTGATACAAGTCACCCTTATTATTCGAACTATGACAAGATCTTAAGTACGAATTATCTTCTCTGATGCAAGTAAGTACTAGTGATGCAAGAAAATAATGCAAGTTATGAAGTTACTCTATGGCCCAAGTTCATCCTTCAATATAATGTGAAGTGATACAAAAGAATGCGAGTCCTTGCCCTGTGCAATGATAAAAAGATAAGTTACAACACATAGTGACCTTGTCACAACTCTCTCTTTTGAGTTACCATATTATGACTGTAATGACAGGAATGACAATGGTCCAAAGTCAACCACATTTTGACAAAATAAAAATAAAATCTAAAGCAAGGTTGACAAATAATAATACACAAGGCATGACAAATTATGACAATATTGCAAAGTTCTGAAGAATTCGAGTTGTGTGATCTTCTGCAACATGCAAGTTGCCCCCCCCACCCCCCCTCTCTATATATATGTACCTTTGTAACTTGTTCCATGAACACAATATATTGGACAGTGGGACAACAAATAATTCAAGACAATGTTGATGACTTGACAACATTTGATAGTGAGAGGTCAAAGATCTCCCTTCTTCACCTAATGAATGACATCATTCAAAAGAACTGAGATAAAGTAATGATATATACTTCAGACTGAAGATTGAAGACTGATGGTAAGTCAAAAGGACCTAATCTCTAAGGTAAAGTTTATATAAGGTACTTATAATCTTCTTTCTTATAAGGTTTGACTCAACTTGATTAGGGTTTTGAAATATCATTCTTAGATTTGTAACCTTTTGTTGATAAATGTTAAAATTCTTGTAACCCCTAGTTTGTTTAGAATCCCTAATATTTGGTCTATAGGAAGTCGAGGATGAATGGAAATCCCCTCTAAAGATTCCATGAATTCTCTAGTTTGTTATCTTGCTCTTGTACTTGTATACCTTTTGTGGTACTTGTCTAGCAAATATTGCATGTACATAAAGAAATGTTGAATTTATGCAAGAGGGACCTCTTCAATGGAAAGCCCTACAAGGTTTGTAAAAGAAGCAAGGTATGTAAAAAGTTCTTCATTGAAAATATGATCATTTCAAATTTCTTTGCTTGATATTGCTAACTCTCTTATGGCTATGTTTTTGAATCATTAAGATTCTTATTAAGGTAATTAATCTCTTGATTAAATCTAACCTCATCATATTATCTATTTTGTTTATGAATCCCGAACCTTAGGGTTCACTGTAAAACCCTAACCTAAGGGTATGTCAATGAAACCCTAGTTTACTTAGGGTTGTTGATGAAATTTAGAAAACCTATTCATTTTATGGTTTTGGTATTGTTATGATAGAAACCCTAGTCCTTTAGGGTTTGCGGTTAGTTATGTATTGAAACCCTAGAACTTAAGGGTTTGGTAAATTAGGGTTTATAAGCAAGACCC
Source organism: Pinus tabuliformis (assembly GCA_031772625.1). Classification (NCBI taxonomy): domain Eukaryota; kingdom Viridiplantae; phylum Streptophyta; class Pinopsida; order Pinales; family Pinaceae; genus Pinus; species Pinus tabuliformis. Next base: position 415,165,077 of record CM062805.1, on the reverse strand, counting down.
TTGTATTAGCTAAAACAAGGTCCTAGGATCGAAACCCTAGTCTAAATGAAATTGTTGTATATCTAACTTTGATATATTGAATTTACCTAGTAGAATTGTTATATGATTAAATTGGTGATATCTAAGGCTTTGTGTCTCAAATATGGAATCTAGGGTTTGCAATACATCATAGTAGAGTTTGTCACATATCTTTGAAAGTAATATTGTGGCCCTATGTAGTCTAGGGTTTGTGACAAAACCCTAGCAAGAAGTTAAGTATGAGTCTCTTGTTGATTATGAACCTAACTAAGTTTCAGTATTTGATGCTTCCATTTTAGTAGCATGATTTTGATATAGTTAACTTCATGCTTCTGTATATGTATTTTGGTTGTACTTGCTATTAAAATTTTGCAGGTACATAATCTTCAAGATGTTGAAGATGTTCGTAAATGAAGATGATTTGATAATATTGGGAAGCATGATGAAGAAGTTATATAAATGATGATGATCAAGATGACCTTGATGCCATAAGAATGAATGAAGCCTTGAAAGGATGAAGTTTCTTGGATGTTATGAAGTTGTTGATCTCCCTAAGTTGAGAGGGAGCTTGGATAAAAGAAAGTGTATATCTCCCCAATTAAGAGGGAGGGCATATTATGTCAGTGAATTCCTTAAAGTAAGAATTGATAAATGTTTGTGAAGTTGCAAACAAAAGACTTGAGGAAATCTGAAGATGTATTTGGTGCTGCTGAAGAAATGAAAGAAGAAGAAAGCTTCCGACAAATTGTATATGGATAACTTGATGATAGTAGCATCAGAGGACCCCGAAGGTTTGTGTTTACTTATATTTGAAAGTTTATTATTGATTGGGGTTGTGTTTGTATAGGTAAATCTCTCCATAAAAAGGTTGAACACTCTAGAAGCATGCTTGGACAAATGGATATATCTAGTTTGATAGGGAGAGTTGAAGCATCTAATGGTGGATGCTTGGGAGGACATCTGGCCAACCTATGTGTTGATGTCTAGATCCTAAAGAGGGAGGGTGGCGTTGGTCATGGAGCTCCGACCTTGGATACACACCTAGATCCTTGGGTTGATGGTTAGCAAGTAAGCCTGATGGTACCTAGAGTGGCTGAAAGCTTGAGTCCGTTTTAGTCCCTCTCGATAGATTACCTTGTTCAGGTATCTAGTCCACAACATTGTGTGTGCTAGAACTCTTCATAGTTCATTTCATTTTGAGATCTTCCATGTATGTAATTATGAATACCTCCCTAGTTAAGAGGGAGTGTTGAAGAATATCACTGGTGTCGGTCTTCATAATTGTACTTGAATCATGATGTAATATATTTATCAAAATAATTTATTATTATTATTAAATTGACTTATTAAAGCATGGATTTCATGCTTGGATCAATGGTCATATGTCAAGTCTCCATTGTAGGCTTCTAGGATTTTTGTTTAAGTCAAAGTCAAATTTACTATGTAAGAATCCCTTCTTGGGTTCATGGTGTCAAAGATAAAAATGTATTTTGTCATGTCAAAACCTCCTCCATCAAGTCACCTTGCAAGTCGTCCTCCAGATTGATCCTCTACAAGTCGGCTTCCATAAAATTATTCATGTCATCTCGTTTATAGTCAGAAACAACTATAAATACCCAGATGAATTTGACCCCATCTGAAGCAGAAAAGTTAAGATATATTTTTCAGAGCAGTTCGGGTTACAGGACAGCGAAGTAAGGATGATTCACAGGGTTGAAGCATTGGGTAAATCGCAGGTCGAAACACCAAGCTATTACAGGACCAAGGCATGACACCATTACAGGGACCGAATTCTTCTGATTTATAATTTTATTACAGGGGACCAAAGTTTTTATATACTATAGAGATCAAAGTTTTTCTTATATATTACAGGGACCGAAGTTCTATAGGAACCGAGTTTATCTGATGTATTACAAGGACTGAAAATATATAGGAGACTGAAAATTGTAGAAAGAATGATGACTTAATTATGGAAGGTTCACTTGATGGAGTAAAGGAGATCATGTTTCTAGGTCTTGAGTCTAGGTTGTCTCACTTAGATTTTAATCTACTGAAGGAAGAGTTCTTGACTGGGTTTTCCCCTACCTAGGGGTTTTGCCCTGGCTGTGTGCCTATGTATTGTGTCCTCTTCTATTTATTGATTGGCATTAGTCTTGATGATAAGAACAAGATAATTTGGAAGAAGAACTAATAATTAAATGTCACAAGATAATGTCATAATAGGAGAAATCAATGAAAACTCTAAGTTGCTGCCCTAATGGATTTCTCAAAAGAGAGCAAGGATCTAGCTACAGTGGTTCAATCTCAAGAAGGCCGAGATCAAGTCTGTGAGGGGGCTTGAATCTCAAGGTGGAAGTCTGCGAATTTAGTTGCTGTTTGTTCTGGGCTTACTTCAGGTTTGAAGTCAGTGAGTATCACCATTCTGGCAGCAGAACTACCTTCCATCACTCAGCCACTTGAATCCCGAAATTTTCAGCTCTGTAGAGAGGAAATTTCGGGCCCAAATCCTTGTGTTAAACTCAGTGAAATTTTCAGGCTAGAGCAACCAAATTTTTGGGCTGCTTTCTTGTGTCTACTGAGCATACATTTCGGGCCTAGTCTGTGAGTGCTCAACTATCTTCATGGGTCTGCTATCAGTCAGGGATTCAGTGCATGATTACTGAGTGGAGATGGCAGCATATGGGAAGCTTCTAAACAGTTGAATCTAACCTGAGTTACAGAGTTGAGGAGCACTTTTCGGAGGTGTGGTTTCCAGATCTTAAGGAGCTGATAAGAGGCCGTGTTTTTCACTGAGGGTGTAGACTGTGGGTGCTCTATTTATCAGTTCAAGAACTCAGTGCGTAAGGAACTTCTGAGATACAGCTTAAAGGGAAGAGGTAAGTAAAATCTCTTGGTGTATTTTTGTTGTAATTTTTTTTTATCTAAGAAGCAATATAAAAATCCTCCTAGAAGAACTGGTTTTCCCCTTATGGGTTTTCTAGGGTCAAGTTGACCAAAAATAAGCGTGTTAAACTTGCATGTGTGCTTGTGTATTTTCTCTTTTATCAGCTGTAAAGTGAAATGGTAGAGTAGCTATTTGTTTTCATGTAAATGCTAATCCGATATAAAATATCAGTCATATGTTTTATGATGGGTTTGGGCATTAAACCTTGCAAAACATGAAAACTGGGTTGGGCTACATTTTCCTATAATTTTCTACATTTGCTTTGGGTTTCATCTTCCAATTTGTCCCTTTTGGGCCAGTCATTTTGAAAGGGTTTCTTCTCCTTATCTTTCTGAGGGATGAAAGGCTTGGATGGGGCCTTAGATTTGGTTGCTGCATTTCCCATATCTTGAGTCTTGTTGATGGCATCCTGAAGGGTTGCGGGGTTGAATGCCTTAACCCAACCTTGTAGGGGTTCAGATAAGGCCTTCGTGACAAGCATGACTAATCTTTCTTCAGATATGTCTGTCACGATGACTCTGCTTCATTCGAATTCTGCAATGAACTCTTCTGGTGATCCCATTTATTTGATTTGTGCCAGCTCTCTGAAGTGTATGTCAGGGTTTTTTCAATCGAATCGATCTATCAACCTCTGCATAAAATCTACATAAGAGTTGATATTTGCATGCCGCAACGTAACCAGTCCATGATACCACCAATCATGTGCTTCTCCTTCTAGATGTAGTGTGGCAAATTGGATAGCGTCTGTTTCTAACATTGGATTGAGCCTGAAGTAGGTGTCCAATTTTTGCACCCAAGCTCTTGTCGAACATTTAGATGATCCATCAAAAGAAGGGAGAGATAGTTTACTTACCTTGCACATTAGATTAGAATTAGGCTGCCCCTTGGGTCTATTTCTATATTTGATTTTGCTGTATTCATGAAAAGATATGGCTGCCTGTGTATGTTCTTCTAGTGTTGCATACTCCCGAAAGTATTCGTCAAAGAGTCCATTCTGCTCTGCTACTCCCTGGGTCGCTATTGTTTGACTGTCTAAAAATTGAGGAAGTAAGGGTTTGTAACTCCTCCCACTAGTTGTCTTGTTGCTTGTTTGAGTAACAACATTGGAAGAGCCAGTATTATGGCTGCTATTTACTTCAGCACCAACCTTGTTACCAACATGCAATCCATTGTTACCTAGATTGTTTATGGCTTGGACAATTCCTGTGCCATCTGCTGCTGTCCTTGCATTAACATGTTGTTCATTTGCTGCTGTCCCTGGAGTATTGCATTCAATAGGATACCAGGGTCCCGTTCTCCTTACCTTGCTCTATCTCCCATGGTTGGATGAACGGTGTTCCTCTTCCTTGTTACTGTGACGTTGCTTGTATCTTCGGGAAACATACAAGGCTCATGCACTCACAAGTTGGCAGGATGCTTGCTCTGATACCACTGTATTATTCTAGGGAAATTTTTGCCCTATGGTTCCTTAAGAAACTAGGGTTTTCAACAAAATTCCTTTTTCTTGTTCAGAAATGATACAAATAGTTCCTTCAGTATTACACACATGAATAACAATGTAATGTAAATAGCATTGTTCTCTTAACAACACCATAAATCATTCAATAGAATGCTATAATTCAACCATTCAACAAATTCAACAATTTTAGCATGCTTCTAAATTTAATAGTTTCCAGTATAGTCCAAATTCAACAGAGCTTGATTAATAAGAAACTGTACTCTAACCAAGACCTGAATTGTTCTAGACTAATCTGCAGACTTTGAAAAATCCCTTGGGAGTTCTGACCAAAATTAATACCCGAATATCCTCAGGATGGATTTGTGTGAGAGGGTGGTTGAACTTTGTTTCAGGATTTGTCTCCGACTTTCCTCAGGAAACTCCTCCAAATTTTGTTTTAGGGCCACTAGGTCATTTCAAGGAATTTTGGGTCTGCTACAGACTTAAATGAGTTCTTTGAATAGCCAATGGGATGTGAAAATTTCAAGTATGAAATCCTATTGCAACAACTGGAATAAATTTTTCTAATTGTTAATTAATTTAACAATTTATTTGCTATGACATATATCGAATAAATCACATTGCAACCTTCACAAATAAAACTCTGGAAAATAATAGCGTTGGAAACTGAGAAATGCTAGCATACACACATAAAATTTGACACAATTATTTTTGAACAAAAGTCCCCGGAAAAACCCAACTTGGGAAAACCAATGTAGCAATTGAGGGTTTTATATTATTAAGCAATAGTGAATTTATTTAAGTACAATCTGGATGCCGAATACTGGCTATCCTGCAGAGAAAATACTGGTGAAAATATCTTGAGGGAAATTACCCTCACTCTGAGCAATCCTGACACTTGACTGCCACTGAAAATCAAGCAATCCACCTAGCCCTGCACAACTTCTGCATCACCCTGGCGCAGTCTGCTACACGCTCAACCCACACTCGCTCTGCTCGGAACAACTGGAAATCAAGCCAACCTACTTGCTAATGACTGGGAAAATGCTTCTCTGACCCTCTGGAACCTCTACCCGGCCTCTGGAACTGAAAACGTCTTCTTCCTTCAGCAAATTGAACTGCCCTCTGAAGCTTTTGTGCTGCCTCTGCGCAGCTTCCTGGAGAAATTTTGGCCTCTTTGCAAATGCACTCACCGGATCTGGAAATCTTCCTCCGGCTTCACTGTCCCTGCCCCTCTCTGTCTCTGCTTCCTTTTGGCTCAGACTCTTCCGATTGCTGCCTCCGAAAAATCGAATTGCCCAAGGAGCATGTTCTCCATCTACCCATCGTCTTCTTTTTATAATCTTCTGTTGGACCTCCAACGACCAAGATTAAAACTTAATCAAGTGCCCATATTATTTCCTAGTCAATCCGTGTGAGTTTCTAGATGATTCACACCTTATCTCAATTAATTTTGATTAATTAACTAGACTTCCTTAGTTTAGACTTAGGAAATATTAAAAAATTGGTTAATAATCTAATTGAGACACTTCTAGGTGGAATTTCTTGAAACTATTCTTGGGTTATGGAAAGATCATGTGTTTTAGCCTCTCCACAAAGTTTTGAGACTAGAACACCTCCGATGCTACAAAAACTAACAAGGGAGAGCTCGTTTCCTGCTTGAATGATATTTATCTATGCTTAGAAGGTCCCAAATTGTTCCAGGGAGAATATTGCTGTTATGTCTATGAAAATTTGCATAACCTCAATCTTAGAACCCTGTTGTACCTTAAGAGTTTGGTAAAAAATTTGCTTCAGTGTGGGAGTTGAGTTGGGCCTCAGGAAGGCCAAAGTGCCTAAAGGACGCTCACTGTGTATACCGAAATACCCTCTGCAATTCTTTCTAGAAAACTTTGCTTGATATAGAGAAGAAACACCGAAAATAATCTTGAACAATCCCATGAAAATGCTTGACCTTCCAACCAACTTTGATGCCCTTTTGCTAGGCAGTTTTCCTGCTTTTCCATAGTAGAACATAAGAAGAAAAAAAGGGGAATTTACTAGCTAGGGTGGAATCTTTCAACACCAAAATTAGTAGGAAAAAGGGGTTCTTAAAACCCTCAAAGCCACAACTCAGGAAAACAAATGTATTTGATCCAATGTTTGATGATGCCAATTTGATTTCCATTCTCTTCTATTTATAGATTTCTCCATGGGCTCCCAAATGCAAGGGGTTGTGAGTGCACCCCTAATTTTGGGTGTTTTTTCCCCAACTGACCTAATTTTTGCACAATGTTGCCCCAACATTGGAAAAATTAGGTTTTACACCATTATGAAGACGGGTCAAATAGGCTATTTCGTCCTCCTCAGCACATCAATTTGGAGAGGACATTACAGGTAATGAAATGCTTGAACTGGAAATCACTAAGACTGGCGCATGCATGTGCCCACTATTACTCTCCATGTAACTGCACCATTGCACTTTCTCAACACTGATGCATCCTCAATCATTGTGCATCTCTCTGTTGAACATGTGAACCGAGGTACCTCTGCTATAGAACCAGTAGAATCTACAACAACAACTAAAACTAACACTCCCTCTTGGCAAGGGAAATGTTCTTCACTAAGCCAAGTCTCTATCTCAATATCTCGAACTACAAAAATCTTCAAGGTGCACTTCCCTTGCTCAAGGAAAAGTTCGTTGGCAACTGCATACACATAATCATTATTGATTCCATAGTCATGGCAACCAACCATACCTACTCTTTAGCGACTTCCTTACACCTAGAATGTTTTGTCATACAAATAAGAGTTATTAATGCATCATGAGTTGGAAATTTTTTAGAAGGATTACTCATTGAAGATGTAGCTTTAGGCGCTTCCACTTGTTCTTGTGCTTCCTGCAATGATTGGATAAACCATCTTGCTTCTTGCTTGAACTAGATGGTACTGAAGTCTCTGTTCCTTCCACGAAACCTTGCCTATGTGAATCTGATTTCCCCCTTTCTGCAAATCAACCTTGGGGAGATCAAAGATTTTCTCCCTTTCCAACCTTTGTTGGAGACTCCCCAGACTTAGAGGACCAACCCTCCTCATCAAACTTAACATGTTGATATGCTAATGTCTTCTGCTATACAAGAATATAGACGTGGTAGGCCTTGGATGTCTCATTGTAACCAAAAAATATATTCTTGATGCTCGAGGCTTCAAATCAAGTTCTCTTTTTGTTAGACACGCGAATATAAATAGGACAATCAAATACATGAACTTGTGATACTTGAGGCTTTCTCACTAGTAAAGGCTTCTTCTAGAGTCTTGTCCTTATTTATTTTGAGTAATAGAAGTGAAGAGTAAATTGGAGGGTTTGAAATTTCTGTTGTGTAATTGATTTTCTTCTTGTGCTTTTCTTGCATTTTTATCGTTAAAATACCTGTGTATTTTTCATTCAACAATTCAGAAAATTAATTTACTGGGTTAAATAACATATGGATATAAAATATTGTTGGGAATGTACATCAAATATGGTATTAGAGAAATTAACATGGTATCAAAGCAATAAACTATGAAGGAGTGGAAGATCCATTTGTCACAAGTTTACAACAGAATAATTTATAGCAATACTATTTTTCTAGGTTGAGTATTTGATTTAGAGGTTGAAAGGATGGCTGCAACTAGAATAAGATTTGAAGACTAGTTGGAGGGTGCATTCAACTATAGTCTCTAGAAGGAGAGGAGAACATTAGTGCTTATGGAGAATGGCATTTGGGAGTTTGCAGATTAGAAACTCGTCCCTCTTATTGATTCTACACAACTGGCCATCCATAACCAAAAATATGTGAAAGCCAGGAGGATCATTTTGGATGAGGTGAAGGATCATGTGATCCCTCATTTATGAGGAAAGAAGGCAGTCGGGGAGATGTGGGAGGCTTTGATGAAACTATACCAGATCGATAACCAAAATAGGAAGATGGTGCTGAAGGACAAGCTCAGGGGCGCCATGGTGGTCATATTAGATATAGTAGCATCTTATCTTATCAGGATCTCACAATGTTGTGATGAGTTGGCTGTAGTTGTGTAGGCGATGTCAAATCAAGAATTGGTGACGACAACTCTCTTGGCTTCACTAATCCATGGGCTCCCTTCGTCAAAGGTATTGTGGGACAAGATAAACTTATGGAATAGGAGAGATTTTGGGATGACTTCATCCTAAAAGAGATTCCAAAGGAATCTTTGCATGGTGGCCAACAAAAGGGTGACTATGAGAACCTTTCCCTTGCCAGCCAAGCAAGGAAGGGCAAGGGGAAGGCCAAGAAGAATTTAGGAGTAGAGATTGCCTCAGAGGCTAGAAAGAAGAAAGATATGAGCAAAGTGAAATGCTTTGATTGTCACAAATTTAGCCATTATGTGGGTGAATGTCTGAACAAAAAGAAGGGCAAGGAAGACAGGTTGCAACATTAATAGACACATAGGTTGTTAGTTTGTTTGCCACCAAGTTTGAGAAGGAGTTCTCATCGATGTCTTGTCTTTTTGGGACCATAGCCAAGGCTGCATGGTTTGTGGAGAATGGTGCTTCTCGTCATATAACGGGATCACAAGAGTTGTTCACCAGTATTTTAGAGGGTGACTTAGAGCTACATGTGGAGCTTGGTAACAATGCTAGGTGTGCAATAGAGGGGGTTGGGAATATTCAATTTCAGCTAGAGTCAGGAGATCCTTTGGAGGTGATGGATGTGTTATATGTTCAAGGGTTGAGCAAGAACTTACGCGTAGTCTCGACCATGGAGGACAAGTGGTATGAGGTTCGGGATGGACAAGTACCCTATCATGCTAATAGCTTTTAGTCCAAGCTTAGGATGAGTAATTGTTGTTGAAAATTGTAACTAGGTTCGCTCTTCATAATTTTTCAATGTACTTGTATTATTTCATGTAAAGATCAAAAAGAAGAAAATAATTATTTATTATTATTTTTCAAGCATGGGTTTCATGCTCAAAGTCAAAATTATTATTTAGGTCAAGCATGTTCTTCATGCTTCTAGGGTTTGTCAAGTCAAAAGATAGTGTCATGAGCCAAATCAATGTACTTGAGTCAAAGTCCTATTTCAACTCCTTGAAAAAGATGTGTTGTCGCGCAGATTGGCACGACAACGCTCGGACCGGGGGCTGTCACTCTGATCCCCGATCCCTCCGTTTAAGCCCGTCTCCCGCGGCTAAGGGGGGTAGACCCTGCGAGATAGTGAAGACCAACTGCCAAACAGTTGGGTGGGAGACACGATACACGATATGATAAGCACTAGATGGATTTAGAGATTTAATAGACCAGTGCCTTGTGGAGTTAATGTTTAAATGATTACTTTTTAAATGATAAAGAAACATGGACCATGAACAGCAACCATCTATCATCAGCTAAATCATGTAACCAGAACGATATCCAGCAACTGAAAACTTCGAAAAGATAAATGCTTTAAACCACCACGAATCATAAACCATTAACCAGATATCAATTTCGCATCTCGGCTTGAAAATTTAGATCTCAGCATGAAAAATATGACAATTTCCGAAAAACAACTGAATCTGGCAAAAAATAATTTTCCGCAAAATTTTTCAAATTTTTTTTATTTTTTATTTTTTTTTTAAATCTTTTTTCAATTTTTATTTTTCAATATTATGGAAATTAAAAATAAATCTAAAAAAAAAAAAAAAATTTAAAAATTTAAAACTAATCTAAAGTCTAACTAATATCTAAATTAAAATATAACATTAAATCAAAAATTTAAAATCTAAATCTAAATTCTAGACAACTCTAACCTAAACCTTTTTATTTTCATTTTTTATATTTAAAAAAAAAAAATCAAAAAAGGAAAAATCTAAAACTAAGTTCATTAAAAATAAAACTAAAAATATATTTTTTGATTTTTGATTTTTTATATTATAAAAATCCTAAAATGTAAAACTATACTCCAACTAAAAAAAATAAAAATAAAGAATATCTAAAAAAAAACTAACTTATGCCAATCGTATTTTTTATAGAAATTATTAAATCTAAACTAATAAAACTAAACTAAAATGAAACGCTAACCAAAACATTTTAATTCTTTTTCGATTTTTTATGAATTTGCATTTTAAAAGAAATGAAACTAAAAATGAAATACGAATTACAATCTAGGAAAATTAAAAAAAAGAACTAAACTCAACACTATAACTAAACCCTAAGGCTACGTGACCACCAAAAATGAAGCGTATCACTGACTGCGGCCACAAGTTGTGATCCTGGACAGTTCTGAATGGCAATCGGTGGCAACAGAAACGAAAATGCATTACCTGGTCCGAATGCTTTGTCAACAGTGTTCAGAAATCGAACCAGCGAATGTCCTAGTCGATGGCAATGCTGTAGCGGCGGTGAATGGAACCCGTTTTAAAAAAGAAATCGACCCGATGAGAATGAGACCCCGAGCTAATGGCTGGACAGTGCATATATGGTCGATTTGTCTGCGGATACCCTGAAGCCGAATCACGTGAAAGGAGAGAAACGAATCCCTTTTTTTTTTGAAAGTTTCTGGACGCATGCTACGGATTGCCACATGCATATGATCAAAAAAGGAACGCCGAGACAAGATCAACCCTCAGCAACGTGACCAAGAGAATCAAAAAACGCTGGGAAGTGAAAACGCATTTTCCCTGGCTTGATGTGGGTATAAACGTGGATGAATGTTGAAGCCGCTGGTGTGATTTTGTCTTCAGGAATAAGAAATCTTCATTCTGTCACTGGGCTTGAGATATCTGATATCAGATGTCGGAAAATTTTATTGACAGTTTTCGTAGCTTTAGTTTGCTGACTAGATGTGTTCTCCTTCATCCAGCTGATGTATGAAATGATGCCCATCACAGTTTTAGCATATTTTTAACAGCCTCGGATCAGAAGTGCCTAAGCCATGCAAAACCCAAAATGAACCTGAACAAAATTTTGGAACCCTAAAACAGAAAAACTGATTAATGTACAAACTTGGCCCCTCAACAGCCAGATTTAGCCATAAATACAGAAATTATTTAGAATATCATGTAATCTTGAACTTCACTGTGAACAGAAAGAAAAACTCTCAATGTAAAACAGAAAAGAAACTTCGAATGATTAACCCAGGGAACAATCAGCTGGGCTCTGCACAGAAAGTGCTTGCGGGAGTTGGCTGGTTCAGCCGAGAACTTCCCCAAACGCCCACAAATTTCCTTCAAAAAATGTTTTCCTGCACATCTCAAGCAACCATCAGCAAAGAGAGAGAGAAAGCTGCTAGATCTCAGGAAATAATGGAGATACCTGCCATTATTTCAGAAACCCTAGCAGCCCTCAAACCCTAGCACGTGAGCAAGATACCTGTACTCACAATGCTCTGAAAAACCAGCTATTTTAACTGCTAAAACTGAAATATGCAGAAAAGCAAAAATCTCACAGCAATTCCAGAGAGTAACACCAGCCAGTTTGAACCCCAAAGTCTTTTTATTAATCAGAAAATCAGATTACAAGAGAGCTTTCAGTACAGACTCACAGATCAGATCATCTAAAATGACCACCTAAGACCCTATATAAAGGAAATGATCCCAACGGCTAGTTCTAATGATCCATGCAGAAATGATCTCGACCGTTGATGAGGATCAAGACATCTCTTGATCTCATCCGTCGATTTATTTACTTAAAAAATTATTATTTTATTAGTTAGGGTTTTTTGCTTGATTTTTAATTTTTTATTATTTTTCATTATTTTATTATTTTTATTCATTTTTTAATTCATTTTAAAATGGATCATCGAACTAAACCTTCGGAAACATCACCTAGGACCTAGGACTTAGGACTCATGAGGGGATTTAAAACATTTCTCGACCCTCAGAACACATTACATCATGACTTTTACAAAATTACATCTTAAGGGACAAACCCATTTAATACAGACCCTCACAAAACACCCAGCTCTGCGACACAACGATAATCTAGCAGATCAACACACTAGGATTCTCCTAAAGTTCTAATGACAAAATCAATCCCGGCTTTGGGGTCAGGTTTGAAGGAAAACTCTGCCGATCCGTGGATCGGTGAGACAAAAAACCTTCCGGGACGTAGATTATCATCAGAAAGTTAGGTCCACCTAGGCAAATTACATACATGACTTCATGTCTGCTAAGATTATTTACAGCTAATACATGCAGACTGGGTTTACAATCAGAAAGATCAAACTGCTGATGATGGCAGGATGGCACGGACATGCTGATCAGGTGCTGCTTCTTTTTGTCAAGAAAAGACAGGGTGCACTGCATGGGTAGTTGACCAGTAGGGGTCAACAAGATGTAAAAGAATTTTTATTTGAGTCAAAGTAGTCAAATTGTCCTCCACAAACCCAAGTCGGCCCTCCTAGACAAGTCGACCCAGAGACACCTATTTGACCTCCTTGAAGGGTATAAATACAATGCAATTCGACTTCATTTGGAGCATCAACACAGATTTTGATTTTTGTGCCAAGGAGAGAAAGAAACGAGTGAAAAAGTCAAGAGAAAGAGAAGAAGTCCAAGGAGAGAGAGAGTGAGAGTCGAAAGAGAGAATTTTCTGTCACACATGCAAATTTTGTCCTAGTTTCTGCCACACGTGTAAAGGTATAGGTCTGTTGCACAGGCCGAGAATTTCAGGAAAAGTTGCAGGTTCGAAAATCATAGTTTGACCAAATTTGTTGATCGTTGACCATCGTTGACTTTATTGAATTTGATTTGGATAGAGAAGGTTGGAAAGAGGGTTGACTTGGGGCATGTGGAAGGACTTTGTCTTGGTGTTTAGGTCTTGGAATTCTCAGTTTGATCTTTCCATTAGAAGAGAAGATTTTATGGGTTTTCCCCTTGGAGGGGTTTTGCCTTGGCTTGTAACCTCTCTTATGTGTGAAAATTCCTCAATCGGAATTCCTACTGCAACAAATTGATGTTACTTTTCCTACTTGTTAATTCATATAAGTTATTTACTGTGTGCTACGGTAAATATCGAAGTAAATACTACTGCAACCTTCACTTAATTAAATTCTATGCGGAAACAAGAGATTGAGCAAGAAAGAAAATACAACACAATAACACCGTTATTTTTGGACAAATGTCCCTGGAAAAACCCAATGCGGGAAAACCAGTGCAACAACTCTGAGGGTTTATTATTATTAAGTAGTAGCAAATTTTGAATACATCTTTGAATACCTCAAGGGTTATTCAGTTACAAAGAGAGAAATATTGGCAGAAAGATTTGTGAGATTACCTCACACAATCACTGAGAAAAATCTTGACTGATCTGGTCACTAGATGAGGTGCCTCTGGCAGGCCCTGCGCTGCCTCTGCGCAGTCCTCACGCAGTCCCTGCATCAACTCCTCTAGGCAATGTGTCACCTAGCCAACTGATTGATTCGCTGCTCGGAGTCACTGCTCTCAGCCTCCCGGTCTCACACCCTGGCTCCCGACTTCTGAAACTTTCTCTGTTGCAAAATTTCAGTCTCTCTCTCACCCTCTGTGCTGCCTTTGCGTTGCCCTGCGTCAGCCTCTGCGTGAGAGCTACTAGATCACTCTTTGCCTCTCTCTGCTGATGATTCTCCGGTTGAGAAAATCTCTCTCTATGGATGCTATCCCTGCCCCTCAACCGCAAGAAATCTACTCGATCAGAATTTCCTCGTGAGAACTTCTCACTTCAGAAATTTGATCTCTTGATCTTGCGGTGTGTTTTCCAAATGGCCCTCGAGCTTCCTTAAATAATCTTCTCGTTGACATTCAACGACTCAGATTAAAAGCTAATCAATGGCTAAGATCATTTTAGCTTGATCCTCGCCTTCTTCTAGAAGTTACACCCACAATTAGATTAAATACCCATTAATATTTTTAATTTATTAAGTTTGGACTTAGCGGCCCATTAAAAAATATTAATTATTTTAATAAAATCGTTTCTGGGTGGAATTTCCCAAAACAGTTTCTAGGTTCTTTGGAATACATGTGCCCAAGCCTCCTTGCAAAATTTGGGGCCTAGAGCACATCTGATGCTACCCCAAATCAACACTCCCTCTTACCGAGGAATGTGCTCTAGCACTATACGCTGCTGCGTACTTCTCTGACTCTGAACCATTGTCCTTTGCACTGCTGATGTCTGACATGCTGTCCACCAATACTGCTGCTGACACTGTCACTATCAACACTGCATTCGTACTACAACTCCCTCTCAAGTGCTGCATCTGTGATGCTGCTAGTACTGCCACTGCCAACTGCCACTGCACTGCAAACTGTTGCTGCTACTCTATCAGCAACGACAAAACATCCAAAATTACTGAACTAACTATGTTCAGTATGATACTATGTGAATGCTAGAACTTGACTACTGCTAGTCTCTGCACCGACCCTCTGAATCTACTACGCTGCTGCTGACCTCTGCTTTGTGTCATCTGCACTGCTGCCAACTCTGCTCTGCACTGCTCAGTCTCTGGCGCTCCTAGCCACTGCAACTGTCTCTCCAACACTCCTCGACACCATTTGACACTAGTCCATCCTGCTACTTCTGATCTGGGCTCCCGTAACAAGGAAATGATCCTAGAGGTGGACTTCTCAAGGATCCTACCCATCTGTAGATCTTTCGAATTACAGCTCCAAATCAGCCCACCTCCCTCCTGGAGGTATCTCAGCTGTCATGGCGAACTCCTCTTCTTCGATCTTCGTGGGCGCAAACTTCAGATTGTGTTTCTCATCTTTGTCCTTCTTCTTGAGTGGAAACTGTGTAGCGTAGTGACCCATCTCACCACACCTGAAACAATTGATCTTCGTGACGTCCTTCTTACGTCTCCGCTGCTCCTGTTGTCCCTTCGACGCAAGGGTTGCATTATCCTCCTCCTCCTTGGGCTTCGACCCATTGCTGTTGCTTCCGTCAAGTTTAACCTTGACTAAGTCTCTCCTCAACTCCTCTTGTTTTAGAGCTGCCCACATCTCATCCCAATTTGGCAATGCTGCTTTGCCCAAGATACTCTGGACAAAGACTTGCCACTTATCTGAGATAGAATTGAGGGCCAGTCTAACCAACTTTGAATCTTGAGGTGTATGCCCACAGCAGACAATTCATCACTGGTCTCCTTGAGCTTCGTGAGGAATGGATCCACACGCCCTCCCTTTTGCATTTGAGCAGATCTCAACTTCTGCTCCAAGTACATCTTCCGGTGCTTGGAAGATCCCTGATATAACGTGGCCAAGGCATCCCACATCTCCTTAGCAGTCCCTCTTCTAGCAACGTGACACACCACATGATCCTTGACTCCATCCAGGATCATCCTCTTGGCCTTCGCCATCTCAACTCGGTATTTCTGCAGTGGATCTGGATCTGCAGGGACAACCACCACGCTGTCGACGTATGTCTTGAGGGCATGCTCATCTAGAAGGAATGACATCCTTGCCTTCCAGATGACATAGTTGGATGCTTCGTCCAACCTATCCTGATCCCTCAAACCATTGGTTGCCATTTCTACCACAAATAGAAAGTCGAATGACCTCCTCTCTCCTTTGTGCTGCTATTGTGCTAACCTACGCACTCCCTGCTGGAGCTAGTAAAACTGTTGCCCCTTGCTATTGCTCAACTCTAGAGAATTCGAATTCCTTGGCTAAGAATTCTCTGAGGAAGAAATTCCCAGAACCATGCTTCTCCTCTTTCTTTTGACAATCTTCTGCCCAACAAACTGCTTGTAGAAAAATCTGCGCCCCACCAGCTCTACTCGCGCTAAGGCTTTTGCTCTGCTCTCTCTGCCCCTGCAAAAATTTGAACTGGGAGTCCTCTCCGTCGACTCACTCGGAGAGAGACTACCTTGAAATTTCAGCCCTCTGGCTAAGGACTGCTCAAACCTTTTGGGGTTTCGAACTGTTGCCTCCTGCAGCTTTTTGATCTCCCTCTTCTGCTCAACGTTGGGTTCTTTGGCACTGCTCTGCTTGTTCCACCTGCACCTCTGATACCATGTGAAAATTCCTCAACTGGAATTCCTATTGCAACAAACTGATGTTACTTCTCCTACCTGTTAATTCATATAAGTTATTTATTGTGTGCTACGGTAAATATCGAAGTAAATACTACTGCAACCTTCACTTAATTAAATTATATGCAGAAACAAGAGATTGAGCAAAAAATAAAATACAACACAATAACACCGTTGTTTTTGGACAAATATCCCCAAAAAAACCCAATGCGGGAAAATCGGTGCAACAACTCTGAGGGTTTATTATTATTAAGTAGTAAGAAATTTTTAATACATCTTTGAATACCTCAAGAGTTATTCAGTTACAGAGAGAGAAACACTGGCAGAAAGATTTGTGAGATTACCTCACATAGTCACTGAGAAAAATCTCGACTGATCCAGTCACTAGATGAGGTGCCTCTAGAAGGCCCTATGCTGCCTCTGAGCAATCCTCACGTAGTCCTTCCGACAAGCCCTCTAGGCACTGCATCACCCAACCCACTGATCGATTTGCTGCCCGGAGTCATTGCTCTCAGCCTCCCAGTCTCACACCTCGGGGCTCGGCTTCTGAAATGGGCCCTGTTGCAAAATTCCGGACTCTCTCTCACCCTCTGCGTTGCCTCTGCGTGGCCTTGCGTCAGCCTCTGTGTGAGAGCTACTAGATCACTCTCTGCCTCTCTCTGCTGATGATTCTCTGATTGAGAAAATCTCTCTCTCTTCGGATGCTATCCCTGCCCCTCAACTGCAAGAAATCTACTCGATCAGAATTTCCTCCTGAGAACTTCTCACTTCAGAAATTCGATCTCTCGATCTCTCGGTGTGTTTTCCAATTGACCACCAAGCTTCCTTAATCTTCTCGTTGACATTTAGCAGCGCAAATTAAAAGCTAATCAATGGCTAAGATCATTTTAGCTTGATCCTCGTCTTCTTCTAGAAGTTACACCCACAATTAGATTAATACCCATTAATATTTTTAATTTCCTAAGTTTGGACACAGGGGCCCATTAAAAAATATTATTTATTTGAATAAAATCGTTTCTGGCTGGAATTTCCCAAAACGCTTTCTAGGTTCTTTGGAATACATGTGCTCAAGCCTCCCTGCAAAATGTGAGGCCTAGAGCACATCCGATGCTACCCCAAATCAACATTGCGTATTTGAGATCTTCATAGTTTATGGTTTTGGTAATTGTTTGATGATCAAAACATAATTAAAGTAATAAGAAGCCAACACGTAATCACAAACAATTATCAAGTAAAGAAAAATCAATCCTAATTGCTGCCCTAAGGATTTGTCGACATGGTTTCAGAGCTAAGCTGAGGAGAAGGCAACTTGAAGATCACTCTTGTTGGCATAAGTAGAAGACATCACTTAAAGAGCATCAATCCCAGGAACATCCTCTACACTTTTGGAAGCAACATCTTTCATCTTTGTAGCAGCGTGAAGCCACCAATGTACAAGTCATCCTTGAAGTTATCATTCTAGACATCTTTGAAGTCTCTTCGAAGGTCTTGGGAGCATCAAGTTATTCAAAGACATCAACATTAAGAAGGACACTCATTTGACAAGTACTATAACATTCTCTATGTGTCAATATTCAAATCAAATGACTTCATTTTGCAAAGAAGGCAACAAGCTAGATGGGTCATCAAATTTTCTAGTATGGAAGAGAAGAATAGACTTAATACTTGTAGAGAATGAAGTCATGGACTATGTTCTTGGAAAAGTTAAAGAACCAGAGAAAGAAAAGACTCAAGAATGGGCCAAATATGCTAAAGGAGAAGTTAGGGCTCAAAGGATTCTCATTGAATCCATCAAGGATCATCTTATTCCATTCATTGGAGATTTGGGAACATCTAAAGCAATTTATGACAAGTATAGTAAAATTATACTTAGTCAACACTCCATGTTAGAAAATATCTTTAAGGAATCAACTAGACAAGACAAGGGTATCAAAAGATGAAGACTTGGTTTCATATCTTATGAAGGTTTCACAATTGAGGGATCAACTATAGGGACTTGGAGAAGTTATTTCAGATTTAGAATTGACTACTTGTATACTCAATGCTTTACCCCCAGAATGGAGCAGTTTTGTGTCAAGCATATACTCTAGGAAGGACACTCCAAGTTTCGATGAGTTATGGTCCTTATGTGTGTTAGAAGAAACAAGATTGAAGGTGAAAGATGGCATTGAACCCAATGAAAAATCTCAAGCCTTCATTGCTAGATCGAAGAAGAAGAATGGAAAGTTTGGAAGGTTTGAACCTCGTCAAAGGAACAATAGAAGTAACAACAATCAACCATGTGGAAGACAAGATATGTCCAAAGTACAATGCTTTGGATGCAATGAATATGGTCACTTTAAAAGAGATTGTCCTAAAGATCCTCGAAATAAGAATAACAATAAGAGGAAAGAAAGGAGTGAAGTTCATATCATCGAAGATAATGAAGAATCGGAAGAGAAGTCGAAAAATGAAGATCCTAAAGTTCTTACCATTAAAGATCTCCACTCTATTAACAACATGTTTTTCTTTTAGTAGAAGAAGGCATTCAAAATAGCTTGTACAATTACTTTTATAGAAAAGTTATGGCATCAAGAAGAATCATATATATAGCATTGGAAAATATAGAGTCTACATAGTCATTTACATCTCATTGGAAGCAGTCATCTAAGCAAAGCAAGGATAGAAGGATTTGTACCATTTAGCTACTCCACAATACATACACTTTACAAGTATATGCAACTACTACTTGGCATCATAGAAGCAGTCATTTAGTAGGAAGGGATCACCAGGATCCATTGTTAGCAGAAGGTTCTTCATCACATGAAAGAAATATTGTGACATAGCAAAAGCATATTCTACCTAGAAGAAAGAAAGCATCATAAAAGTTTGTAGATAGTTGAGTTGCAGCATGAAGGCATGATTTAATCATCTCTCATCTTAAGAAAGGAGTCTCATCATAAACATTCTTCAAGGAAAAATATAGAAGCAGTTCATTCAGAAGGAAGTCGTCTAGATGGGTATATAAAGAAAGAGGTATGCATATCTCTAGAAAAGAAAGCTCTTCATTAGAAGGTAGATTCATGTCTTCAATAAAAGATTTTGTAGGATGAGTTGGACGCAAAAGTTTACTTGGAAATATGAACACGGTATACCTTGATTAAAGACTGGATGGGACAAGAACTCTTTCATATGGTCATTTGACACACAGAAGCTTGACAAATGAAGCATGATCGAATATCCAATGTAGTCTCTTAAAGAACTTAAGATAAGAATGGAAGTTTCAAAGGGAGCCATGAAGTTTTTGTTGAATACGACATTGAAGCATTTAGAAAACACATTAACTAAGCAGCAACATGAAGAACTCTAGTACTTATGAAGTCATGACGTGCAAAGGAATGTTGACATCAGAGGGAGCTAGAAGCAATTTCGATATCTTGAAGGCCCTCATGATTTGGTAATTCTAATATTGATGATTTTGTTTGAATGTATGACTAGGCTGGAAGGATAAAAATCAAGTAAGCATGAGAGCAAAATTAATACAGGAGAGATGATATGACATCTCAAATAATACAAGGCAGAACTCTCGAAGTTTTTGATATAACATGATGCAGTTATGAGTCGAGAACCTTGTCACAAAGATGGATTGAGGAAGAAGTTTTGCTACATAACATCTTGGAAGGTCGAAGCTCAAGGACGATATAATGATGCAAGAAGAAGTAGCACTATAACTACTACTTGAAATTCTCCATGGTAGAACATGCAACTGGTGAACGAAACAAATAAAGTTTACGGTTGAAGCCTCCTTGTTTAAGAAGGACACCCCATTCTCCTTGTGTCATGCACTAGACTAGGACTAACAACTGTAAGTCTTAGTGAAGGCACTAGTAAGGAGAATGGAGGATTGGATAAGCATCTATAACTGACACTCTTTGAGGATCCAACAGGGTATCCAAGATAAGAGTGGTCGAAGAGGACCAATATTTTTTGAGCATTAAAAATTCAAGATAAGAATAGTCCGAAGCACATACCTGCTGAACATCTGGATGGGGTATATTCCTTGTGAGACAATGATGATGATGTCTATAGCCATTGCCTCCCCAACATTGTGCTCTAATCTAATGGAGAGATAGAGCTTGTTAGTCAAGGCCTTGCTATGTTGACAATGTTGGTCATGATGTTGAAGATGGCTTATCAATCCGACTCTTCTTATGAGAATATTTCAATTTGAGAGTTTCCTTGTACCTTGTTATGTAATTATGAATACCTCCCTAGTTAAGAGGGAGTGTTGAAAATTGTAACTAGGTTCGTTCTTCATAATTTTTCATTGTACTTATATTATTTCTTGTAAAGATAAAAAAGAGGAAAAATAATTATTTATTATTATTTTTCAAGCATGGGTTTCATGCTCAAAGTCAAAATTGTTATTTAGGTCAAGCATGTTCTTCATGCTTCTAGGGTTTTTCAAGTCAAAAGAAATAGTGTCATGAGTCAAATCAATATACTTGAGTCAAAGTCCTATTTGGACTTGAAAAAGATTTAAAAGAATTTTTATTTAGTCAAAATAGCCAAATTGTCTTCCACAAACCCAAGTCAGCCCTCCTGGACAAGTTGGCCCAGAAGGACACCTATTCGACCTCCTGGAAGGGTATAAATACAGTGCAATTCGATTTCATTTGGAGCATCAACACAAACTTTGATTTCTGTGCTAACGAGAGAAAGAAAAAGAGCAAAAAAAGTCAAGAGAAAGAGAAGAAGTCCAAGGAGAGAGAGCAAGAGTCAAAAGAGAATTTTCTATCACACGTGCGAATTTTGCCCTAGTTTCTGCCACATGTGCGAAGGTATAGGTCTGTTGCAAGGGCCGAGAATTTCAGGAAGAGTTGCAGGTCCGAAAATCATAGTTTGACTAGATTTGTCGACCATTGACTTTATTGAATTTGACTAAGATAGAGAAGGTTGGAAAGAGAGTTGGCTTGGGGCTTGTGGAAGGACTTTGTCTTGGTGTTTGGGTCTTGGAATTCTCACTTTGATCTATTCTATAAGAAGAGGAAATTTTCTTCTCTTGTTTTCATTGTCTTTTTGAGATCTTCGTAGTTTATGGTTTTGGTAATTGTGATGATTAGAACATAATAAAAGTAATAAGAAGCCAACACATAATGACAAGAAATTATCAAGTAAAGAGAAATCAACCCTAATTGCTGCCCTGAGGATTTCTCAACAATTGGGAGCAGGGAGGGGAACTTGTACATGCCTTGGTTCATGACAGTGACAGTTTGTGCGAGTTATGGCACAGGAGGATGGATCACTTGCACCACAAAGCTTTATCGATATTGGGGGAGATTGTCACCGGTCTTTTGGAGTTCAATGTAGAGCAACAGAGTGTGTGCAAGGGATGTGCACATGGCAATCATGCCAAGACTACCTTTCCTAGCATTGATAGAAGGTCCAAGGGAATATTGGATCTAGTGCATTCAGATGTTTGTGGTCCTATGTCAGTAGCATCTTTGAGTGGTTGCAGCTACTCTGTGATGTTCACTAATGATTTCTCTGGGAGGACGTGGATCTACTTCATGAAGGTCAAGGATGAGGTCTTTAGTTGTATTCGAGAGTTTAAAGCTCTCATGGTGAACCAAAGAGGGAGGAAGGTCAGAGTACTGAGGCCAAACGATGGGGGTGAGTATACCTCTAATAACTTCAATTTTTTTGCAAGGAGACACAAATGAAGGAGCTGATGGTACCTTACAACCCATAGTAGAATGGGGTTGCAGAGAGGAAGAACAGGGCCATCACTAGAGCTGCCAAGGCAATGATCCATGATCAGGATCTACCCATGTTTCTTTGGGTAGAGGCATGCAACATGATAATGTATATTCATAACAAGAGTTCTCATAACTTCATAAGGTCTTGGAGGACAAGACTCCTAAGGAAACATTCATAAGGGTGAAACCAGAGGTTGGCCATTTTTGCATCTTTGGGTGTCTAGTATATGTGCATGTACCTTTAGAGAAGAGGATGAAGTTAGAGTCCTCAACACAAAAGGGCATCTTTGTGGGGTATAACGAGACTAAAAAGGCGTATAGGGTGTACATTCCATCATAGGGGAAGATTGTGGTGAGCAGGGATGTCATATTTGAGGAGAGCTGAGTCTTTAGGAAGTCATGCGAACCCCTTCCAACAGTGGCAAAGATTAAGGAGTGAGAGGCTTTGAAGATTGAGAAGAGACTAGCACCAACAAAAACAAAGTCTTAGTCTTCAGATTAAGAGGATAGTTGGAGGTTCCTTCTAGTTTTTTTAGGAGGAGGCCGAGATGGCTAGAGAAGACTTTGAGAGATGCTCAGTAGCACATGGAATCTCCTAGGAGTAATTTTAGGGAGAGCAGACCATTGGGACAATTTCCTAGTTACATGGCACTCATGAATGACATGAACATCATTGATTTCGAGCCTACCAGTTATGAGGAGGCAACATGCCAATAGGTTTGTAGGGATGCCATGGTCGAAGAGTATGCTTCCATCATGAAGAATGATGTGTGGGACATTGTACTGAGGCTAGAGGGGAAATTAGTGGTAAACTCTAGATGGATATTTAAGATCAAACATGCTGTGGATGGTAGTATTGAAAGTACAAGGCGAGGTTCCTGGCAAGAGGGTTCTCTTAAAAGGAGGGAGTGGAGTATGAGGAGGCATTGGTTCTAGTCGCTAGGCATGCTTCTATAAGGGCTATTATATCTATTATTTCAAAGATGAGGTGGAGGATACATTAGATGGATGTGAAGACAACCTTCCTCAATGGAGTAATTGAGGAGGAGGTGCACATAGAGTAGCTTTAGGGACTTGAGGTACAGGGAAAATTTTAAGGATGAAAAATTATCACAATGTGTAGAAACCTTGGTGATTCTTATTAGTCCCTAATATGCAAATTGTAAATTTTTGGTCTTATTTTTCTAAAAATAATCAAATTTCTAATAATTATATGTAGTCTCAATAAAATTTTGGCGATTTTAAGGTAAAATAATTTTGTCTTATAAAATTTGGGTTAATATCTTTTAGAAAAATGGAAATTGGCGAATCCTTTTTGGGAAAACCATGGAAAATTAACTCATCTGCAAAATTTGGACCTAAAAATTTTCCTTGTTGAGGTGCATGGGAGAGATTTTCATGCATGTAGGTTGAAGAAAGCACTATACGGACTTAAGCCGAAACTAAGAGCATGGTACTTGAGGATTGACGGGTATTTGCTAGACATGGGCTTCACCAAGAGTGACGCGGACCCTTGTTGGAAAATGTAACTAGTTTCGGTCTTCATAATTGTTATTTGACTCATGTCACAATGTAATTTGTATGTGTCTATCAAAAGAGGAAAGAAAATAATTTTTTGTAAAGCATGGGTTTCATGCTCAAGTCATTTTGTCATTAGGTCAAGCATCCATTGAATGCTCCTAGGGTTTGTCATGAGTCAAGTATCCTTGTCAAATTTTAAAAGTCCCATTTGGGCACTTGTGTCAAAGAAAGAAAATATATTTTATGTTTGGAAGTGTCGAGGAGGCTCCCAAGACTAAGTCGGCCAATCTAACATAAGTTGGCCTAGAGAGAGCTTATGGAACCTATTAAAAGGCTATAAAAGGAAAGACTTTGACTTGATTTCAGAGCCAAGAAAGTACACACATCTCATCTTTTGATTTGCGGTTAGAAAAGGATGCGAAGGTCTGATCTAGGCTAGAAGAGCCTAGCGAAGGAGAAGGAAAAGCCCTTGAAGGATTCAAATCTCTGAAATCTACCTCTTACAATTCTCAAGTGCGAAAACCCTAGATTTTCTAGGGTTACCTCAGGTCCGAAATTGTAGGAAGAGATTGCAGACCTTACTTGTAAGGTTCAAGGGCTAGACGAGCTTCCTTTTGGATAGATTTTGCTTTGTCGCTCCTTGTAGATTTTGTCATCCATTGCAGAAGGAAAATTCGCTGGTTGACTTGGTTCTTGGTGATAGCTCTACGCTTTCGTTTTAGTCTTGGAAGTCTCCTTTGAATTGATTCTATAAGAAGAGAAGTTCTTTATGGGTTTTCCCCTTGGAGGGGTTTTGCCTTAGGCTTGGAGCTTGTGAAAATTTCTAAACTGGAATCCCTACAGCAACAACTGATGATATTTCTCCTACTTGTTAGATTTACATGAACAAGTTATTTGCAGTTTCCCATGACAAATATTGAAATACATACACTACAGCTTTCACTTAATTAATTTATATGCGGAAACAAGAGACTGAGCAAGAAAGAAAATACAACACAATAGACACCGTTATTTTTCGACAATTGTCCCCGGAAAAACCCAATGCAGGAAAATCGGTGCAGCAGATCTAAGGGTTTTATTATTATGCAGGAGAAGATCTGAGTACAAATCTTGGATGCTCAACTAGCAATTCGATACAGAGAGAAACTGGACAAAATGAATGGTGAAATGATCTCACCCTATCACTGGGAGAATTTGAGTCTGATCACACTGAAATGGAGCCTCTACGTACCCTCTGCACAGAACTGCGTTACTCCTACACAGTTCCTGCGTTACCCCTGTTGGGTATCACGCCGCTCCTTCTCTGGACCCTCTGCTGGCTGGAAAATCTGAATCTCTGCCTCCCGGTCTCACACCTTGGCTACTGAAACTCAATTTCCTTAGCAAGAATTCGATCTCCCTCTAAGGCTTGTGCTACCACTGCGTTTGCTCCGCGTGGGCCAGCGTTTGCCTCTCTCTAGACGTCGTTCTGCCCTCTTTTTGCCTCGTACTTTCTGGCCTAGGAAAACTTCCTTCTTTCGGATACTCATTGCTCCTCTCTGCAAGAAATCTCCTTGATCATAATTTCCTCCTAAGAACTTCTCACTTCAGAAATTCGATCTCTTGATCTCTTGGTGTGTTTTCCAAATGACCCTCAAGCTTGCTTAAATAATCTTCTCGTTGACATTCAACGACCCAAATTAAAAGCTAATCAATGGCTAAAGATCATTTTAGCTTGATCCCCGTCTTCTTCTAGAAGTTACACCCACAATTAGATTAATACCCATTAATATTTTGAATTTCCTAAGTTTAGACTGAGGGGCCCATTAAAAAATATATATTTTTTAATTAAACTGTCTCTGGGTGGAATTTCCCAAAACGATTTCTGGGTTCTTTGGAATACATGTGCCCAAGCCTCCCTGCAAAATTTGAGGCCTATAGCACATCCGATGCTACCCCAAATCAACACTTCCTCTTAGCGAGGAATGTGCTCTAGCAATATACGCTGCTGCATATTGCTCTAACTCTGAAGCATCGTCCTCTGCGTTGCTGATGTCTGACATGTTGTCCACCAACTACTATGTTGGTGCTGCAACTGTACTGCTGCTGACACCGCCACTATCAACACTGCATCTGTACTATGGCTCCCTATTAAGTGTTGCATCTGTGCTGCTACTAGCACTGTCACTGCCAACTGCCACTGCACTGCAAACTGTTGTTGCTACTCTATCAACAACGGAAAAACATCCAAAATTATTGAAATAACTGTGTTCAATATGATACCACGTGAATGCTGGAGCTTGACTGCTGCTAATCTCTGCGCTAACCCTCTGAATATATTGCGTTGTTGTTGACCTGTGCTCTGTGCCATCTGCACTGCTGTCAACTCTGCTATGCACTGTTCAGTCTCTAGCGCTCCTAGCCACTGCAACTGTCTCCCCGACACTCCTCGGCACCATTCGACACTAGTCCATCCTGCTACCACGAAACTGGGCTCCTGTAGCAAGGTATTGATCCAAGAGGTGGACTCCTCAAGGATCCTGCCCATTTGTAGCTTTTTCGAACTACAACTCCAAATCATCCCACCTCGCTCCTGGAGGTATCTCGGCTGTCATGGCGAACTCCTCGTCTTCGATCTTCGGGGCATAACCTTCGGATCGTGTTTCTCATCCTTGTCCTTCTTCTTGAGAGGACACTGAGTAACGTAGTGACCCATCTCACCACACCTGAAACACTTGATCTTCGAGACGTCTTTCTTACGTCTCCGCTGCTCTTGCTCTCCCTTCGATGCAAGGGCTGCATTATCTTCCTCCTCCTTGGGCTTCGACCCACTGCTGCTGCTTCCGTCAAGTTTAACCTTGACTAAGTCTCCTCTCAACTCCTCTTGTTTTAGAGCTGCCCACATCTTATCCCAATTTGGCAATGCTGCTTTGCCCAGGATACTCTGGACAAAAGCTTGCCACTCATCTGAGATAGAATTGAGGGCTAGTCTAACCAACTTTGAATCCTCAGGTGTATGCTCCACAGCAGACAACTCATCACGGGTTTCCTTTAGCTTTGTGAGGAATGGATCCACACGCTCCCCCTTCTGCATCTGAGCAGATCTCAGCTTCTGCTCCAAGTACATCTTCCGCTGCTCGAAAGATCCCTGATATAACGTGGCCAAGGCATCCCACATCTCCTTAGCAATCCCTTTGCTAGTGACATGACACACTATGTGATCCTTTACTCCATCAAGGATCATCCTCTTGGCCTTTGCCATTTCTGATTTGTACTTCTTCGATGGATCTGCATCCGCAGTGACAACCACCATGCTGTCAACGTATGTCTCGAGGGCATGCTCATCTAGAAGGAATGACATTCTAGCCTTTCAGATGATGTAGTTGGATGCTCCATCCAACCTATCCTGATCCCTCAAGCCACTGGTTGCTATTTCTGTAAAAAAAGAAAGTTGAATGACCTCATCTCTCCTTTGTGTTGTTGTTGGGCTAGCCTACGCACTCCCTGCTGGAGCTCGTAAAACTGTTGCCTCTTGTTGTTGCTCAGCTCTAGAGAATTCAAATTCCTTGGGTAGGAATTCTATGAGGAAGAAATTCTCTCAGATGTGCTTCTTGTCTTTCTTCTGACGATTTTCTACCCAAAAAACTGCCTACAGAAAAATCTGTGTCCCACCAGTTCTCTTCATGCTGAGGCGTCAACGCTGCTTCCTCTGCGTCGACAAAAAATCGATCTAGAAGCTCTTCTCTCCCTTGACTCTCTCGGAGAGAGACTGCCTCGAAATTTCAGCCCTCCAGCTAAGAACTGCACAAACCCTCTGGGGTTTCGAACTGCTGCCTCTTGCAGCTTTTTCAAACTCCCTCTTCTGCTCAACGTTGGATCTACCGGCTCTGCTCTTCTTGCTTCACCTGCAACTCTGATGCCATGTGAAAATTCCTAAACCGGAATCCCTATTGCAGCAACTGATGATATTTCTCCTACTTTTTAGATTTACATGAACAAGTTATTTGTAGTTTCCTACGGCAAATATTGAAATACATAAACTGCAACCTTCACTTAATTAATTTATATGTAGAAACAAGAGATTGAGCAAGAAATAAAATACAACACAATAGACACTGTTATTTTGGGACAATTGTCCCCGGAAAAACCCAATGCAGGAAAACCTGTGCAACAAATCTGAGGGTTTTATTATTATGTAAGAGAAGATTTGAGTACAATTCTTAGATGCTCAACTAGCAATCCGATACAGAGAGAAATGAGACAAAATGAATGGTGCAATGATCTCACCCTATCACTGGGAGAATCTGAGTCTGATCACGCTGAACTGGAGCCCTTGCGCAGAATTGCGTTACTCCTACGCAGTTCTTGCGTCACCCCTATTGGTTATCACATTGCTCCTTCCCTGGACCCTCTGCTGGCTGGAAAATCTGAATCTTTGCCTCCCGGTCTCACCCTCGGCTCTCGACTACTGAAACTCGATTTCCTCAACATGAATTCAATCTCCCTCTAAGGCTTGTGCTGCCACTACGTTAGCTTTGCGTGGGCCATCGTCTGCCTCTCTTTGGTCGTCGATTTGCCCTCTCTTTGCCTCGTACTCTCCTGCCTAGGAAAACTTCCTTCTTTTGGATACTCACTGCCCCTCTTTACAAGAAATCTCCTCGATTAGAATTTCCTCTTGAGAACTTCTCACTTCAAAAATTCGATCTCCTGATCTCTCGGTGTGTTTTCCAAATGACCCTCAAGCTTCCTTAAATAATCTTCTTGTTGATATTCAATGACCCAGATTAAAAGCTAATCAATGGCTAAGATCATTTTAGCTTGATCCTCGTCTTCTTCTAGAAGTTACACCCACAATTAGATTAATATCAAGAGTCTAGGTAGCTGGAAGATCACTAGACGGATTTTGCATTGCTCCAAAAAGCCAAAAAGAATAGACTGTCTACATATATCTTAAAGGTCGAAATGACTACAAGTGAAGCCAATCAAGAGAAGGTCATGACAAACCTCTGAAATTGGGTCAAAGTTCTGTTCAATACTATACATGAGACCAAGGAGTGGCTGGAAACGTTCACCTCAGCAAGTGACCTTATCATTTTGGGAGATTCGAGAAGCAAGTTAATAAGCCTATAATAGGCTGAGGATCCTGAAAGGAAAGCTGAGACTTGAAGGAAATCCGAGACTTCTCCTGTGTCCTAGAAGCAACCTTTGAGCCGACAAAGAAGTCTCCTTAAAGAAAAGAAAGGACCACAATTTTTTGGAGGGTATTTTAGGCCTGTTTGTGAGGTCTTTTCAATGGTTGTCAAAGCCCTAACCAAAGGGCGGAAGTCACCATATAAACTTTAGAAATACTGAGATCTGTAAAACTTAATCTAAGGCCGCAAGGTTTTGTTATCCTGATAAGATAGTTCGAGACCTATAACCTCATTTCTTGAGGAAATCCAAGGCTAAAAGTAGCCCTACAGTCCAATGAAGTGAGGCACCTTGTAGAAGATATAAGACTGTAGGATGAAGAGGCATTTTAAGCCTAACATCGAGGTTTTTGTAGTGACTATAGTAAGCCCTAACTAGAGGGCTAGAGTTGTAGAGTGAAAGCATAAGATTAATTCCAGAACTATCATCAAGGACATCACAGTAAGAAAGGATTGTTGTATCCCATACAAAGCCTGCTTGAAGCAAGGGGCTATAATAAAAGTCTAGCTTGAGGATCTGTAGCTACATCTACAAATATCCCAAAATAAAAGTACTTCTACATCTATGAGATCAAATTTTATCCTTGGGAAGCAAATGAAGTCATCTAGAGACCAATTCTTTGCAAGGAAGGATAAGGTGAGGTTGCAGCGAGGTATGTATAATTGTTTTTATACTTATCTCGCTGAAGTTGAATAAAGGGTCTGCATAATGTAATGACATGGAATGCATTAGGGTTCCAGGGTTTGTAGACTTCACCTTTTTGAAAGTTTTTGGTATCTAGGGATTGTAAACCCTAGATGGGACTTGGATTAGAAAAACCCTAGTTAAGTGAAAAATCCTAACCCTAATTGGTTTGTTCCCTCATAGAAGCCCTAGCTCTTGATATCTAGGGTTTGCAAGAAGAATCTAGGGTATATGGTAAACCCTAGCGAGGGTTGAATTGGATAAACCCTAGGATATGACATCAAAACCCTAGGGATGATGTTTCCAAAGGAAAGATCAAGGAATTTAGGGTTTGCATTTAAGAACCCTAGGAGTATACCCTCTGAGAAAACCATGGAAACCTTAGATCATCAGAAATGACATCATGCTCTTGTCCTTTTGCATTTTGCTTGGTTGTACTTGTTGATGAAAATTGCAGGTACATAAAGGAAGAAAGATAAGAAGGATAAAAGAATAAATCAAAGCAACACTAGTGCTTGTTGAGTACTTGAAAATGATAAGCATGATGGAAGGAGGGAACTGTAAGGACCTTGAAGGAATTGATGCTAACAAGTTCAAAGGAGTAAGCATGCATCATTGTATTTTCTAGAAGAATCTTGATTAAGTATGGCATCATAGATAGAAGCATGTGATAGTAGCATATTTAGAGTCTACTTGATTGAATTGCTTTGTAAGAATCATCTAGTTTTTCAAGAATGAGAAGTTTGGGACCATTTTGCATAATGTTCATCCATACATTGTCTAACATTATGTTAGAGGTAGTCATTTTGCTAAGGTGGATTCTCAAGATCCTATAAGAACCATCATTTTGGGAGGTTTTATTATGACAAGGATTAATATATATTCCATATTGTATGGAAACAATACTCTTAAAAGGATGAAGGAATGCAGTTGGTCAAGTTGTAGGCTCATTGTGGAATACATATAGTTAGATGATTGTGTGAAAGATTAAGAATACATGTTTAAAGAAATTTTTGGGTAGGATTCATATAATTCTATAAAAGTTGGTCATAAATTATGCATGGTGAATCTTTCATTTCGTTGTATGATGCCTAAGAAGATGAATTTGACTTATTCTAGAATGGATAGAGTATTAAGACTTTATCGCTAGAATATATATATATATATATATAATCAACATCTAGTATAATCTCCGGAAGAATAATGGTAACATGGTAATCAAGTTCTATCCTTGGGCACTCTGATGCATGAAGGAAGATTCTAGTGGAGATGGAGCATATTGATGTTGACGCTTTGTTGAGAAGGTCGTCTTGATGAGGTAAGTCTAATATTAATAATTGTTGTTGGTTATCTGGTTAACATATTGTTTTGCTACTTGGAAAGATATTGCAGGAATATATCAAGAATGTTGAGGCAAGCTCAACATCTGATACCTGGCAATTATGAAGTCAAGATGATTGAAAGGTAACAGTGAAAGAAGATAACTTGAAGGTCCAAGTTCGTACTGTAAAGGAGATCACTTTCATGAGGAAGCTATGATCAGCCTAAAGTTTGAAAAGGCTCAATATAATGCCTTCATTGATGATGACAAGATGAAAGTGACGTGCAAGATTGATGTCTTGAACCTTGGCACAAGATTGAAGGAAGAAGATGGCTCCATGATACCAAAGAATGAAGTAGGCTCGGTACGATGAGATGCGGAGGGAAGAGGGAACCATGCAACTATGAACAATTGGTAGCAGATAATCTTTGAAGACAAGCTAGAGAGCTTGTGGTTATGACTTTCCAATTAGAAAGAAAACTAGGAATCCCCTCTAGATTTGAGAGGGAGTAAAGGAGTCTCCTTGAATAGGACCAAGGATCTATTCCCCAATGAAAAGGAATAGGGATATCCTCTCTAGTTGAGAGGGTGTGATGTTGGACATCACATGTGAATTCTCTTCTTCATGTGTCATGCACTTGACCAGGACTTACAATCGTAAGTCTAAGTGAAGGCTTTGAAAAGAGAATGGTGGCGGATTGGATAAGCATCTGTGGTTTCCTTGAGGATATAACATCCAAGAAAGGAAAGTGACTGACACACTTTGAGGAAAGGACATGTGTTTAAGATAAGAGTGGTTGAAGAGGACCGATATTCTTGAGGATTCATGATTGGAAATCCAAGATAAGAATAGTCCTACAAGGACATACCTTGTGAACATTCGGATGGGGTATATGCCTTGTAGAGGTAGTATGGTATCACACGGAAAGCCTCCATGCATGCTGCTCTTAAATGAAGGTGAGCTTGTCCAATCAGACCTCGAAGACAATGGTGGTTAAAATGTTGATGCTTACAAAAGGCTTATCAATTTGACTCTTCTTATGAGAACTTTTCAAAGGATGTACTGTCCTTGAACTACTTGGACAATTATGAATACCTCCCTAGTTAAGAGGGAGTGTTGGAAAATGCAACTAGTTTCGGTCTTCATAATTGTCATTTGACTCACGTCATGATGTAATTTCTATGTATCTATCAAAAGAGGAAAGAAAATGATTTTTTGTAAAGGATGGGTTTAACGCTCAAGTCATTTTGTCATTAGGTCAAGCATCCATTAAATGCTCCTAGGATTTGCCAGCCCAACATAAGTCGGCCTAGAGAGGGCTTATGGAGCCTCTTGAAAAGCTGTAAAGAGGCAGGACCTCAACTTCATTTCAGGGACAAGAAAGTACACACATCTCATCGTTTGATCTGCGGTTAGCAAAGGATGCGAAGAGGCTAGAAGAGCCCAACGAAGGAGAAAGAAAAGCCCTTGAAGGATTCAGATCTCTGAAATCTACCTCATAAAATTCTCATGTGCGAAAACCCTAGGGTTTCTAGGGTTACCTCAGGTCCGAAATTGGAGGAAGAGATTGCAGACCTTACTTGTAAGATCGAAGGGCTAGACGAGCCTCCTTTTGGATGGATTTTGCTTTGTCGCTCCTTGTAGATTTTGTCATGCATTGCAGAAGGAAACTTGGCTGGTTGACTTGGTTCTTGTTGATAGCCCTATGCTTTGGTTTTAGTCTTGGAAGTCTCCTTTGAATTGATTCTATAAGAAGAGAAGTTCTTTATGGGTTTTCCCCTTGGAGGGGTTTTGCCCTGGCTTGGAGCCTATATCTTGTGTTCATCTTTGTATGGTTGTGATCTTCATTGTTTTGGCATTTATTTGATCATAAGAACATAGGTACAAACACAAATAACAATCACATAAGGAGAAGTAAAAATAAAAGATGCCCTAATGCTGCCCTAATCGATTTTCCAACAATCCCAACTTGTATTACACACTTATTGGTGATGATCCACTCATCTTCTTGGTACTTTAGATTGATGATCTATTTATCATGGGGTTAGAGAAGCTCATAGAGATGTACAAGTGAGATCTAGATACAAAGTTCGAGATGAAGGACATTGGCATGATGCATTCCTTTTGGGATTGGAGGTGTGGTAGCCAAAGTCAGCGAGTTCAGCGAATTTAATCCTTCGAGTTTGAAATTCGCCGAATCTCAAAGCAATTCGAACATATTCGTTTTTTTTTCGTTGAACTTCAAGCCGAACACGAACCTGTGACGAATTTGAAAAAAATTCGATAAAATTCGCCAGAAATTCGATGGAGTTCGATTTAGGAGTTTTTTGGTTCGGTGTTTTCCAGGGTTTATAATTAAAAAAAATTAAAATTGGTAAAAAGTGAGGCGGGCACGAAACTCTCACTCTCACATACGACCATCGACTCTCGTTGCTACTTCCTGCACACTCATCCCTTGACCCTTAATGCTCACTCGATCCCTCACGTGTCCATACTCTCACTCTCGGCTCTCGAGTCTCCATCCTTTTATTTTATATGCTGGTGACTGTTCAATGTTAGCAATAGTCACTGTCGGCTCTCGAGTCTCCATCCTGTTGCCACAGGTTGGGTTTTATTTTATATGTCGGTGACTGTTCAATGTTAGCAATAGTCGGTGTTAATGAGAGTGGACATAAATAGAAGAGAGCACGTGAGAATTTTCATTGTCATTAGTGTTTCATGTTAATAATTCTCAACATAAACACTCCATTAAAATTTCACAAATCCAATAATGGTAATTGACAAGACTGGTGGATGTGGACATTTCTAGGATTTGTCATCTATGTGTTAATTTATGGAACATAAATGTGGCTCACGTTATGATGAATGATCTCTCATAATTTTTTTGCAATATTCCTCACAAATTTAAAGAGCATTGTAATTTGTGACAAGCATATGGTGTATGGTTAAAAACTTAAATGCAGCACTGATACACCAAGTATGAGCACTGGAATTTGATGTCATCTTCACTAAACATATATTGATGTATCAACCCTGTAGGTTGTAACAATGGTTTATGTATGTCACATGTGTTTTTTTGCCTGCTTAAAATTGAATATTATATATATATATATATTTGTTTTTTCAAATTTCTATATGTCGAATTTTATGCCAAAATTTATTGGCAAAATTTTAGGTGTAGAACTTTATTCGAATTTCAAGGTCGTTGAACTCGAACACGAATACGAACGCGATGAATTAGGTGGTAGCAGACATGGAAGATTTTTTTGGGACAGGAAAAATATGCAGTTGATATCTTTAGGAGATTCATGACGGTGGATTGCAGTCCTATGTCTACACCCATGATCACCTCTAAAGAAGCTAAATGATTTAGAGTTAGAGTTAGTGGATCCCACTTTGTACAGACTACTAATTGGTTCCTTGATGTATTTGGTCAACACTATGCTAAATTTATGCTTTGCTATGAGTACCTTGTGCCAATTTATGGTGGAGTTGAGGAGGGTGCATTGGGTTGCAGCGAAGCATGTGCTCAGGTACTTGCATGATACAATGGAGTATGGGATGATATATGTTAGGAGTGTTGGAGTGTTGTTGTAGCGCTACACAGACTCAGATTGGGTTGGGAGTGTAGTGGATAGGAGGAGCACCTCTGGGTGTTTCTTTAGCTTGGGATCAACATTGATTTCTTGGTTTAGTAGGAAGTAGGCTTCCATGGTGTTGTTGCCTAAAATGTACACGTTAATGTGGGCAAAATCCCAATCCCACCAGGTGTAATCTTAGAGGCGCAATGCTTAGAGTAGGGGTTATCACCTATTCCCTACTCACTTTGTTAAAGCTCTCTCCTAAGTAAGCTAAGGGGGGTAGTCTCTAAAGATGATTATGAAAAGGAAACTTGTTGGAACAACAAGTTCTAGGAGACTAAGGGCAAGACAACTACCTCTTTAGGCAATCTGGATTTAGATTGATTTAGCAAGCGAAATTATTAGTGAGCAATGTATATGTCAATAAGATAGATTTTTAAAGTAGATCAATATAGCAATGATAAAACTAACAGATATAGACCAGTGCCTTGATAACAATTCTCAAATGTAAATACTTGCACAAGATGATATTCCAAGTTACAAGAAAGACAATGTTGCAAGACAAGTGTTAGTATGAGAAATCAAGAGATTGAAAGTAACTAGAATATGAGCAATAAGCTTTCGAATATAACTTGCCAAAAAATGCAAGTTTGAACTTAAACTAAGAGAGATGCTCAACACTGATATGACACTTCATGATACAACAAGCATGAGATTGACAAGTTCAAGAATGTAAAGGTAATTCTTGCAAGTAAAATAATTAACCCATAATTCTAGGTACAATAACCAGATGCGTGATGAATGAAGTGCAAGACTAAACTAGGTGTGATGCAATGGTCTTGGTTAATTTTTATTAAAATGCCTAGTCTAGAGGAAGGCCTTCTTCTCAATTGTTTTGTAGCCTGTCTTAAACAAGGTTGTGAAGAAGGTCCAAGGAAGAAGGATAAGGCCTTATTAACGATAACTCCTTTTCTTCTAATGACCCAAGTGCCTCTGTTCCTACAAAGGATTGCCCACAAGAGCACTGCAAGGTCACTTGTTTTAACCGTTGAGTAAGGTTCAAGTAGGTTCAAGCTTCTCAAATTGAATAGTGGAGAAGGTGGTCCTAACTTTCTATACAACCAAGCATATGCTTGGAGGTAGGTTTTAAGGATGCAAATCTAATTCTAAAATGCAAGATGCAATGCTTCAAAGAGCTACAATGATTTCAATATGCTTCCAAGGTAGATAGATGCCAATGTGCTTATAACTAAGACATAGATATGTGTTTTGAGCACAAGGTTATTAACTTATGACAGTGATTAGTGGAGCAAGAATAGTTTCCCAATGAAACAAAACAAGAATGACGAATAGGATTGGATGAATTAACAACAACCCAAAATTCCCTTTAGATATGTTTATTAGTAGATATTTCCACTTAAATTAGACAATAAATTAAGTGAAAATTGTTGCAATATGTAACTAGGTTCGGTCTTCATAAGATATGAAATGTAATATTGGTTCTTGTATATTGTAAAATGAAAGAAAATTATGATTGTTATTTTTTGTAGCATGCGTTTCATGCCCAAGGTCATTTTATTTAAAGGTCAAGCATCCATTGAGTGCTTCTAGGGTTTGTCCTAGGGTCAAGAAGTCAATAAAGTCATTGTCATATGAAGAAGACCCCATTGGGCATATTGTAACATGTCAAAAGAATTATTTTTGTATTTAAAAGTGTCGAAATAACCTCCAAGACCAAGTCGGCTTGGCAACTGAGAAGTCGGCCTCATTAGGGCATGTCGTCCTCCTTGGACACTCACTTCTCATCATCTAAGCAAAGGAGAAGCAGAAGAAGGCTAGCAAAGAAGGAAGAAGGACGAAGGACAAAGGTTTGGGTTATTTCTCTCTCTCTCTCTCACGTGCGAAGAAGGAAGGCTAGGGTTTTGATGCTGCAAGGTCGAAGTTGAGGAAATTGCAGAAAGAAGGTCGAAGAAAGGACTATTAGGTCACCTACAAGCCCTAGAAGGAGAAGCAACCCAAGTGAAGGTCAAAGGAAGCTTTGGAAGCCCTAGAATTGCTCACACGTGTGGAAGCAGTAACTATTGCAGGGGCCAAAAATTTCAGACTTGCAGTAGAGGCCGAAATTCTGTAGCTGGGGGTTGAAGTTGTGTAGTTGGAAGAGATTTGACTGGGTTTGACTTGGATAGAAGGATCACATCATCAAGAAGGTATGGATGCAAGTAGAATGGAATAATTAAAAATGCAAAATGCAATTGTTAATGTCTATATCTAAGTTAGAGAGAGTTAGTAAGTTAGTGATTTCTCCCTTTTAAATAAGGAGAAAAGGATGCCTTGGAATAAGGTTCCAAGCTCCCTCATAAAGAAAGATTGTTTTTGTTATTATAGTTTACAATGGAAGATGCCCTCTAAACAAAGGAGAAGGGCTCTTCCTTAAGGAGCTTCACAACAAGAGATAATAACTTTACAAAACAAAAGGTCTCCTCAAGAAGAAAAATGGATTCACTTCAGATTTTAGATCAAAATGATTGCAGTGAAAAGACTCAAAATTCCTCCAAGGATCAGACTTCAAATGGTTTGGTCTCCCAACAAGATGATGACAGTGAAAAGGCTCTCGGCCTAGAGGAAAAGAGGTTTAACTTCTTCGATCCAATGGCTTACAAGTATGGCGATTTTTGCTACAAAGGATGCTTGATACCTCAATGATGGATACCCCTGCGAAACAAAGATTAGATCTTTGAAAATACCTTTACAGCAGGGATCAAAAACCCTCATGGCTAGAGGAGAAACTAGCCCAAAAAACCTTCACAGTCAGCTGCCAATAATTAGTTAGATATGAATTAAAATTTAGTCAAATGTTAAGGGGACTTTTGATTATGCCAACAATCAAGTGATTTCAAGTTCTAGAAGCCTCGATAAAATTATGCAAACACTCAAGCCACTTCCAAGTCCTAAAGGCCTTTTGTTCTAGGTGAAAAAGACAAGCTTCTAGGCTCACAACTAGAGAGAAATAGGTTTTCTAAAGGAGCTTTCTCGACCTTCCCAAGTCTGCGGCCTAGACAAAAAATAGGCTCAAAAGCCCTTGCGGATGAGCTAAAAAATTTACAAAGTAAATCGGGATTCCTCAATAAAGTTTATCTCCACAAATTGATGAAAAATCACCTCCAAATAATTTGTTTTGACATCAAATGCCTTCAAATTTTTTTT
Source organism: Pinus tabuliformis (assembly GCA_031772625.1). Classification (NCBI taxonomy): domain Eukaryota; kingdom Viridiplantae; phylum Streptophyta; class Pinopsida; order Pinales; family Pinaceae; genus Pinus; species Pinus tabuliformis. The sequence goes on along the minus strand of CM062805.1, from coordinate 415,127,456 downwards.
AAAACCCTGAATTAAATATCATGTATATAGAGTGAGGGTTTTGGAGGCTTATAAGGCCTGCGAGCCTCTTAAAATGATGTTTCTAGAGCTTTCAAAAACAAATCAAATTAGAGAAAAATATGTGAATATTATTTGCCACAATTTCTTTCAAAATTTTTCGATCCAAAAGCAAAGGGAAGCCTTCCATGTTTGTGGCCAAGAAAGGTTGGTAAGATGCAACCTCTTTAAAATTGTGCAAAAAAGACTAATAATGAGGCCGAGAATGGAATGAGGGTATAGCCCTAAAAAATCCGTCTTCCTTTGCTCAGAACCCAGATCTATTCATGAATCTGAAAATTAGAAAAGATCCAAAAGTTTGATCCAGATTTGCAAACAAAAATAAATAAAACCACAAAAAATATATATTCACAAAAATTAATCTAGAATATATACAATGCTTAGATTTATTTGCAAGGAACAACTATTTACATCTGTACAAAGAGAAGTTATAAATAGTAGATCATTTCATTAATGTGCCCTTTATAATAAGAGAGAGAAATTTAATTAAAATTTTGGAGCAAGTGGCCATAAACCCCCTTTTATAACATTTGAATGATAAGTCTTCGAAAGACCCACTATGGGTTCTCAGTGATTATGTGCCAAGTAGATGGATGATTCAAACAGGAACGTCCCCAAATGCTTGACTTGAGTACTTAGTTGATTCAGGCAAGAATTTCCCCAAGTCCTCGATATTTGATCAGAAAAATTTTCTACACAACTTCGAAATATTTTGTTAGATTCATAGGGATTGGATGGCACAAAGAGGAGCTCTAGTGGTTCAAACAAGAACCCACCAGATCTACCCAATCAACTATGATTCCCCAATCCAAATAGAGGTAGCAAACAAGCAACCAATAAATCCAGATGGCTAATGAATACTACAAATTTTAAAACAATAGTAGAAATTAAAAGCACATTTCAGAAAATATTACCATAACAAGCTGAGAAAAACACCATAACTTTACCCCAAAGACTTTTTGTATTATTTCTCAACAAAAAAATTACAGGATCCAACAAAGCTTCTTAGCCAAGAGCTTCATTACATGATGATACAATGAGGAGCATATGCTTCCTTATATAGAAAAATGAGAGATCTAGATCCTCTTCCAAGTGGAAAACGGCTAGGTCCAAAGAAGTGCACAAATTTGACTTCATCCCGGAGAATAACTAGTTGATGCTTGATCCATGCCAACATTTAATCCCATCCCTTGATCTGGAAGAAGAAATTCGAATTTGTTGAAGAAGGCTTTGATCCCGGTCCAAAAAATATTATTTTCAAAATATTCTCCTTGAAAAATCCCCCTTAAATTAACCACCGGGTCCAATTCTTAAAAAATCAATTTTTTCCTTTGATAGAGGGCCTCAAAAAATATTTTCCAATTTCTTTCCTCAAAATTCCCTCATTCAATTTGACCACTTGGACTAGAAAATTGATTTCCCTTAAAAAATCGATTTTTTCTCTTGGAAATAATTCTTCTTGTGGACCACCGAATTATTTCTGGACCAATTTTCCTCGGGAATGAGTCTTTCAAATTTAATCTTCCTTGGAAATGGCCATCTTCTCAATAATTCGATTTTTTCCACTTGGAGAGAATATTATTTTCTCTCATTTATTTTTTCTAACCATTTTCCTGCGAATTATTTAGCCATTTTTTGTCGGAAAAAGAAAATAGAAATACTTTAAGGGGATAAACATAATTTCAACATTCAAAAATTTGTCTAGCTAGAGAGTTGAGGTGTAGAGGTTCTAACTATACTCCCTTCAACTTCTATAGACATTACATTTTTCAATTTACATCAAAATAATTACTAAAAACTTGACCAGTGGGAAATTTTAATAATTAAACTCAAACACTTAACCAAATTTTGCGAGACTCCAGACATGATCTAGCATGATAATTTACATTGACTCTATAAACTAGGACTCACCTATGACTTCACCATCGAGCCCCACTCAGCTTTGGGGGTATGTTTGGGAGAAAAACTCTGTCGATTACTAGGGTTTATAATACACGAATAGTTGGTGGAGGGTAAAAAACTCCCTAGAGTGAAACTCTTTGCTGAAAATCTTAAACTTACCTAGGTGTGGTACATGGCTTTATAAACATACTAGAATCATTTTTACAATGGCCACATAGGGCTACAAAATTTGGATTATAATATAAGACCAAAAGTTGAAGGATGATGATGAAATCTTCAAAACTCTAACTGCTCTTGAAAAAATTTGGAGTGTTCTCTGCTGTAGGATAGTTGACCCTTGTGTGGTCAACATCTGGCTCTACATGGGGACACATTGCTTCATTGAAGGAATGCGAGAATCTATAATCTGCACCCAAGAAAAACAAGTTATATTAGGTAGTTATCCATTCAAATATAAGCCAGAAATCATCATATAATATCAAGTGTTGGAATATAAATTCTATTCTAATACACTGAAAAGAGAAACTATTCTAATGACATGTAAGTACTGAAATGAAATGTAATTTACTAACTGAAACAACAAAGAGTAGGGTTAGAAATACAATACAGAGGATGCCCAGTAGCATCATATGTCATCTTTGTAGAACAACTTGAGCATTTGGCTATTTGCTGTTAAGTCAAGTGGTTCACCATCCAATGTGCTCAAGCGGAATGAATTCGGTATGGCAATTGCTTTGATGATATAATGTCCCAGTCACAAGCTGTCGAATTTTCCATGACTTCCCAGCTTCTCATTCTTGCGATCCCAAAGAAGCACCATGTCCCCAACTTGAAAAGGTCTAACACAAGAAGATTTATCAAATTTTTTCTTAACATTAGGTTGATTTTTGCAAATATTATCAAAAGCTTTCCTACGAGTTTCATCCAACTCCACCATCTGGTCAATTCGATGTTGGACAACATCTTTTTCATTAGTGAAATGTTGAAGGAGTTGTTAAGTTGACAATCTAAGGTGCACAGGGAAAGTTACATCCAAGCCATAGACTAATTCAAATGGACTCTTTTCGGTAGCCTTCTTCTTGGTAATCCTATTTACCCACAACGCATACTTGATTTTTCTATCCCAAGTCCTCTTGTTGTCTCCCACTATCTTTTTAATATTGGTTATAAGATTCTTATTACTAGATTCAACAAGACCATTACCTTGAGGATTGTAGTTAGATGAATGAGACAAAAAATGCCATACTTAAAACAAAAAGATGAAAACTCTAAAGAACTAAAAGCCTTGGCATTATCAGAGGTAATCTTAGCTGGGATGCCAAATCGAGTAATGATTTGATTTTCAATAAAGTCCATAACAACCTTTTCAGTGGCATTCTTCGCAGGAATGACTTCAATCCATTTAGTAAAATAATCAGTAGCAGTTAAGATCCATGAGTAGCCATTGTAAGAATTTTCGTGAAATTTCCCAATGAAATCCAGACCCCAATGCTGATAAGGAGCTTCAATAACAACAAGTTGTAAAGGCTGGGAAACTAACTTTTGCTTCCTAGTGAACAGTTGACAAGCTTGACAACTTCTAACGAATCTACGCACATTAGAAAAGATCGAAGGCCAATAATAACCAGCTCTAAGGATTTTATGGGCAGTAGTCTTTGCAGTGTAATGACCACCACAAAATCTTGAATGAAACTCTAAAATAAGCTTCTTAGATTCAACTTCGTCAACACACCTAAATATTATTCCTTCAGGATGTAGAAATTCTGCTCTCTACACATCTTGTAGAGAAACTGTAGATTAAACTGATTATGCAATGTACTAAAACAAAATACTTAATTTACTTCTACAATCAAACTTGTGGAAGCTTAATCAATTTTGAGCAAGATCAATCGGAACACATATAACAGAGAAGAAGAAATCATACACATGAAACACAGAAGAATACCCTGGGGAAGGCCTCAGCGAAAAACCCCGCTATCTGTATTATCATACAAGTGGAAATATCTCAGGATTACACAAAGCTTTAGCTCACAAGCTATCCAGCTCTCAGTGCAATCCCTCACTGCTGCTCATATACAAAATAGACAACACATATGCCTTCCTTCAGTCCTCCAAGCCTCCTATTTCCTTGCGCAGTTTCTCCTGGGTCCTCAAGTTGCCAACTGTGTGTAATAATCCCTCACAGAGTTGCGGGGGAGCGCCCCCCCCCTCAAACCCGCTCCCGAATCGCGCTCCGGGCGGGAGCGGCTCCGAAGCGGCTCGGGAGCGCGCTTCCGAAATCGCTCCCGATTAAAAAAATTTCGCTCCCTGCCAATTTTGGGAGCGTTGTTGGGAGCGTCACTCCTGTCGCTCCCAGAGCGAAATTAAAAGCCCGGGAGCGATCGCTCCCGACCGCTCCTGACCTTTAAAAAATCGCTCCGGGAGCGAATCGGGCTGCGCCGGGAGCGTTCCGGCGGAAAAAAAATCCGTGGACGCCAAAAAATTATCAATTTAAAAAAAAAATTTGTTTTAAAAGCCCAATGGGCCAAAAAAATTTCATCATCACTTGAATGAGTTGAGAAGAGTTGGAGAGCAAGAGCAAAGGAGCGAGGAGAAGCGAGGAGCAAGTGCCGAGGAGCAAGGAGCAAGTCTACAAAGAGGTAAGTAACTTAGTAATATAGTTAGTTTAGTTAGTTTAATTAAGTTAGGTAGTAATATAGTTAGTTTAATTTAATTTATTTAGTTTATTAACCTTATTTAGTTTAAAAATCATGAATCTAAATTAAATTTATTAATCTAAATAAATTAAATTAATTTGCAAATTCAAAAGCCTACAAATATCAAACACCATGGACTTGGCTATATTTCTTGGCATTTTCCTCTTCTTGGTCCCTTTTATGGTTATTATGGTGCTGGAGAGTAGGAAACGGAGGGGCCAAACTGAAGAGGGGGATGAAGAAGCTGGAGAAAGTCGAATTGATGAAAACCCCGGTGAGGAGGAGCTGAAGGAGGGTGAACTTGACCCTCAAAAAACTAAACAAGACCAAACCCCATTGTGGAAATGTGTTAACAGGGCTGAAACAGGGAGAGGGGGTGGAACCACTAAATTTCATTGCCCCCATTGCGACAATGATTACACAGGTTCATACACCCGTGTTAGAAGACACTTCTGCGGGAAAAGGCCATGGGATGGAGACAAACAAATAGGAATCAAAACTTGTACAGCGGTGTCAACAGCGGATAGAGCCAAATACATAAGGGAAGAGGAGGAAGCCCAATACAAATCAAAAAAATCAAGGGGTTTCTTTGAACCAAGCTCACAATCACAAAGAACTGCTTCAGCATCCTCCCAAGGCAGTGGATATGGAGGCACAGGGTCATCAGCTTTAAGGTGTAGAACCATATCAGATTTCCTTGATGAGGGGTGTAGGAATGATGTGGATTCAAAGGTTTACAGGTTTCTCTATGCATGTGGGATACCATTCAATGTTCTTCGCTCACCTTATTGGCACGAAATGGTTTTTGCCATAAATGATGCCCCTAAAGGATACAAGAGCCCTGGGTATGACAAGGCAAGAACCGTTGGCCTTGATCATGAAAAAGCAAAAATATCACATTCTTTGAATAGAATGACAAGTTCTTGGACTGACCATAGGGTGTCCATTGTATCTGATGGATGGACAAATGTAAAAAGCAAGCCATTGATAAGTGTTCTTGCTGTGTCTGTTAGTGGTCCCATCTTTCTAACTGCACATGATTACTCAGACAAGTTCAGGACCGCCATCAACATTGCAGAAGCATTACTTGAAACAATTGACCATATTGGGCCATACAATGTCATCCAAGTCATCACTGATAATGCTCCTAATTGTAAGGCAGCGGGAGCAATTATTGAGGATAAATACCCCAACATATTTTGGTCTGCATGTTTGGTTCACACATTGAACCTTCTGATGCATGATGTTGTCAAAAACAAAAATGCACAATACCAATGGATTGGTGATTTGTACAAGAAAGGCAAACAAATGATAAAATTTATTACAAATCATAGCAATACCCATGGCCTTTTCTGCAGTCACTCGAGATTGGAGTTGTTGAAGATTGCGAAGACCAGATTTGGTAGCTATTACCTCACCTTCAGGCGTCTTTTGAAGGTAAGAGAGTCATTGGCTAGCATGGTATCAAGTCCACATTGGTAGGTATTAAAGGAAAGGGCTACAAATGCAGCTGACAGGCAAGGTTTTGAACTGGTGGAGGAGGCTGCTCTTGATGGTCAGTTTTGGACAAGTGTGAGGCAAGTATTGGATTTCACCAAGCCCATTTATCACATGATTCGGTTTGCAGATACAGACAAACCAGTGATTGGCGAGGTGTATGAGCAGATGGATACCATGTTTGGGCAAATAAAAGATATTGTTCATAACAGAGATCCCGACTTGTACAATCTGATTCACGATTGTGTGTGTGAACGGTGGAATAGACTTAATCTTCCACTACATTGCTTGGCGTATATCCTTGCGCCAAAATACTACTCTACATCTTGGTTGGGCCAACCTGCACCAGGGGGTGGGATTAGGACCAAACCCTATTTAGATGCAGAGGTAACTAGAGGATATTTGGAAGCATTAGAAAAGTTGATACCCGACAGGGAGGAATGTGCAGCTGTGCGCCTTGAAATAGGCAAATACTTCAGTGTTACTGGTTTTGTATGGTAACTTCCATGCAATGGACGACAGAGATAGATTTGATACTCTCACATGGTGGGAAACATATGGCGGCCAGGGACTTTTGCCAAAATTGGCAAAAAAAGTTCTTTCACAGGTTGTAAATACTTCTTCTACAGAGAGGTGTTGGAGCACCTACAACTACATACATAATGTGAAAAGAAACAGACTCAATGAAAACCGAGCAGAAAGCTTGGTTTATGTGCACTACAACTTGAGGTTGTTGAGTCATTACTGTGATCGGTCTTATGAGGATCCCACATATAAAATTTGGGACAATCACCCAGAGGATGACAATTTGGAGGATGGCATTGTACATCTTGAAGAACTGGAAGAGGAACTTGTAAGGGATGAAGATGAAGCAGCTGTAGCAGCCATGCCACCTCCAGCTCCACCATCCAGTAGCAGTGCTCGAGGTCTGAGTCTTGTTCCTTTGCTGTTGCCACCTCCATCTACACCCTCATGTGGAGGTTCTAGTTCTGGTCGTCGGTCTGTGCGGGAGACTCCTAGAAGACCACCACGACCTGCTTATACTCATGGAGACTCTCATGGCAAGGGCCACATGTAGATTTACAGTTTACTTGTCTTTTTTAGTTTCTATTAGACTTTAGTTTTCATAACTGTTGAGTTTTGAGTCCTTGACTCTTGACTCTTGACTCTTTCATATCATAATGATATTTTTTGTAAACAATATATCACTGTGACAATGAAAATTTGAAGTTTGAAGTTGGGCCTTGGCAATTATAACTCATTGGTAATGATTGTGAATTATGAATATGATGCTTCGTGAAAGACTAAAGTTGTTTCATTTCATTTCATTATTCATGTTTCATTTTATAAATTTATAACATTTCATATCATGTTAACAGTTAGAAGTTAGGACTTAGAAATATCTAAGATATTTCTTCTTGTAATGGTTAAACTTAGCTTACAAGTACAACTTTGGTGATCAATGATGATAAATGTTATTGAACTTTCAATTTTGAAAGTTTGAAGTTGAAACTTTAAGATTGAATTTGATGAATCATGATTCACGAGACTCAATATGTTGCAGTTGTAATATGTATTTTACTAACTTGTGGACATGGTTGATGAACTTGATGACGATTATAATTTCTAGATGATTGATGTGATATGGTTCAATGATCAATCTATGTTTTTTTATGCCTAATTCATCATTCTACATGTTTTTGTTGACATATATGTATCAGAAATTAAAAAATAAAAAATATATATATATATATTTTTAAAAAATCGCTCCTAGATTCGCTCCCAAACCGGGAGCTTCTGAAAATGGTCGCTCCCGTTCCCGGCTCCCGCTCCGCTCCTGCTCCCGGCTCCCACTCCGCTCCCAAGCAACATTGATCCCTCACACACTGCTCAGACCTTTGAAATAACTGCACAATCCTGGAGGAGATAATTCCTTCTGCACGGATGAGTTTCCTTTATAGGAAAATTCCTCCAACTGATAGTACACTGTCCCTTCCTTTAATCTCAATTGGGTCTTTCTTTGAACTGACATGCATGAGTTATTTATGAGAGAATATTCAGTTATCTGGAGAACACTAGTTGCATGCATGCATGCATTAACTGACTGAACTCACAATTAGTTCCTCCAATTGTTTGGAACTAATTTAACTGGACTTAACTCAGTTAACTGAGCTAACTAATTACAGCTCAAATACAACTCATCCTTTTCTCCTTAATTAAAGGATAACTTCCTCAATCAAAGGGATAACTGTTGCATGTCTTCACATAGACTTCATGTTTGATTTTCTCCAACTAATTAACGCAAGATGAATTAATCAATGAAGATTTTCGGAAAAAATCACATTGCCAATATTTGGTCGACGTGTTTTGAACCAGCCAGTGTGGTTCATCTTCAGGACAAGATGAAGAGACAGATCTTAGAGGAAGGTTAAATACGAAGATAGGTCATCCTAACGGCGAGAGGAAAACGATTAAATTTGACCAAGGAGGGAAATTAATATATTTAAACAATTTTTTATCTATTATTATATTTTTTTTTTAATAACCAAACGGCTATATTTGACTAGGGTAGGGAATTCTAATTTGTATAATTATTTATTTACTTGATTAACTAATTTATTTATGCATTATTTTATTGTTATTGAATAATTGTTTATTTGGTAATGAATTGGAAAAATAAGGATTAAAAATAATAACTAAATAATAAAATAAAAATAACTAAATCAATAAATGAATAAAAGGAACAAAAGAATAAATATAAAGAGTGTTAAAAAAAAATTATTAACAAGGGAATAAAAATAAAAGAGAAGGTTTTCATTAAAAAATAATAATCAAACTATTTAATTAAGTAATTAATTAATCAATTATTTAATTTTAACAATGGAATAAAAATAAAAGAGAATGTTAAAAAATAACTAAATCAATAAATGAAAAAAAAAAGAAAAAAAGGAATATAATTAAAGGTGTAAAAAATAAAATAAATAAATAAATTATTAACAAGGGAAAGAAATAGAAGAGAAGGTGTTATATATATATAAATTTGTGAAGATGATAAATATTATTATTATTAATAAAAATCGGTAATAGTAATAGCAATAAATAAACGAATACTAATAATAAGTGCATAAATAGAATGGAAATTAATCAGTAAATAAACAAAGAGGCTAATACTCTCTAATAATCAAAGGATAAATAAGGGGGACTAGAACAAGAAAAAGACTTATACAAAGATGAATTAATTAATTATTTTTCAAACAGTTGCTGAGATCAAATTCGAATTTTAATTCTCAATTTTAATTCAGAGACTAATTAAATAGGAATCTATCCCGAAATGCTATTTTTAACATTTCTACTTTTTTCTATTTCCAACAGAGTTGGAGTATATCTTGAAATGCTATTTTTAGCATTTCTTGTCACTATTTTTAACACTCCCTCTCAACAAGAAAGGCATTCAACTCGAACCCGATTCTAAATCTTTGGAATGTTCTGCATGCAACACTTCTCTCAAGTGTTGTTGCTCCAGCAACTCTAGAAACACAAAAAAATATCCAACCTGAATCAGAATGATGCCTCTATCATCAAAGTCTCTGACTGCTATTGCCTCTGTCGACTGAAAACTTTGCACCTCTGTGCTCTTCAGTATCTGACTGCTCTAGCCTCTGTCACTTTGATCTCTGACTGCATCAATCACATTGATTCCTCCTGCTGCATCCGTGCTGTTGCTGGTTCTATCTCCCAGCACTGCTTCTGCACTGCACCTCCTCTCATCATGTTGCATTGTGCTGCCCACTGCTGCACTGCAACTCAATTACTGAGAAGTAAGTAACTGATCTCTCAACTGACCTCCTTGTTGGGCTAGAAACGCTCTCTGATGCTCCATCCGCATCTGTCTCTACCCACTTAGTCAGTCTTGCTACTCCTCGTCGGCGCTCCCGTAGCAAGGTCTAATCAAAGAGGTTGGGTACCTCAAGGATCCTACCCCTATTTCAGCCTTCTTGGGACTATCACTTCACATCGCCCCACCTCACACCTGGAGGTATGGATGCATGTGATCCCTCTGCCCACTTGGATCGAAATTTCCCCCTACTAGAGGTCTCTGCATGAGTGGATGCCTCCACTTGGTCTCTGCTCGGCTTCTCCAGTTGTCGCTGCTCCACAACTTTCTGAAGCTGCTTCACCAATTGTGGCTCCTCCACAATTGTCTGAGACTTCTTCTGGCGTTGCATGTTGAGAGGTAATGTACTCTCCCTCTCAACCACCAAGTCTCCAACATTTGCCTTGCTCCTCAAGGCTTTGCATGCATCTTGAACCTTAAGAGCATACAGGGTCTTGACTCGTGAACCGATCTGCTTCACCTGTCTCGTGGTGATGTGTCTAAGGAAAACCTTTCCCTTACTGAAGACTGCATCATAGCTTTTGTCCTCCAACATAGCGATCGATACCAAGTTCTTCTTCAGTCTTGGCAAATACTTCACATCTGTCAAGGTGATGCGAGCTCCATGCTCCCTCTGAAAAGCAACCGTACCTTCACTTGAAACATGGTACTTTCCATCATCGCCCATCTCTATGCGCATCTGGAGGTCCTTCTCCTCCAATGTACTGAATAAACTCTTATCGCTGGTTATGTGGAATGAGGCTCCATTGTCAAGAAACCAACCACAACCCATCATCGATGAAACCATGCATGCGATGAGGGTAAAATCCAATTCGAACCGAGAGGCCAATGCCTCACCTTCAGATCCTTCCGAGGATCCCTTCTTGGATTTCTTTAGTGGACAATTAGTTTCATAATGGCCCACCTCATGACAATTAAAGCATCTCACTTTAGATTTGTCAATCTTCTTCCCTCCATGAGAAGAACTCGATTTAGGATGAGAATCCTTCTCCTTCCCTTTCCTTGCCTTACTTGCTAAGGCTAGATTTTCTTCATCCTCCTTGGATGAAGAACCATCTCTGGTGCTTCTCCTGATCTCCTCCTGCATCAGATCTGACCACAGTCGTTCCCAATCTGGCAGTTTCTCTCTTCCATTCATTGAGTCCTGGTAGCTATGCCAGCTCTTAGGAAGACCGAGGAGAGCAAGACTCACCATATCATCATCGGCTGTCGTGATTCCTACACTTCCAAGCTCATCTCTACAGGTGGTGAGCTTGTTCAGATATGTAGAGATCGTGTCGCCCTTTTCACACTTGATTTTCTGAAGCTTGTCCTTCAGCGCCAGCTTCCTTTGGTCACTGCTGTTCTGATATAGATCCTTCAATGTCTTCCACATTGAAAACAAAGTCTCCTTCCCATGGAGACTCGAGACAATATGGTCTCGAACTCCCTCCAGAAGAATCCTCCTCGCTCTCGCCACACATTTCTTCCATTCCGCCAATTCTTGGGCATTAGCTGCTGCTGGCTTGGGGACTTCTTGATCAATGAAGTCCTTCAAACCATTGTCCTCTAATACCGCTTCCATGCGATCCTTCCAGGCTATGTAATTCGAGCTGCCATCCAGGGCATACTCGAGTCTCAAGCCATTGAACGCCATTGGTGAACTTTGAGATGTGATAAGAAATCGATTTTGTACCTACAATCAAGAACTTCAAAACTTCAAACTTCTCCCTTCTTTGTATACTGTTCTCCGCTTTGATCACCTTTGCTCTGATACCATGTAGAACTTCTGCAAATTCTCTACAAATCTACCTCTGAGATCTATGTAGAAAATCTGACTGTAGATTAACTCGATAATGCAATATACCAAAGCAAAATACTTAATCCACTTCTACAATCAAACTTGCGGAAGCTTAATCAATTTTGAGCAAGATCAATCGGAACACATATAACAGAGAAGAAGAAATCATACGCATGAAACATAGAAGAATACTCTGGGGAAAGCCTCAGCTAAAAACTTTGCTATCTGTATTATCATACAAGTGGAAATATCTCAGGGTTACACAAAGCTTTAGCTCACAAGCTATCCAGCTCTTAGTACAATCCCTCATTGCTGCTCATAGACAGAATAGACAACACATATGCCTTCCTTCAGTCCTCCAAGCCTCCTATTTCCTTGCGCAGTTTTTCCTGGGTCCTCAAGTTGCCACCTGTGTGTAATAATCCCTCACACACTGCTCAGACCTTTGAAATAATTGTGCGATCTTGAAGGAGATAATTCCTTCTGCATGGATGAGTTTCCTTTATAGGAAAATTCCTCCAACTGATAGTACACTGTCCATTCTTTTAATCTCAACTGGGTCTTTCTTTGAACTGACATGCATGAGTTATTTATGAGATAATATTCAGTTATCTGGAGAACACTAGTTGCATGCATGCATGCATTAACTGACTGAACTCACAATTAGTTCCTCCAATTGTTTGGAACTAATTTAACTGGACTTAACTCAGTTAAACTGAGCTAACTAATTACAACTCAAATACAACTCATCCTTATCTCCTTAATTAAGGGATGACTTCCTCAATCAAAGGGATAACTGTTGCATGTCTTCACATAGACTTCAGGTTTGATTTTCTCCAACTAATTAACTCAAGATGAATTAATTAATTATTTATCAAACAGCTGCTGAGACCAAATTCGAATTTTAATTCTCAATTTTAATTCAGGGACTAATTAAAATTGGAATCTTTATTTTTTGCTATTTCCAACAGAGTTGGAGTATATCCTGAAATGCTATTTATAGCATTTTTTGTTGCTATTTTCAACACAGGATTCCTCCATCCAATGCCATCCTTCATGATGCAATACTTAGTTTCTTTTAACCTTAGATCTCTTCTCTTATGAGCAACTAAATGGTTAGGACATGTAAGATTTTGCAAATAATAAATAATTTCCTTGTACTATTCAAGTTCTCTTGACTTCTGAAGCTCAGATGAAGTTGAACATCATTTTGACAAATTAGGCCTAAAGCCTTCTCATTACCCTCGGTCAACAGTTGAGCCAATCCTTGACCATGAACAAGCTTAATGGGTCTAATTTCTAAGCCATACTTGTGAATTTTTGTGGCCCACCTAGCTTGACTCCCTAGGCAATCAGTTTGAGTTAATATATCTTTAATAGTTGAATGTGGAACAAAATCTAGAACTATAGAATATTCCACCTATATCTTGAAATGGTTAAGAGACTTGACTAAGGCATATGCTTGTTTATCCATGGTACTATAATTTAACTCAGAATTTTGAAGCGATCTACTCATAAACACAATCGGCTGCTCATGACCTTCCTTATCTTTTTGAAGCAAAACGCCCACTATAGTATCTTTTGAAGCAAAAGAAAAAATCATGAACTCCTTTGAATAATCCAGGCTAACTAAAACAAGAGCTTTGACGATAGAATCCTTGGTTCCATGAAAAACCTTTTTTCCTTCATCTTTCCATATAAATTTGTCCTCCTTCAAAAGACTTTGAATAGGTTTAACAATTTCTGCATAATTTGGAATAAATATCCTACGAAATTTGATCTTTCCTAGGAATTATTGAAGGGATTTATTATTATGAGGCGAGGGAATCTAATGAATGGCCTCAACTCTCTCAGGGTTAATCTTGATCCCATCCTTAGAAATGATGTGACCAAGCAACTTACCTTCAATTACTCCAAATACAGACTTAGCAGGGTTCAAGGATATTCCAAATTCTCTACACCTGTTAAAAATCTGCCTGAGATGATCTATATGACTAATACCATCCTTTGAAAATACCATAAGATCATCTTGATATATCTCAACGATTTTACCAATCAAACCCTTGAAGGCATAATCCATAACCCTTTGAAAATTTGCTCTAGCATTGGTCAACCCAAAAGGCATTCTAATATTCAAATGTTCCCCATGGTGTGGTGAAAGTTGTCTTGTGACGATCCTCTTTCTTCACCCAGACTTGATTGTAACTAGAGAAACCATCTAACAATGACATCATGCTTGACCCTGTTTTTCTTTGCAACATAGTCTCCATGTTAGGCAAAGGATAAATATCTTTCTTGCAGGCTAAGTTAAGGTTCCTAAAATCAACAGAAAGTCTGATAGATCCCTTTTTCTTCCTAACAATCACCAAATTTGAACACCATGATGAATGTCGTGTTTGCGCAATTATTCCAGCTGAGAGCATCTTCTGAAGCTCCTTTTGGACCAAGGGGGCCAACTTAAGATTAATTTGCCTAAGTTTTTTACAAAATTGTTTAGCATTTTCATCTTGTAATGGGATCGTATGTTGCATAACATCTTCCCTATAACCTTTGAGATCATCATAAGAAAATGCAAAACATTTCTATATTCATGAAGTAAATTAACCAACTTTTTCCTTTCTTCCTCGCTAGTACCTTTACCAATCTTTACAATCTTGGGATCCTCAGAGGTACCAATATTTACTTCAATGAATTCCCTTGGATCGATTTCCTTTTCTTCTTTCCTCTTTGTGACATTGTGCCTATCAAAGAGTCGCTCCAAAGCTACCCGACTCTTAGGAGTAGTATTTCATCACCTTTATTATAACCACACTCCTCCGAAAAGTTAAAGTTAAACTCCTCGAATTCTTCCATCTTATTTAAAAATCGAATCACTTGACTATCATCTTTAAATACCTGTCAATGCTCAACATGATTGGAAACTGAAGGGCTAAAGATAACTTCCATCTTGACTTTGTCCTTTATCAACTCATTAGATAGTTGCAAAGTGGATGCTGTAACTGCAAGCTCATCAACATGGCTATTCCTCTCTCTAGGGACAATCTCAAGATTAAGAGCATCAAAAAGTTCCATAATGTCCCAAACATCATTTCGATATCTTTTAAGTCTTTCGTTTTTACATGTGAATTTATTTTTGACTTGCATAATGTTATGCTCTTGACCTGCGAGAAATTCTAGAATACCAAATATGCGAAGAAATACAACCCAGAACACAGAATAAAATGAGAAAAACAACAAGTATTTTATTATTTAAAGATAAAAGCAATGTTCACTTGCCTCTTCGAGGGGGCAACCTCCAGTAGAGCAGAGCTCGATTACAAAATAAGACTCGATGATCTTTCCCTTCTAACTACGACTATTTATCTCTAAATGACCTTCAACAATCTAACGACTAGTGGTCCTTTGCATAACAAGGGTTAACCACTTTATTTATTAATTATGGCTATTGCAACTAACTGTGGTCCCTTTCTTAAATGCGGGTCAACCACTTACAATTATTAATACGGGCTTTATTGACTCCTTAACTAACTATGACTATGACTTGACCCTATTGGGTTTATTACATAAATAAAGGGGTTAGGGTTGGACCCTAACATGCCCTCCCCCATCAAAAGCAGCCTTGTCCTCAAGGCTGAAGCTGCGGAAATTGCTGAAGAATAGTGGTTGGTTCCCAGGTCGCATCTTCTGGAGAGGTGTCTTTCCACTTGACGAGGACGTCCTTGATTGTTTGGCTGTGCAAATGTCGTTCTCGAGTATCGAGGAACTGCTCAGGTTGGAGCCGAGTGAACCTTCATCCAATTCAGGTACACTATTTGAATTCTGCAAATGTTCCCCACCACTTTATTGAGGCATGATACATGGAAGACTGGATGGATTTTTGAAGTTGGTGGCAAAGCCAGCTTGTAGGTTACTGCTCCAATGCGCTGAAGTATTTGATAAGGTCCGTAGAATTTTGGAGCTAATTTCTAGCAACCCTTTTCTTTGAGCGATGTTTGCTTATATGGTTGCAGCCGTAGGAATACCTGATCCCCTTCTTGAAATGTGCGCTCTGAACGATGTTGGTCTGTCTGTTGCTTCATTCGATTTTGAGCTTGATGGAGATTATCTTTGAGACGAGCTAGCATGGCTGCACGGTTCTGTAGGAGTTGATCAACTGCTTGCACCTTAGAGCATCCATGGATATAAGAAATAGGTGAAGGTGGGAGTTGGCCATACACTGCTTCATATGGAGTCATCTTGGTGGCTTCATGATAGTTAGTATTATACCATCATTCAGCGAAAGGTAGCCACTGTACCCATTGAAGCTGCTTTTCTAAAGTGAAGCACCTTAGGTATGTCTCCAAACATTTGTTGACTGCTTTAGTTTTACCATCTGTTTGGGGATGATAGGAAATACTTAGTTGGAGTTGGGGGCCTTGTAGCTTGAAAAGTTCTTGCCAAAAGTTACTGGTGAAAGTCGGGTCACGATTAGACACAATGGAAGTGGGCATGCCATGCAGTGTGAGGATCGGTTCCATGAAAGCTTGAGCCACCAAAGTGGGGGTAAATGGGTCGGGTAGAGCGCAAAAATGAGCATATTTAGAAAGTCTGTCGACAACCACCATGATGACTGATTTGTTGCCTGACTTCAGGAGACCAATAATGAAATCCATAGAAACATCCATCCATCCAAACGGAGGCATGAATTGGCAATGGTTGTAAGGTCCCTGGTAACTTGACTGTTTCTCCTTTGTAGCATTGACACACATCACATTCAGCTACAAAAGTAAGAATGTCAATTTCATGCCCGTCCAAAAGAAAGAACGATGAGTGCGAGCATAAGTCTTCTGAATGCCTGCATGGCCTGCAGTGGGAGATGAGTGCGACTCTGCCAAAATGCGCGTTTTGAGGGTGGATGTCGGTGATATAACTACTCGATCCTTGTAGCGAAGAATCTCATCCTTCCAAGAGTAGCCAACTGAGGAATTAGGATATGCGCTCAAGTTATTAATGAGTTGGGAGAGAGGGGTGTGAAAACCATTCCTTGTGGGCTTCTTCAATCCAATCTTGTATGGGAAGAGAGATGGATAGCAGGGTGCTTTCATCCTCAAATTGGCGTGATAAAGCATCTGCTACTACTATGTCACGCCCTTTCTTGTAAATTGTCTCATAATCATATCCCAACATTTTGGCTAGCCACTTATTTTGCTGTGGTGAGGATAGACGTTGCTCCAAAAAATATTAGAGGCTTTGATGGTCTGTGCAGATTTGTAAATGCCGCCCCAATAAGTATGGTCGCGAGGTATCTACTGCATGTAAGATGGCCATCATCTCTTTCTCATAGGTAGATTGTCCCAGATATTTCCCACTCAGTTGTTCGCTGGTGAAAGCCATGGGTCGACCTTCCTGCATTAAGACAACACCAATAGCAGTACCTGAAGCATCACATTCAATCACAAAAGATTTGGTGAAGTCGAGTAGTGTCAATACTGGAGTGGAACACATGGCTTGTTTGAGAGCCATAAACACATGTTGTGTTGCATCAGTCCAGAGGCTTGAATTTTTCTTGAGAAGGTTTGTGAGGGGTCTAGCAATGCGACCATAATTGCGGACAAATTTGCGATAGTAGCCGGTGAGACCCAAGAATCCCCTCAAACTCTTCAAGGTTTTTGGTTGGGGCCAATCTTGCATTGCCTGTATCTTTTTGGGATCAACCCTGACACCTTCACGACCCACAATGTGTCCCAAATACTCGACTTCTTCCACGCCAAAAGAGCACTTGGACAATTTGACAAATAATTTGTGATTCCAGAGTAGTTGCAAGATCAGGTCTACATGCTGAAGATGTTTTTCCCAAGTTAGGCTGTAGATGAGAATGTCATCAAAGAAAACGAGGACAAATTTTCGGAGATATGGTTTCAGCAGGTGATTCATGAGGCTTTGAAAAGTGGATGGGGCATTACAGAGACCAAATGGCATGACCAAGAATTCATAATGGCCTTCATGAGTTCGGAAAGCAGTCTTGGGAATGTCTACTTCTTTCATGCATATTTGGTGATAGCCAGAGCGAAGATCTAGCTTAGTAAAGAATTGAGCACCATGTAGTTCATCAAGCAGATCATCAACAATCGGGATAGGGAATTTGTCTTTGACAGTGAGCTTGTTGAGGGCCCGAAAGTTTGGACACATGCGCCATTCCCCATCTTTCTTGAGTACCATGACCACTGGTGATGAATAAGGACTGATGCTAGGACGAATAACACCGACTTCAAGGAGTTCCTTGATGATCTTGCAAATAAGATAATGGGTGATCTTCAGAGAGTCGAGGGAACTATGGTCACAAAGAAGTGTCAGGTGCTACAAATCACAATATACATAAGGGTCCAAACCAATAATACTCGACCCAATCTTTTAGGGTACTAACTAAGGAGGATCAACCGTACCCTTAGCTGTACTACTCGACTACCCTATCGTACGCGCGAGTAATCTTCCTGAGTGCTGTCCTCAGTGTACTGTAGTAGCAAGACAACGGACGGTTTATCTAAAGCGAGGTTTCAGGTGAGCCTAGGGGGCTTCCGATATACCTAGAGGGTACGTGGAAGGCAGTCCATGCGCGGTTCTTTCTAATGTGCTACTACTCGAAGGGGTACCCACAGGGGTTACAAGGGAGTCCAACAAGCGTGTCCACCTCTTGTATTTCCTGCATGCATGCCTCTCCAAATTGGCAGGTTTATGCACTCAATGATAGATCCCGTGGTTTAAAGACGTCGAAACACGTCTTTAGCCTAAAAAAAATTCTGCCAAAAATGGAGGTACCATCGGCCCTGGAAAGTGCTCTGATACCACTTGTTATGCTCTTGACTTGTGAGAAATTCCAGAATACCAAATATGTGAAGAAATACAACCCAGAACACAGAGTAAAATGAGAGAAACAACAAGTATTTTATTATTTAGAGATAAATGCAATGTTCACTTGCCTCTTCGAGGAGGCAACCTTTAGTAGAGCAAAGCTTGATTACAAAATAAGATTCGATGATCTTTCCCTTCTAACTACGACTATTTATAGCTAAATGACCTTCAACAACCTAACGACTAGTGGTCCTTTGCATAACAAGGGTTAACCACTTTATTTATTAATTATGGCCCATTGCAATTAACTGTAGTCCCTTTCTTAAATGCGGGTCAACCACTTACAATTATTAATACGGGCTTTATTGACTCCTTAACTATGACTATGACTCGACCCTATTGGGTTTATTACATAAATAAAGGGGTTAGGGTTGGACCCTAACACATAATGACTAGATCAAAATCTCCCTTGATGCTAAGCAATTTAACATTTAAATCCTTTGCCAACTCAAGACCCAACAAAAGGGTTTCATACCCAGCCACATTGTTGGTTGTTGGAAACTCCAATCTATAGGCTAATTTGAAAATATGACCAAAGGGAGATTTAAGGACCATACTAACACCCTTACCATGCCTGGAAGATGCACCATCGAAATACATATACCATACTTTACTCTTTAAATCATCAACCTCTCTATCAACCTTTACATCTAAGGGAACTATGGAGTTGTACAAAATGTCATAATTCCTAAGGTTAGGTTGTTCCGTTATAATCTCATTATGGGGGCTCTTGGGGTCCTCAATGTGGAATTTTCTTTCAGGCTCTCTATTAAGTCTAACAAATCCACTACCTCTAGGAGAAGGAATTGTAACATATGACCAATTCATCTGAATACTCCCTCCTAGATCAGAGGCCCATTTTCTAGATAACAACATACCCCAAGCATCTGGTACATCAACTACAACAATGTCCATCACAATCATTATATCAGGGTAAACCGACAAATGCACTTGCAAATCCTTAATTAACCCATGAACTTCAATCTTCTTGGAATCCATGGCACATATGTTGTAGTATGGTCTAGAGATTCTCAAATTGAGCTGCTCCATGACCCTCTTAGTCATAACACAAGCTGAAGCACCAAAGTCCAACATGCAATTATATAATTGAAAACCATTAACAAGTAAAGTAATGAAGAATGGTTGATGATCTTTATTATCTGGATCCATACTTTGCAAATACACAGGAGCATCCTGATAGACAACTTTAGGAGCCTTTTCACGATAAGCATGAACATGAGGAGCTTCAATTGCCTTCAATAACTTAGCTTTCTGAGAGGGAATCTTTAATATCTCAGTGACAAGAACCCGAATTTTTGCATTATTTAACCATCCTCCCAAATGAATATTTAATCCAATGTTAGAACTCAAACGAGGGTTAGAACTTTGAGGGGTAATTTGATTTTCACTCTATTCCTTATTCTTTCGCTGATAGGTTAATTTTATCTTTTGCAATCTCCAAGACTTGCTCAGGAGAAGGCTTTTCACCAAATAGCTCAAGCATCATACCCTTTTCTTCACTAAATGTATTGACACTATAAGAAGATTGAAGATTTTTCACATCATGACTATTTTCCTTAACTTCAGTCCAATCCTCTATGGACAAGTAATACTCATCACCAACAATATTTATCTGATTACTTGTCCCTACCATTCCACTATCTCCTATTCTCTTAACCACAGGGTAGGTAACCTTGTCATGAAGGGCATCACAAGCTCTACAATGAGGTGGAGCTTCATCCACAAGATTGGTAGATTCAGGTGGATTTAGCGGTCTTTGATCATTGGATGGACCTCTCTTCTGCCATGTATTATTACCTCAATTATTATTCCTAGGTTGGAAATTTTGTGCTTGTGATCTTTCCATTTGGACCAACCTAGCTTGCATGGCACTCATTTCCTTTGCATGATCAAGTTTCATATCTTTAATCAATTGTGTCAACTCTTTAATAGGATCCTTATCAACTTCCTTAAATTCTTTTCCTTTTATTTCACTTTTATGATAACCCCTAGAAAAACCTGGAATTTCAAAATTACCAACTGCTCTCCTACATTTCTCCATTTCTTTAGCCAAGTTTTGAGAAACTCTCACATCATTAGGATTAACGCGCCACAACTCATAAGAAGGATCAGTCAGAAAAGCATTGATATAATATACCAATTGAGACTGTGCAACAGGCTATTAATCTTGAGGCAAATCCCTTAACATATCATTAAACCTTTTATTAAATTCTTCAACTATCTCATTTTCATTCTTCTTAATAGTGCTAATGGCACTAAGCAAGTACATCTCTTGTTTCTTATCTCCATATCTATCTTTGATGACATTAATATTTGCTTGCAAAGAATCAAATGAATTATTAGGAAAATCATGGAACCAATACGTAGCATCTTCTTCCAATGAAAGGACGAAGAGCCTCATCTTTACATCTTCATGATTATAATTAGCAAGAGAGCACCACTTATTCACACAAAGATGAAATTTCTTGATGTGGTCGTTGGCATCGATCACATTATTGCCTTGGAAAGAAGGCAACTTATCGATGGCTTTCTTCGGAATATCACGAGGATAGCCTTGAATGTTAGTAAAATTACAAGGGGCAAAGAAGTTATTCATGATGACTTGTTCAACAGGATTAGGGAAAAGCAAATGGAGAACAAAGAGAGCTTCCTATCCGAGATAAACAAGAAGTTTACCAGAAGTGAGCTTGTTTAATAGAACTCTGAAGGACTTTTCAGGATTTAGAATAGGATTAACTAGGCTACTTGGATGCCTTCTTGTATATGCTCTTGTAAAAGGTGGAATAAGTGGAGTCACCACTCGAACATAAATCTAACTCAAGACATCCAAGATGCTACAACCAAAAGTTAGTAAAGGAAACCGGAGATAAGAAACTTATCCCGATGAAGGAAATGTCGAGAAACCAAGCACAAAAAGACTTATCCCGACAAAGTTAATTTTACACTGCTTTATGCTATTTCAATTACTTTAGCCCAATTCACTGTTGACAAATCTAGGGGCAACTATTTAGGTGATTTCTCTTACTTTGATAACTGCTTGTGATGTATTTTTACTTAACTTGATTAACTTATTCTTTCACTTGATTATAATTAGTGTTCTTATCATCAAACAACGACCAAACAATAAAGAATAATGAGACAAGAGGACACAAGATATAGGCGATCAGCTAGGGCCAAAACCTCTCCGCTTGAGAGGAAAACACACAAGAACTCTTCTTTTCTTGTAGAACTTCAAATGATGAATTCCAAGACCTACAACCTTTGACCAAGATCCCTCCAAGACCTATAACCTTTGACCAAGACCCCTCCAAGACCAAGTCAAACCTCTCATGTATGAGCTCCTCTTCCACAAATTCAATGATAATCAAACTAGCCTTCCAACAACTGCTTGCTTCCTCTTTGTTAAAATTGGCAACTAGGGCCAAACTCCATGGGGGTTACCTCATTTATGGCAGCTGTTATTTTTCCTAGATTTCTCTTGTCGAGAGGTGTAGGAATCTGTTACTTGGGAGCGGGAGCGGGAGCGAAAACGGGAGCGGGAGCGACCATTTTCAAAAGCTCCCGGTTTGGGAGCGAATCCCGGAGCGATTTTTTAAAAATATATATATATTTTTATATTTTTTAATTTTTGATACATATATGTCAACAAAAACATGTAGAATGATGAATTAGATATAAAAAACATAAAAAAGCATAGATTGAACCATATAACAACAATCATCTAGAAGTTATAATCTTCATCAACCACGTCCGCAAGTTAGTAACATAGTAACATACAACATATTGAGTCTCATGATTCATCAATCTTAAAGTTTAAAGCTTTCAAAATTCAATATATAACATTTATCATCATTGATCACCAAAGTTGTACTTTTAAGCTAAGTGTAACCATTACAACAAATAATATCTAACATGAAATGAAATGTTATAAATGAAATGAAATGAAACAACTTTCAACTTTCATGGAGCATCATATTCATAATTCATTACTAATGAGTTATAATTGCCAACTTCAAACTTAAATTGTCATATATTGTTTAAAAAAATATCAGAATAAATATGAAAGAGTCAATAGTTATAAAAGCTACTAGAAACTAGAAAAGAGAAGTAAATCTATTATCTATTTCTTATGCTTGGACCTCTTGCCACCACGAGAAATGTCTAATTTTTTAGTCTTGTTGCAAAATCAGGATCTTTATCATTAATATCACCCTCCAAGCATTAATATCCAGAGGTATCTTTGTCATTACCTTTGTATCTGTATAGGGATCTTTGTCATTAATATCACCCTCTAAGCATTAACATAAGATAGAAAAAGCAAAGCATGTCAAGTCAAGATTTTGTTTGAGTGATGCGTACATTTTTAGAAGGGTCATGATAGAGGAGTTCGACAACCAATGTCACTAACATCAAGGTACATAGAGGGATTGGTATTCTTGATTAAATACGAGTTCCATACCCTAATACATGACAAAATTCAATGGAAACATTGCAATCCCCCAATCTTGAAATCCTGAAAAACTGATAAGTCTGCTGGATTTTGAATGAAATTTAAAATTCTACTTTCTCCATATGAAATCCAATGAGGACGAAACCACTCTCAAACATCCTGAGTCATTTCATGGTAATGTTAAAAATTTAAGTAAAAGGATGAAAATGAAAATTAAAGAAAATGTCACTTTTACTTTAAGAATTTAACATTACCATGAATAGCATATCAATACTATGGCCTAGACTTGATCATTAAGCTGCCCCACTCAAAAACTACTTGTTTCTTTCAAAAAAAATTGCATTTCGAACATTACTACAAAAAAAAATGCAAAAAAGGCAAAACGCTCCCGAAAAGGCAGGGAGCGAAATTTTTTTTAGGGAGCGCGCTCCTGACCCGCTCCCGAGTCGCTCCCGCCCGGAGCGCGGATTGGGAGCGGGAGCGGGGGGGGGGGGGGGCGCTCCCCCGCAACTATGCTTGATCTAAAGATCATCCGATTCCGACAAGTATTTATGGCGATATGAATTTATTTGTGATTACTTGACAAATTGTCAAGGTCGACCAACAACTAAATGCTGATTTGGGGTAGCATCAGATGTGCTCTAGCCACGAAATTTGGTGGAAAGGTTGGGGCACATGAGATCTCGAATACCCAGAAAGGGTTTGGGCAGATTCTAAACAGTTTAGGAGATATTAAAATAATTAATATTTTTAATGGAGTCCCTAAGTCTAAACTTAAGGAAATTAAAATATTATTGTGGATTAATATAAAACTGTGTTAGAATGGTCCAAAAGACATGGATCAAGCCAGATCTAATCTTAGCCGTCGATTAGGGACTTAATCTCGACCGTTGATATGTCAACGAGAAAAGTATAAGAGGAGGCTTGAGGGTCACTTGGAGAACACACTAGATGATCAGTCATTCTATTCTCTAGAGCGGGGTTTGCTAAGAGAGATAGAGTCAATGATTAGAGAGTAGCTGAGGGGCATTGACTACAGGGAGACAGAGAGGCAGATATAGTGCCGGGAGAGCAGCAGAGCAGCCAGAGAGAGTGACGCAGGAGCAGCCAGTGCTCACGCAAGGCCACACAGAGGTAGCTAAGTGTTGCGCAGAGCACCAGATAGGCCAACGTAGCTGACGCAGAGGGTCAGAGAGCTGATGCAGGGCCAACACTGGGCTAGGAGAGGCTGACGCAGTCCAGATTGGGCAGACGCTGGGATTTCTGGGGCAGATTGGTGCTGAGTAGATGTCGGAAGGATTATCCGGGGTTTCAGCTAGTAGATTTGTCAGAAACAGAGAGGTATTACTGCCAAGGAAATTCTTTGTTGGGTAGGCCAGTTTCGGCACCCAGATTGTACTTTGATATTGCTTAATAAGAAAACCCTCAGATCGCTGCACCGATTTTCCCACATTAGGTATTTCCGGGGACATTAGTCCAAAAGTAATGGTGTCATATGGTGTGTGTGTTTCTATTTCTTTTAGTTGCTGATTTGTAATATGTTGAGCGTGTACTAGTGTTTATTTTCAGTATTTACATTGTAAATAACTTGTTAAGGAAAATAACAAGTAGGTAGGAATAAATAAGATAAAGTGCATGGAGGGTTTCTAACTAAGTAAACTTAGAAACTTCAACATGGTATCAGAGAGTGATTGCAGATCACAGGAGGACTAAAAGACATCAGCTGAGTGGAGCAGTAGCAGCAGAAAACAGTTGCCCCGAGGTGACAAAAGCTGTTTCTAGCAACGCAAAAGCCAAGGAGTGTGACGCAGAGCCAACCAGGGCCACGCAGAGGAAGTCGGGAGCTCTGCAAAGCCTCAGAGAGGCCAGCGTTGCTGACGCAGGGCCAACGTGAAGCAGAGAGGCACTGACACAGTCCACAGATAGACAGTTGCTGGGGTCTAGAAGGCTGCAGGAATATTGCAAGTGGAGCTGGTGAGGTACTGTAGTCAGAACAGTACCTGAAAAAGCAGGGCCAGAGGAGTTGTTATCGAGGGTTTCTAGTCGAGGAATCTGGATCAGCAGTGCAGCTGCACAAGACGATCAGAGTTGCATCTCGACAAGCGGCAGAAGGATTTCCAGGAGGGAAATCATGACTCAGAGGGAGTCCAGAAGAGAATTTCCAGACGGGAAGTAGAGACTCAGAGGAGTTGAACAAAAAATTCCAGGAGGGAAGTAGAGGAGCATCATGGCACTACACGGGGTAAGAGACCAGGATACACTGGACGGAGCATCGAACTTCGCAGTCTGGAAAGCCAAAATCTTATCCATGCTTGATAGGAATCATGTCAAGAACTTCGCCTTGAAGGTAATAGCTGTCCTAGTCGACCCCAGTGATAATGACAGGTATGAGGAGGCGATGGCGAGGGCCAAGAGCATTATCCTTGACAGGGTCAAGGATCATGTAGTACCACATATAACCAAGAAGGAAACGACATTTGAGATGTGGGAGGCTCTCAAGAAGCTGTACCAACATACTTCTGTGCAGAGAAGAATGCTGTTTGAGAATCAGATGAGGTCGTATTAGATGAAGAAGGGACAATTGATTGACACCTTCCTCAGAGGACTGAATGAGATCTGAGACAAGTTGATTACTATAGGGGTGACATTGGATTAGGAGCTAATGGTGAGGACAACCCTGAACGCTGTCTCAGAAGACTGGGAAGTATTTGTCCAAAGTACATTGGGCAGAGGGACACTTCCACCTTGGGACTAGATGTGGGCAGCTCTTTCCCAGGAAGAGATCAGACGGCAGTTGAAGATGGGTAGCAGCAGTAAGGGGATCAAAGTCAAGCAGGAGGAGGAAGATGTGGCCGTAGCATCTGAGGGAAATCAGGAAAAGCGGAAGAAGAAAGATCTCTCCAAGATCAAGTGTTTCCATTGTGGGGAGCTGGGTCATTATGCAACCCAGTGTCCAAGGAAGAAGAGTAAGGGAGAGTCTTCCGAGACTAAGGTAGCGCCAACACGGGCAGAGAAGGAAGTTTTGATAAACGTTGGCTGTGCCATGAGTGCACACACGCCACTTGAGCGAAAGTGGGGAGACATCGAGATGTAGTTAGGTGAACTACAGGCGATGAGGGGTAGGATCCTCGAGGTACCTAGCCTCTTGGATTAAACCTTTGCTACAGGGGACACGACAAGGATTAGCAGGATTGATTAATGTGGGTAGAGACGGATGCGGATGGAGCGACAGAGAGAGCTACAATGCAGGTGTCCCGACACAGCGCGATGCTAGCAAGCTGCAGCAGTGCGAGAGCCACAGGAGTTTTGCACCAGTGCAAGATGGCACAGAGAGGTGTGCAACGGTGCAAGATGCAGGGAGTTGTTGCAGCAGTGCTGATCTGAAAATGGGGCACTTAGGCTTCTTGCCTAACTTGCAAGAACCTCTCCCACTTCCAAAGCTTATTTATTCCCAAGTCTTTATGATTAATCAATGCGAAATTAAATATGTGCTTGAACAAAAAGTGTATGCTGGTGTTGTTTATTAAAACTGTTTATGCGCTATAATTTAATGTGCTCAAACTGATATATAAGTACATATAACAGTAAATAAAGCAACAGAGACCATGCAGCAATAAAACACACACAGAACAACGATATTAATTAGGAGTTCACCCACAATTCTTGGGCTACGTCTTCGTGAGCTCTAGTCAACTCAACTAGGCTCTCTGGGATTATGGTATAAGTCATTTTTACAAGCTTTTGGCTCAACTCCTACTGTTCTACACAGAAATAGTGGGT
Organism: Pinus tabuliformis; assembly: GCA_031772625.1. Lineage (NCBI taxonomy): Eukaryota > Viridiplantae > Streptophyta > Pinopsida > Pinales > Pinaceae > Pinus > Pinus tabuliformis. Next base: position 415,100,490 of record CM062805.1, on the reverse strand, counting down.
TCAGACACCATGTCATTCCCTGGCTTTTGGAGCTCTGGCTCTTGGCTCTTGGTTCTGGATTTTGGCTCTGACTCTGGCTCTTCGGCTTTGGCTCTGGCTCTGGCTCTTCAGCTCTGGCTTCTTTGGCTCTCTGTTAGTTACATCCCTCTGGCTTTCCACTTGAACTCCAAGTGACTCTCTCGGCTGCATGCGCTTCAGCTTTCGCTTTCTGCGCTGCTTGTTTGGTTGCTGCCTCTTGTGCTGCTCTTTTACGCCTTAGCTTCCTGCTTTGGCTTCGCTTTCAACTTATGCTCAGTTTCAACAACAACTCCAACAACAACCCCAATTCCTGCCAACCCCTTGCGATTCAGCTCTCAGGCTTTCTTTAAGGCATTTTTGGCTTTTTGGCTTCCTCAGCCATTCACCTGCCAACCGTGATCATGAGGAATCATTCCTCTTCCCGGCTCTGCCTCTTCATGCTTCAAAACGCATCCCTGTTGTAGAAACGCCCCCTGCAGCGTGGCACAAGGAATGATGGCTGTTTTCCCATGGAAAATGAACCGACGGCCTCCTTTCAAGCGAAAATCCACGAAATACTGCGTTTCGGGCTTGAAATGGAAATACACAGGAAAAGCACTATCGGGCGCGAAATCCAGACGTGAAAGTCCATGGAATCGCCCCTAAAATCCCTATCGGGTCCGCCTTCCATCGCATATCGCAATCGCTTCGGCAGCATGGCCAATGGCCAAAAATCCATTAAACGGGAAATACAAAGGAAAATCTGAATTCCCGGATTTGAAACTTTATGAAATCGGGCTTTTAAACCCCATCGGGTCCGGTCCTGATCATAATCTCAAGTTGCAACGACCCAAGGGCTTCCCCTTTGGGTGTGCCGATCCGCCGATATTGCAATCGCACTATCACATCGGCCCGGGGCCTTTGCCTTATGGGTGCATATGCCTTCCTCCGGAGTCCGACCTGATCTGCCGATCCGATCGTCGGAGATCACTGATTGGGGGTCCCTTCTGCTCGACCTTAAGTCCTTCTCTTGGCCTTATGCAATGTGATTTCTTCAAATAGCCTTTTAGGCCATTTTTTAAAGGATCTTTGCCTCTTTTCCCGAAGAACAAAGGGGAACTTCTTTTTGTGATAACTTCTCCATCTGAAGTCCGTTTTCTCTCATTCAAGTTGCGTTGGATTCAGAATGAAGAGATCTCTGCAATGAGACTATTTCCGAGAGCAGCCTGCGACTTTCATTTTCCTCTGATTTACAAAGGATTTGTGCCATTTGGCACCTTTTACGTCTTATATGAAGTCTTTTAGACTTAGAGGTTTATCCAGGATCCATTTTTGGATCACGCCTTCCCATTAAAGAACTTTTGGTCTCCAAAAGACTGATACATTGATTTGAACAGTAAATGAGAGTGATTCACCTTCTTCTTTCAGCCTCCCTCTACACTTGCCTTGCATAGTGCCTCTGAACCAAAGTTTCTGACCACTTCCCTTCTTGGATGGGTTGGTCTTCTTGGGAAGAACTGTCTTCCTCCTTGCCTTTTTATAGAACTTTTGCTGAAATGGTCATAGAAGGTGGTTTGAACTTCTTTGCCTTGATCATTGATCCAAAGTGGTTCAAACAAATGTGAAGTACATCTGCTCCACTAAAACTTTCATTTGTACCTGTTTGACAAGCTGTCAACAACAATTGTTAACAACAACAGAAATACAGATAGAAATTGGATGGCCTAAACTCATGCTTCAACAAAAGAAACATATTTCACATCTTGTGAACACCTCCATGTCTTCATCTGCATACAAATGATGGATTAGATAACAAGCCCACAAAACATGCCTTTGAACAAATAACCCTTCAAGTCAAGCACGTAGAAAAAGACCATTAGGACTCTTTTTCAAAAGATGAAACACTTCATCATTATCTCCATTTGGAGACCAAGTTAACTTCTCCCAAGTCAACATGGCATCACATGCATGCCAAAGCAATCAACCTTGCAAGTTAATTACACATACATGTTCAAAAACAAGGAAATCATCAACATCCCTGTGTTCATGCATCTCATGCTCATGCATGCATTTCATCCTTCAACTTTCACTTAAGCACGCTGTACTTTCAAAGCTGAAATGAAAGATAATGTAGATGCATCAATAGACATGCAATCTTAATCGGATAAGAACTCTAACCGTTCCTTACCAATCCCTTTCAAAGGTACTACCTTTGTCTGCACATCAGCATCATCATGTGAATCATCTTGAGACACATCATTCATGGAATCTTCACTTCCCTTTCTGCGATCTTCTCTTTCCACTTTCTTCAGTTTTTGTGGAAGCATTGCTGGATTCAGAGTCCAACATTTTGCAGCAAGATGTCCTTGCTTATGGCAGTAAGTGCACTGCATGTGCATCCTCTTGATAGCATGATTTGCCTTGTCCAATGGACCTTTGGCTTCTTGCTTCTTTTCCTTCAAAAGTTTCCTGTATGTGGCCATTCTCTTCCAACATCTAGAAACATTATGGTTATCCAAACCACAAAAGGAACATGCAATTCTTTTCCCATATCTATGTGGAAATTTATCATGCTTTGCACAATCAAAAGGAAAATGTTTAGAACTAGATTTATACCTTTCTCTTTCACCTTTATTGCCTTCATGAGGAGGTGAAGCAAATGAAGAAGTGGCTCCCTTTGGAACACCATCAATCTCTTCAAGGCTGTTAGAGTCTCCCCAACTCTCTGGTTCAAGTGTGTGCTTCTGAACACGTGCAATGCAACTCCCTCTTGGAGCTGTTTCAATGGCCTTCATGGCAGCTTTGGAACTTTCTCCATGAGCTTGTCCATAGCCAAGACCGAAATACTTAGGCCTTTCCTCAATCATTATTGGCTCAACAATACTTTGTGCATGTCTATCCAAGCCTTTTCCTTCATAGCCCATCTTGGACATTAGCTTGGAACCTATGCCTCTAGTGTGTTTTTCAAAAGAACCAATAGAAGCCTCCTTAGAGGAATTTGAAGACAAACTGGAATGGTTTACCTCTTCTTCAAGCTGATACTTGACCAAGGCTTCTTGGGCAACAAAGAGTTGTGTCTCCAACTCATGCATCATTTTCAGGTTCATATTTGCAATATGAAGTTGCCTCTTAATTTCCTGCAATTTGTCAGAAAGCAACTGCTTCTCCTCCTTCATGGAATTCAACTGCTCCCTAAGTTTGCTGCTCTTCCTTCCATCCTCATACATTTCTCTCACCATATCCATCATGGTGGACAATTCTTGGTTCATGTCTTCATCAAAGAATCTTGTGAAGAAAGCAGAATTTGAGGACTCACTTGTAGAATTTGTCATTATACTAATGAACAAAAGAACTTCAAACAAGATTAATAAAGAGCTTATTTTAGCAACCACAAACCTCTCGTGCTTTAAGGACTGCCTTGAGGTCCTTGGGATAGAAGAATGCCTTCAGCCCTTCTTCCTATTTGTCCTTCCTGGACTGAGCTATCAATAACTTTCCTTTCACCTCTGCAAACTCAAACAATAATCAGTTTGCAAACCAAGCATACAATCAGTCTCTTGTTGTTTACACACCTTTTAGAAAAGTAGTGTTTGCTTTGTCAATCAAGCATTCTGATAATACCTTCTTTGAAGGTGGGGTTAACCAAACTTAAGCTCTGATACCACCTGATCTGAAAATGGGGCACTTAGGCTTCTTGCCTAACTTGCAAGAACCTCTCCCACTTCCAAAGCTTATTTATTCCCAAGTCTTTATGATTAACCAGTGCGGAATTAAATATGTGCTTGAACAAAAGGTGTATGCTGGTGTTGTTTATTAAAACTGTTTCTGTGGTGTAATTTAATGTGCTCAAACTGATATATAAATACATATAACAGTATATAAAGCAGCAGAGACCATGCAGCAATAAAACACACACAGAACAATAATATTAATTAGGAGTTCACCCACAACTCTTAGGCTACGTCTTCGTGAGCTCTAGTCAACTCAACTAGGCTCTCTGGGATTATGGTATAAGTCCTTTTTACAAGCTCTTGGCTCAACTCCTACTGTTTTACACAGAAACAATGGGTTCAGACACCATGTCATTCCCTGGCTCTTGAAGCTCTGGCTCTTGGCTCTGGCTCTTGGCTCTAGGTTTTGGCTCTTGGCTCTGACTCTGGCTCTTCGGCTTTGGCTCTGGCTCTTCGGCTCTGGCTTCTTTGGCTCTTTGTCAGTTACAGCCCTCTGGCTTTCCACTTGAATTCTAAGTGACTCACTCGGCTGCGTGCACTTCAGCTTTCGCTTTCTGCGCTACTTGTTTGGCTGCTGCCTTTTTGCGCTTCTCTCTTACGCCTTAGCTTCCTGCTTTGGCTTCGCTTTGAACTTATGCTCAGTTTCAGCAACAACTCCAACAACAACCCCAACTCCTGCCAACCCCTTGCGATTAAGCTCTCAGGCTTTCTTTAAGGCATTTCTAGCTTTTCAACTTCCTCAGCGGTTCCCCTGTCAACCGTGATCATGAGGAATCATTCCTCTTCTCGGCTCTGCCTCTTCGCGCTTCAAAACGCATCCCTGTTGCAGAAACGCCCGCCTGCAACGTGGCACAGGGAATGATGGCTGTTTTCCCATGGAAAATGAACCGACGACCTCTTTTCAAGTGAAAATCCACCAAATACTACGTTTCAGGCTTGAAATGGAAATACACAGGAAAAGCATTATCGGGCGCGAAATCCGGACGTGAAAGTCCATGGAATCACCCCTAAAATCCCTATCGGGTTCACCTTCCATCGCATATCGCAATCGCTTCAGCGACATGGCCAATGGCCAAAAAATCCCTTAAATGGGAAATGCAAAGGAAAATCCGAATTCCCGGATTTGAAACTTTATGAAATCGAGCTTTTAAACCCCATCGGGTCCGGTCCTGATCGCAATCGCAAGTCGCAACAGCTTGGGGGCTTCCCCTTTGGGTGTGCCGATCCATCGATATCGCAATCGCACTATCGCATCAGCCCGGGACCTTTGCCTTATGGGTGCATATGCCTGCCTCCGACCCGATTTGCCGATCCAATCCGATCATCGGAGATCACTGATCGAGGGTCCCTTCCGCCCGACCTTAAGTCCTCCTCTTGGCCTTATGCGATGTGATTTCTTCAAATAGCCTTTTAGGCCATTTTTAAAGGATCTTTGCCTCTTTTCCCGAGAACAAGGGGGAACTTCTTTTTGTGATAACTTCTCCATCTGAAGTCTATTTTCGCCCATTCAAGTTGCGTTGGATTCAGAATGAGGAGATCTTTGCAATGAGACTATTTTCGAGAGCAACCCGCGACTTTCATTTTCCTCTGATTTACAAAGGATTTGTGCCATTTGACACCTTTTACCTCTTATATGAAGTCTTTTAGACTTAGAGGTTTATCCAGGATCCATTTTTGGATCAAGTGCAGAGGTCAGAGAGGAAACACTTGTCAGCGGCAGAGGGAGCTTCAACATCAGTAGTTGTCTCTAGCCCAAGAGGGAGGTCAGATTGGGAGATCAGTTACTTACTTCTCAGTGACTGAGTTGCAGTCCAACAGTGGGCAACACAATACAACATGATGAGAGGAGGTGCAGTGCGGATGCAGTGCTGGGAGAAAAGGACCAACAACAGCATGGATGTAGAGGGAGCTATCGTACAGATACAACAGTGGCAGTGGCAGAACCATGGGCTACAGTACAGGATACAACAGTGCAGAGGGTGTTGGGCAGGAAGGCTTAGCATCAGCGCATCTACTGATGCCTGGTAATCAGAGTAATACTCAGTGAGGAGTATTGCTAGAGCACAATCCTTGCTAAGAGGGAGTGTTGATTTGGGGTAGCATCGGATGTGCTCTAGCCATGAAATTTGGTGGAGAGGTTGGGGCACATGAGATCTCCAATATCCAGAAAGGGTTTGGGCAAATTCTAAACAGTCTAGGAGATATTAAAACAATTAATATTTTTAATGGAGTCCCTAAGTCTAAACTTAGGGAAATTAAAATATTAATGTGGATTAATATAAAACTGTGTTAGAATGGTCCAAAAGACATGGATCAAGCTAGATCTAATCTTACCGTCGATTAGGGACTTAATCTCGGCCGTTGATATGTCAACGAGAAAAGTATAAGAGGAGACTTGTGGGTCACTTGGAGAACACACTAGATGATCAGTCATTCTATTCTCTAGAGCGAGGTTTGTTAAGAGAGATAGAGTTAGTGATCAGAGAGCAGCTGAGGGGCATTGAGTATAGAGAAACAGAGAAGCAGAGATAGTGCCGGGAGAGCAGTAGAGCAGCCAAAGAGAGTGATGCAGGAGCAGCCAGTGCTCACGCAGGGCCACACAGAGGCAGCTAAGTGTTGCGCAGAGAACCAGATAGGTTAGTGTAGTTGACGCAGGGCCAGTGCTGAGCTAGGAGAGGCTGACGCAGTCCAGATTGGGCAGACGTTGGGGTTTCTGGGGCAGATTGGTGTTGAGTAGCTGCCGGAAGGATTATCCGAGGTTTCAGTGAGTAGATTTGTCAAAAACAAAGAGGTATTACTGCCAAGGAAATTCTCTGTTGGGTAGGCCAGTTTCGGCACCCAGACTGTACTCTGATATTGCTTAATAAGAAAACCCTCAGATAGTTGCACAAGTTTTCCCACATTAGGTTTTTCCAAGGACATTAGTCCAAAAATAATGGTGTCATATGGTGTGGTTGTTGCTGTTTCTTTAAGTTGCTGATCTGTAATATGTTGAGCATGCACTAGTGTTTATTTTCACTATTTACATTGTAAATAACTTGTTAAGGAAAATAACAAGTAGGTAGGAATAAATCAGATAAAGTGCATGAAGGGTTTCTAACTAATTGAACTTAGAAACTTCAACACTAAATGTGTGGCACAAATAATATAAATACAAGTGAGGTTGATTCACCGGGAGAGTAGTAGAGCAGCCAAAGAGAGTGATGCAGGAGCAGCCAGTGCTCACGCAGGGCCACACAGAGGCAGCTAAGTGTTGCGCAGAGAACCAGATAGGTTAGCGTAGTTGACGCAGAGGGTTAGAGAGTTGACGCAGGGCCAGTGCTGAGCTAGGAGAGGCTGATGCAGTCCAGATTGGGCAGACGTTGGGGTTTCTGGGGCAGATTGGTGTTGAGTAGCTGCCGGAAGGATTAACCGAGGTTTCAGTGAGTAGATTTGTCAAAAACAAAGAGGTATTACTGCCAAGGAAATTCTCTGTTGGGTAGGCCAGTTTCGGCACCCAGACTGTACTCTGATATTGCTTAATAAGAAAACCCTCAGATAGTTGCACAAGTTTTCCCACATTAGGTTTTTCCGAGGACATTAGTCCAAAAATAATGGTGTCATATGGTGTGGTTGTTTCTGTTTCTTTAAGTTGCTGATCTGTAATATGTTGAGCATGCACTAGTGTTTATTTTCACTATTTACATTGTAAATAACTTGTTAAGGAAAATAACAAGTAGGTAGGAATAAATTAGATAAAGTGCATGAAGGGTTTCTAACTAAGTGAACTTAGAAACTTCAACACTAAATGTGTGGCACAAATCATATAAAAACAAGTGAGGTTGATTCATTTCAACTCATCTCATCATCTCTCATTCTTCTCTCTCTCCTTGTATGATTGGGTATACACAAGGAAGAGGATCTCTCACTTGTGGGAAGCAAGACGACGCAGGCTAAAAGAGGACGTAGAAATTGTTGACTGCATTGACCGAGGCAGCAAAATGCATCTTTGACCTACGTTGACCAAGCATTGACTCATCAAGGGTGCGGTTTTGGTGTGGCTGCCTCTCCTAGGCAGGCCACAGATTTTGGCGCAAAACCTGAGGCAATCTGACTGCTAGTTTGACCAGCGTTGACTGCCCTAGTTTTGGGCAGCAGGTTGACTTTAGTCAACAACAGTTTGACTGTGTTTTTGGGGTTGTTCAAGCGTTGTTTCTTCAGGCTGTTCGAGGGCTAGTTGACTGGAAATTGACCAAGCATATTGGAGGTCAATTTCAACTTGTTTGACCAAGTTTGACTTTGCTAATCTAGGGTTTGCTGCTGCTGATATAAACTTACAAAATAATGATTTTGTACTATTTCTCTTTGCTAAACTATTGAAGATAAAAGAAGATTTGATCAAAGGGATTCCTCGCATTGGGGTTTGTGCCTGGCTAGCTGCGACATCTTGTGTCTCTTGTCTTGGCTTGTTTTCTGTTGATCATTTAATGTTCTATCTGTACTTTACTTAATGTATATGTGATTGCTAATCTGTGGCTAATAAGAAGAAAAGAAGTAAACTGCTATAAGCATAGAATATACCCTAATTTAACATGGTATCAGAGCTGAGGTGAAGACAAAGCCCAAGCAAGAGAAAGAGCAAGAGCAATCACCGAAGAGAAGGTTAGCAAGGCTATCCTAAAAACTTCATGGGGTCCTCAGCACTCTTCCTCGCCGAAGACAAGCTCTGTGAGAAGTTTGATTATCACGGATGGAAGATGTCTCTCGATCTGACTTTAGAAGATCAGGAAGTCTTGGACCATGTGAGAGGCAATATTGTTGCGCCTCCATCAAATGCATCTGTTGCTGCCAAAAGCAAGTGGTCCAAGGGAGAAGTCAAAGCAAGGAAGATCATCCAGGACTCTATCAACAAGCGCCTGGTGGCCTATGTTTCCAAGCTGACAACCTCCAAGGAAATCTACGATAGACTGGTGAGTTTATTTAAAGTTAATGATGCAATTCAAGTTTTGTTCCTTAGAAATAAGCTGAAGGAAATTAAGAAGGGCAAAGATGAGAGTATGCAAGCATATTTCTAAAGGATCGCCGAGATCAAGAATGATCTCCTATCTATTGGGGAAGTAGTTCCTGACAGGGAAATGACTATCACAACTCTTGGAGGACTGCCACTTGAATGGTATATATTCAGGACTACTCTTCTCAACAATAATGTCATCCCAGGATTTGAGGAATTGATGGCTAGATGTATTCAAGAAGAGACAAGGATGGAAGAGCAAGAAATGTTCGCACTTAAAGGCCATCCCTCTGCCTTTTCTTCTCATGCTAAAAGAAGAAACAATTCTAGGGCTAAATCCAAAGGAAAGGCTGGACCAAAGGGTGGAAGAAAAGGTCGATGTTACAATTGCAACAAAATGGGCCACTATGCGAGGGAGTGCCCTGATAAAAGGGACTCACACCATGATGATGACCAAAATCACTCTCAAGGCAATCAAAGTAATGGCAGACCCAATGGCAGAGGCAAAAGAAATGCCAGAAATCAAGGAAGAGGACAACCCTTCAAGAAGGCAAGAAACTCCAAGTATGAATCCAATGTTGTTAACAATAAGCACGATGAATATTGTCTAACAGCGACCCTCTTTACCACTGCTCCCCTGGATTCAATGGGAAATTGGCTTATTGATAGTGGTGCCTCAAGGCACTTCACTGGTTACAAAGAAGCTCTCTCCAATTTGATAGAAAAGGAGACCAACCTGGAAATTGTTCTTGGGGACAACGCAAAATATCCCGTGAAAGGCGTAGGGAATGTCACTCTTCAATTGAATCAGGGTAATACAATTCATTTGCAAGAAGTCCTATATGTACTTGATCTCAAAAAGAACTTGGTGTCCGTTTCGGCAATGGAGGACAAAGGCTACAAGGTAACCTTCATTGATGGCAAGGTATGTGTATGGAAAAAGAATTTTAAGGAAGCTTTCACTCTTGGGTTTCGAGTTGATTCATTATATCAGGTCAGAGGAAGTCCGCTGGGTGTCATGTCTTGTGACACATCACTTCAGTCTGAACTATGGCATCAAAGGTTTGCTCACCTTCATTATAAAGCTCTACCCAATGCAAGACAAATGGTGACAGGGATGCCCGAGTTCCGAGTAGAGCAAGAAGGTGTATGTCCTGGATGTGCCGAAGGAAAGCTCAAAAGGGGACCATTCCCCTCAAGCCAAAGCAAGACCTCCGATATATTGCAGTTGGTTCACTCAGACATATCTGGTATGATGCTTGTGAACTCTTTGGGAGGATATTTATATTACCTCACTTTTATAGATGATTATTCTCGCAAGACTTGGATATACTTCTTGAAAAAGAAGGATGAAGTGTTCACTTGGTTTTTTCACTTCAAAGCCTTGATCGAGAATCAAACCGAAAAGAAGATCAAGATCTTAAGGACTTGTAATGGGACTGAGTATGAATCCAATGAGTTCCATGACTTCTGCAAAGAGGCTGGCATTAAGAGGGAGACTACAACACCATATACTCTTGAGCAGAATGGTGTGGCGGAAAGGAAGAATCGTACGATTGTGGAAGCTGTTCATGCTATGCTTCACGATTAAAGACTTCTAAAGTTTCTATGGGCTGAAGCTGCGAATACCGCCGTATATGTGCAAAACCGATGCCCTCATCAAGCATTGGGTTCCAAGACTCCCGAAGAAATGTTCACTGGTAAGAAACCTGATGTATCTCATTTTAGAATTTTTGGAAGTTCGGTATATTTTCATGTGCCAAAGGAGAAGAGAAACAAATTGAGTGCATCTAGAAAGAAAGGAATCTTCGTGGGCTATAACGAAAACATTAAGGGTTATAGAATCTATGTGGCTGGTCAAAGGGAAATTGAGATTAGCCATGATGTCACCTTTGACGAAGATATGGCTCTTAGCAAAGTTGACAATTTTCCTACTCAAAGGGGATCTAAAGAAGCTGACACCAGGGAACCCAAGGAAAAGGAAGATGAGACGATGCCCGATGTGGAAGAACCTATGGATCCTATTGATCCCCCTCTGCAAGACCCTTCCTCTTCTAGGAAGAGGCCTTCATGGCTTAGGGGGACACTTGATGATGCTGAAGGGCACATTGCACCCAGGGGAACCTTTCGGGAAAGTAAGAAGCTGACCAGGTATCAGGGATACTTGACCATCACGAGCACAATCATCCAAAATGAGCCTTCGTCATTCGCAGAAGCTGTTAAGCATCAAGTATGGAAGGATGCTATGACTGAGGAATATGAGTCCATCATGAAAAATGATGTCTAGGATGTGGTCCCCAGATCCCAAGACAAAGTAGTTGTCACTTCGAAATGGCTTTACAAGATAAAGCATGCAGTTGATGGAAGTGCGGAAAAGTATAAGGCTCGTTTTGTCGCTCGTGGCTTCTCTCAGAAGGAAGGTATAGACTATGACGAGATATTTGCACCTATGCTCGATATACCACCATCCGCTCGATCATAGCCCTTGCTACTTTGCAAGGATGGAACCTACATCAGATGGATGTCAAGATTGCGTTCTTGCATGGTTCGATCAAAGAGGAGGTCTATGTGGAGCAACCCGAAGGATTTGAGATTCATGATTGAGAATCTCATGTGTGCAGGTTGAAGAAGGCCCTCTATGGGCTGAAGCAAGCAACCCGAGCGTGGTATGAGAGGATCAGTAGCTACTTGATGAAGTTGGGATTCACTAGGAGTGAAGCCGACCCTAACCTTTACTTTAAGGTTGAAGATGACAATCCTCTCATACTGGTGCTGTACGTTGACGACCTCTTTCTAATAGGTGCGGACCCTCTCATTCACAAATGTAAGAGGGAGTTGGCTTTTGAATTTGAGAAGAAGGACCTAGGACTGATGCACTATTTCCTAGGACTAGAAGCCTGACAGAAGCCAGGGGAGATTTTCCTATCTCAAGGAAAATATGTGGTGAAGATATTGGAGAGATTCGGTATGGTGGATTGCAAGCCCGTGACTACCCGATGGAGCTTGATTTCAAGAAGTTAAGCGGTAGTGCTATCGGACCCGTTTTACGAAATGCTATCGAGTATTGTCAACTCATCGGAGCATTGATGTTCTTGGTGAACTCTCGTCTGGATATATGTTTTGCAGTCAACACGTTGAGTCAACATATGGTTGAGCCTCACCACTCACATTGGATTGGTGCCAAGAATCTGTTGAGATATCTTTGTGGCACAATCACTCATGGTTTGAGATACACTGCCGGAGATGTGAGACTACATGGATATACCGATGTTGATTAGGCAGGCGGTGTGGTGGGCCGAAAGAGCACTTCTTGGTGTTGTTTCTCTTTGGGATCTTCCTCGATATCCTGGATGAGCAGGAAGCAGAAGTCAGTGGCTTTGAGAACTGCCGAGGCAGAGTATATTGCTGCTAGTATGGCCTCTTGGGAGGTGGTCTGGTTGCGAAATCTCTTCAGTACGCTGTTTGGATTGACATTGGATACCACCGTGATCTTGTGTGACAACCAGAGCGGGTTTCGTTTATCAGAGAATCCCGTATTTCATGATCGCTCCAAGCAAATCGATATTAGGTACCACTGTATTCGGGATATGGTGCAACGGGGAGCAATAAGGCTCCAACATATCGGTACAGATGGACAGGTTGCTGACATTTTGACGAAGCCCCTGGGAAAGGTCAAATTCTGGACTTTCCGAGAATGCCTTGGTGTTGTTCAGAGACCCTCTTATGAGGGTTGAGTATGATGTATTGAGCTTTGGGAGCTCTAGGGGGGTGTGGGGGACTTCTTGGAGCGACATGCGACCACAGGGCGACTCACCATCCCTTGGTGGTGCACTATGTACAGGGTGAAAGGTTCAACCTTCCCCTATGACAACCCGTGGTGACTGTAGGATAGGATGATTAGTTCTCTTGTGGGCTAGGATGATTAGTTCTCCTGTGGGCCAGGATGATTAGTTCTCCTGTGGCGATTGTTGGACAGGATGATTCGTTCTCCTGTGGATAGGATGATTAGTTCTCCTGTTGAGGCATCCTACCCATGCAGTCTGGGACTCATGGGAAGTACCTCTCATCTGATCAATGAGTAGGGAAATAGGGTTAGGGACCATTAGTAGTACTATCGATGGATGCATCGTTGTATCTACCATACTCCGTATGCTAGGATGACCTCCATTGATCTGGGATCAACGAGAGTGGTATGACACACTCTGACACTGACTTCGGATCAGTGGAGGATGGTATGATACATCCTCGATCATTTCTTCTTCTTCATAGTTCGACCAGAGCAGTGCAGGGCAGTGCATTTGATGGCTGGGATAGTAGCGACGGTCAGATGGATTGCAGATGGAGTTCTCCCTAGTTGAGAGGGAGTGTTAAAATTGGCAACTAGGGCCAAACTCCATGTGGGTCACCTCATTTATGGCAATTGATATTTTTCCTAGATTCCTCTTGTCGAGAGGTGTAGGATTGATCTAAAGATCATCCGATTCCGACAAGTATTTATGGAGATATGAATTTATTTGTAATTACTTGACAAATTGTCAAGGTCGGCCAACAACTAAATGTGTGGCACAAATCATATAAATACAAGTGAGGTTGATTCATTTCAACTCATCTCATCATCTCTCATTCTTCTCTCTCTCCTTGTATGATTGGGTATACACAAGGAAGAGGATCTCTCACACGTGGGAAGCAAGAAGACGCACGCTGAAAGAGGACGCAGGAAAGAGGATGCAAAAATTGTTGACTGATTTTGACTAAGGCAGTAGAAGGCATCTTTGACCTGCATTGACCAAGCGTTGACTCATTAAGGGTGCAATTTTGGTGTGGTTGCCTCTCCTAGGCAAGGCACGGAAACTGAGGCAATCTGACCTCTGGTTTGACTAGTGTTGACTGACCTAGTTTTGCGCAGCAGGTTGACTTCAGTGAATAGCAGTTTGACTGTGTTTTTGGGGTTGTTCAAGGGTTGTTTCTTCAGGCTGTTCGAGGGCTATTTGACCGGAAATCGACCAAGCATATTGGAGGTCAATTTCAACTCGTTTGACCAAGTTTAACTTCGTTGATCTAGGGTTTGCTGGTGCTGATATAAAATACAGAATTCTGATTTTGTACTATTTCTCTCTGCTGAACTGTTGAAGATAAAGGAAGATTTAATCAAAGGGTTTCCCCGTATTAGGGTTTATCCCTGGCTAGCTACCACATCTTGTGTCTCTTGTCTTGGCTTGTTTTCTGTTGATTGTTTAATGTTCAATCTGCACTTTACTTAATGTATATGTGATTGCTAATCTGTGGCTAATAAGAAGAAAAGAAGTAAACTGCTCTAAGCATAGAACATACCCTAATTTAACACTCTTCGACCTCAATTTTAGACCCACACTTTTGATTGTGATTCTCGGCCCTATGCGGCAACCCTAGATTGCACGTGTGACAAGAATATGGAGAAAATGGTCTCTTTTCTCCTTCGCTTGGGAAGGAGTTCCTTCTTCAATAATTCAACTTGTATACTAGAGTGAAATTACCCCAAAACTGGACTTCATGTAGGGACTGTAATTCGGCCTTGCTACCGCTGTACGGATGCCCTAATTTTCTCTTTGGACGTGTGAAAACTTCAGCCCAAAGACAATAAAAAACCTAGATTATTTCTTCCTTTAATCTTCTTCTTCTTTGCTGGATTTCAGTCTTCTTATTTTCTCTTGAACAATCTTGTGTGAGCTACTTGGATCCCTTCAAAAGTGGTTGACTAGCCTCATATGTATAGGCTTCCTGTCCTAGCTTATATGCCGACTTGTCACTGTCTCTAGGCCGACTTGACACTTGGAAAGGCCGACTTGTCTTGAAGCATTATGACAAGGTCTTAGAGGGTCTTTGACTCTATTTTGACTCAAATAAAATTTTCTTTACAATATGTAACATGCCCAAAAGGGTCTTTCATACACGACAATGACTCAATTGACTTGTAGACTCAATGACAAGCCCTGGAAGCACTCAATAGGTGCTTGAACTATAAATCAAAGAACCTTGAGCATGAAACCCATGCCTCAGGAATAACAATAATAATTTTATTTCTCTTTACATCAAATACCTAAAATCATGATTACATATGTCATTATGAACACCGAACCTAGTTACATATTTCATCACTCCCTCTTAACAAGGGAGGTATTCATAATCCATACAAGGTACTTGTACATTCCCAAACTAAAGAATTCTCATAAGAAGAGTCGGATTGGTAAGTCATTTCATAAGCTACTTCCTTTGCTTATGCTAGAGCATCTCATCATACCAACTAGCATTGTCACATAGCAAGGTGTTGACTAACACAAGGTGGAATGATTAGCGAGACGCTTCTTCCAATTAGAGGTGAACCTTCTAATGAGTATTTCAACGGAGGATCTTGATTATCCTCATCCTGCAAATGCTCCTTCCTGATGATGATATATGATGAATTCTTTCTATCTTCTATCATGCTAGATGACTTTCTTCCAATCCATATACACTACTTATGCTTTCAATGAGGTTACCATGAGCTACTTCGTTTCTATGATGACTGCTACAAACATGTAGGCTTCTACTTCAACTATTATTTCAAGCTTCTATAATGATGTCATGAGCTCTTGCTTCAATCGTATGCTTCTAATATGATGCATCCTATCATCCTTACAATGCTTCTCATCTTGACTGCAATTTTTAACCATAGTAGAGGTCTTTTCACCTCCTACTTTTCCTTGCTATGTATCTAAAGACCTTAATAGTGAAGATCTATCCCTTCCTTCTTGGATTTCTTCTCATCAGGTTCTTCTACTTCTTCGGCGATATGGGTTTCAATTCTTTCTTTTCTTTTCTTGTTATCCTTCTTGGGTTTAGGACAATTTCTCTTGAAATTCCCATATTCCTGAGAACCATAGCATTGGATCTTTGACATATCGATCTTCTTCTTTTTCTGAGGGGCAAACTTCCCAAATTTTCCTTTTCTCCTAGACATGGCAACAAATGCTTGTGCTTGTTCATCTAATCCTACATTACTTTTTGTCGTTAACCTGGTTTCTTCAATCTTTCATAATGACCAGAGTTCACTGAATGGGGTGGCTTTCTTCTTTCTATAGATGCTTAATACAAAGTTGCCCCATTCATCAGGTAGTGCATTGAGCACAACGGTGGTCATTTCTTTGTCAGGCATTATTTCCCCCAACTCTTCTAGTTGGTTTCTTATTTGTGACCCCCTCATAAGATATGAGGCTATCCCTTCTTCCCTTGATACCTTCATCTTATATAACTCGTTTCTCAAAGATATCAGTGATCACTTCTCCTACATTGCTTACGGAGAACAATTCTACCAGCGTATCATAGATTTCTTTGAATCTTCCAACTTTGCCACATAAGGGATGAGGGAATTCTTGATAGATTCTATAAGGATTCTTTGAGCCCTTATCTCCCCCTTCATGTATTTCGCTAGAGCTTGAGCTTCTTCTTTTGGTGGTTTAGTAATTGAACCCTTAACATGTCCAATGGCTTCATTTTCTATGAGGACCAAATCTGTCCTCTTCTTCCATGCAAGGAAACTTGATGACCCAACCAACTTGGTGCTCTCCTTGCAAATTGAAGTCATTTTGATAGTAGATTCAGATATAGATACTTGTCAAGTGAAGATGCTCCTTGATGATGATATCTTCAACTTGATGCCTTTCTTGACTTCGATGATAGTTGATGATGATGACAATATTTCTTCTTCTAGATATGTCCTTCAAATATGCTTGAGATGAGATTCTTGCTTCAATGAGAGGGAGATCACCTTGATGTATTTGATGATGATGGCAATGCTTCTCCTTGCTTCCTTGGGATGTAGAAGTGTATAATATGGAAACTTCAATATGCTTCTAATGTATAGTCCTTCTTGAAAATAAAGTCTTTGAGGTCTTCTTCTCTTTTAGTTGTGATGATCCTTGTGATGTGATGAATGATCCTCCTTGATGCTCCTTAGATTGCTTGGCCCTTATGTATCCTTTCTTGATGGTTCGATGTCCTCTTTGATGTCTTGACCTTTCTTGATATTCCTTTTGATGGTCCTTCTATAAGCTGCCTTTCCTTGTCTTGTCACCTTAGCTTTGATACCATGTTGAGAAATCTATGGGTAGTAGTTTAGGTGATTTCTCTTACTTTGATAACTACTTGTGATGTATTTTTACTTAACTTGATTAGCTTCTTCATTCACTTGATTATAATTAGTGTTAGATATCATTTTTGGGATTCAACTGCGTTAAGTAAGTCATTCAGTATGACCATTTCCATGAGAGGTAGTCGTAAAGTGACTAATATCTCATGATTTTTGAATAGTTCACTTAGCACTCATTGCATCGGGTGATGCTCACAGGGGTGAAGAAGTGGGATTGAAACTAGTGAAATGTGGAGAACGAATCACATAGCATCAATCATCACTTCCGGGGCTTGCACCCGGTAACCAGGACTTCCCAGGAGGTCACCCATCCCAGAACTCCTCTGGCTCAAGCGCGCTTAACTGTGGAGTTTTTCCCCACAATCAAGCCCACTTAGCTTGCTACCCCATTTGCAAAACCTTAGCAAGTATTGTGCCTCATGAACCATTCAGGTAGAGATCCCTTGACTCTTTTTGAATTAGTGTTTTTATCATCAAACAACTACCAAACAATAAAGAACAATGAGACAAGAGTACATAAGATATAGGCAATCAGCTAGGGCCAAAACCTCTCCACTTGAGAGGAAAAACCACAAGAACTTTTCTCTTCTTATGGAATTTCAAATGACGAATTCCAAGACCTATAAACTTTAACCAAGACCCCTCCAAGACCAAGTCAAACCTCTCACAAATGAGCTCCTATTCTACAAAGTCAATGATAGTCAAGCTAGCCTTCCAACATCTGCTTGCTTACTCTTTGACCTCAATTTTAGACCTACACTTTTGACTGTAATTCTCGGCCCTCCTACAACAACCCTAGCCCGCATGTGTGATAGGAATATGGAGAAAATGGTCTCTTTTCTCCTTTGCTTGGGCAAGAATTCCTTCTTTAGTAATTTAGCTTGTATACTAGAGTGAAATTACCCCAAAACTCGACTTCATGTAGGGACTGTAATTTGACCTTGCTGCCGCTGCATGGATGCCCTAATTTTCTCTTCGCACATGTGAAACCTTCAACCCGAAGACAGTCAAAAACTTAGATTCTTTCTTCCTTTAATCTTCTTCTTCTTCACTAGATTTCACTCTTCTTATTTTTTCTTGATCAAACTTGTGTGGGCTACTTGGATCCCTTCAAAAGTGGTCGACTAGCCTCATATATATAGGCTTCCTGTCCTAGCTTATAAGCCGAATTGTCAATGTCTCTAGGCCGATTTGACACTTGGAAAGACTGAATTGTCTTGGAGCCTTATGGCAAAGTCTTGGAGGGTCTTTGACTCTATTTTGACTCAAATAAATTTCTCTTTACAGTATGTAACATGCCCAAAAGGGTCTTTCATACATGACGATGACTCAATTGACTTGTAGACTCAATGACAAGCCCTAGAAGCACTCAATTGGTGCTTGACCTATAAATCAAATAACCTTGAGCACGAAACCCATGCCTCAAGAATAATAATAATAATTTTATTTCTCTTTACATCAAATAATAATTTTATTGCTCTTTACATCAAATACATAAAATCATGATTGCATATGTCATTATGAAGACCGAACCTAGTTACATATTTCAACATTCATTTCTTCAATTAGCAATCTTTTCAACAATAATTAATTCCTCCAATACTTAATAGTAGTTGAAGATAGAACAATGAATTCAATGACAATAGGAGACAATCAAAGGATCAACAAGAGACACCAATTTGGTCAAAGACCAGGGAAAAACCCCACAAGGGGGAAAACCCTTTGAAATTCTACTTTTATTAGATTGTCTTCAAATGTTCAGCAGAGAGTACAAGGAGCTCAAATCCATAAACAACAATCAAAGTCAAAATTTTGACTTGTCCAACAAATCAATCAAACAGTATCCAAAATATGAGCCATTAGTCAAATCTTGTCAAAGTCAATGGTAGTAGTAGAAAGTGGTCAACGGTCAACTATCCTCTAAATGAACATGGTCAACAGTCAAAGAATGCGCCCTGCTTAGCTGGTCAAAGTGCCACAAAAACAGTCCCAAAATTCTCTTTCAATCTTGGTCAAAATCAAAGTCAAAGGTAGTCGAAACCTTAGTTACTAGTCTGATGTCAACCACAATCAAAGTGCCAATAATTTTTCGATTTTTGTGCCAAGAAATAGCCCTCCAAAACAATCCAAAAACGCAAGTCAAAATAGGTCAAATCATGCCCAATCTCCAAAAGTCAAAATTGGTCAAAGTGTCGGTCAAAACAAATTTTGTCCTCCTACAATTTTCTCCTTCCTCTTGCTCGCACGTGTGAAGAGATTCTTGCAATTTTCATATGTATCGAACCCAAGAAGAGAAGATGAGATGATGTGAAGATGATATGAAGATGATGTCTCAAATGAGGCTCCTTGACTTGTATTTATAGGTGTTGGAGGAGGGGCAATTTGTCTTCTAGGCTGACTTGAGCAAATGTGTCATTGTAGTCTTGACTTCAAAAGTACATTTTCCCTTATCGAAATTCAGTGCTTCAAAGGTCAATTTTGGTCCTTTCAGAAAGAGGAATCTAGTCCAATGATTGGAATTTGTCACTAAGCTGCGAAATTAACACTCCCTTTGAACTAGAGAGGAATTCCAACTACATCATGTGATCATTGCAAGTATCAAATCATGTCTCATCTCTACTCGACTTTATCCATTGAATCATTCCCAAATCTAAAGGAGAAGAATCATAGGGGAGCTTCAACTACCACCCTTTGTACTGAGCAATAGGCGAGATACAACTTATCAAGCAAGGATCACAACCATCCCATTATGCAATCAATGGGCGAGATACCACTTGCTATAAGAGGTAAGGATCACATCCATCCTATTGCCTACCAATCTTCCCAACACTGACCTTCAAGGCTCATGTGGTTGAACACTTGCATCATAATCCGAGCTTGGGTGAGGTACCTGAGTTACCAAAGGTAAGGATCACACAACCCCAAGCCTCCTCAACTCGTTGGCCAGATGGGGAGAGACAATCCCAACAAGCTTGACTTGTGTGTATGATGCCAACTGGGGTATACTCTGCTAGACCAAGATAGGGGTAGATACTTGACTTGTCATAACGGACAAGGATCAAGCACACCCTATGGGTGACAATATGGGAGATACTCGAGCTACTACAAGAGTAGAGATCACGCACACCTATTATCCAGAGATCCCTCAACCCCAGGAGCCCTCAATGCTCCATTTTCACCTTGAGAGCTCAACCAAGGGGGAAGAGCTATGCTCTGTGTTCTCGATTAACGAAGCCCCTTATCCGGAGGGGTCACATCCATCAGTCCAAGCTGCTATTTGAAGACCATGAACTTCCCTTTCGACAAAGCCTTGGTGAGAATACTTGCTATCTGCTCATCTGTCGATATATGATGGAGTCTAATGGCTCCTCTTTGCACCTTGTCTCGAATGTAATGGTACTTGACCTCTATATGCTTGGACTTGTCATACAATATGTGATTTTCTGCCAATCGAATCCCACTCTTGTTGTCACAATATATCACAGTAGTCTCCAAGACCTCCTCAAACAAATCTCCAAAGAGCTTCCTCAACCAAACTGCCTCACAACTAGCCATGCTAGCGACAATATACTATGCCTCGGCGGTACTCAAAACTACAAACTTATGTTTCCTGCTCATCCAAGCTATCATGGCGGATCCAAGGCTGAAACAACATCCTGAAGTTCTCTTCCTGTCAACAGTGTTTCCTGCCCAATCAACATCGGTATATCCATGAAGTATCACGTCTTTGGCAGTGTATCTCAAACCAAGGGTAATTGTCCCATGCAAATATCTCAGAATGTGTTTGTCAGCAACCTAATGTGCATGGAGAGGCTCGGTCATGAATTGACTCAGGGTGTTTGTTGCATAGCATATGTCTAGATGGGTGTTCACCAAGAACATCAGAGCCCCAATCAATTGTCTATAATCGGATGGATTCACCAAATTAGGTCGTGAAACTTCTCCACATAGCTTCTTGAAATTCATTTCCATCGGTGTGGCCAGGGACTTAGATTTTGTCATTCCAAATCTCTCCAACAACTTTACGACATATTTTCCTTGTGAAAAGAAAATCTCACCAGGCCTTTGCCACACCTAAAGGCCTAGGTAGTAGTGCATGAGTCCAAGGCCCTTGATCTTTAATTCAGAGGCTTGTTTCCTCTTACACTCAATCATTAGGGGCTCACTACTTGTCAAGAATAGATCATCAACATATAGAACTAAAATCAAAGGCATACCTTGGACCACCTTGAAGTAGAGGGTGGGATCAACACTGCTTCTTGTGAATCCAAGCTTCACCAGGTAAACATCTTTGCGGGTGTACCATGCTCGAGGGGTTTGCTTCAAGCCATACAATGCCTTCTTCAACCTGCAAACATGTGTCTTTCGGTCCTTTACATCAAATCCTTATGGCTGCTCAACATAAACTTCTTCTTGTAACATTCCATGAAGGAATGTCGTCTTCACATCCATTTGATGAAGGGTCCATCCTTGATTTGCAGCAAGGGAAACTATTGAACCGATGGTGGTATATCGGGCCATAGGAGCAATGATATCATCATAATCTTCTCCCTCTTTTTGAGAGAATCCTCTTGCCACAACCCTCGCCTTACATTTGTCAATGCTTCCATTGGCTCCATGCTTGACCTTGAATAGCCATTTTGAAGTCACCATTGATTTTCCTTCCGAACTTAGCACAACATCTCATACGTCATTTTATATAGTGGATTCATATTCTTCGGCCATAGCATCCTTCCAGACTTGTTCTTTCACAACTTCTTCAAAGGAGTGAGGCTTAGCATGAATCATATTGCTTAATGCTACAACATATCCTTGATACCTGCATGACTTTTTGCTTTCTCTAAAAGTCCCTCTGGCGGGAATGTGTCTCTTGACATCTTGTAATGTGTCACGAAGCCAAAGTGGATTCTTCTTGGTAAGGGGATCACATGGAGGAGGATCCAAGGGGTCCATGGGCTCCATAGGATCATCAACTATGTCTCTTTTGGATTATGGTACGTAAGAACCTTCTAGAATATCCATGTCATCACTTTCCTTCTCAGGAGGAGGAGGCGGAGGAAGGTCCCTTGCTCTTCCAAGGGCAACATCTTCATCGAATGTTACATCCCTGCTAATTTCAACCTTCCTTTGACCAAAAATATATATTCTAAATGCTTTGGAATCTTCACAATACCCTACAAACATACCTTTTTTTCCAATGGCTTCCAACTTGTTTTTTTCCAATGGCTTCCAACTTGTTTCTTTTGTCTTTCGGCACATGGAAATATACGAGGCAACCAAATATCCATAGATGATCAATATCGGGTTTGACACTTGTGAATACTTCTCTGGGAGTCTTGTTGTCCAATGCTTGATGAGGAACCTTGTTTTGAACATATACCGTTGTATTCGTTCGTTCACCCCAAAGGAACTTCAACAACTTTTGATCATGGAGCATGGCCCAAGCAGCTTCCACAATAGACCTATTCTTTCTCTTAACCACTCCATTTTTTTCGGGATTATAGGGCACAATAGTCTCTTTCTTGATACCTTCCTTCTTTCAAAAATCTATGAATTCATTTGAAATGTACTCTCCATTGTTGTCAAACTTGAAGACCTTAATTTTCTTCCCTGTTTGATTTTCGATCAAAGCCTTGAAGTCCTTGAACATATCAAAGGCCTCATCCTTATGCTTCAAGTAATATATCCATGTCTTCCTTGAGAAATCATTGATGAAGGTTATGTAGTAGAGATGGCCACCAAGAGAATGTATAGGCATTGGTCCACATATGTCAGAATGAATGAGTTGGAGGATGTCATTAGTCTTATTCTTGCTAGAGGGGAATGGTCCCCTTGTCTTCTTTCCACTGGCACATCTTGGACATACTCCATCATGTTGAGCTTGAACATTAGGGATCCCAGAGACCAACTTTTTCAACTTCGGAAGAGCTTCATAATGTAGATGAGCCAATCTTCGGTGCCACAGTTCGCTTTGATGATTAGTATCATGGATCATTACTAGAATGGGTCTTCCAGTGACTCTATAGAGTCCATCAAATCTAGACTCCATTGTGAAAGCATCTCTCAGAGGGGATCCCATAGGCCAAGTAAGTACTTTTCCATTGATGAAGACAACCCTCATTCCTTTGTCCTCCAAGGCAGATATAGATACTAAATTCTTCTTCAACCCCGACACATACATCACATCAAAGGGCAAAATAGATTCCCTAGAGTCTAAATGAGTTTCTCACCTTTCTCAAATAATTCCTAGTAATTAACCAATTTTCCTAAGTTAGACTTAGGAAAAATTTAAATGATGGTCAAATAATTTTAATTAATTGAGATATCTCTTGGTGGAATTTCCAAAAACGATTTTTGGGTTTTGGAATTCTCTTGTCTTTTAGGCTCTCCACAAAGTTTGAGACTAGAACACCATCTGATGCTACAAAAACTAACAGAAATCTCATAATTTAAGAAGTCCCTTAAGGACTCATGTGGAGCAACTATGATATGCTATACCAAAGAAGGGGTAGATAGAAAAATTTATGTTACCTTAAAATGGAGCTCGAAATGATAACAATAGAATATGTCTCAAATTAAGAGGGAGTTGGCCATTGAATGTGATCTTGAACTAATGAAGCTTGATGAAATCTTATTTGTAAAAGTTTGATGATGATAGGTAGCTGATTGGTTCTTAATGAACTTGGTCTGAATATTTTCTTTGCAGTGAATACATTAAATTAGATGAAGCCAAAGTATGATCATTGGATACTCTTGTAGTACTGGTAATTATCATTTGAAGTATGTGGCAGGCAATGAGCTTAGGCTGCTGGGATACTCTGACTCTGATTCGACTGAAAGTGTTATCGATTGAAAGAGTACATTTGGTGTATGTTTTTGATTGGGCTTAGAAATGGTTTCTTGGATGAGTAGGAAACAGTGTTTTGGGGCAATTAGTACTACTAAAGCTAAATATATGGCAGCTTGCGCAGTTTGTTGTGAAGTAGTTTGGCTTCGGGAAATTGTTTACCTGAATGTTCGAGCAGGTGCTGTAATTGACCATGATATTTTGTGACAGTGAAAGCTGCATGGTAGGTTGAAGCACATTGGTATCAAGTGCCACTACACTTGTGACATGGTGCAGAAGGGAGCATAAAAGCTTCAGTACATCTCCACTAATGAGTAGACAACTGATGTCTTGACTACACCTCTTTCTAGAGGGAGATTTGTGTTTTTTAGTGATAAGTTGGGACTTGTGGAGCATGCCTCTTTGGCTAAGAGGGAGTAGTGACTTTGCTTGCATCATGATATTCTTCCTGTGCACTTGACCAAAATTAGGGATATCATCCCTGTGTCAAGTTGACAAGAATTAGGAAGAACGGTTTGAGACATGATATTCTTCCTGTGTCACCTGACCAGAATTAGGGATATCATCCTTGTGTCAAGTTGACCAAAATTAGGAAGAATTGTTTGAGAGATGATATTCTTCCTGTGTTACTTGACTAGAATTAAGGATATCATCCCTGTATCAAGTTGACTAGAATTAAGAAGTATGGTTTGGGAGATGATATTCTTCCTGTGTCACTTGACCAGAATTAGGGATATCATCCTTGTGTCAAGTTGACCAGAATGAGGAAGAATGGTCTGAGAGATGATATTCTTCCTGTGTCACCTGACCAGAATTAGGGATATTATCCCTGTGTCAAGTTGACCAAAATTAGGAAGAATGAGTCACTTGAACAGAATTAGGGATATTATCCTAGTGCCAATTTGATCAAAATTAGGAAGAATGGTTTCATGGACAAAGATTATTCCCGTGTCCTGTGTTGGGACCAGAATTAGGGATGTTATCCTTGTGTCAAGCACATTGACCATAATTAGGAAGAATTGTCCGGTGGGCAGACATTTTCCTGTGTCATGAACTGTGACCAGAATTAGCGAGATTATCCCTGTTTCAAGTACATTGACAAAAATTAGGAAGAATGGTATGGTAAACTGACATTCTCTCTCTGTCAGATTTGTGACTAGAATCAAGGATTTATCCTTGTGTCAAGTACTTTGACCAAATTAGAGAAAATAGTCCGAAACAGGCTATTTAGTTGGAGCCTCCCAACATCTTGCTTGGATCATTGTCTAAAGAGAGTGTGTTTTGGCATCCAGGCCTGGGTTGAGGCCATTTGGAGTTTCACCTAGACTATGTGCACTAGTCATGTGATTGTGAACAAGGACTAGTCTGGATACCATGAGGTTAAGGCGCTGATCGGATCATGGTGACTAGTTGATATTAATGTTGTACCAGAGGTATTGAGTGGATGCCATGATTATTATAGGTCAAGAGGATTGACGTAGATGATTGTGATGTTGGTAATGTTGATATTGATTTGATAATGATGCGAATCTAATCTTTCCTTGGAAAACTTTTCAATTAGTTGACACATTTTTAGACATTATGAATACCTCCCTAGCTAAGAGGGACTGTTGAAGAATGTAGCCATGGTCGGTCTTCATAATCCTTGATGTATTTATAATACTATGTAGAAACACGAAAGAAAATTAAATTTTTAATTAGAAAAAAGAAAATTAAAAGAAAGGAAATCAACAAATTCCTATCTAAGAGGAAGTGGTGAAGAATGTAGCTATGGTTGGTCTTCATAATCCTTGATGTATTTATAATACTATGTAAAAACACGAAAGAAAATTAATTTTTTATTTAGAAGAAAGCAAATTAAAAGAAAGGAAGTCAACAAATTCACCTAAAATTAAAATCCTTGAAAACATCTCATACTCACGTAAATAACATATTTACCATTAGTTACTGCCCACAATAGTTTAAGCAAGTATTGGCATCAATGTTATTGGAACTGAACCGGTCATCAAACCGAAAAGCCTTGTGGACCGGGAATCGGTCGGAATCGGAAAAAAAACTGGTTTACCAAAAACACATAAAATATTCATATTTTAAAGAAAAAACAGGTATATTCATGTACATCCATATGAATCCAAACCAGTTTTATACACAAATATGCAAAATTTATCATTTATATAGCAAGTAATAGTGCATATAACCAAAATAGCACTTAGTGCAAAACATCGTTGAACCAAAAATGTTACCAACATCAAGAAGCAAGGACTAAAAGGTCTTTGTAGTCCAAAATAACATGTTAGATCATAGTATTACATTACAACCTACAATACTACAAGCTACAGCGATAGCAAATCAATGATCAAATCATCAATCATCATCATCCTCCTCATTCTCATCTGAAGAATGAGTAGCATCCAAGTCTGCAATGGGATTATGGCTTGATTCCCCTGGCCTTGAAGCTGCTATTGGTGCTTCTGATATATCTGCCTCTGCATCCTGTGGAGGTGGGTCCAAGTCCAACCAAGAAAGGTCTTCATTGTCAAATGCCAGTGCTTGACTCTCCACAACCCATTCTGATGTTGGATCAATGTCACCCAATACAATGTTGATTGTTTCAGGGGTTTTATTCAACAATTGATTGCGCCTCAACTTAAGGTTGTATTGAACAAAAGCCATGTCATTCAACAACTTTTGCTCCAAACGGTTCCTCTTCTTAGTGTGTATACGCTCAAACACACTCCAATTCTGCTCACACCCTGAAGCACTACATGTCTGGCTCAAAATTCTAATTGCAAATTGTTACAATTGAGAGCATCCACTACCAAATTGTTGCCACCAATAGGCTGCAAAAAGAGTGGAAAGAAAAAAAGTATTAACAAATGAATTTGAAAGTGGAAAGTTGAAACTTAGACTCAACAATTGCAAAATTCAAATTGAAATCCAATGAGTAAAATGTAAATTATTAATATAATAATTTGCAAATTTTAACAGTTTTTACCTGGGGGACTCTTTGCTCTATTTGTTATAGCTATAGAAATTCCAAAGGTACCAAGACTCTCTAAAATTCAAGAGCTTGTTATGAATTCGATTGAGTCTTGAAATCTAGGACCATGCACTCAATGCATTTATACAATTCCCTTAAAACCTCCCCATCAACCTCAAAATTTGTAATGTAATGGTACCTTCAAAATTCATAAAACATAAACATATTCATCAAGTCAACAAAACTAAAAGCTAAAAGCTAAAAATTAAAACTTATAAGCAATGAGAATTGAAATCCAAAATTACATACCTTGGATTTAAGTAGTAGCCGACTGCATGTAAAGGTCTATGGAGTTGTTTGTTCCATCTTTCATCAATGATTCTCCATAGAGGAATGTACTTTTGTCTTTTATCCCCATATGTTGCCTTTATTTGTTCCTTGGTTTGATCCACGGCCTCATAAACAATGCACGTATCAAATTTATCACTATCCACCATCTACAAAACTCTGACAAGAGGCTCACTAAATAGCACAATCTTTTTTGCTTTTGACCAAAATCTTTTGTCATATACTTGGTCAACCATCTGTTTCCCTTCTGCATTTTTGCTCCACTGAGATGAATTCCATTAATCACATGAAAACATCTTCCTCAAGTTTTCTTTTTGTTGAACAAGGGATTGCAATTAAAGGAAATTGGTTGCAAATCGTGTGATGGCTGATCAAACAAGCTCTTTACCCGCTGTGTGCTTTGTCATAAGGTTCAAAACCCATGTGTGGTTGTAGATGTACTTGGTTATGGATTTTGCATCTTCCACACACTTCTTCACCCACTCAATTTTGCCAATATCCTCAAGCATGAGGTCTAAACAATAGGCTGCACATGGAGACCACCAAATGGTGGGGTGTTTTTCCTCCAACATCTTTCTCGCTGCAACATAGTTATAGGCATTATCTGTGATAACTTGTACAACATTTTCAGTGTCTACTTCCATAACTACTTCATCCAAAAGAAGAAATGGCAATTGTGCATCCTTCCCCTGATCAGAGGCATCAACAGATTTGAGAAACATAGTACCTTTTGGACAATCAATTAAGAAATTTAGTATGGTGCGAGATCTACAATCAGTCCATCCATCAAACATAATTGTGCATTCTGTTTTGGTCCATGATTGCTTGAACTCTGTAAGGTACTCTTCTATTCTTTGGACTTCATTTTGTAAAAGTGGCCCCCTGATATCATGAAAGCTAGGGCCTTTGAAGCCTGCTCCACAGGAAGCTATAGCATCCATCATGAGCTGATAATATGCAGAATTAGTAGCATTAAAAGGCATGTTTGCATCATACCACCATCTAGCAATGCATTCATATGTAGTCTCCTCTATTTTATTCCATTTAGCATCAAGGGTTGGTTGAGAACCAGGGGTGGTGCGGGGTACAAAGAAGGAGTTAATCCCTTTACGGGCTACTGTCCTCTTCAAGTTTAAACCACTTGAACTAACCTCTCCAACTTTAGCAGGGAAACTAGAGGAATCTTCAAAACTGAACACATATTCTTCAAAATCAGGGTCACTAAACATAGCATCATCCTTCTGACTTTTGGCTATATCTTTTTTAAGTATTGTTTTTCGCCTTCTCTTCATTGTAGGCTTAATTAAACTTTGCATCTCTGCTTTGAGATCATCAAAAACATTTTGACGACGTTTCACTTGCCCTCTCCAATGTGCTAGATGTTCTTTGATTCTATAGATCTTCTCACCCTTAACTTGTTTCCCACAATAGTTGCAGACTTTTACCTTGTTCATTTAAATGACAGTGAATCCAAACTGGATCATTCTTGTTTTCGGGGGCCATGGTGAAGAAAAGAAAAGAAAAGAATTTTATGAAATTTTTTTTTAAAGAAAAATAAAAGAGTAGAAACAATGAAATACTTGGAGAAGATCTGTAAATTTTGAGAAGAGAAGAAGCCCCAACCAATATGAAAATAAACTCTCCAATTAGCTTCAAAATCCCCCTCAGAAATTTGCCAAAGAAATCTCTCAAAGTAACCCTGCAAATTACAATAATTTTTTAGAAAAAAATAGAAGAAAATAACAGCCACAATTTGTTTTCAAACAAAAACTTACAAATATGAAATTCTGAAATAGAACATTAATGGTTGGAAAAAACATCTTGAATTTCCCTCTTAATTTGTTAAAGAAAATCAGCTCCAAAATCAGCTCTGGAGAAGCCCCTACAAATTTGCATAAAAGCACAAGGGTTTTTAATTTTTATGAGAAAAAAATAGTTGTTTTTTGGAGAAAATAGAACAAAAAAAGGGCAGAAATTTCCTTGATTTACCCTCTAAATATTTTAGAGAAAATCAGCTTTAAAATCAGTGATGTAGCAGCCCCCCCCCCCCCAAAAAAAAAAAAAAAGGCTTCCACCAACTGCAAAAACCATTGAAGAAAACCCAAAGATCTCTGGGAAAAAATAAATCTTTGAAGTAGCTCAAAAATCTTCCAACCCAACAACTTTCCAAGACTCCAATCAACTCTTCAAATCTGCAAAAAATCTCCCTCAGAACAACCTTGCAAAAAACTCTCCAAATTCTCCTCACCGAACTCAGCTCAAGAACTGCAAGAGACTCGAATGAATAGTGAGTAAAATAGAGGGTGTGGGGGTGTTTAAATAGCTTTAGAGGGGGGAGCGGGTAGATTAGGTTTAAAAAATAAAGAAACCAATAAATAAAATAATAAAAAATTGATTTTTTTAACTCCCTGGCCATGCGGCCGTGGGACCTGCGGACCGGCAAAACCAGTGACTGAACCGGTTTGGACCGGTTCGGTACCGAACCGGTCATTTCCGGTTTGGACCGGTTTTTCCTTCAAACAGGCCGGTTTTACCAGAACCAGTTCGATTCCGATAACACTGATTTGCATTGAAGACGTGATAGGAACAAGATGTCAATAAATATACTTACCAGGAGTTACTGCCCTCCATTGTTTACGTGTTCTTCAACTCTTTAACAAATATGAGTAAAAATGTAAATGTGCAAACCTTACTAGAATTTAATTTACAAAGAGGTGATCTAATTTACAAAGAGACATGTCTCTTGTATATCTTGAGTATAAAATACACTTGAAACTTTTCATTTCAAATATTCACTTATCACTCGCTAATTTATTTTACACACAAATTTTGATCTCTACTTTCCTTTCATGGTTATTGGTTGAATTTCTGAAGTGTGATTCATTGCTTGATGAAGATAAAAGAAATATAATATATATTCATAAGTAATTACAATTTACCATAGTTCAGAAATAGTGTTTGTATCCATTGCACTCTTTTTTTCAACATATACCCTTCTGCCTTTTGGTTTATCTTGATGTAAATATATTTATATGAATATAAGTATTTTACCCCCAAAAAAACCCCCCTTTTCTTTTTTTATTAGATTTCATATGATTGATTAGAAAAACAATAGTTTCACTAACACTAAAAGGTTGCTTTTCTGTTGCGTCATATGTTTCGTTTCACTTCAAATAATTAATATTTCTATAGACATTAACAATGCGAATCTTCAGCACCAATACGAACAGTTTATTAAAACAATTGTCAATAGCCTTGATTTCATTTAGTCCAGATTTAGCAATGATGTGAAA
The DNA here is from genome assembly GCA_031772625.1 of Pinus tabuliformis. Classification (NCBI taxonomy): domain Eukaryota; kingdom Viridiplantae; phylum Streptophyta; class Pinopsida; order Pinales; family Pinaceae; genus Pinus; species Pinus tabuliformis. The sequence goes on along the minus strand of CM062805.1, from coordinate 415,070,140 downwards.
ATGTGTAGCTTAGATATTTCCTATATATAGATTCCAGTTAAAACATTTTAAAATCACACAGATGGCATGGAAGAAGAATGATATCAAAATATTTAACTTTTCATTTTTTTTCGCTAAACGGTTTATTAAAACAAATGTCAATGGCTTTGATTTCCATTTAGGCTAGCTTTAGCAATGATGTGAAATTGACAAAGTGTGGAGCTTAGATATTTCCTTATATAGATTCCAGTTAAAACATTTTAAAATTACACAAATGGCATGGAAGAAGAATGTTATCAAAATATTTAACTTTTCATTTTATTCACTATTATTCAGTTTACATATTTCTCCTATATATTATGCTTAAGCAGGTTGGCATCTTTTTATGGTACTTTAAGTCCTAATTCGTTGTGCTGCCTTCATGGAATTCTCTTTTCTCTTATTCGTGTTTGGATTGGATGACAGCTTTGTGAAGGCGTATACTTTGTGAAGTTTAATTAATATTTCTTGGCAGGCATCAATGAAGTTATGTCACTTTTTCCCTCTTAATTTCTGCAGGTAGTGAAAAACAATGTAGAAGTGTCTGATGAACTGGAGATAGGAGGCACTGATCTCGAACACATTGGGAAAGTGAGCGTGAGAAAGGAGGAGCTTTGCATGCTAAGGCAGGATCCTGAAATTGAAAACTCTGATTTACGGTACTGCATCAATCTACAAGCTGAACCGAATATAAATGCAAGAGGATCATTTGAGCAATTTCTGGAGTATTTTAAGTGGTTGAAACTGGATGTAGTTAACTCAGTCATTCCTGTAAGTTTCTGTTTATGGTTTTAAGTTTCAGGATTTTAATTTTTGAAAAGAGACTTTCAGTTGATGCTTTGTTTCCAAATATTTCAAATTGTTAAACACAGTCAGCAATATTAGACAGTAGACGTTTCTGATGACAATTGTTTTGTTCCAAGTTAGACAATTACGAAAGATATATATTGGGCTTTTATTTTTTCTATATTTTCTGGTTACATGTTTTGAGTTGCTTTAGACCCTTCAAATCTTTGCAAAACTAAAGTTCGCAAGTTGTGTATATGACAGGGAGATAGTGTGGGACCTCTAGGAGTTCAACTAACTTTTGGCCTTAGTAGCAAACATTTTCCTAAAGGAAGCAAACATGAAGTTCTGGAAAAGCAGCTGGCTAATGTTACTGTTATAAAGATGCTTCTAAAAGATATTTTTGGGTCTATTAAGGGGGACTGCAAAAGTGGCCCACGAAAATATACGACTATTCTGTTGGATACAGTGTTGGCCAGTTCAAAAGAAAGTGATGCTTTACATCAGCTGTTTTCACGGCCCCTATTTGACAGTTTCACAGGTTTTCCTATCACAGCTTTATCAGCTCAATTTGACAATTTAGAGGGATTCTGGCATGGGCTTCTGTTTTCTGGTCCTGAAAAGTCACAATTTTGCCAGTTTTCTCCTTTGGATTCACAGGATTCTGAAGATACAGATCAGTTCTATGACAAAGGAACTGTTTTTCCACAGATGCTTATCAAGAAGTTAGGACTTTGGCATCAGCATCCTCCAATTAAATCAATGGTCACATCTCTCTCCCTCTTTTGTGCTTTCTCTACCTTACTTTTACATAAGTAATAGTCTGAATGAAACAGATTTATTGGTTTCTTTACAGGCATAGATGTGATTATAAAGTATCCCATTCTCGAACTTTGTTTAGATACTAGAATGGTTAGAGAGCATACATCTTGGTGATTATCTTATGTTAACATATCTCAAGTTACTTCCTTGGAAACTGATGTTAGCAATAGCTTCAGTTTTCACTTCCTTTGGTAGTTAACTGCTTCTTAAACAACGTAGAAACTTCTAAACATCTTCAAAGTTGTCACTTTCATTTTCTAATACTGAACAGATAATTGGTTTTCAACTGTGAAAAAGCAAACTTTTAATGAAGGCTTATTTTTCTTATCTAGTTTTAATATGTGGAAGGTCAGTATTTATTTTTTTTGTAATATTCCTAATTGGAAGATGACCCAAAATACCACTGGGTTTTATGAATATAACTGTGTTTTCTAGTGAGTGCTGTTGTCAAACAGTTTGTGAATAGGCTGCTGAAGGTGTCTTTCTTGTCCTGTCACATTAGTATTGATGAACAGTGTCAAACAAAGACTTGGGTAAACAACCCAATCCAGAAATAATAATCATATGGGTACCGATGTGATACTACAGCCATCTAAAATCATTGAATTCTCTGAAATATAAACCTTGAAATATATATGTTCCAATGTGCAATTCATACACAGCAATAATTTGAAAATTCCTAAACTGGAATCCTATTGCAGCAATTGGAATTTATTTTTCTAATTAATAATTATTTTAACAATTTATCTGCTACAACAAATATCAAATAAATCACATTGCAACCTTCACAAATAAAATACTATGGAAATAATAGTGCTGGAAATTGAGAAAATATTAGCACACACATAAAAATATGACACTTATTTTTGGACAAATGTCCTTGGAAAATTCCAATGCAGGAAAAATGGTGCAGTAGATGAGGGTTTTATTTTATTATGTAGCAGTGAAATCTGAGTACAATCTATGGATGCCCAACTGACAATCCAAACCACAAGAAAATCTGGGCAAAATAATCTAAGGGAATTACCCTTCCTCCACAATCAATCCCGACACAACTTCTCTTCAGAAATCCATCGTCCTGGACCCTCTGCGCTAGCCTCTGCGCATACCCTATGACGTCTAGTCTCAGAACTGTCTCTGATGAATTCGTTCTGCCTATCTCTGTTGAGTAAATCGCTTCTCCGACACTCCAAACCCTCTACCCGACCTTTGGAACTGCAAATGAATTTCTCTCCAGCAAAATTGAATTGCTTCTGAAGCAACTGCGCAGTCCTCTGTGCTGCTTCACTGGGAATAACTCGGTCCCTTGCTGCTGCCTCTCCGGATCTGGAAAACTTCCTCCGGATCACTGTCCCTGTCCTTGCCCCTCACTGACCCTGCTTCGATCTCTGGCTCTCTGACAACTGTTGCTTCTCTTTGGAAATCGATTTGCCAAGAAAATCGAACTACAGAAGTGTCTTCTCCAAGTGCCCATCGACTTCCTCTTATAATCCACTGTTGGAGCACCAACGACCAAGATTAAAACTTAATCAATGGCTAGGATCATCTTGGAGTCTATCCGTGTGAGTTTCTAGATGATTCTCACCTTATCTCAATTAATATTGATTAATTAACCATATTATCTAAGTTTAGACTTGGGAAATATTAAAAAAACGGCTAATAATCCAATTGAGACACTTCTAGGTGCAATTTCCAGAAACGATTTCTGAATTTTGGAGTTCTCATGTATTGTAGCCTCTCCACCAAATTTCGTGGCTAGAGCACATCCAATGCTACAAAAACTAACACATAAGACATGAATGCAAGGCAGGGTATAGAGGAACCTGGTTGTTTAATTATAGCAGACATATAACCATCTCAGCCCTCAAATACAAGTAATTTTTGCTACAGCAGAGATACTACAGAAGTCTTATGCCTTCGTGTTGTCATTTTCTGCTCCTTGGAAACACAAAATTTGGCTTGATGGTGAGATGAACTCGACCCTCAGGTAGTGGGAATTAGGCCTCCTCCAAACTGATATAAGATCACTGTATTGTGCCAATAATTCGCTGCTCCTACTGTGGCATTAATGTTAGACTTGGATCTGTGTGTAGGTGTCCCTCCTTAGGGTGATTTGGCTGCCTTCTAATGCATTCAGCCTCCTTAATTCTTGAGCCAAACTCAGCCCCAATATGCAGAAGGAAATCGACCCTCTCTTGCCACCAAAATTCTGGAAATGCTTACGAGTCATAGCCATTCGGCCTCCTTAAGTACTTGAGAACCCAGCTCCAAGAATCACAAATAGTCTGAGACTGAGCTGTTCTTGGTACATAAATTTGGAATTAACCCTTGATGTTTTTGGCTGAGCGAGTGGCACTATGAAATCCAACTTGGCCTTGGTGGTTTTCCTGGAAAATGAGATCTTGGGAAAATGATATGACTTCAAATTTGACCCCTTTGATGAAATCAATTTGGCCTTTGCAAAGGAAAGGCAATTCAACCCTCAGAGAAGGCTATGTGAGCAATATGATTTGGCCTTTCAACTCTTGAGAATGGTAGAACGTGGCCCTTCAGAAATAATGGCAATCCACCTCCTGCAAATAACCAAAGTGTCAGAGAATTCCTGCCAACAATTTGATTAGATCTTCAAACAAACTTCTTAAAATCAATCCAATGGAAGACCTGAAGTGATCTTCCCAAATAGCCAAATAGGGTGGCACTTGAAGTCCACTGAAATTAGCTTTGAGTTTCACTTGAAACTCGCTTGAGCTTCTTTTCTATGTCAAGAGATAGATAGGAATAGAATGATTTGCAATTGAGTTCCCCTTCCTTTTATAATTTTTCATGGATCCTCCCTCTAGCTTTTAGATCCTCCTTTTTTCTATTATTTTATTGGTGGGGCCCAATTTCCACTAGGAGATTTTTTGCTGCCATTTTGAATAAATAATAATTTTCCTCCTTTCTCAATAAAATATTATTTTGCCACCATTCTCCAATAAAATAATAATTTTCCTCCATTCTCCAATAAAATATTAGTTTCCACCATTCTCCATTAAAATAATAATTTCTACTTTTCTCCCTCAAAATAATATTTTTCTCCTTTTTATTTAATATCACCAAAAATTGGCAAAACTCCCTAGTGAATTTTGCACTCACAAAAATTGGGAACATTACATTTTTACATAATCATAGCTAACGTCTCCAAACTAATGTAGGTCCTGAGGTCCCATTGTGTTAATCTCAGTCCAGCCAAGGTTATTCCTTTGAGAAGACAAAATTGAGAATGGAAATTATTGACACATAATCTTCCAAAAGTCACCAATGAGTCCTTGAACTTTTTTGGACTTATGCGACTGTAGTAATCTCTCACAGAGATCAAGTGGTCCATTTCTTCATAGAATGTCTTCGAGTGTCCCTGACAAGTGATATTGTATGTGAGAAATGCAAGCTGCTTATTTAAGTCTAAAATTGAATGGCTGAAGCTAAAGTTTGGTTGGGCATGTATTCTCAGCTTTTAGGCTGTTGGTTTTTGTTTTTTTTAAATGCACCTTATATTCCCTTAATGCACAACAGAAAAGACATTGTACAATCTTATATTTCTTTCCAAAGGGATTTCCCATTCTTATACAGTCAAGAAGGGCAAGCATATCTTCCCTGGCCCCAATTTCAAGTGAATCATTATCTTTCCTAAATATTCCTATTCTAGCAGCAAGCTGTATTCCTGAGTTGGATTTAAAGTTAGCCACTTCCCTGAGGTTCTCCACTGAGAAATGGTCAACAACATCGATGCCATAAGAAGTAGATGTTCAGTAAGCTTATAATATCCATATGGTTTCTCCTTCCTGTCTACCAATACATTTATCCGTGATGATAACTTAAACTTCCTTCCATATGATGGGCAATGAACCCTAGAAGGTTTGGGCTACCATGTAGTCCCACACTAGGTGACATACGACTGCTCTTTTCTGGCAAGTAACACATCTTCCATTTGTGTAGCCCATATGATGGGGTCTTCTTAATTGCTAAGCAATTATTGAGTCAGCCCTCCACAAAGGGATATGAATGAATGATGCACTTTTCAGATGTGTTGAGATCTCCTAAACACATTTGGCTTGATTTTCTTGAATTGCCCATTTTCTGTTTAGTTTATCTGCCGTACAGAAGTTTGATTGAATCCTGTCATTAAGCTCTTTGTTTCTATGATTGAAAAGGGTTTTCCATAAGATCTTTCCAGTCCTTCCAAATGGGTCCTTGCATACATAGTCTTATTTTAGAAAAACATGGTATGATGTATAGTTTTGCAAAGTGTTGTAAAAGCTTCTGTCTGCTGTGTCTCTGCACGACATCCGCCTTTTCGAGCCCTTGACCCACAAATTCCCCCATCTATGGAAACCCTTCTTTGCCTGTCTTTTTCCTGAAGAGGGAGATTAACTGAATTTATCCCAATGACCATTCCGAGGCACCTCAAAGTCCTGTTGGAGTTCCTTTGAGATTAACTGTGAAGACTGTCAAATCTTTTTCAGCAATACTGATCATGGGATTTTGAAGCCTTCTGTTTTTCCAATAATGTCACAAATGCCAAAATAACTCTTTATGCTGATAACATGTGTAGCCATCTAGTTATGCTGTCAAATGAGAACCTGGGTGCATTTCACTAGAGAACTCTATTGAGAGAGTACAGACATCCTAGGCAACTGATGGAAGAACCCTTTTTCCACCTTGTTAGGACCATTCTAAATTTACTCACTTTTGCTTATTTGCTTCATGACTATCACTCACACACACACACACTCCAGCAACTTCATTCTCTCATATGGTTTGGAGGGTGGGACACATAGTTCCATAAATATATATATACGAGTCATAGTCATGGTATATAAATATATATGTCCCACCCTCCAACCCATAGGAGAGAATGGAGTTGCTGGTATATATTATACATATTTTATAACAAATGGGATTTGAACATGAATGAGGAGGATAACATCTCCTCTCGACCACCGTAGATAGATCCAATTGACAACCATGACCATGATATTATATTTCCTTGTGAATCATGACCTTTTGGGAATGCTTGCAGTGTTTGGCCAAAGATCATACTGATTTCAGTGCTCAAAATCAGAAGTGAAAGTAGCAGATAATTTTGAAGGCTTTTTTACTGGTGACAAAGCCACAATTCACGTCGTTTCCTTCTGAGAAATTACTGATCATTAATGCTGTCAGCATGTTGTAGACGCAACCAGATTGGTCCATGTTTAAATTGTGTGTTGTTTTTTAACTTGTCATCTAGTGCCATCCCATAATATGCTAACAGTTTCTTTTGATGCAGTTTTGATTTTTGTGAATTATTTCTAGTCATTAAGGGTTCTAATACCCTGCGGAGTTGATTTGATTGTGTTGATATGTCGATTGTTCAAGTGTTCGGTCAGCTAGTTGACCATAGGCTAGTGGATGTAAGTCAATTAAGTTGGTTATGGTAAATATATGTAGTAAACTTTGACAGATATAAGAGAGAATAGACCCTTAAACTTGAGAATTAAACCTTTATCTTTAAAACATATCAAACATTCACACCATAAAGAACATGAGAATGCGGAGAACCCTTAAATATGGTAACACCATCAAATACTCCTTATGGAAGGAATCACTCCACAAGCCATGTTTTGCTACAAAACAATATATCCAACATATATCCAATACAATGATACTCATGTATTTATACATTATCATGAGTATTCTTAGTGATTTATGCCAACTACCCTTTATTATTATATTATTTCCTATTAGCTACTTAGTTGGCCTATTTCATGATTATTACATTGGTTTTATTGCTTGCATCTCAACTTGAGTTGATATGATATATAATTGCTTAAAAGATTGAGATGACAAGGAAAGTGTTATTTGATAAGGAAATGTAAGAATGGTGGAATTGGAAGATTGACAATTACCTCATGCAAAAAAGAGCTACCTATCATTGATGCAAAGCAGAATGAGATTCTTTATTGAAATTTGAGACACATGGGAAATTTCTAGAGGCAATGTGTACAAATATATAAATTGATAATGGTCGATCACCATACATCCATTCTATAGAAAAACTGCATAAGCATTTCTGTTAAAATTGGCAACTAGGGCCAAACTCCATGTGGGTCATCTTATTTATGGCAGTTGATATTTTTCTTGGATTCCTCTCGTCAAGAGGTGTAGGATTGATCTGAAGATCATCCGATTCCGACAAGTATTCATGGTGATATGAATTTATTTGTGTTATGGGATAATTTGTCATGATCGGTCAGCAACCAAATTGCCCCCACTTATCCTCCACGTTTTAGTATAAATAGAAGAGGACTTTAAGTAATTTGTCACACACACTCTTGTGATCTCTCTTCATTCTGTTTTGGGTTTGATGAAGATGAGATCTAGAGGGGGTGCCCTAGGTGATATGTTGCCCTAATAGGAGATGCCCTAGAAGTTGTGATGGAGAGGGCTCTACGCTATCATGAAGAAGGCTCTACGCTGCCTTAATGAAGAAGCCTAATGCAACCATGGAAGAAGCCTTAATGTTATCATGAAGAAACACCTACATTGGCATGGAAATAAAGCCCTAATGTTGAAGCCTCCTAAACGCATTCATGGAACAAGGGTGCTAATGCTGTCTTGCCCTAAACGAAGAGAGACCTAAGCTTTGTCCTAGAAGAATCATGGTTGTGGATCAATAAAGGCCTAATGCAGTGATGAAGGAGGACAGCCCTAACGCAGAGCAAAGAGAGGTCTACACGCTAGGAAGTTCTGTGTAGCACTTTAAATGTTGGCCTTATTCCGCGGTAAAAGAAGGGCTCTATGCTGTCCTAACCGCAGCCCTTCTAAGAGATATAATCGCAGTCATTGAGGATTCTAAGCAGCAAGAGATGGATTCATGTATGCTGGAAAGACGAGGTCTCAAATAGCTCTAGACGTAGTCAAAAGGAAGTGTGTCCAAGAGTGCCCTAGCCACAGTCATAGCCTAATCTGACATGACAGGGACAACATTAAAAGGAAGGTCTGGAAGCCGCAGTAAGGAGGCCTAAAGAGGCCCCAATCTCAGACGTGAAGATGCCCTCATCAGTTGTCACATCTAGACTGTTGTTCTAAGCTTGGATGAGGTTCAGTTGGGAGCAACTGTCATTAGATTAGAGGGCTAAGCAGCTAACTATAGCCTAGCTGCTCTGCTAGGCTGAAAGCCATAGCAAGCAGCTAAGGCTGGTATGCATTTGCAGCAAGAGCATAAGTATTACAGCAGCATGATGTATTGCAGTATGCAGCATATGTGACAGTGAGGATGGGTGCAACATGGTGCAGTATAGTGCAACACAATGGATGTAGTATGGTGCAACACAATGGTACATCATGGTGATGATGGGCATGGATGTATAGGAACAACACGATGCATTGCAACAGCTTGTTGATGATGGGTACAACATGATGATGAGGTACTGCTTAGTGTCAGGTGCAGCATGATGATGAGGTGCAGCGCAATGATGGGTGCAACATGGGGATGGGGTCACCTTGGAGGATCAGTTGAAGCAATATGCCTTCACCTGATTTCAGATCAGCTACCTCATTATGTTATCTTCATGGTGAAGATCTCTGCTCTTATCTTGTCAAGTCAAAGTGTTGACTTCTGATGTATATGTACTATCTCTCTCTCTATTGAACTATTGAAGAATATTAAGAAGAATTGATCAAGGGTTTCCCTTCATTGGGGTTTGTCCTTGGCTGGCGCCACATCTTGTGTCCTCTTGTGTTGGCTTGTCTTCTGCGATTTATGTTTATGTTTTATTTGCATTTTACTATCATGCTAAATGTGATTGCTAATCTGGAATTGATATTGAGCTAATATAGAAAATTGAAGTAAATTTACTATCAACATAGAACATACCTAAAATTAGCATTCCTTATTGTGAATTTCAGTAAGTCAAATTTGAGTGAGTGGCTTAATCAACTTTTGGTGATTTTTGTATCTATCAAGTGATTCAAACATTGTGTTCAACTTCTTTCGACAACATAGAAAGAGACTTTTATATCGAATTTCATGAGCATTTTTATGTCAAGGTTGTCTAGTCCACAATAAGGAACTCGCTGAAATTTGATAGGGTTGAGGTGGTTGCATTGACCAAAAATGAGATGACAGTATATCAAACTCAAGCACAATGATGCATCCACTTTTGTGGTTAGGTTGAAAGAGGTAACCTCTTATACATGTTAAGGTGCCAAGTACTTGGTGGCCGAGAAGAAACAGTTTATATAATTAATGAAGGATTCCTATAATAATCATCTCATGATTTAATTGATACTCTGTAACGTGATAAGATCTTGGACATATATAATTCTGTTGACCACTTGTATAAGTCACTATGAGACAAAATACACTTAGTGAGAAAATTGACGTTAATAATGGTCTTCCCTGTTGAGAAATCCAGGGCATAGCTATAAGATGGTTTTTCTTCTTTAGATAATTGCTTGTCAATGCTTTTTACTTCTTAGATTAGAATCTTCTTTTACTTATGTTATTATAGTGTTTTTCTTCATCAAACAACTACCAATGCATAAACCATAAAGAGACAAGAGACATAGAATATAGGCTATCATCTAGGGCCAAAACCTCTCCTACTTGAGAGGACAATCCGAACAAATTCTTCTTCTTATAAAGACTTCAATTGACAAATACCAAGACCAAGACCCTTGACCTATTTGCCACTCCAAGACCAAGACACAAAGCTTCCTTGATGAGATCCTTCTTGCCTTAGTCAATAATAGTCAAACTTTTGTTCTTTCCTCTTTCTCGGCTACTCTTCAACATCAGATTCCTTCTGCTTTAGATCTGCACCTTATTTTAGCCTCCTTAGAAACCCTAGTTGCAGAGCATGTGGTGATCTAACCCCTTAATCTCCTTTGCTTGGGTAGAACGGCTTTCTTCGTCTACTCGACTTGATGTATTGGCTTGTATACTCCTAGATTCGGCTTTTAGCACAACAAGACATAATTCGACCTTTTTTGCAGCAATAACAATCCTTTTCTTCGCACATGTGAGTCGAGATCAACCATAAAACTGTCCCAAACACTCCTAAAGACTTCACTCTTCTTCCTTCTCTCTTCACTGATGATAAGGCTTCTTCCTAAGTGATCTTCGCACTTCTTGATTTCAAGACGAACTTGCTTCACTGAAATTTTGCCTTCCAAATTGAGGCCGAGCTACCTATTTATAGTTGTTTTCCCATGTATATAAGCCGACATGAGTTGAGTGTGAGCTTACATGTCTTTTTGAGATATTTCATTATTCTTCTTGAAGTCGACTTGTCGGAGGTGTCTTTGCTTGGTCATGGAGGGCCTTCTCATTTATTTAATGATTTATATAAAAATGTAACATACCCAAGAAAGGTCCTTCATAAATGACATTGACTCAATTTGACTTTTATGACTAGATGATAGAACCTAAAGGTTCACAATGGGAACCTTAACTAAAATTCCTTGATCATGAAACCCATGATTCAAGTACTTACAACAATAATTTTATTTTCTTCTTTCCATCAATTACATAAAATCACAATTACATATGTCGTTATGAAGACCGAACCTAGTTACACTTTTCAACACTCCCTCTTAACTATGGATGTATTCATAATGGTACTTGGTAATTCTCAATCTGAAGAATTCTCATAAGAAGAGTCGGATTGGTAACCCATATGTTTAGCATCATATCAACCAGCATTGTCACATAGCAAGGCCTTGAATACCAACTCTATCTCTCCACAAGATCTGAGCTCAACGCTGGCAAGACCAATGATATATAGACACCTTCATCATTGTCTCTCTCGGAACATACCCCACCCAGGTTCTCAGGGTGTGTTCCACCATGACTATTCTTATCTTGGATTCCTAGTCCTTAAAGAATATCAGTGCTCTACGACTACTCTTATCTTGGATGCCCTAACTCATCCTCAAAGAGCATCGGATGCCAGATGTTTACCCAATCCTCTATTCTGTCTTCCCAAGTGAAGACAAGAGTGATGTGTCTATCTTTCCCTCTTAATTAGGGAGGACATACCTATTCCAATGAAGGAATGTACCTAAGCTCCCTCCTGGCTTAGGAATTTTGTTTGCAAGTTTCTTCCAAGTAAGAAACTTGTTTCCAAGCTCCCTCTTAATTAGGAACCTACAATAGCGCCTCAGTTGGAGATGATGGGATAACCAGCTGCTTGAAGAACTCCTCCTCACGATGTCATGAATTTCTTTTCGTTATTTAGGAGTCTTCATGTTTGGGACTTCTTCATAGGGCACAAACCATCCATCACTTTCATCCATGAGTCAGTCATGTCATCATCGGAAAGTGATCCATTAGTCCATATTTGGCCTTCCTTCATGCCATGCTGCCTTCTTCCATGCCATGTTTCCTGAAGGAACTTCCTTCCTGCTACATGGTCGACAGTGGTGGAAGACATCCATAACTCTTCCCTAGGTAGTCCTTTATAAGCCCATCCAGATATTTGTTCAAAAATAAAGGAATGAACATTAAATCAAAATTACCTTTGTGATGGTCTTTTATCATGACATCTTCTAGTTTGAATCAACATCTTGCATACATATTGACACATCTCCCAAAGATATATATTGTCAAGGGTTTCTTTCTTTTTCAAACTATTAATTTTTGGTATGTTCTATGCTAGAGCAATTTATTTAATTTCTTTTCCATATTAGCAATCACATCAGCATAAAGTAAACTGCAAATAGAACATAAATATAAATCACAGAAGACAAGACAAGACAAGAGGACACAAGATGTGGTGCGAGCCAGGGACAAACCCCACAATGTGTGGGGAAACCCTTTGATCAAATCTTCTTTTATCTTCAAAGTTCAGCAGAGAAAGAGAGAGAGAGAGATAGTACATTTACAACAAAAGTCAACACTTTGACTTGTCTAGATCTGAGCATAGATCATCTCCTATAACGATGAGATCAGTTGAAGACATTCTGCTTCAACTGATACCTATCATCGTGCTGCATCTGGTCCTCTAGTTGCACCACCATGCTGCACTAATCATGATTATCATCATGCTGCCCATGTCCATGATCTTATCCATCATAATGCTGCTCAAACTAATGTGCATCATCATCATGCTGCTGCCCTTGCTAATGTATCATTGTACTGCCCATGCACATGATCTCATAGTGCTGCTCACCATGCTGCTGCCACTGCCTTCTCGTTGCTTCATCATGCTGCAACAATTTGCTTCTGTTGATATCAGCCTTAGCTGCTTGCTATGGCTTGCAGCCTAGCAAAGCAGCTAGGCTATAGTTCCATGCAGTCCCATCTTAAACAATCCTTCTATTTTCATGTTGTCCCCTACAGCAATACTTGAGACCTTGTTATCAGTGACCGGAACCTTCTTGTGATCAGGGCAGATAGAGGCTTCATCAAACAGTGTATAGATGAGATTATATCTTCTTCTTGACAGCAGTTAGAGCTCTATTTATAACTTCATTATATAGCATATAGAGGCAACGTATGTCTTATTTAGGACTGCGTATGAACAATAGCTCTTAGTACTTTTTCATAACAGCGTTACTATGTCATTCTGGACCTGCGTATGTATGTGTATATATATATATATATATATATATATATATGTCTTTATACACAATGTATTATTGTCTTATTGACCAATGAATTCATGTAGCTGTTCATTCTCTTCATTGTTGCGTATATAATATGCATTCTGGACCAGCGTATATATCCATGATGACTGCGTTCCATAATCTATATGACTTGTATATATCAACGTTCCATCCATCATAAATATAACTACGTCCATAATGAATATGACTCGTATGTCTCTGTGTTCCATTCATCATCAATATAACTTCATCCTGTAATGAATATGACCCGTATATCTCTGCGTTCCATTCATCTAATGAATATGACCTGTATATCTCTGCGTTCCATTTATCATCAATATAACTGTGTCCTGTAATGAATATGACCCGTATATCTCTGCGTTCCATTCATCTAATGAATATGACCTGTATATCTCTGCATTCATTACAGCGTTAGGTTTCCACTGCGGATACTGCGACTACCCTGCGTGGTATATTATATTGTCATGACTGCATGTAGAGTAGGGTTTCCAGCGTACAAGTTCTCATCGTATAAGTGTTGTGCATTGTATAAATTGTGTTCCACGTATCTCATCTATTATGAACTGCACATATTGATAGGGCTATCCACGTAGGTTTTCTTTGTTGCATATCACTGTCTCCATATTATATGACTGCGTTCCATTGATATGACTACGCTCCTTTTATTTATGTCATGCTTGACTGCTTCATTACGTTGGCTTCATAACTGAGTATAGATTAATAACTTTAGGGTTTGATTGTGTATAGAACCTCCTTGTCTTCACAGCGTATAAATGTCTTCCTTGATTTGTGGTTGAGTGTCTCCATTTCCAGCGTGTAAATTAGGGCATCATCTTAGGGCATTCTTCATTAGTGTCACTCCTTCTCCAAAAACCCAAGACGTGGAAAGGAGAACACATGAACAATGTGTGTGAAATGACTTCAAGTCCTAGCCAATTTATACTAAAATGTAAGTGATGAATAGGCGTGGCTATTGGGCTTCTGAGCCTACTCAAGTTGTTGGTCGACTTGATAATAATTTCATAATCGAAATAAATTCATATCTCCATAAATACTTATCGGAATTGGATTATCTTTAGATCAATCCTACACCTCTCGACGAGAGGGATCCAATAAAAATATCAGCTGCCATAAATAAGCTAACCCACATGGAGTTTGGCCCTAGTTGCCAATTTAACACAAACTTCATCAGAGTCTACATATCTTTCATGGAGATATCCTAGTCAAATCTCTTGGTCTTTGGATGTTGATTTCCTTTTCCATGGTTGCATATCCCATGATCTCTTCCTTGCTTTCTTCACACATTTCATTCCCAGGAATTGCCAATTAGAATTCCTCCAATTGTTGTCAACCACCTCATATCACATATGAGGACATATTATGCCGATTTCATCCAGACAATGTGTGACTCATGCCTTCCTGCATCCTTTCAGAGGAGGAGATCCTTTTCTTTTGATCATGCTCTCAAGATGGAGCAATTATCCATGTTACGTGCAACCATATGACATGACTTTACAATATCAAATACAAGCATACATACCTCATTTTTCTTTATGTCATCCAGACTTCCTTCAACAGCTTCCTTGATTGAAAAAAGCTTCAATCCCTTGATTTGCTTCACCTCTTATGTCATCATACCATCATCCCATGAATTCCACAAGTTTGGAATTCTTGATGAAACACTTGCTTCCCCTCTTGATCGGTGAACCTTTCGATGAAGATTCCATCAGAGAATCTTGAGGATCTAGAGTATCCCCATCTAGCAGATGTTTCCTTTTGACTGATGTATGATGAACTTTGTCCTGGATGACTTTTTCCTTTCCATAAGTGCCACTTATGTTTCCAATGAGGTTCCCAAGAGCTATATCCTTCATAGTTGACTGTCATAGATTTCAATTTCAACCATCTTTCATGCTTCTCTATGATGATGTCACAAGCTCTTGCTTTCAATGCTTCTATGATGCCATGATGCATCCCATCATTTTTCTTAGTGAATCATGATAACCATATCTTATAATAGAAGACTTATGAACAAGAACTTTGAAAAGAACTTAGGTGAGGAAGACTATCTCAGTCATAGTAGAGATCTCTTACGTCCTCTTTCTTGGACTTCTTTTCAACTTCCTCCACTTCCTCAGTGATATGGGCTTCTCCTCTTCCTCGTTTGTTATTGTCCTTCTTGATCTTAGGACCATCTCTTTTGTAATGCCTATATTCTTAACGTCCATGGCATTGAATATTAGTCATGTACCTTTTCTTTTTCCGAGAACCAAACTTCCCAAATTTTCCCTTTCTTCTTGTCATTGTAGCATAAGATTGATTTTGCTCACCTGCTCCTACATCAGATTTGGCCTTTAGTCTAGATTCTTCAATCTTGCACAGTGACCATAGATACTGGAATGGAGTAGCTTCTTTCTTCCCATAAATACTTGAAGTAAAGTTACCCCATTCCTTCGGTAGTGCATTTAGTACAACTGTATTCATTTCTCTATCAGACATGACTTCTCCCAGGTCTTGAAGTTGATCCCTGATTTCAGATATCCTCATAAAGTATGAGGCTATTCCATCTTCCCTTGACATCTTTAGCTTGTAGAGTTCTTGCCTTAATAAGATGACTTCTCCAATAGTGCTTACGGATTACAACTCTACTAGTTTGTCATAGATTTCTTTGGAAGTTTCGAGTTTTGATACATATGGGATGAGGGGATCCTTGATGGATTCTATGAGAATCCTTTGAGCCCTAACTTCCCCTTTTATATACTTTGCAAGTGCTTGAGCATCTTCCTTTGTTGGTTTGTTGATAAATCCTTTGACATGTTCCATAACCTCATTTTCAATGAGATTCAGATCTGCCATTTTCTTCCATGCAAAGATAGTTTGAAGCCCTAACCAATTTGTTGCTTTCCTTGCAAAAAGACATTTTGACAGATTCAGATGTGGACATAAATATACTTACTTGATAGGATACTCCTTTTCTTTGTTGCTTCCTTGATGTTGATGATGATATAGAAAATAGAAAACTTCTCCTTGATGAAGATAGTTTGCTTCAATAATGATCCTTGGTCCCACAGAGAGGGAGATCCCTTTGGATCCTTTGATGGTGGAGTCTTTGTGGATGAAGATCAATGATGACTTATTAACTATGTTGCCAGGAAATGTGGGTTCGGGGACGGGGACGGGGATGTCATTTTTTGAAACAGGGTGCGTGGGTTCGTTGGGGGTATATTATAATTTATATATGTAATATATAAATATTATATTTTATAAATTATAATATATATGTATTTGTATATTTTTCAATTTTAAACAAGAAAACTAAAATATTTATGATTTAAACTTTAAATATTTAAACATGCACATCATTGAACATTCAACATTCACAATGAAATTTCAAAATTTCTAGTTTGATATCAAGTGCAAATTGGAGTTTTCATATTAATAAGAATCACGATATATGTCCATTGTCATACTACATCCAAAATTTGCCTTAAGCATCTCCAAACAAAAACTAGGAAATTTCAAAATACTAAAATAAAAATAGCTAATAGTGAACAATGGCTTCCTTAAGCCATGTCATCAACATCACTTAGATCTCCAGTTAGCATCCTCTCCAGGTAGGAATCACTGTCATCTTGAGGCTCCTGCTCATCCATAGCAACTGGAGGTAGCTCAATAAGGCCATTTGGTTGTATCTCCTCATCCACACACATAGCATCATCTGTGTATTGGTCCCATCTCTTGAAAGGACCCTCCTTGTACCTAGGGTCTTTTCGAGATATGAGACAAAGTGTGCTATGAATGTACACTAAGTTCTTTGCCTTCTTTGAGCCCAACCTATTTCTCTTTACTGAATGGATAAAGGCATAAGTACTCCAATTCCTCTCGCAAGATGAAGAACTAGCTACTTGGAATATTAGGGGAAGCCCATTAAATTAATTAAAAATTTAAAAAGAAAGGCTAAAATGAATCCCAAAGAACTCCAATGAACCTGATTTTGTGGTTCCAAGTACCCATCATCAAGGTTCTCCGTACTCGTCAAGACAAAAGAACCCAAATTTTTTTAACGGAGAACCTGGTTCTTCATAGAAGAACCAGGTTCTTATGGGTTTTTCTCAGAAGCATCCGTACCCGAATCTAGTACTTGGGGACGAGAACCTAGGACGGGTTCGAGAACCCGTGCAACATAGCTTCTTGATGATGTCTTCAATGGTAGGGATCTTGCTCCAACGAGAGAGAGATCGCCTTAAAATCTTGATGACAACATTCTTGGTCTTGCTTGATGTATAAGTCCTTTAACTTGAGTAGGGTCTTTGAGGTCTCTGGAGATGACTTGAGCATTCCAAGACCAATGTGGAAAAAGTCGGGATTAAATCCCCAAAACGCGATTTTTTTGGCTAGCCAATTAAATCAACCGATTTTTTGCCGATTTTCTCCCAATTGAAAAAATCGGGACTTTTTCCAAAAAATCGTGAATGAGGTAGTTTCTTTAACGATTTTTTAATTTTTTTTTGAAAAATTCAGGTTTTTATTGAAAAAGTCCGGATTTTTTAAAAAATGAATATTTTTGTATTTTTTAATTTTGTCGACTTTTTCAAAAAACTCCTGACTTTAACGACTTTTTCAACTTTTGGACCCTTGTCGATTTAATCCCGACTTCGACCTTTTCCACATTGTCTAAGACTTCTTGTTGGTGTAGACTTTATTTGATCTAGGGTTTTGATACTTCCTTTCTAGATCTTAACTTCGGGATGATCTTCTAGATTTGCTTTGATGCCTTCCTTGAGATTTGATCCTTGAGTGTCCCTTGATAAGATGTCCTTCCTTGACTTAGTCACCTTACCTTCGATACCATGTTGATAAATCTAGGGCATAGCTATAAGATGATTTCTCTTCTTTAGATAACTGCATGTGAATGTTTTTTACTTCTTAGATTAGAATCTTCTTTTACTTCTATTATTATAGTGTTCTTCTTCATCAAACATCTACCAATGCATAAACCATAAAGAGACAAGAGACACAGAATATAGGCTATCAGCAAGGGCCAAAACCTCTCCTACTTGAGAGGAAATCCCGAACAAATTCTTCTTCTTATAGAGACTTCAATTGACGAATACCAAGACCAAGACCCTCAACCTATTTGCCACTCCAAGACCAAGACACAAAGCATCCTTGATGAGATCCTTCTTGCCTTAGTCAATAATAGTCAAACTTTTGTTTCTTCCTCTTTCTCAGCTACTCTTCAACTTCAGCTTCCTTCTACTTCAGACATGCACCTTATTTCAACGTCCTTAGAAACCCTAGTTGCAGCACATGTGATGATCTAACCCCTTAATCTCCTTCGCTTGGGTAGAAAGACCTTCTTCAACTCGACTTGATGTATTTGCTTGTATACTCCTAGATTTGGCTTCCAGCACAACAAGACATATTCGGCCTTTTCTATAGCAATAACAGTCCTTTTCTTCGCACATGTCAGTGGATATCAAACCTAAAAAGGTGCCAAACACTCCTAAATACTTCACTCTTCTTCCTTCTCTCTTCGCTGATGATAAGGCTCCTTCCTAAGTGATCTTCATTCTTCTTGATTTCAGACTGAACTTGCTTCACCGAAATTCTGCCTTCTAAATTGAGGTCAGTCTACCTATTTATAGTTGTTTGTCCATGTATATAAGCCAACATGAGTTGAGTGTGAGCCGACATGTCTTTTTGAGAGATTTCATTATTCTTCTTGAAGTCGACTTATAGGATGTGTCTTTGCTTGGTCTTGGAGGGCCTTCTCATTTATTTACTGACTTATATAAAAATGTAACATACCCAAGAAGGGTCCTTCATACATGACATTGACTCAATTTGACTTTTATGAGTAGATGACAGAATCTAAAGGTTCACAATGGGAACCTTAACTAAAATAAAATTCCTTGATCATTAAATCCATGATTCAAGTACTTACAAAAATAATTTTATTTTCCTCTTTCGATCAATTACATAAAATCACAATTACATATGTCATTACGAAGACTGAACCTAGTTACACTTTTCAACATTCCCTTTGTTTTTATTAAATTTGACCGGAAATGTAATGAATAAAACATTGCTTGATATTTTCCATAATGGACATTGGACACTTCTTGAACTTACAATTGTGAGAGTGTGTGAGGTAGGTATATGGTGGAACACCTAGGATTTTCTAATCCAATGACATTATTTTCCAAGGAAAACCTCACGGGGAAACCCTTGAGCACTTCCCCGCATTTCATGAATGGTATATAGTGTAAATTCATCAACATTGATGAATAGTATATAGTGTAAACTTGTCAACATTGATTACAATGTCTAATCTAGTAGGGACTTTGAGTGAGGCATGCAACAAAGGTGGCCAACTCCAAGAATTGACCGTAAGACCTCTTCCATGAAGCTCAAAGCATTTAACCCATTGAACTACCCTATCAGGCTATCTGACCACATTTTTGGCAACAAAACCTAAATATTGTAAGACTAGCAATGAACACCACCAATTTTAACTTATTTTACTATATTAATGATGGTGAATTATGCAAAATTGTATGAAATGGATAGAAAATATAAAGAAATGAAAAGAAGCAATTTCCTCAAATGAAATATAATTTTAGAAAAGAGCAACCAAAGAATTTCAATTAAGGTAAAAATAACCACAAAATGAATATAAAGAAAAATAAAGATGAACTAACAATGAATCAAGATTCATTACACCTAGAATGAGGATTGATGGATAGTCTTAAGATGTATGAAGTTGGCATTGTAGCTTCCAACCAAGTATCCATGATAACTTGATCTACAACTATGACATTCCTCCAAGGGTTTTTGTTGAAGAATCTAGGGCTAATGTAGTTAATGAGATTCTTCTTGCATGATAACTATTTGTCAGGTATTTTAACTTTACTTCTTAGCACAGTCTTCACTTGTTATTATTATTAGAGTGTGTCTTCTTAGTTCATCAAATAGCTACCAAAACAAAGAGACAAGAACACACAATGTTGACTTTCTGCCAGGGCCAAAACCTCTCCCTCTTGGAGAGGAAAACCCGCACAAAATAGTTCTTATAGAGATTTCAATTGACAAATACCAAGACCATGACCCTTGACCTACTAGGCCAGTCCAAGACCAAGACATCAATCCTCTTCTTGCTGTTGAGATCATCATTCATGCTTCCTTCATTGAGATATTCATGAGAGCATGACTGCTGCACCATATCTCCTTCTTTGCTTAGTTCATTACTGCTCACTGAGATCATCATCATGTAGATGAGGTTTCCATAATGTGACTGCTGCACCAAAGTCTTCATTATAATCTTTCATGACTATGACGACACCTTGATGTATGTTGAGATCCTTTCTCTATGTTGAGACTGTGATCATCCTTGTTACCAGGACTATGACTGCATTGAGAACTTCATCGAGTATATGACTGTGTTCTTTTCACTGAGATCATCCTTGTCATTGTCATGTTGTGCATACATCACTGTAATACTTATGCCGAGAGTGTGTACTCCTATAATATTCATCCGAGAACCATAGACCCTTTCTCCAACCAAAATACTGTAATAATGTCTCCATCTGAGATTCCTGTAACACTTAACCTAGATTTCAGAGAGGAATGCGAAGATGTGACTGTGAAACTGCGAGGGTACAGGCTCCTTTATATAGGTGTTTGTCCCTGTATTTGAGCCAACATGTCCACTGAACCGATGTGTCACCTTTTATAAGCTGACTTGACAGTTATATATATTTTGAGGCCAACATGACTGTTCTCTTCATCGTTTAGCTTGCTGCCTTCTTCAAGAGGATTGTGCTTGTCTTGGAGGGCTGATCTGGACTCTAGGTTGACTCATATACATTACATAAATGCTCAAGAAGAGCTCTTCATGACTTTGACTCTTTAATAATAAATCCTAAGGCTCTCAATGGGAGCCATCTATAAAATAAACCTCTTGCTCATGAAACCCATGCAGCAAGGCATAATGATAAATTCATTTTCTTAAAAATCATAATTACAATGTCATGAAGACCAAACATAGTTACACTTTCTTCAACAGTTTTGACTTAGGGCCACTATACATGTGTTGGATGACCAAAAAGAATACACTAACTGGAATGTTGGTCAATTTGATAATATTACAGCTTGTTGATTTTCATTGTGATAATCATCTTCTAACTAATCTGTCTTGCAGATTGTGTTCTTCTGACGATCATTTGTCCGATAGACTTAGGCATTGGTCATTTTTAAATCATTTAATCTTTGGAGGAACACCCCTTGAGGGTAGCATGTACGAACTGAAAGTGACAACAAAATTTGTTGAGGTGACAATGATTAGTTTTCTATTGTTACACTTGAATTATCTAGGTGGTTCTGTGGTAGATCACATATGATAATTTTGAGTGCTAACACTTCCTCTTATCTCGATATGGCTAATGTTCCTTACCTATGCCTAGGAGAAAGTGAAATTAACATCATTCAAATTGGATTCCTTTTCTAAGAAGGTTGTGAGTAGAGGGTATGTATTGCACCAAAGATGCCAAGGAGTCGCACTTAGCCCCCGTTTCTGATCATGTCTGCTAGCACATCCATGAGCACATGCAAAAATAGGAATTTGTCATTGGAGAGACTTGAGCCCTTGTTCTACTAGAGATTGTAGAGATGAAATAATGGAGGCCATTTCCACTTGCTTTCCCCTCCTATCACAACTCCACCTTCTCTGAGCACACCTCGAACCATTATCCTTTTTGATGAGGGAGACCTTGACATCTTTTCATCCCACCTCTCTTGGATGCTCTCTTGAGTACCAGTCGCATTCCTAGAATTTACCTTGGCTAAGTATGCTTGTCTCTTTTCCACCATTTGGGAAGTAGCCCTTAAGTTATACCCCCACTCCACCTAGTCCATCACCCCTCCCCCAATACCTGACACCTACTCTATGAGTCAATGGTATGATGAGGATTGTAAGCACTCCACAACTTAATTCGACACCACTTTTAAGACTTCCTATCACTGCTTCATCTGTCATAAGAAAAACATCTTTATCTCACGCAAAGGAGACATGAATTGAGCACTTTCCTTGTCCATTCTCCAAACAAATTCCTGTATATAATCTTCCACTACCACTCCCATTGGTCCTCCCCCCACCAACCTAACTGTAATATTCCTACTTGGGATTTCCTCCAAATTGGCACGGTGTTCCCTAAATTTTGTGGTTTCGCTCAGTGAGAGTTTTTGTCAAACACTTCATAGACATACTGCTGTAGGTGCTTTCTTCACGACTTAATTCAAACACTACACACAGAGACTAATACATGCCATGAAAAAGCTTCATACAAATATATAGGATGGTAATTCTTCTTTGGGCAACTCTATAATTCATTTATCATGAACATACATAGAGAATGGAAAATAATAAGGAACCTGGTGTATTTCCTTCAGCCAGATAGCTCTCAAAATATCAGTTCACCCAAAATGAATGCAACAGTAAATATATATCAGACTTCATAAATCAGTTCCAATGGTGGTTTCAGTGGTACAATTTGTCAAGTAGTTGATGGCACATGGCTGTAACTGCATTTTTGGTGTAGTTTATTCCATACAATGCATGAAATTAAATGGACACTCAGAAAAATACTATAAGCCATTGAGATATCAGCAGCATATGTAATTTAGATAACACTTTAACACTGGTACAAACTTATGACATGGATAAGTAAGAACTGAAGCTTCAGTTTGTGCACCATTACTGTGACTGGTAGATGCAAATGAGAACAAGGAACCTGAGTACATCTCAGCCAGAGAATGGTCTCCTTCAGCACTGTAAGCACAATTTCAGCAAGGTATTCAACCCACTTCTTATTGAGAAATCCAGGGCAGAGGAACAGTTAGGGTTTCTTAAAATATTTCTCATTAAACTTGACATTTTCCTGTGATGTTAGATTAGTGCTTCTTCATTATTATATTGTTCAGATTATCATCAAGATAAATGCCATCAAGAAGATCACAATGCACACAAAAGAACACCGGAGATAGGCTCCAAGCCAAGGGAAAACCCAAAAACTCTTCCTTATAGAATCAGTTCAATGAAGACTTCCAAGACCTTGACCCAAGACCAACCACCCAAAAGATAAGCCAGCCAACCCTCCAAAGAGACCTCTGCAAAACCAACTTGAGGAAATCAGCATAACTCGCACGTGTGAGTTGTAGAGAATATCAACCTCAGAAATTTCGTCCCTCCCTGACTTCATTGCTCTTTTCCTGCAATTTTGCTTCTCTATCTTCGCTAGGATCAGATCAGAAGATGATGTGAGATGTCTTTTAAATGAGGACAAGCTCTTCTTTATATAGGCTTCTTGAGGGCGGATTAGGCCTCTTCTAGGCTGACATGAAAGGGTTGGCCGACTTATCTTTTGGTGGCTTCTAGATTTAACTTTATACATAAAATATATATTCTTCTTTTGATACTTGAGCCACACAAGGGCTATTGCATCATGACTTGACTCTTTTGACTTTGCACAAGACCCTAGCTTGACCTAGGACAATAAACCAATGGGCAAGAAACCCATTTACAATAAATAATTTTCTTTTACAAAATAAACATTTTCCTCTTCTCTTTCTTTTGACAAGTACAAAATACAATTATGAAGACCGACACTAGTTACATTTTTGTCAACACTCCCTTTTAACTAGGGAGGTGTTCATAATTTGACCATAGGTACAAGGACAATGCTTCCATTGAAGAGTTCAAATAAGAAGAGTCGGATTGGTAGGCCATCTCATAAGCTATCTTTTTAGCTTTAATCAGTGCATCTCATCATATCGACCAACATTGTCATATAGCAAGGCCTTGACTAACAACTCTATGTCTCAATAGATCATCGCACAATGCTGGGAGGCTTTACGTGGGACACCACACTACCTATAAAGGCACATACCCCATCCAGATGTTCACATGGTATGTCCTTCTAGGACTATTCTTAACTTGGATTCTCAATCCTCAAAGAATATCAGTCCTCTTCGACCACTCTTGTCTTGGATACCCTGTCAAATCCTCAAAGAGTGTCGGTCACGAGACTACTACCTATCTTGGATTTACAATCTTCAAGGAGTGTCGGTCTCAGATGCTTACCCAATCCTCTGGACACCATTCTCTCCTCATGTCCTTCACTAAGACTTACGACTGCTAGTCCTGGTCTAGTGCATAACACATCAAGCAGAGAACCATATCTGTCACTCCTTAACTAAGGAGGAGCTCCCTCTCATCTAGGGAGAAGTGTCCATCATCAGCTATTATGATCTCCAAGATCATGACGGTGGCTCTCAGGGCTCTATCATCATCACACATGTGAGCTTTAACCTTTTTGAACATCACAGAGCCCTTGCTCATAAACAACTTTATTCAATAAGACAGGGTACACCATCACTTTCCATATTATCAATCTTCATCTGACTTAATTACCAAGTCACCAATCTTAGGGTCCTTCCTTTCTTCATGATGTACCTACACTACTTATTGACAAGTACAACCCAGTGATAGCAAAAGCATGATGTTAACCTAACAATCTAGGGTTTTCATGGAATTTTAGAGGATAGACTTCCAAGGTTTACAAATGCCAATCCTAGATTTAGGGACTTAATGCCATATACAACTCATCATCCTCATCCATTCATACTTGTCATATGCCCTAGATTGCACACAAACCCTAGAGACCAAGGGTTAGGGTTTCTATGAGGGAATCAAGCGAATCAAAGTTAGGGTTTCCATATGGCTAGGGTTTTCATGTACTATCTAGGGTTTAAAATCCTAGACATCAATAATTTCAATAAAGACTACAAACTCTAGAACCATATATAAGCAGCTAACCCTAAAACATATATATGTTGAACCCTTAACCAAATGACCATATTGTACATACTAGGGTTGCAGGCGAGTGCCCCCCCCCTCACGCCCCGCTCCCAATTCGCGCTCCGAGTGGGAGCAACTCGGGAGCGCGCTCTCGGCAAAAAAAAACGCTCCCTAGTTTTTCCAGAGTGTTTTAGGGAGCAGTCAAGAGCGCTCACTCCTTGATCGCTCCCGTATGCTCCGAGTGTGTTTTTTTAGAGGGGGAGGGGAGTGATCGCTCTCGAACGCTCCCCCTTTGAAAAAACGCTCTCGGCCTACGGAAAAAAAGGTTGCGCAGTTGAGAGGGAGCGCGACGGAAAGGAGAGAGGAAAGAGAGGGAAAAATATAAATAGACCCTTTCCCCTCCCATTATTCACTTTATCCATTGAGAGCAAGAGGAGCAAGAGAGAGTTTGAAGCTTGGAGAGAGGAGCTTAAAGAGCTTGCAAGGGGAGATTGGAGCTTGGGATTGAAGGCCAAAAAGGTAGGATCTATGCTCTAATCTAGCATTTTTTTTTTATGTTCATTTCTAAATAAATAAATAATTTCTCTATTTCCCATTCCCATTCCTCCTTTTTTTTTGCAAATTCAAAACTTCAAATTTCAAAGATCATGGTTATATGGCTTGCCATTTTCTTCTTCTTGGTTCCTTTTTTGGTTATTATGGTGTTAGAGAGTAGGAGGGTTGATCATGAAGAAGTGGGTTATAGTGGATTTGATGAAAACCCTGGAGAAGAGTACCTTGGTGAGGAGGAAGAGAGTGAACATGATTTAGCCCAAAAAACTAAACAAGACCAAACCCCATTGTGGAAATATGTTTCTAGGCCTGAAGCAGGGAAAGGGGGTGGAACCACTAAATTTGATTGCCCCCATTGCAACAAAACTTACACAGGTTCATACACTCGTGCCAGAAGGCACCTCTGTGGGAAAAGGCCATGGGATGAAGATAAAGCAATAGGAATCAAAACTTGTGCAAGTGTGTCAACAACAAATAGAGCCAAATACATAAGGGAAGAGGAGGAAGCCCAATACAAATCTAAAAAATCAAAGGGTTTCTTTGAACCAAGCTCACAATCACATCAACATGCACAAAGAACTCCTTCAACATCCTCCCATGGCAATGGATATGGAGGCACAGGGTCACCAAACATCTCTTTAAGGTGTAGAACCATATCAGATTTCCTTGATGAAGGGTGTAGGAATGATGTGGATTCAAAAGTTTACCGGTTTCTTTATGCATGTGGGATACCATTCAATGTTCTTCGCTCACCTTATTGGCATGAAATGGTTTCTTCCATAAATGATGCCCCTAAAAGATACAAGAGCCCTAGGTATGACAAGGCTAGAACTGTTGGACTTGATCATGAAAAAGAAAAATATCGCATTCTTTGAGTAGAATGACAAATTCTTGGACGGAGCATGGGGTGTCCATTGTATCTGATGGATGGACAAATGTAAAAGGCAAGCCATTGATAAGTGTTCTTGTTGTGTCTGTTAGTGGTGCCATCTTTCTTTCAGCTTATGATTACTCAAAGAAGTTCAAGGCCGACATCAACATTGCAAAACCATTACTTGAAACAATTGAACGTATTGGGCCATGCAATGTCATCCAAGTCATCACTGATAATGTTGCTAATTGTAAGGCATCGAGAGCAATTATTGAGGATAAATACCCCAACATATTTTGGTTTGGGTGTTGAGTTCATACAATGAACTTTTTGATGCATGATATTATTAAGAACAAAAATCAACAATACAAATGGATTGGTGATTTGTACAAGAGAGGCAAACAAATGATAAAATTTATTACAAATCATAGCAATACCCATGGGCTTTTCCGTAGTCACTCAAGATTGGAGTTGTTGAAGATTGTGAAGACTAGATTTGCTAGCTATTACCTCACCTTCATGCGCCTTTTGAAGGTAAGAGAGTCATTGGCTAGCATGGTATAAAGTCCACACTGCCAAGTATTAAAGGAAAGGGCTACAAATGGAGCTAACAAGCAAGGTTTTGAACAAGTGGAGGAGACCGCTCTTGATGGTCAATTTTGGGCACGTGTGAGGCAAGTATTGGAATTCACCAAGCCCATTTATCACATGATTCGTTTTGCAGATACAGATAAAACAGTGATTGGGGAGGTGTATGAGCAGATGGATACCATGTTGGGGCAAATAAAAGATATTGTTCAGAAAGATGATCCCAACTTGTGTACACTGATTCACAATTGTGTTTACATGGTGAAATAAACTTAATGTTCCACTACATGCCTGGGCGTATATCCTTATGCCAAAATACTACTCTCCATCTTGGTTGGACCAACCTGCACCTAGGGGTGGGGTTAGGGTCAAACCCCATACAGATCCAGAGGTACCTATAGGATATATGCAAGCATCAGACAAGTTGGTACTTGACAAGGAGGAGTGTGCTAATCTGCGTCTTGAATTAGGCAGATACTTCAGTTGTGCTGGTTTGTTTGGTTCTTTGCATGCAATGGAAGATAGAGACAGATTTGATGCTCTCACATGGCAGGAGAGATATGGCAGCATGGGACTTTTGCCAAAATTGGCAAAAGTAGTTCTCTCATAGGTTGTAAATACTTCTTCTGCAGAGAGGTGTTGGAGCACCTACAACTTCACACATAATGTGAGAAGAAACATACTCAATGAAAAACGGGTAGAAATCTTGGTTTATGTGGACTACAACTTGAGGTTGTGAAGTCATTATTGTGATCGGGCTTATGAGGATCCAACATATAAAATTTGGGACAACCACCCAGAGGACGATAATTTGGAGGATGGCACTATACATCTTAAAGAACTAGAAGCAGAACTTATGAGAGATGAAGATGAATTAACGACCATGCCACCCCCACCGTCCAGTAGAAGTGCTCGAGTTCCAAGTCTTGTTCCTTTGTTGTCACTGCCTCCATGTACATCCACACGTGGAGGGCATTTGCCTTTTGGTTCTGGTCATGGGACTATGCGGGAGGAGACTCCTAGAAGACCACCATGACCTGCTCAGAAATTAGACATTATTCATGGCGGCAAGAGGAAGTCGTATATGATATATTTACTTGTCTTTTGTAGTTTCTAACAGTTTTAACTTTTAATAACTGTTGACTCTTTCATATTTATTATGATATTTTTTGTAAACAATATATGACAATTTAAGTTTGAAGTTTGAAGTTGGCAATTATAACTCATTGGTAATGAATTATGAATATGATGCTTCATGAAAGTTGAAAGTTGTTTCATTTGATGTTAGATATTCTTTGTTGTAATGGTTACACTTAGCTTACAAGTACAACTTTGGTGATTAATTATGATAAATGTTATATATTGAAATTTGAAAGCTTGAAACTTTAAGATTGATAAATCATGAGACTCAATATGTTGTATGTTGCTAACTTGTGGACATGGTTGATGAAGATTATAACTTCTAGATGATTGTTGTTATATGGTTCATGTTGAAGAAAATGTAACTAGGTTCGGTTTTCATTATGACTTGTAATTATAATATTATGAAGAAAATTATTATTCCTTGCATCATGGGTTTCATGAGCAAGATGAGATTACCATAGGTCAAAGACTTCTTTTTGATGTCTTTACGTTTCATCATAAGTATTATAATAGTCATAAGATCAAAGGTTTACACTCCAAGAACAAGCATCACTATCCTCATGCAAATCTGCTCTACAAAAATGTTATAATCTCCTTGATGATATGTCGGCCTAAATTCAAGGCACTCATGTCGGCTCAAGGTGCTATCGTTGACCCATATATATAATGTGTGATGTGAAGTCTAAAGGAACAAGTTTCAGATCATCTATTACAGTGAACGAAGGTCGTATATACTATAAATACACATGGATATCTTAGTAAAGTGATCAAGGGTAATATTATAACTCTCGAAAGTTTGCGGATCAGTGCACGTTATGGTCAATGAAGAACAGAACGCATACACCATGGAGGATTTCAGAAGTCTGTAATATATATACACATGCAGTATCTCTAGAATCTCAGAAATCTGGAATATATGTCAAAGGTCTCTCTGAAATTGATATGATTACTCTTGGAAGGTATTAAAGGGTTGTATATATATAAACATACAGTGACTGCTCTTCGTAGTATCCTGTGTATATATATGTATAGACAGTTCTCAGTGATGACATATAAAGTGACTATACTCTCGGAAGGCGACAGTTCTCGGTGATGACATATAAAGTGACTATACTCTCGGAAGGCGATAGTTCTCGGTGTGACATATAAAGTGACTATACTCTTGGAAGGCTACAGTTCTCGATGGTAGCACATGTACTATGACTGCAGCTCTCGGTGGTAGATTCAGTTCTAGATGGTGGCACATCTGAACAGTATCATAACTCAACGAGGAGTATGCAATTTTGTCTCAATATAAACATCATAAATAAAGGATTGTGGCAGCCGAGAAAGGGAGGAATCGAAGACAGTAATTGGAAAACATGGACACAGGGAAAAGCAAGGACATAGGGAGAAGAAGAGCAGGAAACTAAGCAGAGCAGAGGATAGAGATAATTGTCTTTGAGGGAACTTGGTGTCTATCTTGTCAAGGGTCTTGGTATTCATCATCTAAACATCTATAAGAAGAGATTGAAGGGTTTTCCTCTCAAGAGAAGAGAGGTTTTGGCCCTAGCAGAGAGCCAACATCTTGTGTTCTTGTTTTATGTTTTTGGTAGCAGTTTGATGAAGTACACACATATGCACTAATAATAAGAAGAAGAAGAATAAGCTAATAAGGAAAAGTAAAAATACTCCACAAATTGTTATCAAAGTAATGAAGAATCACACCAGACACATTTGCCCTAGATTCTTCAACAGTTCAATCTATGTTTTTTATGTTTTTTATATCTAATTCATCATTCTACATGCTTTTGTTGACATATATGCATCAACATATACAAAATATAAAAAAAATAAATATATATATATATATATATATTATATAAAAACGCTTCCGAAATTGTTCCCAAACCGGGAGCTTCTAAAAATGTCGCTCCTGCTCCCAAGTAACCTTGATATTGATCACAGTTGATCCAGCATTTTGGATGCTTTTTAGTTGCAAATGTTGCAGTTGCAGCAGCAACAGATGAGAAAGAGTTGCAGTGTAGATGTAGTGTTGGCAGCAATGTCAGCAACAGCATAGATGTAGTGTTGGCAGCAGTGTCAGCAACAACATAGATGCAACGTATATCAGAGTTGCGCAGTGGTTGATGGGTAGTACGGCCAGATATCAACAACATGAAAGGAGATGATGCAGAGACAGGGTGTTGCTATAGGGTGTGTAGTAGCACCAGAACACATTCCTTGCTAAGAGGGAGTGTTAGTTTTTGTAGCATCGGATGTGTTCTAGCCTTGAAATTTTGTATAAAGGCTAGAATATATGAGATCTCCAAAACCCAGAAATCGTTTCTGGAAATTCCGCATAGAAATGACTTGATTAGATTATTATCAAACTTTTAAATATTTCCAAAGTCTAAACTTAGGGAATATGGTTAATTAATCAATATTAATTAATTCAAGGCAAAAATCATCTAGAAACTCGCACAAATCGATCCAGAGATGATCCTAGCCATTGATTAAGTTTTAATCTTGTGCTCCAACAAAGGATTATAAGAGGAGGTCGATGTGGTGATGGAGAAGACACTTGAGAGGTTCGATTTCTAAGCAGGTCGATTTCCAGAGTAGCAGCAATCAGTTGCCAAAGAGAGAGATAGAGATCGAAGCAGTGTGAGAGGGGTAGGGACAGTTGTCCAGAGGAAATATTTCCAGATCTGGAGAGGCAGCAACAAGAGAGTTGTGTTGTCCCAGAGAGGCAACACAGTGGCTCTGTGCAATAGCTTTAGCAAGGCAGATCGATTTGCTGGTGAGAAAAATCGGTCTTAGTTCTAGAGGTCAGGCAGAAGTTCCAGAAGGTCGGAGAGACGATTTCCTCAGCAGCTGGAGGCAGAACGACTTCATCAGAGGTTGGTTAGAGGCTTGACATCCAGCAGGCTGCGCAAAATAGCATAGAGGCTAACGAAGATGGTTAGAGGGCTGAATTTTATGAAGGCAAGTCGTGCTAGAGATTTCCTGTGGGAGAAGGGAAATTCCCTTCAGTATTTAACCGAGATTTTCTTGCTGTGGATTTCCAGTTTCAAACATCCAAATTTTACTCAGATTTTTCACTGCTGCATAATATTAAAACCCTCATCTGCTGCACCAGTTTTCCCAAGTTGGGTTTTTTCTGGGGACTTTTGTCCAAAAATAATTGTGTTATTTTTTATGTATGTGTGCTAGCATTTCTTCCAGTGTTTATTCTTCCGCAATTTTATTTGTGTAGATTGTAGTGTGATTTATTCAATATTTGTTGTAGCAAACAACAAATAAATTGTTAAATTAAATTAACAATTAAGATAATCATTTGCAGTTGCTGCAATAGGATTCCAGTTTGGAATTTTCACACTATGGAGGCTAGGCCTAGAAAGAGAAGGAGGGGTGAAAGAAATAAGCTTTGAAAGTGATCACTTATGGAGGATTAGTGCCTTGTCCTTTGGGAGAGATGGAGTCAAGGAGAATTTATTGTTTGGAAATGGTTCACCCTATCAAGGAGGCCTTCAAGCAACTTCACATGGCATTAGAGCATGAGAGCAGTGGTTTCAAGAACTTTATACTTTATAATTGATGACTTATCGAGATGTATTTAACACAAATTATCTCTAGGAACATTCACTCATTCATACATGGCCCGTGACATGATGCAATGCTATAAAAGATCACAATTTCTACCAATTCGTATAGAAAAGCAGTGAATTTCAGACTTGTGTAGCAAAAATCCCAGGAACATTCATGTGACAAATGTAAATAACAAGAGTAAGCATGAAAAGAGAACTTACATGTACAAAAGAGTATACTCAATCATCATACTATGCCAATAATGAAGCTCCAAGACAAGAGAAAGATATCAAAACATCAAAATTTATCCATAACATCCAAACTCATCCTCCAAAAGGTATAGTGAAAATCTCACAAGAAATAATAATGCAATCCAAGTGATGATGGATGAAAGAGAATGCCTCTCTTCTATATATACAATCCTCTAAGCGATTTAAATGGCCTAATTTGGACTAATAATGCCCCTAAAATGAAATAATGTGCATAATAACAATACTTTTGGTGACAAGCCCACCAAATAGCTCAATAATACAAGGATAAACCTCTCAAGAGGATCAAATGATCAATAATATGAGTCGTTGGGCCTTTGAGGAGACCTAATGAAGTGTAAGGGGTGCCATGATGTAGAATTGGACTCCAAACATAGTGGACAAGGGGCTAGCCCCTTGTTTTCCAAGCAAGAACCTGTGGTGTTCCGAAGTGGGTGTGGGGGCACAAGGACATCCTCATGGATCTCCAAGTGGATCGAAAATGCCTGTAGACCATCTGTAAGGGCTAGGATGGTGACATGAGCCCTCCTTTTGCAGTGAAAGACATCCTTTGGACCCTAGAATGTTTGCCAACTATATGGTGCATGTGTGGAGTCCGCTGGGCATGGTGAACCAGGTGCATCATCCTCATCCACAAGGTGGAACACAAGCAGTCAATGAGTGGTGTTGGGGATCCATGAAGTACTCTCTATTATGGTGGAGGCCCATGGCTATCAACGCTCACCCTACAAGTGCCAATAAGACCCCGTATAGGAGATCAATCCCCAAATGGAGGCCCACTTGCAATCCTACAGAAGATCTCTTACAAGTCATGGAACCAATGGGGTGCTTCATGGTGGCATGCCCTTCCATAGTGGGCTCTAGCATGTACAAATGTCTCCAAGCTCAATAGGGGGGTTAATCAAGGACGCTATCAGGTGGTTTCAACCTTTAAAGGGGGGACATGTTCATGGTACATCCCTCAAGT
Source organism: Pinus tabuliformis (assembly GCA_031772625.1). Lineage (NCBI taxonomy): Eukaryota > Viridiplantae > Streptophyta > Pinopsida > Pinales > Pinaceae > Pinus > Pinus tabuliformis. The sequence continues at coordinate 415,037,045 of CM062805.1, read as the reverse complement.
GGTAGGTGGCAAGTGATATAGTAATGGAACAGAGTGGGAATCAGGGGAATCATCAAGACCACATGTCATGGTGCAAGGGTAGCTATAATGAGGGAAGCCCATACCTGGGTATATGAGTGTAGGAGGGAGCAAATTGTGGTACATGAGTTATCCCGACTTTTGTTTTTCCACCCTTCTTCATATGCCTTTTGCCTTTGATTGATTTTTCTTCATAACTGCATGGGGCTCCATGGGATGAGAGTATGATGTGTAATATATAGAAGTGGATATCCTTTTAAGGTCGAGCAATTCATCACCCACTAGGGGTTGGGACAATCATGGATTCCTTAATGATGGAGGGGGCTCATCTAGGGCCCATAGGAACCAGGGTGATGGCCATGGATAAGGGGTAGAGCTCATGTTTGGCTTTTGCCCATGTGCTAAATTTGTATGTCTTGGCCATCTTTTGAATTTTGTGGTACATTTCCTGTTGAGAGTGACCAAATTATGTGTTTTCTTTTCTTTTTAGTTGCATCAACCTCCAGGGCATTGTTCCAGGTTTGACCCAAGGTGTGGACAAGGGGAGGGAGAGGCTAACCCTATGTGGACCCAGATGGAAAAGGAGATGAATGGGGCTAAAATGAGTCGAAGGGGGGGGGTGTATATGGTATCAGGAAGCGGGACCATGCAACCAATTTTGGGATTTCCCAAGTAGTGCCAACCCTAAAGCTAGTGGCCAGTAAAGGAGATCCCATGGGACTAGGATACAAGGTTAACCATAGAATCAAACAATGGAGACAAGAATAAAGACCTAGCCCACTCTTTCTGTCGAATCCCCCTAGTAATCCATGCCCAAAATTGCCCATGACAAGTAAGGAAATTTACTCAACTATACCAATGAAAAGCCATACCTTCGAGGTCGAGAGGCCCACCTTCAAACATACAATCATAACAAGTGGGTGGGGGACCACATGGCTGGCTCAGGTGGTGGAGATAATGGCACATCGATCTCTCTGGTGGCTGCAAAGGGCTGCTGGCTGCCGGTTGAGGACCATCTAGGAGAAAAAATTTCTCCTATATACACTACCCACAGGTGGTGGGTAACAAGAACCACTCTCAAACATCTTGAAACAATTAATGATATTGTTAAAAATTTAAGTGAAAGGACTAAGTATTTAACATTACCATTAATTACATAGCATTAGTAGGGCCTTAGGGTTGAATATTAGGTATCTCCAATCATAAATTGTTTTTTTAAGGCAAAATTCAGGGGAGACATCCAAATGTTCCCTTTAGAGGGGAAATGCCTAGAAGCCCCCCTTTTTGAGGGGAAACACCCACAAGCACCCCTTTTGGGGAAACCCATCCCCCACGAAAAGTTGTACCCTGCATTTCCACAAGTTTTCCCAAAACAGGACATAGGGAAATGTTTCCCAAGGGGTCACCCCCATCTCGAGAGCACGGGAAATATGGTGAGTGCACTCCTCACGCTATAGGGGAGATCTCCCTGTGGAACATTGACTTTTAGTAACTTTCATTACCTTAGTGTTAGAGCTTTTCTCATGCTATATTTAATGGATTGTTTTTCCAAACTTTGAATTGGACTAATATGTAGGGGTAATTGTACTGTTTGAAGCATTACAAAGAGACTATAAGTCTGCATTATTCATGTTCAAGAAATGCTTTTCAACCATTAAAAATGGTCTATCTAGCTTTAGAGGAGTGGCAAACAAACAAAAAGTTTGCTAACTAGGACTGATTGGACAAAGAATTCTTACAGAATGTATAGGGGGTATCCCATGCCTGTTTCCTCTATTGTATTTCAATCTTCAGAGATTTACCATTTGAGAAACATTTACTGTTTTGTGTCATGGCATGCGCAATGGTGTAAAACTGAATTTGTCTTGGAGCTCTTGGTTCAAAGTTAATGTGTATGCACACTCTGAACCTTTTCTGGAAATCAATCATAGAGAATGCTTAGCAACTTGCAGGCCTCGTATGTGGGCTCTGGAGAATATGCTTAGTGTTGGAGCATGTATCTCATACTCTAGGTCTGCTAACTTCTAGTTATTAATATAGTCGGAAGTATGCTATTTTTTAGTTTTTCTTTTCCCATAGAAAATCTTGTGCAGAAACCCAAGGGATGCTTCCCCATATTCACAGGTGGCATCCCTTGTAAATCTGTCAATTTAGATTAGTGTGCCTTGCCCAGGGAGATTTGAATTGGGCACCTGCTGGCACAGAACTATTCAAATGCCAAGTAACACTAGTGACAAATGGTTGAGCTAATCCCTTGGGCTAATGCTAATTTTGAGTTGGATGCACTTCTACATAAATATATTTATGCAGTTGTGTTCACTTGCTTGCTCTTATCTAACCTTTCCTTATATATATATATATAATTGTGTTTATTTGCTTGTTCTTATCTAACCTTTCCTTTCATGTTACATCATAGTATCATACTTTAAATTCAAACATATGTTTCACTTCTATTGGATAAATGTTTATATATCATCCTAATATATAAATCTGAATGCATTTACAGATCAAACAGTCTAGTTTGTTGTTAAATCATGAGGAAACGTCAGGTCTCCTTATCTCCTACTGTGAAATAGGTTCCCAGAAATCACATTCAAAAAATGCATATATGTTTGAATCAGCTATGTCAGGATCTCCTTCCAAGCTGCACCAAGACTGTGGTAAACAGCATATTTCAGAGTTAGAAGTGATTGAACTCCAGCGTATGCTAATTGGCAGTGGTGCCCATCGCCAGCTGAGCTCATCCATGAAATTTAAATACCAGCAGAATTATTCCAGTGAATTAAATCATCGATTTTGTGAAATAGTGATGATGGAGAGACTTCCATCTGGTGTATTTGCAGATCCTTTCGAGTTGCAACACCTTGTTCATCGTGGTGGTAAGTATCTAAATTGCAAGGCTAATGTTCCAGTGCATGTCTATGTCTAAGAGTAGTTTGTAGTCCCCAAAACTTGACTCTCTTGAGGGATGGAATAGCGGTTAAACACACTTAATGCAACTCATATTGTTTGTTTTTTTGTAATTTTCCTGAATGATATTAGTATGATATATAGTGTTAAACGAATTGAACATGAGTAAGTTGATTGATGAATATATTAAACCAACCAGTAAGACGGATCTCTGGATCTGCAATTGTACCTTTTTGAACAAGTTTAAGTTTGACCTTAATACATACCACATATAGAGAAATTAACGTTCCAAAGTTGCTTTGTCAACATCACAAACATGGGTGTTTTTCTACACAAAAAAGTAATCTGATATGTCAGCATCACAAACATGGGTGTTTTTCTACACAAAAAATAATCTCCTAGATTCAGTGGTAGCATTTGCTTCCTTTTATATTAATTTCTTCCACATGCATCCATCCTTTACAGATGTAGCTGACATCCAATAATATAGTTATGCGAGAACACCAAGGTGGATTTACTCATCCTTTTAACTGCCTGGTAATTTTACATGATGCGCTTCAAAGTGATCATCCCTTTTATTCATGATAGGTAATCATTTACTAGAAGATGGACTAAGGTAGCCTTAGGTACCTCTAAAATGAGAATTTGCTTATAGCACCACGATGTATATTAGCATACGATTGCACCCATGCCATGAATTTCTTCACTTATCTCAGAAACCTTTTTGTTAATGCTACAACTTCAAGTCCAGCAACATACACATTTTTGTGAGTGGGCAATTAAGGTTTTATTTTAGCCCAAACTATTTTTGCTGGGTTCATCCACACCTTTTATACAAGCTTAATGTATAAAATACCAAGTTGCCCAGCTTACAATCTATTTTATTCTTGTTTGCTAGCAACACAAGTACTGTAGTTAGTTCTTATAATATACATCCTCTAAATTTGTGCTTATTTCATACACGGTCTCATTAATTTGAACCTAAAGTTTTAGATTTTGTCTTTATATTGGGTTTCATAGCCTTTTGCCTTTCAGATACAATTTAATAGCATATAGTAAACATGTGAGCACATGTTAAGTAGACCTGAAAATAGAAACAATGTGTAATACCCCAGTTTTTACCCCTAGGTTCTGAATGTATATCTTCTTCTTCTTCTCCTTTTTTATTTTATTTATTTATTATTTATTTCTATATCTATCTGAAGAATTGGTAGACCTGCCACTTGTCACCAAAGAGACCTAGGATTGAGTTAGCTGGACTGCCACTCTACTCTTGAGCCTAGTGCGACCGCCCACAAGCCTCTCTAGACAAATAAACTGAGTTTCGAACCTGGGCGAGGCCCCTTATATTGGTTGGCAAACGCCTTCCAATACGAGATGTCAACTGTTTGGCCTAGCCCAATGGTTGCATTTGATTTGGGGATAAAGGGATGATAGGGACGAGCTTTCAAGATGACTAGAGTGCACCCCCAAAATTTTCAAGGGACAACAATAATATATATGTGTGTGTGTGTAGAGAGAGAGAGAGATATTATTAATTTATTAGTTGATAATTATGTGATCATACATAATAGCTATAGAAAACAAATAAAAATAATATTGCCTTTTTGTATTTAGAAAATTCAAAATAATCATATGGAGGCTCAATTTATTAATCAAGGGTTATATATTAACATGAGGGAAATTAGGGTTTCTGGCAAGATGCTTTGCAGGGTTTCTACTTGTGTTGTTCAAAGCTCTGGATTTGTGTTGCTTAGCATGAGCCCTTCACTACCCCTTTCAGCGTGGAATGGGTGCAGAGTTTTCTTTAGTTTATGTTTAGATGATCAACTGTGGCTTAGGAGTTTTCTTGCAATGGCTTAGCTTCTGTCTCCATTTTCAATCTCGCCTCTCTATGTTTTATTATGCCAATGGTGTGGAGAGGGTTCGGGTTCATCTTGGGTATGTTCAGAGGTGTGGAGTTTCACAAACAACCGTTTTGTTGGTCGATGGCATCTTGGGGGGGGTTTCATACAGCGGTTTTCTTTTTACCTCCTCCTTTCTTTGGTCGTTTTTTGATTCTCTCATCTGATGGCATAGATGTTGAGAAATCTAGGGGCAACTGGATTAGGTGATTTCTCTTTGATAACTGCTTGTGATGTATTTAACTTGATTAACTTCTTATTTCACTTGATTATAATTAGTGTTGTATCATCAAACAATAAAGAACAATGAGACAAGAGGACACAAGACATAGGCTATCAGCCAAGGCCAAAACCTCTCCTCCTGAGAGGAAAACCCACAAGAACTCCTCTTCTTATAGAACTTCAAATGACGAATTCCAAGACCTATTACCTTTGACCAAGACCCCTCCAAGCCCAAGTCAAATTTTTCCTTTGAAGAACTTTCTTCTAGAGTCAACCCGAGTCAAACCTGCTTCACTTCTGCTACAACTCTCTTCTTCGACCTCAACTTCGGACCTGCAATTTATGACTGCAATTTCGGCTATGGGAGAATACAGTGATTTTACCCTTCTCTCTTCTTTGCTTGGACAGTGGCTTCTTCTTTAGCAACTCGGCTTGCAAGATGGCTTATCTTTCACTTGTTTTCGACCTCCTTTAGTGACTGCAATATTTTTGTCTTGTCGCAGCAAATGATACTCAGACTTCTTCGCACGTGTGAGGAATTTCGGCCCTAAAACAATGTTTTAAAATTCAAATTTTCCTTCCTTGAAGTCTTCCTTTTCTTCGTTGGATTTAGGTCACTTCTTCCTTTTATTGAGCTTCTTGTTGATTGATGAATGTCCTTTGAATGAGGCCGAGTACCCTTATTTATAGGCTTCTTCGAGTGCCCTAATAGGCTGACTTCCCTCTTTAGGTAGGCTGACTTGTTGTAGCACTATGACAGGGTCTTTGACTCTAATTTGACACATAATTATTCTTTACAATATGTAACATGCCCAAAAGGGTCTTCCATACATGGCAATGACTCTTATGACTTGTTGACTCAAGGACAAGCCCTAGAAGCACTCAATGGATGCTTGACCTATAAATCAAATAACCTTGAGCATGAAACCAATGCCTCAAGAATGACAATAATAAATTTATTTTTCTTTTTACATTAAATACATAAAATCATGATTACATATGTCATTATGAAGACCGAACCTAGTTACGTATTTCAACACTCCCTCTTAACTAGGGAGGTATTCATAATCTATACAAGGTACTTGGACATTCTCAAACTGAAGAATTTTCATTAGAAGTGTTGGATTGGTAAGCCATCTCATAAATCTTATCAGCTTATTCCAGAGCATCTCATCGTACCAACTAGCGTTGTCACATAGCAAGGCCTTGACTAACAACTCTCTCTCCACAAGATCAAAGCACAATGCTAGCGAGACTAATGACTAATAGACACCATCATCATTGTCTCTCAAGGCACATACCCCACCCAGGTGTTCACAGGGTATGTCCTTTTAGGACAATTCCTATCTTGGAATGACACATCCTCAAGGAATTTCCTCTTCGACTACTCTTTCCTATTGGATGCCCTACCACATCCTCAAAGAGTATCGGAATCAATCTTAGATGCCTACCCAATCCTCCATTCTTTCTTCGTAACATGAAGACAAGAATGATGTGTCTATCTCTCCCTCTCAACTAGGGAAGATATACTCATTCCTATAAAAGGAATATACCCAAGCTCCCTCTTACCTAGGGACTTGTCCAAGCTCCCTCTTAACTAGGGACTTGTTACCAACAACAACTATTTGCTTTTTGGTGGAGATCATGGTACTATCAACCACTTGTATGGCTCCTCCTTTTGATGTCATGAACTTTATTTTCTTCATTATGGAGCCTTCATCTTCTAGATTTTCTTTGTAGGGCCATCACTTTCCTTCAACGAACTATAGGGTTGAACCAATAGTCATGTCATCCTTCTTTGCATCAAAAATTGATCTTCCAATCCACATCTATCTTTTCTTCACATAGCTACTTCTTCCAAGTCATGTTTCTTTCAAGATCTTCATCCATTCCCATGAGTATTAGTTGTAGGTGACATCTACAACTCTCTTTTGGTAGCCCTGTTTCAACCCAACCAAATGTTGTTCAAAAAATAAAAAATGAACATCAAATCAAAGTTACCTTTTATGATGGCCTTTCATCATGACATTTGCTTCTTGCAACATCAACATCCTGCACATTCATAAACACATCTCCAAGACTTTCAATGTCAAGGGTCTCCTTCCTTTACAGACTTTATCAAAGTCTTCATATCTTCTCTATGGAGATGTCATAGCTAATTCTTCTAGTTATCGGATGTTGATCACTTATCTTATTTATAGTTGCATTTTTCATGAATTCTTCTTCCTTTCTTCACATATTGTTTCCCAGGAACTTCTATACATAGTTCCTTCATCTTGTCAACCACCTCATATTCCATATGAGGACATATTATGTTGATTTCATCTTATCAATATGTGAACGAGTTCAAGGCATATTATCTTCATGCCTTTATGCATCTTCTTAAAGGAAGAGATCCTTCTTCTTCGATCATGCTCATGAGATAGAGCATTCACTCATTCTAATTGCAACCACATGATGACATGACTTTATTTATCTATTTCCAAATATATACATACCTCTTCCTTCATATGGTCATCTAGACTTCCTTTGGCAACTTCCTTTCCTTTGAAGACTAAAGTACTTCAACCAACTTGACATGTTGCACATCTTCGTCATCATACCTTACATGTAGATCTATTAAAATTTGGCAGCTCGGGGATGAATTTCTCCTAGAAGAAATCATATCTTTCAATTCAATTTGAACCATCTATAATAAAATTTCATTTCTAATAATTCTAATATGACTTTCAAAAAATAGTAAGTCGCATCTCAATTTTGAAGTGACTTTCCAAAAATAGAAAGTCATGTTTAAATGATCTTGACATATGGAATCCACTTTAAAATCAAATCAATCATGATTATACAAATCAAGAATTAATAATTTTATCCTTACTAATATTATTATTATTATTATTATTATATTTATAAAATAGTCTAAAGACATTCACCTTTAATGGATTAATAAAAAGAAATTCTCTCATGAAATAAGTAAATTAAATTGAGAATCTCTTACTCGGAAAAATTAACCTCTCTCTTGGACTAAAATAGTAACCTCACATTTAAAAGAATGTAACTCTCTCTCACTAATTCAATGTATGGCAAAAGTGTAACTGTTCGTCATTAAATGCACTTGTAACTCCCTCATTCAATTCGATTTGTAACTCTCTCTCTCCCTAATTCTAATTGTAACTCCTCAAGACATGTGTACCTCTCTTTGTATTCTTGGGATGAGTTATATTTCTCCTCAAGTAACTACTCCCTCATGGAATTCAATTCTCCTATTATTGCCTCAAGGCATGAATTTATTTTGTAACTCCTCTCCTTTCTTATCTTTTTAAGCAAGAGCAAGTGAGAGTTGAGAGTAACATGTTCATTGTGAAGAAGAAGAGCTAGTGTTGAGTGTGTGCAAGAGAAGTGTGAGAGCAAGTGAAAAGTAAGAGCAAGGGAAGAGTTGGATCAAGTGTGAAGGACAAGATCTGATCAAGAAAAGGAGGAGATCTTCAAGCAAAGAGCAAGAGTACTTCAGCTACAAGTTGATCATACATTGGTGACTTTATTCATTCTCATTCTCTCTCTATATATATACTCTTCTGAACAATTGAAGAAATGTAATAGAAGAAGACTCATTTGGGTTTTCCCTTTGTGGGTTTTGCCCTAGTCATTGGACCTAACTCTCAATGTCTCATATTTGTGCTTGGCTAACTTCATATGATCCTTAAGTTCATGTTATATCTACAATTGCTGATATGAAAAGTTGTGAAGAAGAAATATGCATTTTAAGTAATAATAACATCATAAAACATTCAATTTTCTGCAAAGAACATTTAACTTTTTGCAAAGTACATTCAGTTTTCTGCAAAGTACATTCAACTTTCTGCTAAGTACATTCAGTTCCATTCAGTTTTCTGCATAGAACTTTCAAGTAAGAGAAATACATCAGAAACAGTTATCAAAGTAAGATAAATCACATAACCTAGTTGCCCCTAGATTTCTCAACATGGTATCAGAGCTAAGGTGACAAGACAAGGAAAGGCAGCTAAAAGGACACTCAAAGGCCGAAGCACTAGAAGGATTATCAAAAGGAGTATCAAGAAAGATCAAAATTGACATCGTACCATCAAGAAGACATTCACAAGGACCGAGTACAAGAAAAGAAGACCTCAAAACCCTAGCTTATCAAAAGAGGGGTTTCTCACTTGAAGCATTGTTGGGAAGCTCGCACATCATCATCAAATATTATCTCAAGGACCCTACCTAGAAAAACTACACTTTGAAGCATCTCGAAGTCTCTACATTCAAGGGAAGCAAGAAGAGGTGTTGTCATCATCATCAAGGAATCAAGGTGATCTCCCTCTCTTTGAAGGATGTTGAAATTTGATGACTAAAAAATTCCCTACAATCCAAACCCGGTTTTAATTTCACGTATCACTCCCATTCAGTTAAATGCTCTTTCCCATAAATATACATTCAACATATAGAATTCTGGAAATGAAATTTTCGGATTAAAACACATGGGACTGTCAAACATGCTAAAAATAAATATGGACATAAACAGACCAACAACACACATAAAAATACACACAATATTTTTGGTCAACTTAGACCCGGGCAAAACCCCTTCAATCTTCTCCAGGGAAAACCTGTTAGAGAGCTCTTCAAATTTATTTATCTTTCAACTTCAGGAAAAATACATTTGTAGACAAAACAAAACAGCAAACTACAACTTATCTCTTCAGTGAAAAATTCCTTGAAAATCGTGCCCACTTTGCCTCTATTTCCATGCCCACTTGAAGCTAAAAATATGTATTGTATGGATACGAACTATACTATATAGATTTAAAAAAAAAAACAAAAACTTCTCTCAAAAGGCGTGCAACTCACAGCATTAAATGTTGTTCATATTGTACCCAATGTTTTACGAAACGGCCGAACCGAAACGGAAACGGCCGTTTCAATGCCCAGTTTATTGACCCGGCCCATGACCCGGTTCGGCTGACCGAGTCATAGCTGACTCGGTCAACCCGGCCGGGTCCCGTATTGACTCGGCCGAGTCATAGAAAGGACGGCTGGGCAGCGTTTTTAATAAAAAAAAATCAATTTTTTGCTGATTTTTGGTAAAGTTAGTTAGGGTTTGTGGATTCTAAAGGGTTATTGTGATTTGTTTAATGCTTTTGGGGTCCATTTCCCCCTCCCAAACTCTATTTAAGACAGCCAAATGCTCTCATTTCACTCACAGCAGTCTTATGCATTTGAGTGAGAGTCTTCTTTGAGAGTTAGTGAGCAGTTCTTGAGCTTGTTTTGGAGCAGCAGTGAGGAGTCTTGGAGGAGCATTGTAGCTGGAGTGAGGAGCTTCTTGGGCAGCCATTTGGAGCAGCATTGAGGAGCTGATTTTTGGAGCAAGCTTGAGGAGGCAGTTTGTGCCTGGAGGTATTTTTTTCCACCCTTACAAATCTGTTTTTGCTTAGTAAATTTTAGTTGCATATCAAGAAAGCTTAGAGAGTGTTTTTTGTCAAATAAATGAACATTGAATCAATTTTATTTTTTTTTCATTTTCAGATTGTTTTCCTAGTCAAAAAATGGCACCTAGAGCAAAAGATCCTGCTTGGGCATATGTTGAAATGGTTGATAATCAGATGTGTTGCAAGTTTTGCCATAGGAAAATTAAGGAAGGTCCTGGGGGGATTAATAGGCTGAAACAACACTTGGCAGGGATTAAAGGCAATATTACTGCATGTCAATCTGATCAAATTGGGGAGATTAGAAAGAATTTGTTGGAAAGCTTTGAAAAATTTAAAGAAGAAAAGACTAGGCAAAAAGAGATACAGGCTGAAATTGGGAGGAAGAGGGAGATACAAAGAATGATGGCTGCCAACCCCCACTATGAGTTTGAGGGTTCTTCCTCTATCCCTCAAACTGATGCATCAAACCCTTTCCGTTATGTTCCTCCCTCTTTTGCTTCTGTTCAAGATAAGGGAAAGGGTAGAATGAAGGGTGATGGGACTATCAAAAGTTTTTTCACTCACTCAGGCTCCTCTCCATCAGATGCACATGGTCCTGAAGTTAGTATTAGTAAAGGTCTTGCTCAGCCCACTTTAGATGACCATTGGAAGAAAGAATTGAGGAAGACTGCTTGTGACTACATAGCTAGATGGTGGTATGATGCTGATATCCCCTTTAATGCTGCTCGTTCACCATATTATGAGCCTATGTTTGAGGCCATACATGCTGCTGGAAAAGGCTTCAAAGGCCCTACTATGCAAGAGCTAAGGGGGTTTCGTTTGCAGAAAGAAATTCAATCAATTAATGAGTATTTGCAAGATTTCAAGGAATCATGGGCAAGAACAGGGTGTACCATCATGTCAGATGGATGGACTGATCAAAGAAACCGTACCATCATAAACTTTCTTGCCTTCTGCCCACAGGGAACCATGTTTTTAAAATCAGTTGATGCATCTGATAAGGTAAAAGATGGCCACTTGTTGTTTCAGCTATTGGATGAGGTTATTGAGGGTGTGGGGGTGGCTAATGTTGTTCAAATCATCACAGACAATGCCTCTAACTATGTTCTTGCTGGTAGACTGTTAGAGGAAAAACACAAGACCATCTTTTGGACCCCATGCGCTGCACATTGCATAGACCTCATGCTTGAGGATATTGGAAAATTAGATTGGGTCAGAAACACTGTAGATAATGCCAAAAGCATAACAAAATTTATCTACAATCATACACTGGTTTTGAGTCTCATGAGGAAACACACTGGAGGCAAGGATATCATTAGGCCTGCCATCACTAGATTTGCTACACATTTTTTGACATTGCAATCTATGCTTTCCCAACATAGAAACTTGCAAAAGATGTTTTCCAGTGATGAATGGAATCAAAGCAGTTGGTCTAACAAACCAGAAGGCAGAGAATTGAAAAGGAAAGTCCATGATGAAACTTTTTGGAGAAAGGCAGCAGAGATTGTGAAGCTTGCTGAGCCACTAGTTAAGGTGTTGCGGTTGGTGGATGGGGAAAGGTTGGCTATGGGCTTCATTTATGAGGCTATGGATCAAGCAAAGGAGCAAATAAAGACATCATACAAGGATAGAGTGGCAAAGTATGGGCCCATTTGGGCAATCATTGATGAAAGATGGAACAATCAACTCCATCGCCCTATACATGCAGCTGGGTATTTTTTGAACCCACAGTATCATTATAAAGCTAAGGAGTCAGGAGCTTTGAGGGGGGAGGTCAGAGATGGACTGGTTGATTGCATTGAGCGCATGGTCCCATCGGAGTCTGATCAGCTGCTGATACATCAGCAGGTCACATCCTTCAGCAATGCAACAGGTACCTTTGGGAAGAACCTAGCAAAGATTGCAAGAGAAGCAGATGAGCCAGGTAAACAAAAATTTCAATTTTCAATTTCTTAATGGTTTTACTTTTTTTATTAAAGTTTGTTAAATCATTTATAATTTGAAAGTTAGATATAATTTGTAATTTTGTTGAGCTTCAGCCTTCATCTAACTCATAATTCATTACACTCCTATGTTTTTTGCAGCACAATGGTGGGAGGCCTTTGGTGGCCAGTGCCCTGAATTGCAAAGGTTTGCAATTCGTATTTTGAGTCAAACTTGCAATGCATCTGGGTGTGAGCGCAATTGGTCTGTCTTTGAGAGGATTCACACAAAGAAGAGAAACCGTTTGGAGCAAAAACGGTTGAATGATCTAGTTTTTGTCCAATACAACCTTCGGCTCAGACGGAACCAATTGCTGAACAAAAGACCTGATTCAGATCCCATTGTGTTGGAAGACATTGATCCAACATCAGATTGGGTAGTGGAGAGTCGTCTACCAGAGTTTGATCCTGATGAGGATCTTGATGAAATTGATGTTGGAGATCCACTGCAGCGTGTTCAGTTGAATGCAGATCCCAATCCACCAGCCTCAGTCTAACAGCCAGCTAGTAGGACTCCAGTTGTAGGTGCTTCCTCTGCTCAGCCACGACAGAAGCGCAGCCGCATTTGTACTCTATCTCAGCTTGCATCTGCTGCACAGCCTAGTGGTACTGGCACCACTTCTACAGTTGCAGTTGGAGACGATGATGATGAGGAGGAGCCATGGGGCCCCTTGTCTGACTCTGATGATGATGATCCAGAGATTGGTCGAGATGATCTTGGCTCCTCTGGCAGTAGCTACTAGCCTCCTTGGTTATTTGTATTTTGTTTTGACTCTTGAGTCTTTGATCATGTATGACAGACTACAGTTGACTATGTATTTACTATTGCCATTGGGTACACCGTACCATTTTGATATAATGGATTGGTTCATGAGCCTACTTTGATCATATGTTGTCTTCCATGTATATTATAATGTTGTGTGTTTGGAAACTTGAATGAAAATCTTTAAAATTATGTTTAAAATATTTAAAATTATGTTTTTTTATAAAAAAAATAAATATTTAATGTATTTTTTACAACGACCGAGTCATTGAAATCGAGCCGGCCGAGTCATTACCGAGTCCGAGTCCGAGTCCGAGTCGATCCTCGGCCGAGTCCGAGTTGTAAAACATTGATTGTACCTTTTGTTGTCTTCTATGCCTTGATTTTTGTGCCCAACTTTGCCCAGAATCACTCCTTCAGCTTGCTGCAACAAATTTCTCCTTCAGAACTTTTCTCCAACTCTCAATCTCCTTTCTCCAATCTGCTCATGAAGAATGAATGCAGTGTCTCTTTTCTTTTCCCCAATGTCTCTTTTCTTTTCCCCCTTTTGTTTCCCTAAATGACTTTTGGGCAACCCTAATGGCTCAGATTCATTTAGATCAAGGGATGAGAATAAATGTGCATTTAACTCTCACTTTCTATGTCTTAACCCACCCATTAAATAAAGTACCCACATTGTACTTTATTTCTAAAGTCACTTTTCACTTTATAATTTAACATCGGCTTTACCACTTATAAAGTCACTTTCACTTTATAAAGTCACACTTAGGAAAAGAATTATTTTGGACACTTTTCCCTAGCCAGAGACTAACCCATGAGAAACCACTTGTCTAAGGTACATTAAAAATCATCACTCCCTCTTACCGATGAAGTGTTTCTCACCACACCCATCTTGTCCCTGAAATGGACATGCTTGGCTCTTGGCAAGGACTTCATGAGAACATCGGCCACCTGCTCATCTGTCGATATATACTCCAACTTCATTGCCCCCTTCTGAACATAGTCCCTGATGAAATGATATATGATGTCAATGTGTTTTGACTTGCCATGAAACACTGGATTCTCTGTGAGTTTAATGCAACTTTGATTATCACAGTGAATAACTGTCGGTCTCAACTCTTGATCAAATAGGCCATACAACAACTTGCGAAGCCAAATGGCCTCACAACTAGCTTGGCTAGCAGCCATATGCTCAGCCTCGGAAGAGCTCAAAGCAACCGACTTTTGCTTTCGACTGAACCACGACACAACTGCCAAACCCAATCCGAAGCAACACCCTGAAGTGCTTTTCTTGTCAGAAGCACACCCTGCCCAATCTGAATTTGTGTAACCTCCCAACCTCATTCCATCTCCCCGCCTATAGTCTAGACCATAATCAACAGTCCCCTGCACATAGCGAAGAAACTGCTTTGCAGGGGATAAGTACACAACTCTCTGAAAGTCTATACTATTTTAGCTCAACTACTGCTACCCAATGCACCCTCCTTGGCTCAACCATGAACTGGCTAAGTGTGTTCACTGCAAAGCATATATTTGGCCTAGTGTTGACCAGATACATCAAGGACCCAATATGTTGCCTAAACAATGTGGGATCCACCAAACTAGAATCTGTAGCATGAAGCTTCTTCCAATTGATGATCATAGGTGTAGACATGGGTCTATAGTCTCCCATGTGAAATCTGCTCAACACATCCATAGCATACTGCCCCTGCCCCAGAAATATATGCCCCTCCTCCTGCCACACCTCAAGCCCCAAAAAGTAATGCATCGACCCAATGTCCTTCATCTTGAACTCCATAGCAAAATCCTCCTTGCAACCACTAATCAGTCTCTCTGCCCCAGTAATGAACAAGTCATCAACATACAACACAAGAATGAGCGGATCATCCCCTACAACAATGTAGTATAGGTTTGGATCTGCATCTCTTCGTGAAACCCATCTGCTACAAGTAAGTATCAATCCTCGAATATCAAGCTCTCGAAGCTTTCTTAAGTCCGTAGAGTGCTCGCCTCAACCGGCATACATGGGTCTCCCACCCAAGTACCCCAAAGCCCTGTGGCTGCTCAACATACACCTCCTCCTCTATAACTCCATTCAAAAATGCCGTCTTCACATCCATCTGATGGATCTGCCAACCCATTTTTGCAGTAATAGAAATAAGGGACCGGATAGAAGTGTACCGAGCTACGGGAGTGAAGGTCTCATTATAGTCAACTCCCTTTATCTGTGAGAACTCTCTAGCCACAAACCTCGCCTTGAACTTCACAATGTTGCCATTCGCAGCATGCTTGATCTTGTAGAGCCACTTGGAAGTCACAATTGACTTGCCCTCAGGCCTAGGCACCACTTCCCAGACATTGTTCTTAATGATAGAGGCATACTCCTCCACCATAGTCTCTCTGCACACCTCCTAGCTGGCTGCATCCTCATAGCTAGTAAGCTCAGAGTCAACAATGCTGGCACCCTTGGCTACATAATTGCAAAACCACTAAGGTGGCACACTCTCCCTATTCACCCTCTTCGGAGGACCAACGGACTTCGCTTCCTTCAAGGTGTCTTGAAGCCACTTGGGCCTCCTCTTCCCTTAAGAAGCTTCCCCATAGGGTACCTCGTCCTTTGCCCCCTAGTCTTGTGAACTTGAAGGTCTGCCAACTGACCCTGGTGTGCTTGTACCAGCACCTGTCCTCGAAGAACCTGTACCGACACCTATGCCTATGTCAGCTGAAGTGCCATGTGAACTTTGTACCAATGGACTCCCTAAAGAAGTGCTTGGTGAACTCGCTACTGGTGCCTTAGATGTCACTAACACTGAAGTACTTCTTGTACTAGTCGATCCAAAACCCTGAGGTCCTGCTCCCTGTACTTGACCTCCCTGCTGAGGAGAAGTCTGTGACTCTCTCTCATCATACTCCTGTGATCTCCAATGGGCCCTCTCCTCCTCAAACTTCACATCCCTCCTAATCACCACTCTCCGTTTAGAAGGAATGATGATCTGATAGGCCTTCGAAGTCTCTTTGTAACCCATAAAGATACCCTTCTTTGCCATGGTTTCCAGCTGTCCTTTACTCCTTGGGATATAAGAATATGTGAGACATCCAAAGATACGAAGATGTCCCAAATGAGGCTTCTCTCCAATGAAAGCCTCCTCCGGAGTCATATTCCCCCATACTTTGTGAGGACTCCTATTTTGAATATAAATAGCAATATTGCAGGCCTCAACGCACAAAAACAAAGCCAACCCCTGATCATGAATCATCGCTCTAGCAGCCCCACCAATAGCTCTGTTCTTCCTTTTAGACACCCCATTCTTTTGGGGGTTGTAAGGAATCGTGAACTCTCTCCTAATGCCCTCTTGTGCATAGAAGTCAGAAAACCCACCATCGGTGTACTCACCACCATTATCTAACCTCAAGACCCGAATCTTCCTACCTATCTACTTTTCCACAAGAGATTTGAACTCTTTAAAGCGATTGAAGACCTCACCCTTGGTCTTCAGGAAATATATCCAAGTCCTCCTAGAGTAGTCATCAATGAATATAACATAATACTCATAACCACCCAAAGACACATGAGACAGACGACCATTAACATCAGTATGAATCAAGTCTAGTATACTTGTAGATTTGTTGTCACTCGCTGGGAATGATAACTTGGTGTACTTGCCCAAAGCACACCCTCTGCAGACCTCATAATGCTTGGCACTAAAATCAGGAACTCCAGTAGTGATCTCCCTCAGTACTCTCAACACTCCATGATGCATATGCGCCATCCTCCGGTGCCATAACTCGCACAAGTCTCTATTGCTGGTGGTACTAGTGTGAGTGCTACTAGATGTGCTACTCACCAATGATCCTGCCGACTTAAAATTGAACTTGTATTGTTTCCCAGAGCGGACTCCAATCACTTTGGCCGAAGTGATGGAAACTCCCCTAAGATGCATCAATACCTACCCTTCTGAGAAAGTGATGTCAAACCCCTTCACCTCCATAGCAGACACTGAAATCAAGTTCTCCTTCATCCCCAGAACATACAAAACATCCATGACCTTCAAAGGAGGCAAAGTCTCCCTCTCAAAGGTCACAGTCCCCACACCAACAACTCTCACAGTGCAGTCATCTCCTAGTACAATCTCAATATCAAGTGCCCTCTATGCAAGCTTTGAAAAGAACTCTCGTGCACTTGTCATATGGCCGGAAGCCCCGCTATCTATGTACCACACATCAGATAATGTACTCCTACTAAATGTAGAAGTAATAAATGCAAATTCCTTGTCAAACTGTGAAGCAAACTGCTCCACCTCTGTTGAAGCTGCAGTATCCTTCTTCCCCTTGTTCCTCCTCTCAGGACACATAGCAGCATAGTGTCCCATCTTCTGCATGCCCAATATTTGACTTTGGACATATCCGTATCTTTCTTCTTCTTCTTCTCCTTTCCCTTAACCCCATCTGATGAGGCCCCTTTCTTGGCCTTCCCTTTTTCTTCCCCCTGGCTGTCAAGGCTACATCCTCCTCATCTGCTATCTTCACCCCACCACTGTCAATCTTCCGTATCTCATGCTACACACAATCATCCCACAATCTGTCCCAATTGGAAAGATTCTCCCTAGAGGTAGCAACATCTCCAAAGACCTCCCAAGACTTAGGAAGTCCCGCTACAGCTATCCTGACTAACTCTGTGGGTGCAACTGCCTCACCAATAGCAGTCAAATCATCACGTACCAGTTTGACCCTGCCAAGATAATGAACTACACTTTCAGCCTTTGTCATCATGATGTTCTGAGTACCATCTTCCTGCTCTCATTGGTACTCTGATAGAGAGTGGTTAGAGCTGTCCACATTTGATATGCATATGTGTTTCCTCTCACCTGAGGAACCACGTGATCCTTCAGACTATCCATCAAAATCCTTTTTGCCTTTGCATTATTTTTTGTGAATTCAGCAAGTTCATCTGCAGCGGTAAGAGGTACAACCATTTGCCGCATTATGTCCCAAAATGCTACCTCCTCAAACAGTCTTTGAATTTGGTCCTTCCAAATGACATAGTTGGATATCCCATCCAGTCTGTCCTCTATCCTTAAAAACATGGCCATGACTGCTGTCAAAAATTTACAAAACCAAGAAAATTGAGAAATGAACTTTCCAGCACACTTTATTGTCCCAAAAGTTCAGTGTGTGTGAAATTTCACCTTACTATCCCAAAATATCAGTTTGTTGTCCAAACCACTGTTTGTTATTTCAAACTATTCTCTGTTGTTCAAACTGCAATTTCCCGTTTGTAGCTCTTATACCATGTTGAAATTTGATAACTAAAAAGTTTCCTGCAATCCCAACCTGGTTTTAATTTCATCTTATCACTCCCATTCAGTTAAATGCCCTTTCCCATAAACATACATTTTACATATAGAATTCTGGAAATGAAAATTTCAGATTAAAACACATAGGATTGTCAACACATGCTGAAAATAAATATGGACATAAACAGACTAGCAACACACATAAAAATACACAAATTTTTGGTCAACTTAGACCCAGGCAAAACCCCTTCAATCTTCTTCGGGCAAACCCTGTTAGAGAGCTCTTCAAATTTATTTATCTTTCAAGTTCAGGAAAAATACATTTGCAGAAAAAACAAAACAGCGACATACAACTTATCTCTTCAGCGCAAAACTCCTTGAAAATCGTGCCCACTTTGCCTCGATTTCCATGCCCACTTGAAGTTGAAAATATGTATTGTACATATACGAATTGTACTATACGAACTGTATGGATTCCGTACAGCTTGTATGGATTTTCCAAAAAAAATTCAAAAACTTCTCTCGAACGGCGTGCAACTCACGGCATTAAATGATGTTCATATTGTACCTTTTGTTGTCTTCTATGCCTTGATTTTCGTGCCCATCTTTGCCTAGAATTCACTCCAACTTGCTGCAACAAATTTCTCCTTCAAAACTTTTCTCCAGCGCTAAATCTCCTTTCTCCAATCTGCTCATGAAGAATGAATGCAGTCTCTCTTTTATTTCCCCCTTTTGTTTCCCTAAATGACTTTTGGGCAACCCTAAGATCTAATGGCTCAAATTCATTTAGATCAAGGGATGAGAATAAATGTGCATTTAATTCTCACTTTCTATTTTTTAACTCACCCATTAAATAAAGTACCCACATTGTACTTTATGTCTAAAGTCACTTCTCACTTTATAATTTAACATTGACTTTACGACTTATAAAGTCACTTTCACTTTATAAAGTCACACTTGTGAAAATAATTATTTTGGACACTTTTCCCTAGGTAGAGACTAACCCATGGGAAACCACTTGTCCAAGGTACATTAAAAATCAACAAAGGAAGACATCTTCATCAAGAAGACATCTATTATCAACATCATCATCAAAATCAAGAAGGCATCAAGTTGAAGATATTGTCATCAAGCAACATCTTCACTTAACAAGTAAGAACCTTTATATTTATGATTGAATCTGCTATCAAAATGACTTCATTTTGCAGGGAAAGCAACAAATTGGTTGGGTCATCAAACTTTCTTGCATGGAAGAAGAGGACAAATTTGATCATCATAGAAAATGAAGTCGTTGAACATGTTAAGAGATCAATTACTAAGCCTCCAAAGGAAGAAGCTCAAGCTCTAGCAATGTATATGAAAGGGGAAGTAAGGGCTCAAAGGATTCTCACTGAAATCATCAAGGATCCCATCATACCCTATGTATGAAAGTTGGAGATATCAAAAGAAATACACGATAAATTAGTAATTGTTCTCCGTAAATATTGTTGGAGAAGTGATATCATTAAGACAAGAACTCTACAAGATGAAGATATCAAAGGGAGATGGAATAGCCTCATATTTTATGAGGGTATTAAAAATAAGCTACCAACTACAAGAGTTGGGAGAAATAATGTTTGATAAAGAAATGACCACAATAGCGCTCAATGCACTACACGAGGACTGGGGCAACTTTACATCAAGCATCTATGGAAAGAAAGAAGCTACCCCATTCAATGAACTTTGGTAATTGCATAAAATTGAAGGCACCAAGCTGAAGGCAAAAAGCGATGTGGGATCAAATGAGCAAGCACAAGTATTTGCTACCATGCCTAAGAAGAAAGGAAAATTTGCAAGGTTTGGTCCTCAGAAAAAGAACAAGAAGGACAACAACTAAAGAGGAAGGGAAGAAGCCCATATCACCAAAAAAGTGGAAGAAGTTGAAAAGAAGAAGTTAAAGAAAGAGGAAGTAAAAGATCTCTACTATGATTGAGATAATCTCCTCTAGTGAGTTTTTTTAGTTTTTGTAAAATATAGCTATCATGGTAGGAAACATTAAAAGCATGATAGGATACATCATTTTAGGAGATGACATCATAATAGTATACGATTGAACCAAGAGCTCATAAGAAGCTTGAAAGATAGCTGAAGTAGAAGTCTACAACAATCACCGAAGGAGCTCTTGGTAGCCTCATTGAAAGCATAAGTAATGCTTATGGGTAGTAGAAGATCATCTAGCATAGAGTTCATCATACATCATTATCATTAGGAAGGAGCATTTGCAAGATGAGGATAATCAAAATTCTATGATGGAATCTTCATTAGAAGGTTCACCTCTCTTGGAAGAAGCAAGTGTCTTGCTGAGAACTCCACCTTGTATGGGATTCATTGTTTAGAAGGATGGTGGCGTGCAGTATGTCGAGATGGTTGAAGTACTCTCAATCAAGAAAAGGAAGTTGTTGAAGGAAGCCTAGATGACCAAATAAAGAAAGAGGTATGTATGCATGTAGTTAATTGAGTCATATGGTTGCATGGGTAAATGCTCTATCTCATGAGCATGATCAAGGAAAAGGGATCTCCTCCTCTGGAAAGATGCATGAAGACATGGTTCACATATTGACTAGATGAAATCAACATAATATGTCCTCATATGGAATATGAGGTGGTTGACAATCAAGATGAAGGAGCTATGGATAAAAGCTCTTGGGAAGCAATATGTGAATGCAGAAAGAAGAGATCATAAAAGATGCAACTACGGTCACGTAAGAAAAGGCAATCAACATCTGATGACTAGAAGAATTGATCATGACATCTCCATAGAGAAGAAAGACGATGATGAGGTTTGCAAAGAAAGGAGACCCTTGACATACGAAGTTTTGGAGATGTGTTTACAAATGTGCAGAATGTTGCAGGCAAGCTAGATGTCAAGATGAAAGGCCATCACAAAAGGTAACTATGATTTGATTTTCATTTTATATTTTTTATTTTGAACAATGTCTGGGTGGATTGATAAGGGCTATCAAAAGAGGGTTGTAGATGTCACCTACAACTAGCACTCATGTGGTTGGATGAAAGATCCTAAGGGAAGCATGACTTGGAAGAGGTAGCAGTATGAAGAAAAGCCAGATGTGGAACAGAAGATCACTTTTCGATGAAGAGAAGGATGACATGACTAATGTAGCTCGTGAAGGAAAGTGATGGATGGCCGATGCCCTACTAAGAAGTCCCAAAAGATGAAGGCTTCATAATGTTAAAGATGAATTTCATGACATCAAAAGGAGCCCCACAAGCTATTGATAGTCCCATGATCTCCACGTAGAGCAGAAAGTTGTTGGAAGCAAGTCCCTGGTTAAGAGGGAGCTTGGACAAGTCCCTAGATAAGAGGGAGTTTGGATACATTCCTTTTATAGAAATGGGTACATTCCTTCATATGAATGGGTATATCCTCCCAAGTTGAGAGGGAGAGATAAACACATCATTCTTGTCTTCACTTTGGAAGAAAGAATGGAGGATTGGGTAAGCATCTGACATCTAATACTCTTTGAGGATGAGATAGGGCATCCAAGATAAGAGTATTGTAAAGGATCGATATTCTTTGAGGATTGGGAATCCAAGATAAGAATAGTCCTGGAAGGACATACTTTATGAACACCCAGGTGGGCTATGTGCCTTAAGAGACAATAATGATGGTGTCTATAAGTCATTGATCTCACCAGCATTTTGCTCCGATCTTGTGGAGATATAGAGGTGTTAGTCAAGGCCTTGCTATGTGACAATGTTGAATGATATGATGGTAAACAGATGGGTTATCAATCTGACTCTTCTTATGGGAATTCTTCAGTTTGAGAATGTCCAAGTACCTTGTATGGATTATGAATACCTCCCTAGTTAAGGGGGAGTGTTGAAATATGTAACTAGGTTTAGTGTTCATAATGACATATGTAATCGTGATTTTATGTATTTAATGAAAAGAGAAAAATAAATTTATTATTGTTATTCTTGAGGCATGGGTAATCATGCTCAAGGGAGATTTATTTTTAGGTCAAGCACCCATTGAGTGCTTCTAGGGCTTGTCATTGAGTCTAGAAGTCAATTGAGTCATTGTCATGTATGAAAGACCTTTTTGGGCATATTGTAAAGACCTCGTCATGGTGCAAATATCAAGTCGGCCTAAAGATAACAATTCATACCTCTCAAAAGCCTATATATAAGAAGGAACTTGACCTCATTTGAACACACTCTCAAGAAAGTTCGATCTTCTAAGATAAAAGCTGGAAAAAGGACAAAAAGGAAGAAGAAGAGCAAGATTGAACTTTTGGGCCTCTCTCTCTCTCTCTCTCTCTCTCTTGTGTTAGGGTTTCTACAGTTTCAAGGCAAGACGAAATTCTGAAATTGGTTCTAAGTCAAAGTTGTGATGTTGCAAGGTCGACGTTGTGAAGCTGCTTCTAGGTCGAAGTTGTGAAGTCGCTTCCAGGTCGAAGTTGTGAAGCTACTTCTAGGTTGAAGCTGTGAAGTTGCAAGGTCGAAGCTATGAAGCTGCAAGGTCGAAGTTGTGAAGCTGCTTCTAGGTTGAAGCTGCGAACCTACTTCTAGGTCAACGTTGTGAAGTTGCTTCTAGGTCGAAGTTTTGAAGCTGCATCAAGGTCGACGCTGTGAATCTACTAGGTCAAATTGCAGAAATTGTTGTTAGGGGTCGAAGTTGCTGGAAGGTCGAAGTTTGTTGTTGGAAGATGTGCAAATCAAGAAGAAAGGTTGACATGGTCTTGGAGGGTCTTGGTTAAGAGTCATATGTCTTGGAATTCGTCAATTGAAGATTCTATAAGAAGAGAAGAATTCTTGGGGGTTTTCCTCTCAACAAGAGAGGTTTTGGCCCTAGTTGATCACCTATATCTTGTGTCCCTTTGTCTCGCTGTTTTTTATGGTTTGGTGGTTGATTGATGAAAAGAACACGATAATAATTAAGGTGAAAAATAATCTAATCAAGATAAGGAAAAATACATCACGAGTAGTTATCAAAGTAAGAGAAATCACATAATCTAGTTGCCCCTAGATTTCTCAACAAACAATTGGTGAACATGCACCCGAAAAAGAAATGGTGTTGATTGCACTTGGAACTTTTCTCCTGTTTGGGAGACTTTTATCACCACCATCAACAATATCAACATTATTCCCACATTTGATGAGCTCTTGGGAAAGAGTATCCAAGAGGAGGCAAAAATGATCTGTAGAGGGAGAATTTCACATCATGAAGAAGGAGAATTGTTATTACTTAAACTAGCAGGGGTCTGGGGAGGGGATCCTATGGAGCAACTACTAGGTCAAGGGCAACAATGGAGCAATAGCCCATTGTCACCTCAACTAAGGCTCTTTGCTCTTTACGAACTTTCACCGATGGGAGGAGACTTGATATGAGAGGAATCACAATAATGGTTATGTCAATTGTATGGCTTGCTTTCTTTGGAAGCAAGGTGATGGGCTCTCTAGGAAGGGCCAAGAAGATCCTTAGGGCTAGGTTTTCAGAGTATGGTTTGTCAAGATGGTACCTAGACCTAGAGGTCTTTATGGAGACTTGGCTTTCATGTGATCTTTGTGAAATTGGAATCAACAAGTTGCGGGACCACAGAAGGCCAAGTGGACCCGAAATTAGGTCAAGGATATGGAGTTGATTAACCAAGGATGTACTCTACGTAATTGGGAAAGGGAAGAGGATCAAAGAAAGAATATCGTTTTGATAATTTAATGCTATGATCCTAATGAGGTTACTAGCCAATGGGAAACTAAGGGCAAGAATCGATCTTCGAGCTAGGGCTTGAAATATCTCAAGATCCCACTATCGTAATTTTGTGAAATTTGGAGGGCTTCTAGAGGACACACCAGCACAGTTGTGGGCAAGAGATCGAATTCTTTTGATGGCTAAATCGTGAGAAAAGTGATGCCCTAGGTGACCTATGGAGGCTAGGCCTAGAAAAAGAGGGGGAGGTGAGAAAAATAAGCTTTAAAAGTGATCACCTATAGAGGATTAGTGCCTTGTCCTTTGGGAGAGATGGAGTCAAGGGGAATTTATTATTTGTGAAGAATTCAACTAATCAAGGAGGCCTTAAAACAACTCCGCATGGCATTAGGGCATGAGAGCAACTGCTTCAAGGACTTTATACTTCAATTTGCAATAATTGATGACTTATCGAGATGTATTTATCACAAATTATCTCTAGGAACATTCACCCATTCATACATGGCCCATGACATGATGCAACGCTATAAAATATCACAATTTCCACTATTTCGTATAGAAAAGTAGTAAATTTCGGACTTGTATAACAAAAAACCCAGCAACATTGATGTTACAAAGTAAATAACAAGAATTAGCATGAAAAGAGCACTTACATGTACAAAAGAGTATATCCAATCATCAAATGATGCCAATAATGAAGCTCCAAGACAAGAGAGAGATATCCAAACATCAAAATTCATCCATAAATCCAAACTCGTCCTCCAAAAGGGATAGTGAAAATCTACAAGAGCAAATAACGTAATCCAAGTGACGATCAATGAGAGAGAATGCCTCTCTTTTATTTATACAATCCTCTAAGGGATTCAAATGGCCCAATTTGGACTAACAATGCCCCTAAAATAAAATAATGTGCATAATAACAATACTTTTGGTGACAAACCCACCAAATAGCTCAATAATGTAAAGGTAAGCCTCTCAAGAGGGCAGAATGATCAACATAGTGAGTCGTTGGGCCTTTAAGGAGGCCTAATGAAGTCCAAGGGGTGTCGTGACAAAGAACTAGACTCCAAACATAATAAACAACGGGTTGGCCCCTTGTTTTCCAAGCAAGAACCTGTGGTGCTCCCAAGTGCGTGTAGGGGCACAAAGACATCCTTATGGGTCTCCAAGTGGATCGATAATGCCTGTAGACCATATGTAAGGGCTAGGATGATGACATAAGCCCTCCCTCTATAGCGGAGACATCCTCTAGATCCCGATACATCTGCCAAGTGTATGGTACGTGGAGTCGGTTGGGCATGGTGAACCAAGTGCATCATCCTCATCCAATAAGTGGAACATGATCAATCAACGAGTGGTGTTGGGGATCCATGAAGTACACTCTGCTATGGTGGAGTCTCATGGCTCTCCACGCTCACCCTACAAGTGCCAATGTTGCCCTTTGGAGGGCTAAAACCCCGTCTAGGGAGACCAAGTCCCAAATGGAGACCCACCTGCAATCCTACATAAGATCCAATGCGTCCCCTTGCTTTCTAATACAACAAATCATTAGAATAATCAGTAAAAGCGTTTACAAGTCATGGAATCAATGGGGCACTTCATGGTGGCATGCCCTTCCCTAGTGGGCTTTGGCATGTACGAGTGTCTCCAAGCTCAATGAGGGGTTAATCAGGGACCCTATTAGGTGGTTTCAACCTTTAAAGGGGGTTACATGTCCATGGTACATCCCTCAAGTGGTAGGTGGCAAATGATATAATAATGGAACGAAGTAGTGATTAGGGGAAACATCCAAACCACATGTCATGGCACAAGGTTAGCTATAATAGGGGAATCCCACACCTGGGTATATGAGTGTACCAGGGAGCAAATCATGGTACATGAGTTACCCTGGCCTTTTTCTTTCCACCCTTCCTCATATGCCTTTTTCCTTTGATTGATTTATCCTCATAATTGTTCGAGGCTCCAGGGGATGAGAACATGATGTGTAATATATAGCAGTGGATACCCCCTTAAGGTGGGGCAATTCATCGCCCACCAGGGGTTGGGACAATCATGGGTTCCTTAATGATGGAGGGGGCTCATCTAAGGCCCATAGGAACTAGGGTGATGGCCATGGATAAGGGGTAGAGCTCATGTTTGGCTTTTGCCCATGTGCTAAATTTGTATGTCTCGGCCATATTTTGCATTTTGTGGTACATTTCCTATTGAGAGTGGCCAAATTATGCTTTTTCTTTTCTTTTAGTTACGTCAACCTCCGGGGCATCATTCCAGGCCCGACCCAAGGTGTGGACAAGGGGAAGGGGAGGCTAATCCTCTGTGGACCCAAATGGGGAAAATGATGAATGGAGTTAAAATGAGTGGAAGGGGGGTGATGTATATGGAGTTGGGAAGCGGGACCACGCAACCAAAATCGGGATTTCCCATGTAGTGCCAACCCTAAAGCTAATGGCCAGTAAAGGAGATCCCATGGGACTAGGATACAAGGGTAACCACAAAATTGGGCAATGGAGACAAGAATGCATACCTAACCCACTCTTTCTGTCGAATACCCCCACCAATCCATGCCCAAAAGTGACCATGAAAAGTAAACAAAATTACTCAACCAGACCAATGAAAAGCCATACCTTTGGGGTTCGGAGGCCCACCTTCAAACATACATTCATAATAGATGAGCAAGGGACCACATGGCTGGCTTAGGTGGCGGAGAAATGGCACATTGAGCTATCTTGGGGTTGCAAGGGGTTGATGGTCGTTGGCTGAGGACCATCTAGGAGAAAAAAATAAATTATCTTATAGATGTTACCCACAGGTGGTGGGTAACATTTGGCTCTAACTGTGACATGAGCTCTCAAAACGGTGTGCAAAGCTACTTGGACGGGAGGTCATGAGAACACCAACAATCTCTTGGTACCACAAACCTGTTACCTGCACATATCAAGGACCAAGCACACGGGGCAACATGTTTATGTGGTGTCTTATAATCACCCATGCTTAGTATTAGGCCATATAAATCAACAAGAAAGAAAAATCATTTTTAATGCAAGTTTAATCTAAATGCAGCTAATCTACCTTGATAATATCAGATGATATTAGTTCTAATGCGAAAATCAACATGCAATGCATCTAACCCTAACATGAATATAGTAAGGCTAATACTAAATGTAATCATAAAGCCAGTGCAACCAACATATTATCATATCAATATACATATGCCTGCCAATATGAGTACTGATATAGAAAATCCCAAAGTGAATGCGAACACAATCACATGGAGGATGAGGCGGGTGGGAGGTGGGAAAATATGATCTCCATTCGAGGTAAAAGGAAGCCCTAGGAGAAGGAAAATAAGTCAATCTAGAAGTGCAGGGCTTTCCCTCTAAGTACACAATGGTGGAATGAATGATCACTCTCAAGAACTCCATATCACAATCATTGTTTATAATATTATGCTTTGTAGGTGCCACAAGGTCATGATGGGAGGAGAAAGGAGACTTGAAACACGGAAGGGGACAACATATTGGTTGCTCAATGGAGTGATTATATCCACAATCCTGAGGGTAAGAGAGGGAAGGAGGGATGCATCTAGTGGATGGTTCTTCCTCAACATCATACCTAGGAAGGTAAAGGGGCCCATGGTCACTGGAGATCATATGAAAAGGGGTGAGGGAATCACTTGAGGAAGACTCAAGAGGAAAAGGCAAAGGGGAGGGTGAAGTATTATATTCAACGGGTTCTTCTTCCCCAAAATCATAATCTAAAGGCTCAAGTGATTTGAATATAGAATCATAAGGAGGATAGGTAGGAGCCTTATCGATTTCCTCATTATTAGTATCAAAGATTGGGTCTCCCCTAAAAGGAGAATCGATTACTTCCAACTGCCCCTCTTCATGCAAGGGAAAATAATAATTCTCCTTTCCAAGGGTATCGATGGATATGTCATCATAAATAATGCCCGAGAGAAAGGGAAAACCAATCTGAGCCTCATCCTCCTTGTCGGTGTCATAAATGGGAGCATAATCAAATTGAGGACCAACAATTTCCCATTTCTCCTTTTCAATGTGGAAGTAATCTCCAATGTCATCTTCCAAGGGGATAATGGGATCACCTTCCTCAAGGTTCTCAAAAGGAGAGTCATCGAGAGTAATATCTTTGAGAAAGGTAAGTTTAGTCTCAACTTCACCTTCCATAGACTCATCCTTCCCAATAGGTGTATTCTCAAAATCATCCTTTTCATCATGTGGACCCAAGGAGGACTCATCTTTTTGCTCATTATTTAGGTTCCCAAGGTCCTCTCCAACTTCTTCAGATTGATTCCACTCTTCCATATATTCCTCACTTTGATGATGATCCTTCATACTTGAACTTTCTTCAATGCCATCTTGATCATCCAATTGATTACCTTTTGTGGGGCTTTGCGACTGATTATAATATTTTTTATTGATTAGGTCAGTCAGAATATTAAAAGCGCAAGTTAGGCCAGCAAGGTCAAGGAGACGACTAGGATCCTTCTCATAGGCACACCTCATGACATAGAGTTGCTTTTGTGTTGACCCATGAAACCTGAGCATGAATTCCTTATCCATATCCTCCAACAAATCTTGATAAAATTCAACATATTTATCCACATCCTTTTGTAGTTCTTGAAGGTCTTGGTCATTGAGTTTTGCAAATGTAGGACCAAGATTAATCTCTCTTTTACAATAGTCCATTTTTCATGATTTTGCATATTAGGATTAAAATGGAGTCGCCAGGGTGAATTGAAGTGCCTTGATAGATGCTTGCTTCACCCTACAAGCATTAACTTTGAAGTTCAATGAAGAACTAAGGCTTCATTCTTCCAATGGAGTCCCCAATAATGATATGTCAATATGTCGTATAAGGAACAAAACGCACATCTCATGTCCCTGACAACGACGCCAAAATGTTACTGCTTAAACTAGAAGTAAGGGTGAGGAGGTGATCCTATGGAGCAACTACTAGGTCAAGGGAAACAATGGAGCAATAGCCCACTGACACCTCAGCTAAGGTTCCCTGCTCTTTAAGGACTTTCACCAATGGGAGGATACTTGGTATGAGAGGAATCACGATAATAGATATGTCAATAAAATGATGAAAGGTGATTCCCAAGGCCTATTCACAAGAAAGACTCAATTGTATGGTTTGCTTGCTTTGGAAGCAAGGTGATGGGCTCTCTAGGAAGGACCAAGAAGATCCTTAGGGCTAGGTTCTGAGAGTATGATTTGTCAAGATGGTTCCTAGACCTAGAGCTCTTTATGGAGACTTGGCTTTAGTGTGATCTTTGTGAAATTGAAATCAGCAAGTTGCGAGACCACAGAAGGCCAAGCGGACCCGAAATTAGGTCAAGGATATGGAGTTGATCGACCAAGGATGTACTTGAATTAATTGGGGAAGGGAAGAGGATCAAAGAAAGAATTTTCTTTTGATAATTTAATGTTGTGATCCTAATGAGGTTAATAGCCAACGGGAAACCAAGGGCAAGAATCGATCTTCGAGCTAGGGCTTGAAATATCTCAAGATCCCACTGTCAGAATTTTGTGAAATTTGGAGGGCTTCTAGAGGACACACCAGCGCAATTGTGGGCAAGAGATCTAATTTTTCGATGGCTAAATTGTGAGAAAAGTGATGCCCTAGGCGACCTTTGGAGGCTAGGCCTAGAAAAAGAGGGGAAGGTGAGAAAAATAAGCTTTGAAAGTGATCACCTATAGAGGATTAGTGCCTTGTCCTTTGGGAGAGATGGAGTCACGGAGAATTTATTATTTGGGAAGAATTCACCCAATCAAGGAGGCCTTAAAACAACTCTGCATGGCATTAGAGCATGAGAGAAGTTGCTTCAAGGACTTTATACTTTGATTTGCAATAATTGATGACTTATCAAGATGTATTTATCACAAATTATCTCTAGGAACATTCACCCATTCATACATGGCCCATGACATGATGCAATGCTATAAAAGATCACAATTTCCACTAATTCGTATAGAAAAGCAGTGAATTTCAGACTTGTATAGCGAAAAATCCCAGCAACATTTATGTGACAAAGTAAATAACAATAATAAGCATGAAAATAGCACTTACATGTACAAAAGAGTATATCCAATCATCAAATTATGCCAATAATGAAGCTCCAAGACAAGAGAGAGATATCCAAACATCAAAATTCATCCATAACATCCAAACTCGTCCTCCAAAAGGGATAGTGAAAATATCACAAGAGCAAATAACCCAATCCAAGTGATGATCAATGAGAGAGAATGCCTCTCTTCTATTTATACAATCCTCTAAGGGATTCAAATGGCCTAATTTGGACTAATAATGCCCCTAAAATAAAATAATGTGCATAATAACAATACTTTTGGTGACAAGCCCACCAAATAGCTCAATAATGTAAAGATAAGTCTCAAGATGGCAGAATGATCAACATAGTGAGTTGTTGGACCTTTGAGGAGGCCTAAAGAAGGCCAAGGGGTGCCATGACGAAGAAATGGACTCCAAACATAATAAACAAGAGGTTGGCCCTTTGTTTTCCAAGAAAGAACCTGTGGTGCTCCCAAGTGGGTGTGGGGGCACAAAGACATCTTCATGGATCTCCAAGTGGATAGATAATGCCTGTAAACCATCTGTAAGGGCTAGGATGATGACATAAGCCCTCCCTCTTCAACGGGAGACATCCTTTGGATCCTGGAACATCTGCCAACTGTATGGTACATATGTGGAGTCGGTTGGGCATGGTGAACTAGTTGCATCAACGTCATCCAATAGGTGGAACATGAGCAATCAACGAGTGTTGTTGGGGATCCATGAAGTACACTCTGCTATGGTGGAGTGCCATGGCTCTCCAAACTCACCCTACAAGTGCCAATGTGGCTCTCTGGAGGGCTAGGACCCTGTATAGGGAGACCAAGCCCCAAATGGAGACCCACCTGCAATCTTGCATAAGATCCAATGCATACCCTTACCTTCAAATCCTACACAAGAGACATTAGCTAGTGAGGCATATCATCCAATTCTTGACTTCATTATTTCAAAGCTAGAGTTAGATGACTTGCTAGAAAATCTCATGAAATTCTATGACAAGGGTCTCTCATGGAAGCATAAACTCTATTTGGAGGGAAAGTATAGATGTATTTGCAGTTTGGACACCCATGTCAACAAAATAATATGAATCACCCAAGGCATGCTTGTAGAAGATTTAGATGTCCTCTGAGAATGAACATACAAGAAACTACAATTTAGTGAACTTTGAAGACTAGATTAGATAAGAGAGGAAACCAAGAACACTATCCTTAATTTGGTAGAATCTGAGGTTATGGACATAAAAGAGAATGGCCAGGAAAATATATAGGTGTATAATGAAGTTTGAGATTACATAATGGAATGCAAGGAAAAAGGCCAAAATAGAGAGAAAATGTTAGAAAAATGGGATGTGGTGGTTAAGCCCATTAGATAGCATGGATAAAGCCTTTTGAGATGAGGCTTGAAGAAGTTCATGAAATAAAAAAAATGTCATGGAAGAGAAAACCATGGCATAACAAGCTAAAACAACTTGAATGGAAAAAAGAAGATGCAATGAAGTTCTAGTGATCTTGATGATGGAGATAGTGATCCAAATAAAAGAGAGAAGTTGTATGGACATGTAAAGGGTGGGGGAAGAAAGAAAAAGAAGAAATTGGATAGGATTGGACAAAAAAGATAAGGTCATGAAGGTAAAGGGAAGGGAAATCGTATAGAGTTGTCATTGGAAAAGTAGAAGGAAAATTCTAAAGGAACATCAATGGAAGAACAAAACCCCTTAAGGCATAAACCCAATTCCCTTCCAAAGACATGTAGAAAGAGAACCCCAAAAAACTTCTAGCTTTTGGGGCTGCTTTGAAATTATTACACCATGCTTTAGGGTGATTCACGTGATGTGGGGTGCATGGTGTGTTGACTACTCTTAGTTGTACGATGATGGACATACTCATTGGAGATAGTTCATGATGGATTGCTATGTGGTTTGGTGACATTCTTCATGAGGCATTCACATGGATGGCTTGGAGGGCTTGGTTGCTTCCTTTAGGTGAATCACTGATTTGGAAGAGTACTGATCATCTAGGCGAAGGGCACTAAGCCCTAGGTTGCATGGGGACACTTGATTTCTTGCATGAAATTTCTTACCATTGCATTAGTAGAAAAGACCAAAATGCACTCATAAGTTTATGACACTAACTTAGTAAGTGGATGTCATATTGTGTTGATGAAGAACGTAGTGATATGTGCAAGAAACAAGAATATACAATGCAATACAACAGCCCATGTTACTATGTCTCATCATCTAGCTGTTAAAGTCGTCCTATGTTCTCTTGAATGCTTGGCATACATTCTCCCTTGCTTTTGTTGCCAAATCAAATGTGGTTCAACACTTATCTCTACTGAAACACTGTGCTTGCGTGCCTAAAACACTATCAAAATTTAATGGTGAATTTTATCAAATGTTTGTTGCCCTAGCATTTTTTTTCAAAGCCCATTGTTGCAAAATTCAAGTACAAACATGAATCATGTGACTCTACCTTTAAGGTGTCAAAAATCCCATGGGAATAGAAGCTTAGTCTGCAATTTGACACTCGTTGTTCTCCATTGTTACTCCTAATGTCACTGGGAAAAAAAATTTAGAATAAAATGCTTCATTTTCTATTAATGAGTATATTAGAGATTACATTGATTCTATACAAAAAAGAAGTTTGTACCAACAACGACCACAAGGAAAGAGTTGATAATTGTTATTCCTTTCATCATATCAAAAGAGTGCCACGCAGGGTCAAGAAGTAAAGTTGTTGTTAAAGCAACACAAGTTAACATACCAGAGATCTTTTAGCAAGATAAATTAACCAACTAGACAAAACAGAGTGACATATCATGCAGTTTCTAGGATAGTCCCCATGTCAAGAGGAGGGTCTTGTTCTCAAGATTTGGCCATAGTTAGGTATCTATGAAACTATGGAACATTAAGAGCTTGAGGAAATGACCAATTTTTGTGTTGTGCTTGGCTTGTTGGCAAATTTGCTTAGGAAACCATTGCAATAACTATTTAGTAGCCTCTTCTTGTTATGAACCTTGCACCATAAAAATGATAAGAAACTAATAGTTACAATCTTCTTCGAGGGGGAAACCTCCTTTTACGCTGAATACAATGTACAAGACAATATTTGATTATCCTAAGACTAGGTGGTATTCTTAGTATATATATATATATATATATATAGGAGACAAAGGGTACAATTATAATAAAATGGAACCATGAGAGGTTTTAGCCTATATAACAATACAAAAGTAATCCCTCAATATCTAGGGCTTAATAATGGGTTTTAGGTTTAACATGGTGCCTATATAGGGCTTAACATGCCCCTCCCCTTCAAAGAAATGTTGTCCTCAACACTTGACTCTAAGTGGACGTTTTTGCATGAACAACTTGTTGAAAAGTGTAATTAGGTTTGGTCTTCATAATGACATGTAATTGTAATGATGTAATAAAAATAAAATTATTTTTGTAAGCCTTGCTTCATGGGTTTCATGAGCAAGTGATTTTATTTTAGATGGCTCCCATTGAGAGCCTTAGGATTTGTCATTAAGAATTAATGTCATGTATGAAGGGCTCTTCTTGAGCATATGTAAAATGTATATGAGTCTATGTCTATGTCTAAATAGCCCTCCAATGACAAGCACAATCCTCCTCTTCATGTCGGGTTCAAGTAAGAATAAGATATTCATGTCGGCTTACCTCAAATAGACATACCTATTCGGATGAACATGTTGGCTTGTTTATGGAGGACCAACTACTATATATACCCAGCTAGGATCTTCGCATAAGTACAGTACAGAACTCGACAATCTCTGAGATTTTCGATGAGAATACAGTGTTCGGATCTCTATATTCGAGGATGTTTTCGGGTGTCATATCACAGTGTACAATTTGGATGAATAAGGAAAAAGACAGAGTTATAAGTATGGAAAAACACAGTCCAGAACTTCGCATTTCAGTGATTGGGAACATCAAAGTGGCTCGGATCTCCTCTGATTCAGACTACTATTAAAAGGCTACAGTTTTGTGATGGTAAAGGGAATTGGATCCCCCTAAGGTTCAGATTATAGTGACAATAAGTATGTAACAAGTTTTGATGCCTAGTTAAGAATGCGAAGAAAGGACAGTGATAGTCCTTAATGGATCAACAGAATTTCGGATGTCAGAAGAAGTTCTCGGTGCTAGGAAGAAGTCTCAGTATTCTTCAGGATTTGGTGCTATTGTGGAAGAAGTTCGCATCATGACAGTGAACTCAATAACTACAGTGATATCATGTAATGCAAAGAAGAAGAAACCGAGAAAGAGTAATCGAAGAGAAGGAAGAGGACTTATTTCTTGGTCTTGGAGTGGCTATTAGGTCTAGGGTCTTGGTCTTGGTATTCGTCAATTGGAATCTCTATAAGAAGAATTTGTGCGGGTTTTCCTCTCAAAGAGTGAGAGGTTTTGGCCCCGGCTCATGCCTACATGATGTGTCTCTTGCCTATTTATGTTCATGCATTGGTTACTGTTTGATGAAGAAGAACACTAATAATCTAACGTGAAGAAGATACTAATCTAAAGAAGTAAAAAGCATTCACAAGCAGTCACTAATGAAAGAGAAATCCCCTAATGCTAATGCCCTAGATTTCTCAACACAACTCATCTTCCCATGTGGCTTGTTCCACTATTAGGTTATTCCATTTGATGAGGTACCTAGTAATTGCTTGATTTCTCAGCTACCTAGTCCTTGTTTCTAAGATTGTTTTTGGTTCTATTAATATTTTTCCTTCTTCATTAAGCTCTGGTAGAATAGTTTGGACAAGGATCTGGTCATCAATTACTCTCTTCAAGCAAGAAACATGGAAGATTGGATGTACATGTGAAGATGGAGGAAACTCCAATATGTAAGTCATACTTTCAATCCTTTGCAACACCTTATAGGGCCCATAATACCTTGATGCTAATTTATTGTCCTCCTTTTGTTACGGGAGGGACACATGTTTATATGGTTGCAGTCTCACCAATTCCCAATCCCCCACTTCAAATTTCCCTTCATTACGATGTTGATCTATTTGTTGTTTCATCTTATTTTGTGCCATAACCAAGTTGTCATTCATTAGTTTAAGAACCTCTTAGTGTTGTATGTGGTCCTCTATTACTTAAGCCTTTATCATCCCTTTCAAGGGTGATGTGATGGATGGAGGATGATATCCATAAAGTGCCATAAATGGTGACATTTTTTATGAGATATGGAAAGATGTGTTGTACCACAATTCTACCAAGGGTAGCCATTTGACCCATCATGTCTATTTAATAGATGCAAAGCAACATAGATATCCTTATAAACATTTATTCACAAGTTCAGCATTCCCATTAGATTGAAAACGGTAAGATGAATTGTGAACCAATTGAACACCCGAACAAGAAAATAAGTCAATTCAAAAATTTATAGTGAAAATTGCATCTCTATCACTTACAATAATCTTTGGTATTATGTTGTTTTTTGTAGCTTGGGTAAGTACTTATGCATGGACCTTGTGTCTAGGCGTGTAGAAGTTGCCCACATTCTCCTTAGAGCACTTGCTCTAGTGTGAGTAAGTTGTTGATGTAACTTAACCTAAGTCTAACTTAGGAAAAGCACATATTAATATGTTGGCTTATTGAGCTAACAGAAGCTTAGGAGAAGTAAAGTATTTACTTTAGTAAGTTTTACTCTTAGTTGTTGATCTCAAATGAGGCAATATCTAATCTCAGTTGTCAATCACATTGAGATTAGTGTTAGAGTTAGGGTTTTGGCTCAATGCAAAGTTATAAAAGCAAGGCTTGGGAGAGGGAGAAAGACACATAATAGCAATGCAAGACTGAGAGAGGCATCTCAATGATCGGTGTGCTAGGTTCGAGGGAGTGCAGAAAGGCTAAAGTTCTAGATTTTGCAAGAGAGATCAAAAATCGATCTAGGGCAGATCTATTGGATCATATCCAGGTTATTGTATTCTATGTTTTCTCAAGTGGGCCATTGTCCCAAGACGAGAGCCCACATATGTTTGGATTTGTTAATAAAAAACTTGTTGGGCAGAAATCTGTTTATTATTGTGATTGAGATCGTAATATTTATTTCTGCTAAATATTTTATGAGGAACCTGGCTATGTGTTTATTCAGTGAGTTTGCTACTAGGAATTAAATATTGGGTGTTAAGTTCGCAAACAAATTAACATATTCCATGTAGCTTTTGGACTATTTCCATGAATGCTTCTGCCAATGTACTTGCTTTAAAAGGATGAGAAAGAGAGTAAAAATGGGCGAACTTTGTCATTTGATCTACCACTACCGTAATAACACTCTTTCCTTTAGATTTGGGTAAACTTGTAGTAAAATCCATTAAAACTTCTTCCAAACGTTGGCTTGGTATGGCTAATGGTTGAAGGAGCCCTGGGTTCTTGATTGTCTCTCCCTTATTTTGTTGGCACCACACATTCCGCCACAAACATTTGCACATCTACTCTAAGATCTTCAAAAGAAAAAAGTCTTTCTTGATCCTATGGTATGTCTTCAAGAACCCTAAATTCCCTCTTACATGAGAAGTGTGTAATTCTAAAAGGACCTTCAGCTTGAGTTGAGAATTCTTACATAAGCGATCTTGATACCATAACAAATCATTTTTCGACATAAATTTTTCTATAGCATTGGGGTCCTCCTATAGTTGTTGAATGATCTTGCATATCTTCTCATCTTGCTCCCATTATATTCTTGCTTCTTCCATCGAGTCAGATTGTGGAATGGAAATAACACATAATAAACCATTTGTGTCTTCCTCTTTGCTTGAGAGTGCATTTGCCACAATATTTTGTTTTCTCTTTTTGTAGATAATTACAAGGTCATTACCCTACATCTTTGTAACCCATTTTTGTTGCTCTTCTAAAAATAGTCTTTGCTCCAAGAAGTACTTCAGACTATCATGATCTACTTTTACCTTGAAGTGTCTTCTTATTAGGTATGGTGCCATTTCTTAACTGCATGTAGGATGGCCAACATTTCTTTTTCATAGATGGGTTTGAGTAAGTTCTTTCCTTTAAATTCGCTACTTTCAAAGGCAAGGCCTTCTTTCTTGCATCAAAACTGCACCAATGCCATGGCCTAAAGCATCACACTCCACAATGAAGATTTTTGTGAAGTTAGGTGTCGCCAAAACGAGAGTTGTACATATCCTCTTTAAGTTCTTCAAAAGTTTTTTTGCTTCTTTAGTCCAAGAAAATGCTTCCTTCTTCAATAATTTTGTTAGAGGTGTTGATTTGGGGTAGCATCGGATGTGCCCTAGCCACGAAATTTGGTGGAGAGGTTGGGGCACATGAGATCTCGAATACCCAGAAAGGGTTTGGGCAGATTCTAAATAGTTCGGCAGATATTAAAATAATTAATATTTTTAACGGAGTCCCTAAGTCTAAACTTAGGGAAATTAAAATATTAATGTGAATTAATATGAAACTGTGTTAGAATGGTCCAAAAGACATGGATCAAGCCAGATCTAATCTTAGTCTTTGATTAGGGACTTAATCTCGGTCGTTGATATGTCAACAAGAAAAGTATAAGAGGAGGCTTGAGGGTCACTTGGAGAGTACACCAAAGTGATAAATCATTCTATTCTCTAGAGCAGGTTTTGCTAAGAGAGATAAAATCAGTGATCAGAGTTGCAGCTGAGGGGCATTGATTACAGAGAGGCAGAGATAGTGTCAGGAGAGCAACGCAGGAGCCAGAGGGAGTGACGTAGTAGCAGCCAGGGCTCACGCTGGGCCACGCAGAGGCAGTCGGGAGCTGTGCAGTCTTCAGAGAGGCCAGCGTTGCTGACGCAGAGGGCCAGAAGGTTGCTGCAAACCCATTCAAGGTGATGCAAGGCCAGCGGTGGGCAAAGAGAGGCTGACACAATCCAGAAAGGCAGACGCTGGGGTTTTTGGGGCAGATTAGAGTTGAGGCTCTGCCGGAAGATGTTTCCGGGGTTTCAGCCAGATATTTGTCTCAAACTGAGAGGTATTACTGCCAAGGAAATGCTCTGTTGGGTAAGCTGGATTTGGCACCTAGATTGTACTCTGATACTGCTTAATAAGAAAACCCTCAAATAGCTGCACCAGTTTTCCCACATTGGGTTTTTCTGGGGACATTGGTCCAAAAATAACGGTGTCATTCGGTATGATTGTTTTTGTTTCCTTCAGTTGTTGATCTGTAATATGTTGAGCATGCATTAGCGTTTATTTTCAGTATTTACATTGTAAATAACTTGTTAAGTAACGGAACAAGTAGGTAGGAATAAATCAGATAAAGTGCATGGAGGGTTTCTAACTGGTAGACTTAGAAACTTCAACATGGTATCAGAGCATGGTTGCAGATCACAGGATAACTGAGGACATCAGCCGAGCGAAGCAATAGTAGCAGAAAACAGTTGTCCCGAGTGACAGAAGTTGTTTCTAACAGAGCAGCAACAAGGGAAGGGTGATGCAGTGCCTGTGTCATCAAGGGTGAGCCAGGAAGAGGCAACGCATAGGCTAAGAGAGGCAAAGGGAGACTCACACAGATGCTAGGAGAGCTGACGCAGTTGGCTGAGTCCGGGTTGCTGGTGCCGAGATTTCGCAGAGCCTAGGAGCTCTCACCTTCAGGGTGCTGGGGTTTAGAAGGCTGTGGGAATGTTGCAGAGTGGAGCTGATGAGGTATTGTAGTCAGAACAGTACCTGACAGGGAAAGGCCAAGAGGAGGGAGTTGCTACCAAGGGTTTCTAGCCGAGAAACCCAAATCAGTGGTGCGGTTGCACAGATGATCAAAGTCGCGGGCATCTCGACATCGGCAATAGGATTTCTAGGAGGGAAATCGAGACTCAGAGGGAGTCAGATCGAGAACTTCCAGGAGGGAAGTAGAAGAGCATCATGGCACTACACGGAGTAAGAGACCAGGACAGGCTAGACGGAGCATCAAACTTCGCAGTCTGGAAGGCCAGAATCTTATCCGTACTTGACAGAAATCGTGTCAAGAACTTCGCCTTGAAGATTATAGCTATCCCAGTCAACCCAAATGATAATGACAAGTACGAGGAGGCAATGGCGAGGGCCAAGAGCATCATCCTTGACGGGGTCAAGGACCATGTAGTACCACACATTGCCGAGAAGGAAATGACATATGAGATGTGGGAGGCCCTTAAGAAATTGTACCAACATACTTTTGTGCAGAGAAGAATGTTACTAGAAAATTAGTCGAGGTCATATCAGATGAAGAAGGGAGAACTGATTGACACCTTCCTCGGAGGACTGAATGAGATCCGAGATCAGTTGACTGCTATAGAAGCCATGTCGGATCAGGAATTGATGGTGAGGACAGCCCTGAATGCTGTCTCAGAAGACTGGGAGGTATTTGTCCAGAGTATACT
Source organism: Pinus tabuliformis (assembly GCA_031772625.1). Taxonomy (NCBI): domain Eukaryota; kingdom Viridiplantae; phylum Streptophyta; class Pinopsida; order Pinales; family Pinaceae; genus Pinus; species Pinus tabuliformis. The sequence continues at coordinate 414,997,339 of CM062805.1, read as the reverse complement.
GGGCAGAGGGACACTTCCAACTTGGGATGAGATGTGGGCGACTCTTCGCCAAGAAGAGATCAGATGGCAATCAAAGGCAGGAAGCAGCAGTAAGGGGATCAAAGTCAAGCAGGAGGAGGAAGATGTTGCCCTAGCATCTGAGGGAAAGCAGGAAAAGTGGAAGAAGAAGGATCTCTCCAAGATCAAGTGCTTCCACTGTGGGGAGCTAGGTCATTATGCAACCCAATGTTCAAGGAAGAAGAGTAAGGGAGAGTCTTCCGAGACTAAGGTAGCACCAGCAAGGGCAGAGAAGGAAATATTGACAGACGATGATTGTGCCATGAGTGCACATGCGCCACTTGAGAAGAAGTGGGGAGACATCGAGTTGTAGTCAGGTGGACTACAGGCGATGAGGGGCAGGATCCTCGAGGTACCCAGCCTCTTGGATTAGACCTTGCTACGGGAGCCTTGAAGAGGAGTAGCAGGACTGGCTGATGTGGGTAGAGATGGATGTGGATGGAGCAACAGAGAGAGCTACAGTGCATGAATCCCCAGACAGCGCAAGGCTAGCAGGCTGCAGCAGTGCAAGAGGCACGGGAGTGTTGCACCAGTGTAAGATGGCACAGAGAGGGGTGCAACAGTGCGAGATGCAGGGAGTTGTTTCAGCAGCGTAGAGGTCAGAGAGGGAGCACTTGTCAGCGGCAGAGGGAGCTTCAGCATCAGGAGGGTCTCTAGTCCAACAAAGAGGTCAGAGTTGGGAGATCAGTTACTTACTTTTCAATAACTAAGTCACAGTGCAGCAGTGGGTAGCACGATGCAGCATGATGAGAGGAGTTGCAATGTGGATGCAAGTGTTGGTAGAAAGGACTAGTAGCAGCATGGATGCAAAGGGAGTTGTCGTACAGATGCAGCAGTGGCAGTGGCAAAACCATGGGCAGCAGTGCAGAGGATGGTGGGCAGCAGGCCTAGCATCAGCACAGGGACCGATGCTGAATGATCAGAGTAATAATCAATGAGGAGTATTGCTAGAGCACAGTCTTCGCTAAGAGGAAGTGTTGATTTGGGGTAGCATCAGATGTGCTCTAGCCACGAAATTTGGTGGAGAGGTTGGGGCACATGAGATCCCCAACACCCAGAAAGGGTTTGGGCATATTCTACGCAGTTCAGGAGATATTAAAATAATTAATATTTTTAATGGAGTCCCTAAGTCTAAACTTAGGAAAATTAAAATATTAATGTGAATTAATATGAAACTATGTTACAATGGTCCAAAAGACATGGATCAAGCCAGATCTAATCTTAGCCGTTGATTAGGGACTTAATTTCAGTGGTTGATATGTCAACGAGAAAAGTATAAGAGGAGGCTTGAGGGTGACTTGGAGAGTACACCATAGTGATCAGTCATTCTATTCTCTAGAGCGGGATTTGCTAAGAGAGATAGAATCAGTGATCGGAGTTGCAGCTGAGGGGCATTGAGTACAAAGAGACAAAGAGGCAGAGATAGTGTCAGGAGAGCAGTGCAGGAACCAGAGAGAGTGACGTAGTAGCAGCCAGGGCTCACGCAAGGCCACGCAGAGGTAGCCGGGAGCTGCACAGTGCTTCAGAGAGACCAGCGTTGCTGACGCAGAGGGCCAGAAGGCTGACATAAGGCCAGCGTTGGGCAGAGAGAGGCTGACGTTGGGGTTTCTGGGGCAGATTGGAGCTGAGGAGCTGCCGGAAGGTGTTTCCGGGGCTTTAGCCAAGATATTTGTCTCAAACTGAGAGGTATTACTGCCAAGGAAATTCTCTGTTGGGTAAGCCAAATTTGGCACCCAGATTGTATTCTAATATTGCTTAATAAGAAAACCCTCAGATAGCTGCACCAGTTTTCCCACATTAGGTTTTTCTGGGACATTGGTCCAAAAATAACGGTGTCATTTGGTGTGATTGTTTCTGTTTCCTTCAGTTGTTGATCTGTAATATGTTGAGCATGCACTAGTGTTTATTTTCAGTAATTACATTGTAAATAACTTGTTATGTAACGGAACAAGTAGGTAGGAATAAATCAAATAAAGTGCATGGAGGGTTTCTAACTGGTAGACTTAAAAACTTAAACAAGAGGTGCCACTATTTGACCATAATTCTTGAAAAATTTGTGGTATTATTTTGTCAATCTTAAGAATCCTCTGAGTTCCTTCAAGGTATTGGGGATTGGCCATTCCCTCATAGCTTTGATTTTGTTAGGATCTACCTTGACACCCTCATTTGATACAATATGACCCAAATATTTCACTTCTTGAACCCCAAAGGCACACTTGGAAGGCTTTGCATAAAGTTGTTGTTTCCAATAGTGTTAAGACCCCATCAACATGTTGTACATGCAGTTCCCAATGTACACTTGGAAGGCTTTGCATAAACTTGTTGTTTTTCCAATAGTGTTAAGACCCTTTCAACATGTTGTACATGCACTTCCCAAGGTTTGTTGTAGATTAGTATGTCATCAAAAAATATCAACACAAATTTTCTAAGGGTTTGAAAATAGAATTCATCAAGCTTTGAAACATTGAAGGTGCATTTGTAAGTCCAAATGACATAACAAAAAACTCATAATGACCCTCATGTGTTCTAAAGGTTGTTTTGGGAATGTCATCTTGCCTCATTTTGATTTGGTGATACCCAAAATGAAGATCCAACTTAGTAAATAAAATTGCTCTATGCAATTGATTTAATAATTCATCAATTATAGGAATAGAAAACTTATCTTTGATTGTCATTTCATTGAGTTGTCTATAATCTGGAAATGTATGCCATGAACCATCCTTTTTGGTAACCATCACCACTAGTGAAGAGAAAGCGCTCTCGCTTAGGTTGAATGATGCTTGCCTCTAACATTTCTTGAATGATACGCTCAATCTCACTCTTTTGTGCATGTGAATACCTCAACGGCCTAATGTTAGGTGGTCGTACCTACCAGATGTACCTAACAGAGATAGGAAGAAGAAAATCAAACTTGGACAAGGCATTAGTCAAATTTTCAAGTCTAGAAGTCATACGGGGCAATTTTTCCCCTCCTCTTTTCTTCTCTCTTCTGCTCTTTTCTTTCTCTATGCAATTTTCGTACCCCATGGGGTATCTGTAAAATATTGTCACTAGCATGATGAACATATGTAAAAGACTTAGCTTCTTGGGACCTAGTTACTAAGGAAGTCGCTCCAGAGTGTTTTATTTTACCTAATTATTTTTGTTTTTTAGCAATAATTAATTAATTGAATTTGTTCACTCACATCCTCCAAAGATGGAGTGTGTCTTAATAACTAGGCCTTGAGGATGTTTTCTAATTCTAGGTTCAATGAATTTTACCATGCTGTGCATTATCTTGAGTCTCGCAGAATTGCATTATGTTTTTATACAATTTTTAATAATTACCAATGTTCCACCAAGACTCCGGTGCGGGGAGACGCACAGGGGGGACGTGTGGGAGTACCCTCAAATTTTAGGGAAATTTCGGGGGTGCGGGGAGACGTCGAGGTAGGTATATATATATAATTCAAGTTCACATTCATTGTTCACTGTTCAATAATAAAAGCATAAAAATATTAAATAGACAATTGAATCATTGATCCATCCTCATCATTCATTTTGATACATACATCATTCATATGACATACGCAAGTCTCATTATTGAATTAATTATTATTCATACATACCATGAGATTTGAAAAACAAAAATAAAAATCAATAATAAAATATTCAAATACATTGATCGATATCATTTTTGGGGAGTCTAGGCTCCCACACTGAAGGGGGACGCCCAGAAGCACCCTTTTTGGGGAGTCTAGACTCCCACACTGGGGAAACGCACCCCCTTGCGTCTCCTCGAGACTCCCCAAAAAGGGTGCGTGGGGAAACGCACCCCCAAGAGACTCCCCGTCCCAGGTGCGAGGGGTGCATGCACCCAACCCTGGGGGACGCGTCCCCGTGGAACACTGATAATTACAAATTTCCCGTAGAACGGGAATTTTTAATTAAAATTCATGTAAAAAAATGGTACTAAGAAGTTTTATATGGCATGTAGGTACTCATTTTTCATGCTCAAAGTACCAAAATTACCTTAGTACCCACTTTTGGGTGGAAAATATTATTTTTTTCTCATGAAAAATCACTTGTACTCAAAAAAATGAGGAAAAAGACATAAAAATCCGGATATTAAATATCTAGAAACATGTCTCTAGTCAAACTAAGATTCAAAGTCAGTGGATGGTGAGTTGGCTCATGAATTAGGCCGAATTAATGTTAAATTTTTGTAGCTAAGGTCGGTTTTCAAGTCAAGAAAGTCAATGGAAATTAAAATATTATTTTTGGAGTTCGGGTCGGCCCCGCCATACGAATGGGTTTGACCCTTCATCAAAACCCTCCTTATTTGACCTTTATGTATTGATCATTTGACCTTTCACATTTGGCATCAATTAGGATAATCTGTTCATCTATTTTTTGTCCACATGTGCGAAGGAGAAAGAGGATAAATACCAATGAAGTTTGACTTACTTTGACTAGCGTTGACTATGGAGTTTTATGGGTTGTTTGACCTGCATTGACTAAATCTTTTACTGCTTTGTTTGACTGAGGCTTTTGACTGAAATTCTAGGATAGTTGACTGAAATTCTTGAGCCTGTTACGGGGGCCAAAATTTGGCTTGTTTACCAGAAATTGCAGAGGCCAAAATTCGGGTTGTTTAACCAGATTTGACTAGCTATCGCAGAAGACAAATTCTCTCTTTTGACCAAGTTTGACCTAGCTGATTTGATTGTTCAGGTTGACCAAGTTTGATTGGGATATTCAGATTGTACTTTTTTGTTGAATTGGAAAATTTCTCCCAAGAAAAGATTGTTGGGTTTTTCCCGAGGTTGGGTTTTCCGAGGGTAATTTTTTTGTCTCTTGTGCATGTTTATTTTATTGTGATCTCTATTGTTCTACTGCATTTTTGGTTGAAATTTTATGAAGTATAAGTATTTAATAATCTAAAGTAAGAATAATATCATTGGAAGTAATTATCCGTGGAAGAAAATTGTGCTGGTCTTTATTGCAGTTGTAAAATCAACATGGTATCAGAGCTTTGGTGAAGGAAGTGACATTGAGATCACAATTGAAGACACCTACTTTTGCAATCTAACCTTTGATTAGATCTTTGACCATGGGTTCATCCTCTAAGGCAGAGAATAAGTTGGAAGGTGCTACAAATTTTAGGTCTTGGAAGACAAGGATTGACCTCATTCTTGAAGAGAATGATGTTATGGATTATGTGAAAGGCAAAGTCACTGAACCACAAGATAATGAAGGAAAATCAAGATACACGAAGTTTGAAATCATAGCTAAGAGGATTCTTGTTGAATCCATCAAAGATCACTTTATTCCATATGTTTTAGGGTTGGAAACTTCCAAGTTGATGTATGATGCTCTAGTGGGATTGTATACCGTCAACAATATTGGTCAGAAAATGAGCTTAAAGAACCAACTTCGTGATGTTAAAATGGCTAGAGATGATACGGTGGCTGCCTACTTTATGAGGATCTAGCCAAATGGTATTTCAATCGCATAACCCCTCCTGTCATCTTGTCCCCACAAAATTTGCATATTAGATATGCCCAATTTGCCCCACCATCAGGTTCCCCATACTCCCAAAATGGGTCCAAGGGTTTTGGCATATTTGTAATGGATTAATTCAAACCTAGGGCACCAAAAAAACAAAAAATTGGCATTAAACCCCCATACACAAAAAGTAATAGCCACTTCATTTTAAAAAATATTTTTTTACTAATGGCAATAAGAGTGTGCATAAGAAAGTTAAAAAAAAAAAAAATGAAGCTTGTTGTCTAAATATGGAGAAAACCCTTGCATTGGCTCATGGGCATGAAAATCATAGCAAATTGAAAAAAACAAAGAAACAAAAGCAAGCATAACCCTAAATCTATGAAAAAAATCACTAACATAGGGTTTTTTAAGAACATACTTGTTAATGGAAGAAATGAAGTTTGTCTCACTGATCTTGAATCTTTGATCCACAAAATATTTTTGGTTGGTGATGATAATGGTTGTTTGATCCTCAATCCCTCCTTGAAAACCACCACAAAGCTCTTCCCCTTCCTTCTCCAAGACCAACAAAGCAAAATGACAAAAAAAATGGCACCAAAAACACTTTTGTAGCTAAGGCCCAGTGCACCCAACGATATTTTGCATCGTCACGCGAGATTTTAGCGAAAAAACAACGATATTTTCAAAAGAGAAAATATCTCAATATTTTCCTTGCAAGATATCGCCTACCGGAAAATATCACGATATTTCGCGAAATATCGTTGAGATTATCATCACTCCTTCAAACCATAGAGGGAGGGCTTTCTTCAGCCTACACACGAGTTTTTGGATTATGTAGTTCAAAGCCTTGTGGTTGCTCCACAAATACTTCTTTTTTAAGGAAGCCATGCAGAAAAACAATCTTCACATCCATTTGGTGAAGAGACCATCCTTGGCTAGCCGCTAGAGCTACAATAGATTAGATGATGGTGTAACAGGGAACAGGTGCAAAAATTTCGTCATTGCCTATTCCCTCTTTCTGAGAGAAACCTCGAGCCACAAATCTAGCTTTATATTTTTCAATACTACCATTAGCATCATGTTTAATTCTATAAAACCATTTAGAAGATACAATAGATTTACCTTTGGGTCTAAGGACCACTTCCCATACATCATTATGAATGATGGATTCATATTCTTCAGCCATTGCATCTTTCCATACTTGGGCCTTTACAACTTCTTCAAAAGTGCACAGTTCAGCTTGAATAATGTTGCTCATGGCTACAACATATCCTTGGAACGAGCAAGGTTTCTCGCTTTCTCCGAAAGTTCATCTGGGAGCAACATCTTTATCAGTGACTTGAAGAGTGTCACGAAGCCATAAAGGTCTCCTTTTAGAAGGAGGATCACATGGAGGAGGATCCAAAGGACCAATGGGCTCCATGGGTTCATCAGCGAGATCAGTTTTAGCTTCAGGATCTTCTGGTATTTCAAATACATCATCTTGACTATTAACATTATCAGGAGGAAGAGGAGTGTCTCTTGCTTTTCCAAGGGTTGTATCTTCATCAAATGTTACATCCCTGCTAAATTCTATATTTCTTTTACCAAGTACGTATATTTTGTAAGCTTTAGAATTCTCACAATAACCAACAAACATATCTTTCTTACTTGAAGTTTCTAGCTTGTTCCTTTTCTCTTTTGGGACATAGAAGTAGACAAGACAGCCAAAGATCCTCAAGTGCCCAGCTTCGGGTTTTTCGCCGGTGAAGACTTCTTCAAGAATCTTGTTGTTTAGGGCACGGTGAGGAGATCTATTTTGGACATAGACAATTGTGTTCGCAGCTTCTCCCCATAGAAACTTTGGCAATTTTTGATCATGCAACATAGCTTTGACTACTTCCATGATAGTTCTATTCTTTCTCTCGGCCACACCATTTTGTTCTGGGTTATATGGTACAGTGGTCTCTTTTCTGATTCCAGCTTCTTTGCAGAAGTCAATGAAATCACTGGAAGTGAACTCTCCTCCATTGTCAGATCTGAAGATTTTGATCTACTTTCCAGTTTGTTTTTCTACTAGAGCTTTGTAATCTTTGAACATGTTAAAAGCTTGACTTTTATTTTTCAGAAAATAAATCCATGTTTTGCGAGAAAAATCATCCACAAAGATAATATAATACAAGTAACCACCAAGAGAAGTTATAGGCATTGATCCACATAAATCAAAATGTACAAGATGCAATACCTAACTGGTTCTAATTTTGCTTGAAGGGAATGGTCCCTTCACTTGCTTTCCGCTCGCGCACCCTTGGAAAATGCCATTATGATTAGATTTGATTTCTGGCATTCCAAAAACCATCTTTCTCACATGAGGTAATGTTTTGTATTGCAAGTGAGCGAACCTTTAGTGCCAAAGTTCACTTTGATGATTGTTGTCATGAATTAGTGTATGAATAGGTTTTCCATTGATTTTGTATAGAGCTTCACATCTAGATCCCAGAGTGAGGGCATCTCTCATGTTGGATCTTGATGGCCAAGTTAGAACTTTACCATTTATGAAAGCAACTTTCATTCCTTTATATTCTAAAGCTAATATGGATACAAGATTCTTCTTCAAACCAGGGACATATAAAACTTCTTGAAGAGTCAAAGTTTCACCTTGATCCATATGGAAAGAAACAGAACTAGATCCCTTTATGGTATATGTAGAGTTATCTCCAAGAATGATCTTCAAATTTGTCTCCCTCTTAACCTGATTAGAGAGTACTTCTTTGTAACCAAAACAGTGCCTTGAAGCACCACTATCACCCACCTATCTATCACAAGAATCTGTAGGAGATGAACTAGAAAGAGCGGAAACAAGAAAGTACTTTGATTGAATCTCAGCTGCATTATTATCATACCTTTGGTTCCTTGAGGAACAATAGTTTCCTCTACGAACAAAAGGAGCTTTTCTTCTTCTTCTATAATCAGATTTGTTGTAATGATTGTTGCAGTTGGATTTTGATGCTCTTTTGTTTTCTGAACAGTCACGAGCATAGTGGCCATACCTGCGACAATTGTAGCAATGGACTTTTGATAAGTCTTTGGTCCATTGAGAGTTGTTGGGAGCAGGGTTTCTTGAATAGTGAATTCCTCTTCTTCTTGCCTTGTACAACAAAAACAATGGGTTCTCCCTTTGGAAATCATTCTAACATTTTCTTGACCACACTTTCCTAGAAGCTCATCAAATGTGGGAAACTTATCATTGTTGTTGATGGTAGTAATAAAAGTCTTCCAAGAAGGAAGACCTCCAAGCATAATCAACGTCAGTTCTTTTTCAGGAATAGCTTCGCCAGAAGTTGACAGTTGATCTTTGATTTTTGATATCATCATGAAGTATGTTTGAATGGTCTCTCCTCTATTCATTTTAATATCCTTGAGTTGATTCTTCAAAGCAAGAATTTGTCTCAAGTTGTTCACTTGATACATTCCAATCAACTTGTCATACATTTCCTTGGATTTCTTTAAGTTGGCAACAAAAATGATAAGGTGATCTCCAAGAGAGTCAAGGATAAATTTTTTAGCCTTGACTTCTCCTTTCTTGAATCTAGCTTTGATAGTAGCATTGGAGTTTTCAGATGGTTCTGCTATCTCTCCCTCAACATACTCAAGAACATCATGTTCCTCGAGGATAATATCCAATCTGGCCTTCCAAGGGAAGAAGTTTGAAGCATCAACCCGCTTCTCTTCATTCTTAAAATTGGAGTAAGACATCTTGATTTGCTCAAAATTTCAGCAGCAAATAGAGAGGAACAGCAAGAGATATATGCATAGAAAATAGGTTGCAAAAAGAGTTGCAAGTAGAGTGGATAGCAAGTAGAAAATGAGTTGTAAATGGAGTGGACAACAAGCAGAAAATGAACTGTAAATAGAGTGGACAGCAAGCAATTTTCTCGCAGAAAATGGGCTGGAGCAGCACTAGTCTTCTTGAGCTTGTCTTCACCAAAGCTCTGATACCATGTTAAAAATTAGATGTTTTGTGCTGTTACAATCACTTAAATCCAAAACTTCTTTATGTTGCAATATAAATTAAGTAATTGTAGATAAAACATAAACCATATGCACAATAGTAAACAGCCAAGAACTCAATGAGACACAAAAAAGTTAGGTCAATGACCAGGGCAAAACCCACAAGGGGAAAACCAAACCAGATTCTTCTTCTATTAGAAATCAATTGTTCAGCAAAGATACAAAGTACAATGAGAGAATAAAGAAGTTCACCCATATCTGAAGAAGATCTCTTATAGCAGTAGTTGATGCAGACACAGAATCACTTTGGCTCACCAAGGTCTGTTCTTGCTCTTCAAGACTTTCTCTCTCTCTCTCTCTCTCTCAAGTTGAATTCTCCGTTCACAAGCGCATGTAAGTGTGTCAAGTGAGGATGAGAGGCACAAATATATAGGAAGAGCAAGGAGGTCGAATTCATGAGGGAGTATCTCCTATGCCTTGAGGAGTTACTCATGCCAAAATTGGAAAGTAACTTGTGTCATAAAGGAGGTATGCTCTCCTTAGTAACTCATGCCATCTTGAGGGAGTATGCATGCCTTGATTAACTTACACCATAAAGAGAGAGAGGTATGCATGCCTTGAAGAGAGTGTAACGTATGCATTGAAGAGGTGTAAGAGGAATCCTATGACAAGTCATAAATGCGTGGAAGAGGTGCGTAAGAGCATTCAAGAGAGAGGAAGGAATTCTTTTAGGGAGAGAGAGTGACAAAGATATGAGTGCCATCAATGAGAGGGAGGGAGAGGGAGAGAGAGAGAGAGAGAGAGATGGAATGGATTGATTGGCAAGTAGGAGAGGTGACATGTATTTCTCTTTTAATAAGATTATTATAGGATCAAAAGGATAATATTAATAATATTTCCTAGGGGGCTTTGGATTGACGGTGAATGGGTGCACTGTTAAGGCACTCCTTGCGATAGGTCACTGGTTCAAATCCCTCGTGGGTGCTTACCTACCAAAAAAATATATATATATTGATGATTAAATTAAAATTAATTAATTAAGATTGATTAAGGGCAAGTTAAGTGATTTTCCATCATTTATATATGATTACAAATTAATGGAAGGTGATTTACTATTTTTGGAAAGTCATGGTTGCAAAGATAGACATGACTTTCTATTTTTAGAAATTCACTCTAGAAAGGTTGGAAATGAAATTTTATTCAAGGAAATCCGTCTCATAGCTACCAATTTTCAACAGAATGTCTCACTTTGAACTGATTCTATAAGAAGTGGAAACTTTTTCTGGATTTTCCCCTTGGAGGGGTTTTGCCCTGGCTTGGACCCTATATCTTGTGTTCCTTTTGTTCTTGTGATCTTCACGTACTTTATGGTTTTGGTAATTGCTTGATGAAGATGGTATAACAAAATAATTAAACACCAACAAATCTCACAAGTAATTATCAAGTTAAGAGGAATCAAATGTTAATCTGCAATACCCTTGATTTCTCAACATGGTATCAAAGCTAAGGTGAAGGAAGGAGGGTTGAATATCACATCATTGTTGGCTATCTTTTTTGAAGACACCTTTGAAGCAGTCATCTATTCTCTTTCTCCCTCTTCAATGGCAAGTTGTATGATGAAAGGTGTCAAGACTGTCTCATTGTCTCCATCAAAAGTTGCATCTTGAAGTTCATCTCCAAGCTATCTAAAAGGGTCGTGGATGGAAGTTTATTTTCTGCACTCACAGGAACAAGTGGAGCCTCCAAACATATGACAGGGGAATGTGGACAACTTCAAACTATATCAAAAGGAATCTCTTACCATTCAGTTGAACTTGGAAACAAGAAGAGCTATTCTGTCAAGGGAATTGGATCTACTTCCTTGGGGTTGGGAACTGATGGCAGTATTCATCTCAACAATATACTCTTTGTTCCAGGTTTGAAGAAAAACTTGCTTTTTATTTCTTGTTTAGAAGACAGAGGTGATAGGGTTGCTTTCGTAAGGGATCTAATATTGAAGATGCGAAGACTATTGGGATTCGTGAGGGGAGGTTGTATAGACTTCTTACTCTTCTTCATCAAGCTCTAGTGCATTTAGAGATAAGTCCTTGTGAGCTTTGACATAGAAGGTTTGGTCATCTTCATCATAAGATTTTGTCATGTCTGAATCATATGGTTAATGGCATCCTTTAACTAAAAGAAGGGCATGAAGGAGTCTATAAGGGATGTGTTATCAGGAAGAATATAAAGAAACCATTTGCAAGTAGTGACACCAAATCCTATGAAATTTTGGATCTTATTCATTCTGATGCTTGTGGACCCATGGCAGAAAAGTCTCTTGGTGTTCATCAATATTATGTGACTTTCATTGATGATTACTCTAGAAAGACACGGATATATCTTCTCAAGACTAAGGACGAAATGTTTGAAAAGTTTCGAGAATTCAAAACAGAAGTGGAAAATCTGATAGAAAGAAAGATAAAGATTCTAATATCTGATAATGGGGGAGAATACACTTTCAAAGATCTTGTGGCTCTTTGTAAGGAAGCAAGAATTAAGAGGGAGCTAATAGTTCTCTACAATCCTTAGCAAAATGGTGTGGCTGAAAGGAAGAATCGTTCTATCAAAGCCATGCTTCATGAGTAAGACCTACCAAATTTCTTATGGGGAGAAGTAGCAATGACAGTAGTATATATTCAAAATCGAAGTCCTCACAAAATTCTCGATGACAAGACTCTAGAATAAGCATTCTCAAGAAAGAAGCCCAATGTTGACCATCTTCGAATATTTGGATGCCTAGTATACATTCACATTCCAAAAGACAAAAGAAAGAAATTGGACCCTACTGGTATGAAAGGCATCTTTGTTGCCTATAGTACATCATCCAAAGCCTATAGAGTTTACATCAAAGAAGAGCGAAGAATTGAAGTAAGCAGAGATGTTATCTTTGACGAAAGTATTGCATATAAGAAATCCAAGGACATTCCTATTGATTTTGATGAAGAAGTACCAATCTTTGAAGAAATCTTGGAACATGACAATAATCAAGAACCTACAACAAATCATGAAGATGTTGAAGGACCAAGTGAACCCTTATAGCAGACCACTATTCCAGAGACTCGTAAGAGGCGTGCCTAGTTAAGAACAACTCTTCAAGAAGTTGAAGGACATGTAGCAGCAAGAAACCGAAAAGATATTTAGGATATGTAGCTTACATGACTAAGCTCATTGAAGCCGAACCATCTACTTATGAGGAAGCAACAAAACATCAAGAATGGAGAAAAGCTATGCAGGAATAATATCTATATATAATGAAAATGATGTCTAGGAAATTGTTCCTAGACCAAGTGACAAATCTATTGTCACTTCCAAATGGATATACAAAATTAAACATGCAGTTGATGGGAGCATTGACAAATACAAAGCAAGGTTCATGGCAAGAGGCTTCTCCCAAAAGGAAGGAGTCGATTATGAAGAAACCTTTGCTCCTACAACTAGATATATAACCATAAGATCATTAATCTCTTTGGCTGCCACTATGGGATGGAGCATTCACTAGATGGATGTTAAAACTGCTTTTCTAAATGGAATGATAGATGAGCAAGTCTACATTGAGTAGCCCCAGGGATGCAAAGTTCATAACAAGGAATCACATGTCTGCAAATTAAAGAAAACTCTATATGGTTTGAAGCAAGCCCCTAGAGCTTGGTACGCAAGAATGGATGCATATCTTCTAAGACTTGGCTTTGTCAAGAGTTCTGCAGATCCAAACCTCTACATCAAAGTGATCAAGAATGAACCTATGATTATATTATTATATGTGGATGACTTGTTGCAGGTGTAGAGCATCATATTTAATAATGCAAGAAGCAGTTGGTAGCCGAATTTGACATGAAGGATCTTGGGCTTATGCATTACTACTTGGGATTGGAGGTATGGCAGAAAACAGGTGAAATCTATCTTGGTCAAGGAAAATATGTGATCAAGATATTGCAAAAGTTTGGCATGATGGACAGCAAACCAATGACAACCTCGATGATTACCAATTTGAAGAAGCTAAGAATTTCATAATCAAGCCCTGTTGATCTTACATGTTACTGATAGTTAATTGGCTCCTTGATGTATCTTGTGAACACTCGGCCCGATATATGCTTTGCAATAAATGTTCTTAGTCAATTTCAGATGGAGCTAAGGCTTGATCATTGGATAGCAGCTAAACACATTTTGAGGTATCTTTGTGGAACGATGCATTGCTACCTAAGATATGCTGGTAAGGAAATACAGTTGATAGGCTATATAGATTCTAATTGGAAAGGTAATGAGACAAATGGAAGAAGCACTACTAGTGGATGTTTCACTTTGGGATCCTCTATGATCTCATGGATGAGCAGGAAACAAGATTCAATTGCATAAGTAGTGTTGAAGCAAAGTATATTGCAGCATGTGAAGCTAGAAGAGAAGTTGTTTGGCTGAGAAATTTGCTATCTGATTTGTTTGAAGGACCGTTGGACCCTACCATCATATGTTGTGATAACCAAAGCAGTATAAGATTGACTGAGGACTAAGTGTTTCATGCTAGAACAAAGTGTATCAACAATAAGTATCATTACATTCGAAGCTTGGTACGGGATGGAGTCGTGAAACTACACTACATCGCCATTGACAAACAAGTAGCTGACATTTTGACAAAGTTTCTTATGAATAAGAAGCTTGAGTACTTGAGAAACAAGCTTGGACTTGTTGACATCTCCTCTCTGATTGAGAGGGAGTGATATGGGACACTATATTCTCCATAAGTGTCATGCACTAGGGCAGGACTAACTGTCGTACATCTAGTGTATCACACTGGGAAGGAGAATGGAGGATTGATAAGCATTTGGGACTGGTACTCCTTGGCAATTGGGAATCCAAGAAAGGAAGTAGTTCCAGGGCCGAATATTCTTTGAGGAAGTGGTAGGCCATCTAAGATAAGAGTAGTCGAAGAGGACCCATATTCTTTGAGGATTGGGAATCCAAGATAAGAATAGTACTGGAAGGACATACCTTGTGAACATTTGGATGGGGTATGTGCCTTGAGAGGTTGGTGTCCATATGTATGCCTCCCAGCATTGAGCTCTAATCTTGTGGAGATTTAGAGTTTGTTAGTCAAGGACTCGCTATTCTTGAGGTCAACAATGTTGGTTGTGATGCTTGTTAGATGGCTTATCAATCCGACTCTTCTTATGAGAACTTTTCAATTTGAGAATTCATGTACCTTGTTGTGAAATTATGAATACCTCCCTAGTTAAGAGGGAGTGTTAGAAAATGTAACTAGGTTCGGTCTTCATAATTGTATTTGTACTTGTATCAATGTAAATTTTATGAAAAAGAAAAGAAAAGAGAAAAATAAAAAATTATTATTATTATTATTATTCTAGATAAGCATGTTCTTCATGCTTCTAGGGTTTCTTGAGTCAATAAGAATTTTTTTCATGAGTCAAAGTCCCTTTCGAGTATTTTGTAATCAAAAGAAAATACTATTTTTTAGTCTAGAAGAGTCTATTTGACCCCGAAGACCAAGTCAACCCTACCAAGAGAAGTCAACCTAAAGGAGGCCTAATTCGACCACATGGAAGGTTATAAAAGGAAGAGATTTCGATCTCATTTGGACACCTCTCACAAATTCGATCTCCAAGCAAGAGAAGCAAAATCAAGTGCAAAGGTCTCGAAGAAGAAGAGAAGGGCAAGCAAGAAGAAGATCGTTCTATTTTTGTCATCTTTCATTCACGCATTCGAAGTTCTAGGGCATCTTTACAAGTTGTAGGCCCGAAATTCTGTGAAGCTGGTTTGAAATTCTGAAGTTGGGCAAGTTTTGAAGTTGTTGACCTTGTGAACTTTGACTTGTTTGAGAAAGGATTCTTTGGAGGGCTAACTTGGTGCTTCAGGAGGTCTTGATATTGGTCTTTGGGTCTTGAATGTCTCACTTTGAACTGATTCTATAAGGAGAGGAAATTTTTTCTGGGTTTTCCCCTTGGAGGGGTTTTGCCTTGGCTTGGAGCCTATATCTTGTGTTCTTTTTGTTCTTGTGATCTTCATGTACTTTATGGTTTTGGTAATTGCTTGATGAAGAAGATATAACAAAATAATTAAATGCCAACAAATCTCACAAGTAATTATCAAGTTAAGAGTAATCAAACCCTAATCTGCAATACCCTTGATTTCTCAACATCAAGCCCCCGAAAGGAAGCTATAATATTCCTCTTTGTAAAAAAGTGATCATTACAACCATTGTAACTTTGAAAACTGCCATTTCCCTTTATTCACAAGGAATACCCATCACCATATAATCATTGTAATATTGAGGGAGCTAGGAGAGTCTCCTAGGCATCGCATCCCCCCTACCCAGCAGGGGCCTCTTCTGTTTGTTGTCTCATTTTCTTGGTGTGCTTTTATTTGGCTTAAAATTAACCTGGCACCACAAAATAGTTTGATTAGTTTGATTTCATTTCAATAGAATAGGTTTCAATTTTGTTTTAGATTAGACTTCATTTTTGCGAAAGTAACAAACCATCTCCCCTCCAAGTCCTGTTATGCTATCAGCCATTACAAGCGAAGCTTGATCCTTGCGCATGATCAGAGAGGACTTGTGTTATGAATAAAATATATAGAAAATAATGTAAACGATAATAATCATAAATAATGATAATTAATTAGTAATTAGTACTAAAGAGGCATGTCTAATGGACATGACCTTCTATGAAGAGGCACGTGCTTAGGTATATAAGCAGGCCTCATTTGTAACATTGATGATCATTCTTACTCATACAGTTTTAATATATATTCTTGTATCTCAATGGAGATCTACATATTCCAAGTCTTCTGGAGTATTTAACCTGAAGAACGAACTTTGTTCGCTTCAACTTGTTGGTTGGATTAGTCTAACTAGGGAAAACCTCTTAATCTTTATTGTAATTTTGGGGGAAAAGAAATTGTTGACTTGTGAAATCAGTAGAGTGAGCCTCCTCTTGTTGGATCTCCTTGTAGCTGTCGACTTGTGAAATCAAGGGAGTACTCATTGAAGTTAAGCTTCCTCCCATTGGATCTCCTTACGACCTTCTCAACCCCATTCACACAGGTTACATACCCAACTTTCCATTTTGCACTCACTTAACTAATAATTTCAGGTGAAATCAACTTGATAAAATTTACTAAGAGCATCTTCCAAAACATTTCTACAGTATACAACATTGGCCCACTGATTCATTTGCCAAATTTATTTTCAAGCAGCAAGCATTTACTTTTGGCATTGGTCTATTTTATTATTTAATTTCTACCATTATTTGCTTGTCTATCTTTCATATTGTATGTTGATGACTAATGTAATCTTGTGTAATCAAATAAACTCCTAGATAAATTTCTTGTTTACTATAGTTTAATCAGCCTTAGTTGTTTTAGGGACTACCCCCCTTGGCTTCGCTAGGAGTTAGCCTATATAGAGGAGTTGAGATTGAGTGATAGCAACTCGATTCGAGACTTGTCCCTAATGCCATAGTGGATTAAATATTTCTTCCACGTCACCCGTGTTGATTTCTCATGATCTTCCAATCCAATAATTACTTTCCAATGATTTCTTAAACAAATTCACTTATATCACATTCATCATTAAGTAATTATGCATAGAAAATGTCAAATGTAATGCAATAATGGCAGTAGGATCATAAAGAGAGAGCCAAGCACACAAAGAGACAAATTTTCACCTAGGAAACCCAAAATCTGGAGAAAACCTAGCAATCTTTTCTAGGAGAAATAGTTCAATTCAGCAAATGTACAACCTAATTTCTCCAAGTCAAACTAGGTCAAACATTCCACAAAAATCTACCTAGGTCAAACCTAGTCAAACAGGCCCAAAATTGGCCTACATGTTGCTACCCATAATTCGGTCAACCTTAGTCAACAAGGCCGATATTCAGCCTCCTACAGTTGTTGGACAACTCAGTCAAATTATCTTAGACAGTACTCGGTCAACTACCTAGAAATTTGGCCAACTCTGCCTAAGAATTTCGATCAACTCTACCTAGAAGATCTCGATCAAACATAGGTCAAACTGACCTCAAAAGAACTCAGTCAAAGTTGGTCAACATAGTCAAACTTCATTCTTCTTCTTTTCCTCTCTCCTTTGCACGTGTGAACAAAAGAATAGATGTTTTTGATGATCTGAATTGATACCACATTTGGAGGAGGTGGAATGTCAATCTATAGTGGTCAAATCAAGTGGGTTTTGACCAAGGGTCACACACATTCGTATGGTGTGGCCAACCTGTCTTTCTGGAGCCTACATGAACTCAAAAATAATAATTTTCTTTTTTTAATTTGGCTGACTTGAATACCAACCACCCAAAATCAACAACTCGAAGGTGTGGATTAGGCAGCAACAGGTGGTACACTTCCAAGTTTTAAATGAATAGCATGGTCATCATCTCGGGCAAGTGGAAGTTCCTTAGGCATCTCTCCAAATACCTTAGAATGATTGTTGATAACTTTTTGGAGATCCATTGGAGCGGAGGATATAGATGTTTGAACATCTAATGAGCACAATTGTGCAATTACACCTTGGTGTCCCTTTTTTAGCAATTTTTTCATGCTATTAGAGCTTATCACTTTTCTGGATTTTCCTTGGATACCTCTAAGCTCAATTTTCCTTATCTTCTGAGAAAAATCTTATGAAAAGATCTTGAAAATTAAGGGCCATTGTTTTTAATGATTCTAACCATTGGACCCCTAATACAACATCGGCACCATCCATTTGGATTGCAATCATTGGACTAACCAAAAAATACTCCCCCCTATTTAGGTTAATATTATGGCACTTCCCTGAACAATTTATAGTACCTCCATCTGCAATCATTACGTGAAATTATGGTGCTAGGTATACAACAATTAAGAAGTTTTGCCAATTTGTAATTGATGAAGTTATGGATACTACCTAAATTAATCAAATACTATATTACCTTTTGTTTTTGGATATATCCTTCTTATCTTGAGGGTTTGTGGAGTATTGATGTCACACAATGCATAACAAGAGATTGTTGGAGTAGTCTCTTCTAACTCTAGATCTTGTGAAGTTTTCACATCTTGATCGTCTTCATCTTCACAGTCTATGTAGAATAAATTCTTGTTACTACATTTATGCCCATTACTATTCTTCCTATCACAGTTGAAATATAGTCCCTTTGCTCTTCTTTCATTCATTTGTTGAGGAGTCAACCTTGTTGATTTAGGAGAGGGAATGTGATTTTCTCTGTAGTTATTAGTGATCAATTTTCTAGTGGCCATATTTTTACTTTCCACTTTCCTTGCTAAAATGAAACCATGCTCTAGAGATTTAGGTTCAAAGAAATGCAGGTGATACTTTCCTTTAAGGTTCCTATAAATAGGTCTAACAAATTATCCTTTGAAATATTCTTTACTCCGAGACTCAACTTTGGAATTGTTGAATGTGCTCTATAATTGGACCTTTTTGTCGAGGATTTACCAATTGAATGAAGAACGTATTGCTCTTAATATCCCCATAATGTGTTGTCAATTCCTCTGTAAAAATGGACCAAGATATAACATAATCCTTTTTCCTTTCACAAAGCCGTTGATACAGTACATGTCGGTCTTGTTCTAAAAACATGAATGCAATATTACTTTTTGTAAGGATGCCCCTTGGTGTAGATCAAAGTCACTTGCTCCATTTGAAATCTCCATGTTATAGGGTCATTACCATCAAACTTGCTCAGATCGATCTTTAGAATAGTAGTTTCTCAGTGTTGACTTGAAGCGCTGATGATGTGGAATCTTGGATTGAAAATTCATGATTATGGTTCTCTGATTTAATATTTGTGCTCTCCAATTGTGATAGCATACTCTCGAGTGAGATTGACTCTCAACATCATCTTTCTCCTTATGTTCATGGTTCCCTTGAATCTCCACTCCCTTTTAGGAAGCCTCTCCAAAAGAAGATTTTCCATGGCAATCATGGAATTTTGTATTTCTTATTTTCATTCATCTTCTTTTTCATTTTATTTTTTAAGTTTTTCTTGATAACTTAATAAATCCACCTTTCTTAATATACTACCTTATATTTCATTAAATTTCTTCTCTAATTGACATAACCCAAATTCTAAGTCTTCACTTTCTTCACTTTCTTCATGAGTCAAGGATGAGCCTTCAACAGATTTAATTGGTGTAGTAGCTTTCTTTGGAGGCATTTTAGAAAATAATAATAGCACTCTTTATCACAACTTTTAGTCACCAAAGAAAAAAGGGATTTTCTAATCAACAATTAGGTCACCTATAAGTTATGTACCTTAATTTGGAGAAAATATGAATGGCTGAATTGTTTCTTGATATATTTCTGAGATTTGAATGTTTTTGAATCTGAAACTTTGGTCTGTAATACTTTGATATGTCTTTTCTGCAATTCCATAGGTGTGACCATTCCATGTAAAAGTTATGGTAATTTTCCCAAACTTCCTTATTTTTGGCCTTTTCCCATGAGCAAGCTTGTATAGTGTGCCATGTGTCCAATTCTTCAAATATAATTCTGAAATTTGTACCTAAAGTACTTATGTATGTCTTCTAAAATCCCTGAAGATTTCAAAATCTGAAAAGTCTAAAAAAAACAGATATAGAAAAAAAAGCAAGTTGATATGTTTAAAACTTATTTCAAGATTATCCACAAACCCTAACTTCAACAGGGTAAAACTTCAAAATTATAGTGAACCAAATTTTGAAATTTGAACTAGTTGTTCCCTAAGATTTATCTTTAATATGGTCCAAGTTACACTGTCTGAAACATCCCAGAAAAAAATTATTGCAAAAATGATAAATTGAGTTATTTGAAACTAATTTTAGGAGCATTTAGGAACCTAGAATTCCTTAGAGCATATATTCAAAATTATAGTGAATCAATATTTCTAACTGAGATTTCGCCTCATTGTGATCCAAGTTTCACGCCCTGAAACCTCCCAGGAAAAAAGTTATAGCAAAAATGCTGAATTGGCCTATTTGAGACCGATTTTAGAGTATTCATGAACCCTAACTTCCTTGGTGCATATATCTGAAAATATAGCGAACCAAGATCCAAAATTTGAACCAAATATTACCTAAGATTTCTCCTCAATATTCTCTAAGTTTCATCATCTGAAACCTCCCAGTAAAAAGTTATAGCAAAAGCGCCACAAGGACTTGTTTGAAGTAGCAAAACCCTAGGATCATAAGCTTTGAAACTAGATGCTATGAACCTCGTGCCATAAAATGGATAAGAAACCAATAATTACAGCCCTCTTCGAGGGGGAAATCTCCTTTTCCAATGAATACAATGTACAAGACAATATTTGATGATCCTAAGACTAGTGTTAATTTGGGGTAACATCGGATGTGCTCTAGCCACGAAATTTGGTGGAGAGGTTGGGGCACATGAGATCTCCAATACCTAGAAAGGGTTTGGGCAGATTCTAAACAGATTAGGATATATTAAAATAATTAATATTTTTAATAGAGTCCCTAAGTCTAAACTTAGAGAAAATAAAATATTAGTGTATTAATATGAATTTGTATTAGAGTGGTCCAAAAGACATGAATCAAGCCAAATCTAATCTTAGTCGTTGCTTAGGGACTTAATCTCGGCCGTTGAGATGTCAACAGGGAAAGTATAAGAGGAGGCTTAAGGGTCACTTGGAGAATACACTAGATGATCAGTCATTCTATTCTCTAGAGCGGGGTTTGCTAAGAGAGATAGAATCAGTGATCAGGAGAGCAATTGAGGGACATTGAGTATAGAGAAACAGAGAAGGCAGAGAGTGTGTCGGGAGAGCAGCGCAGCAGCCAAGGAGAGTGACGCAGAGCTAGCAAGGGCTCATGCAGAGGCAGCCAAGTGCTGCGCAGAGCACCAGAGGGGCCAGCGCAGCTGATGCAGAGGTTCCTAGAGCTGACGCAGGCCTAGAAAGGTTGACGCAGGGCCAGCATGAGACAAAGAGGGGCTGATGCAGTCCAGATTGGGCAGACGCTAGGGTTGCAGGAGTAGTTTTGTGCTGAGGAGCTGCCGGAAAGATTTTCCGGGGTTTCACCCAGGAGATTTCTTTCAAACTGTGAGGTATAGCTGCTAAGGAAATTCTCTATTGGGTAGGCTAGTTTCGGCACCCAAATTGTACTCTAATATTGCTTAATAAGAAAACCCTTAGATCGTTGCACCGGTTTTCCCACATTGGGTTTTTTCGGGGACATTGGTCCAAAAATAATGGTGTCATGTGGTGTGTTTGTTCTTGTTTCTTTTAGTTGCTGATCTGTAATATGTTGAGCATGCACTGGTGGTTATTTTCAGTACTTACTTTGTAAATAACTTGTTAAAGAAAAATAACAAGTAGGTAGGAATAAATCAGAAAAAGTGCATGAAGGGTTTTTAAGCTAAGTAAACTTAGAAACTTCAACATGGTATCAAAGGGTGATTGCAGATCACAGGAGGACTAAAAGACATCAACCGAGCAGAGCAATAGCAGCAGAAAACAGTTGTCCCGAGGTGACAAAAGTTGTTTCTAGCAGAGCAAAAGCCAAGAAGTGTGATGCAGAGCCAGCCAGAGCCACGCAAAAGAATTCGGGAGTTACGCAGAGCCTCAGAGAGGCCAGCATTGCTGACGCAGGGCATCCCAAGGCCAACGCAAACCCATCTGGGATGACGCAGAGCCAACGTGAGGCATAGAGGGGTTGACGCAGTTCTTATAGAGGCAGTTGTTGGAGTCTAGAAGGCTGCAGAAATATTGCAGAGTGGAGGTGGTGAGGTACTGTAGTCAGAACAGTACCTGACAGAGCAGGGCCAGAGGAGTTGTTACCGAGGGTTTCTAGCCGAAGAACCTGGATCAGCAGTGCAGCTGCACAAGACGATCAGAGTAGGGGGCATCTCGACAAGCGGCAAAAGGATTTCCAGGAGGGAAATCAGGACTCAGAGGGAGTCCAGAAGAGAACTTCCAGATGGGAAGTAGAGACTCAGAGGAGTCGAACAGAGAACTTCCAGGAGGGAAGTAGAGAAGCGTCGTGGCACTACATGGGGTAAGAGACCAGGATAGACTGGACGGAGCATCAAACTTCGCAATCTAGAAGGCCAGAATCTTATCAGTGCTTGACAGGAATCATGTCAAGAACTTCGCCTTGAAGATGATAGCTATCCCAGTCGACCCAAATGATAATGACAAGTACGAAGAGGCGATGGCGAGGGCCAAGTGCATTATCCTTGACGGGGTCAAGGATCATGTGGTACCACATATAGCCGAGAAGGAAATGGCAGTTGAGATGTGGGAGGCTCTCAAGAACCTGTACCAGCATACTTCTGTGCAGAGAAGAATGCTGCTTGAGAACCAAATGAGATCGTATCAGATGAAGAAGGGTCAAACGATTAACTCCTTCCTCGAAGGACTGAATGAGATCCGAGATTAGTTGACTGCTATAGAAGCGACACTGGATTAGGAGCTTATGGTGAGGACAACCCTGAATGATGTCTCAGAAGAGTGGGAAGTGTTTGTCCAAAGTATCCTGGGCAGAGGGACTCTCCTACCTTGGGACGAGATGTGGGTAGCTCTTCGCCGGGAAGAGATCAGTGGGCAGTCGAAGACAAGTAGCAGTAGCAAAGGGATCAAAGTTCAGCATGAGGAGGAGGATGTGGCCCTAGCATCTAAGGGAAAGCAAGATCAAGTGCTTCCACTGTGGGGAGATGGGTCATTATGCGACCCAGTGCCCAAGGAAGAAGAGTAGGGGAGAGTCTTCCGAGACTAAGGCAGCACCAGCGTGAGCAGAGAATGAAGTTTTGACAGACGATGACTGTGCCATGAGTGCACATGCACCACTTGAGCAGAAGTGGGGAGACATCGAGCTGTAGTCAGGAGGACTACAGGCGATGAGGGGCGGGATCCTTGAGGTACCCAGCGTCTTGGATTAGACCTTGCTACGGGAACCCCGACGAGGAGTAGCAAGAGTGGCTGAGTGGGTAGAGATGAATGTGGATGGAGCGGCAGAGAGAGCTACAGTGCAGGAGTCCCGAGACCGCGCAGAGCTAGCACATTGCAGCAGTGCGAGAGGCACAAGAGTGTTGCACCAGTGCAGGAAGGCACAGAGAGGTGTGCAACCATGCGAGATGCAGGGAGTTGTTGCAGCAACGCAAAGGTCAGAGAGAGGGAGCACTTGTTAGCGACAGAGGGAGCTTCAGCATTAGTGGGTGTCTATAGCCCAACAAGGAGGTCAGTTGGGAGATCAGTTACTTACTTCTCAGTAACTGAGTTGCAGTGTAGCAATGGGCAGCACGATGCAACATGATGAGAGGAGGTGCAATGCAAATGTAGTGTTGGGAGAAAGGACCAGCAGCAGCATAGATGTAGAGGGAGTTGCAGTGCAGATGCGGTGCTAGGAGGGAGGACCAGCAGCAGCATGAATGCAAAGGGAGTTGTCTTACAGATGCAGCAGTGGCAGTGGCAGTGGCAGAACCATGGGCAGTAGTACAGGAGGCAACAGTGCAGAGAATGTTGGGCAAGAAGGCCTAGCATCTGCACAGGTACTGATGTCGAATGATCAGAGTACTACTCAGTGAGGAGTATTGCTAGAGCATAGTTTTCGCTAAGAGGGAATGTTGATTTGGGGTAGTATCAGATGTGCTTTAGCCACGAAATTTGTTGGAGATGTTGGGGCACATGAGATCTCCAATACCCAGAAAGGGTTTGGGCAGATTCTAAACAAATCAGGAGATATTAAAATAATTAATATTTTTAATGGGGTCCCTAAGTCTAAACTTAGGGAAAATAAAATATTAATGTGTATTAATATGAATCTGTGTTAGAGTGGTCCAAAAAACATGGATCAAGCCAGATCTAATCTTAGTCGTTGATTAGGGGCTTAATCTCGGCCGTTGAGATGTCAACAGGAAAATTATAAGAGGAGGCTTGAGGGTCACTTGGAGAATACACCAAATGATCAATCATTCTATTCTCTAGAGCGGGGTTTGCTAAAAGAGATAGAATCAGTGATTAGGAGAGCAGCTAAGGGGCATTGAGTACAAAGAAACAAAGAAGGCAGAGAGTGTGCCAGGAGAGCAGCGCAGCAGCGAAGGAGAGTGACGCAAAGCCAGCAAGGGCTCATGCAGAGGCAGCCAAGTGTTGCGCAGAGCACCAGAGGGGCCAGGGCAGCTGACATAGAGGCTCCCATAGCTGACGTAGGGCTAGCGTGAGACAGAGAGGGGCTGATGCAATCCAAATTGGGCAGACGCTGGGGTTGTAGGAGCAGTTTTGTGCTGAGGAGCTGCCAGAAGGATTTTCCAGGGTTTCAACTAGGAGATTTCTCTCAAACTATGAGGTATAGCTGCTAAGGAAATTCTTTGCTGGGTAGGCTAGTTTCGGCACCCAGATTGTACTCTAATATTGCTTAATAAGAAAACCCTCAAATAGCTGCACCAGTTTTCCCGCATTGGGTTTATCCGGGGACATTGGTCCAAAAATAATGTTGTCATGTGGTGTGTTTGTTCTTGTTTCTTTTAGTTGTTGATCTGTAATATGTTGAACATGCACTGGTGTTTATTTTCAGTACTTACTTTGTAAATAACTTGTTAAAGAAAAATAACAAGTAGGTAGGAATAAATCAGAAAAATTGCATGAAGGGTTTCTAGGTAAACTTAGAAACTTCAACAACTAGGTCTCCTTAATATATATATATATAGGAGATAGAGTACAATTATAATAAAATGGAACCATGAGAGGTTCTAACCTACATAACAATATAACAATAGAAATGTAATCACTCAATATCTAGGGCTTAATAATAGGTTTTAGGGTTAACCATGGGGTTTATATAGGGCTTAACACTTCTTGACTGCTTGGAAAGTTGCATCTGCATTATTATATTCATGAGTTTTTCTTTTCTTTTCTTTTTTATTTTTTTATTAGTTTTGATTTTGAAATAATGCTTCTTATATTAAAATACAAAATACATAGTACAAAATGACTCACTTCTATGTAAAGGACACAAAAATTGTATGTAGCAGTGTTGATAATATTGGTATCGGCAAAATATCGGCAAGCATAAAAATGCATAATATATTCATTTTTTTCAGATTTTTAAACATATAAAGCAATAACAACATGAAATAAACGCATTGGCACATAAATATGAAGAAAGCACTTATATATATGATGTCAAATAGAAATGATACATCAAAAGCGATACCAAATCTTGTTGATCCCTGATAATTGTCCAATCAAGGACTCAAATGTGGAGAACCAATACAAAATAAGTTAATAACGTCACATATATAAAATTATCTCATCATCATGAGTTATATGTAGAAAAACAAATAAAACTAGCAGCTATCTATCTGAAATCACTGCCCTCTCCCCCTTTTACGGGAAAACATGATGGGTTGTTTGCCAAGCCTGCCCCTAGTAGTAGAAGGCCCTGGCCCTGGCCTTGCACCTAATGTCAAATAATGAGTGCTAGGTATGGAGTTGTGCTCTGCTATATCTATAGCATATGGTGTTGATGTTGATGCTCCCACAGTGTCCTCCTCCTCCTCCTCTGACTCCTACTCCTCGTGTTGCTTCTCCTCTGAGTCCTCGTCCTCTTGTTGCCCTTGTTCTAATGGATCATCTGGCTCTAACCATGAAGATGACTCCTCTAAGATGGGCTCCTCAGACTCCACCCTCCACTAAGACAATACATCAATATTGTCTAAGGAAATGGCATCTAGATCCATTGGTGCTTCTATTTGCTTCACTCGAAGTTGGATATTGTAATGCACATACACTAAATCATTGAGGCGTGCGAACTCCAACCTGTAAGAGTGTAAAAAGAAATAATGAGTCTTGACTCTTGACATTTGAAGGTCATAAATTAAAAATTACAATAAGTGTAATTGCCCAACTGAAGGCTGGAGCTCAAAGTTATACATGTTGCACTTTTTTGCGTGAGTTGCGCTTACACCCTGAAGAGCTACATGTTTGACTCAAGAATCTTATGGCCAATTTCTACAAATTTGGTGCCCTTGCACCATAGCTTCGCCACCAAATATCTACAACAAAATAAAGAAATAAAAAATTCAAAAACTTAAAACATAATTAAACTTTCAAATAAAAGATACATAATTGAATTCTAAAAATCTAGAATTATAAGTAAGGAAATTCTAAATTGAAAATTCTAATTTCTAATGAGTGATGACTTGTCACTTATGTGGCATGAAGAGGGTCCTTTCCCTAATAGCATCATTAAAGCCAAATAGGTCAACACAATCCCGATAAAACTGTATTTCGCGATTGATTTTGTTATGAAGCTCAGGATCAGGTACCATCCTATGAATACAGGAATGGAGCCCTTCCATCACCTCGCCATCAAAATCAAAGCCACATTTGTATGAAAATGCAGGGTTGAGGAAGAGTGTTGCTGCATGAATGGGTCGATGAAACATCCCTGTCCACCGACTATCAATCACATCCCATAACATCATATGCCTATCAAGGCCAACAGAACCTTTGTCTGCATAGTAAGAACGAATGGCCTCCTTGGCCCTATCCATGGCCTCATACAAGTAAGCCATTACAGGCTTCTCCCCATCTACCAATCTCAGAACCTTTACTATAGGTTCACTAACTGAGCATGCTTCTTCTACTCCCTGCCAAAACGTGTCAGAGTACACCATTTTTGCAATGGCTCTCCTGTCCTGTCTCCTGTTGTATCTAGAATTACGCCACTCATCAGAATCAAACATTTTCTTCAACTCAAGCTGGCATCGAAGCAAAGACTGAAGAGTAATAAAGTTTGTGGCAAAACGTGTGATTGCAAGACGCCGCAACTCCTTGTTTCTAGTGAACCTCCTCATGAGGCTGAGAACAAAAGCATGGTTATAATTAAACTTGGGGACGCTCCTAGCAATATTAACCACCTCCTTGTTGAAGGAGAGTTTCCCCATATCCTCAAGCAGCAAATCGATATAATGTGTTGCACACAGAGTCCAGAATAATGTGTGATGCCTCTCCATAAGCATCTTGCCGGTAGACACATAATTAGCTGCATTGTCTGTTATGACTTGCACCACATTCTGCACACCAATCTCCCGAATGAACCCATCTAACAATTCATATATCGTTGTTGCATCTTTGATATGTGTTGATGCATCCACTAATTTAATAAACATGGTACTTTTAGGACAATGTACCAGGAAATTTAGAAGGATCCTACCCTTCCTATCTATCCAACCATCAAACATCACTGTCCAGAAACTTCCCATGTTTTTTTCAACTCCACCAATCTAGAGTTGATGTCTTGCTTTTATGCTTGAAGAATTGGCCCCCACAACACCTCATATGTAGCACTTTTGTACCCTGGGCCCACAACAGCAATAGCATCACACATTGGGTGCCAAAATGGATTGGTTTTGGTGATGCTGAGAGGTAAGTCGCTCCAGAAAAGACACCTCCCCATGACTCTATCTGCTTTTTGCTTCTCCTTTTTTTAACAATTGATTTTATGCGAGGTTGTGCTCCGTGCCCTGTTCGTGGAACAAAAAATGATGACTTCGCACTAGCAGTAGTAGGTGATGTTGTGGAGCCCCTCCCACTACCCTCAACATCAAAATCAGAAGAAGATATCCTGAAAGATCTACCTACACATTCAACCTTGTTTCTTTCTGCCTCTTCTTTCTGTCTTTTTCATCAATTGCTTCAAGAGCTTTTTGTATTAGCTTCGGACTAGAAACTGTACAAATCCCAACATCATGTCCAGAGAGTCTAGCTGGATGGTATTTCAATAACGTAAACCCTCCTATCATTTTGGTCCCACACAATTTGCATGATAGATATGCCCAATTTGTCCCACCAACAGGGTCCCCATACTCCCAAAATGGGTCCAAGGCTTTTGGCATATTTTTATTTTGTAGTGAGTTAGCTCAAACCTAGGGCACCAAAAAGAAATGGAATTAATAAGTAATAACCACCTCATTTTACAAAATAATTTTTTTGCTACATTATTTGCAATGTGAATGCCAATGAAAAATCATAAATGACAATAAGAGGGTGCATTTGAAAGTTAAAAGAAAAAATGGAGTTTGCTGTCCAAATATGGAGGAAACCCTTGCATTTGCTCATGGGCATGAAAATCATAGCAAATGGCCAAAAAAAAAGAGGCAAAATGTTCGTAGGCAAATAGGCAAGCAAGAATAACCCCAAATCTATCAAAAAAATCATTAACATAGGGGTTTATTAACACATACCTGTTAATGGAAGAAATGAAGATTGTCTCACTGTTCTTCAATCTTTGATCAACAAAATATTCGTTGTTGGTGGCGATAATGGCTATTCAACCCTCGAATCCTCCTTGACAGCAAGCACAATGCTCTCCCCTTCCTTCTCCAGCAATCAGAAAACAAGAATGAGGAAAAAAACGATTTTGGCCTTTTCTAGCCACAGCAGCGAATTTTTTCTCAAGCCCAATGATATTTTGGGTCGTAGCAAATATCGCGATATTTTCGGGGAGACAAAATATTGCAATATTTCCTTGGCGATATCTCGTCTCCCTGAAAATATTGCGATATTTGCGAATATCGGCGATATTGTCTTCACCGGTATGTAGGATTGCTATTATATTCATGAGGTTTATACTTGTATTTGAAAATTCACTTTCAACAATTGCCAAACCTCATTACTCAAGGTGAGATTGGCTTCTGAACGTTGAGGTACTTTTTCAGGAAATGTGTGTTATTGGCCTTTGCAGAGGCTGCCTTTGTGAGCCTGTTTACTTGCGTGTTTAGCTCTTTTGGTATCCAAGCTCTTGTTTTATTATTTTAGGCGTATGTTTGTTGTTCCCCATTTCATTCTGAAATCAAGTGTTAATTTGCAATCAAATTGAAATAGATTTAAATATTGGTTTATTATGCTAAAACTCTCCCAGTTGTGGTTGACATTTTTTCAAAGTTATCATGATTTAGGTGATCTACCTCCTGTGAATCAAACTACAAGATAAAATACCCCCCAGACAAGTTCCGGGACACTTTATAGTTAGAGTTGCATGACAGAATTAACAGTTTGTTGGTCTCTTTGCTGTTTTATGTGAGAGATTTAGAAAATTGTCTTGTTCATAACTTCATAATAGTATATTAGTCCATTTTCTTTCTTTGACTTCCCATTATAAGAATAGCTTGCCAGACCATAATCAGAATGTTCTAGACTAATTTATCTACCTCCTGTAAATCAACCCTCAATTATAAAATGCCTTCAGACAAGATCCAGGACAGTTTGCATTAGAAAGTATTTTCAGAGTTACAAGACGGAAATTGACAGTTTGTTTGGTCTCTGTGCTGTCATCTGTGAGAAAATCCTAGTGTCAATACTTTAGATAGGTTGTACAAGTCCATTTTCTTTCTTTTTCGTATCTTTGTAAGAATGATAAAATGGAATAATGTTTTGTGTATATTTTCATGTATCTAAGCTGTGGTTGCGTGCTTTCCAGATCATGATCAGAATGTTATTAGCTTACACGCATTTGTGTGATAGGACTGAGTGCAGCTTATGTATATGGAGATACAAACTTGGAATTGCCATCACAACATTCACATCAGTCAATTGTGGAAGTTCACGTGGCCATGAACGCTGATTCTGGACCTTTATCTGGAAATCATTTTATATTCGAACACACGGTTAACCTACCTCTGCATGCACGCTATCCGGTATGTTATCTTTAGGAGATTCGTAAGCATTTCCTATCTTATCTTTTCTCATTCTCTGTTTTTCCATAAAAACTATGGTTTATATTGGTCAGATTTTGATCAGATACTCTTGACAACATGTGTCCACCTTGAATCTTCCATAGGTTTAGAAGTAGGATTCATATCCTGTTAATGTTATGAAGATGCATTTAACCAATAAATGGGAAACAGTAAACTTGATGATTTATGCCTTTGAACACTGAAAAGCAGTAAAACCAGTGAAAACTTGACGATTTATGCCTTTGAACACCAAAAAACAGTAAAACCAATGCAATTGTCATTGCGTGGGATGACCTTGCCAATGACTTCAGAATGCTCCTAGAGGATATTTGGATGTTAAGATCACAACCTTGAACCATCAAATGTCATAACGCTATCTAGCCTCAGATGCACTATATTATACTGGTCCCTACATTTAGAGTATGGGATCCAATGTCACGAGAACCAAACTAGTCTCCGGATGGGTTCTAAAGGCATTATTACAACTATCATCTAGGCGTTCATCAATGGTGCTATTGCTCTGGTTGTCCTTTGTTTTCTCCATAATTGGATTCAATTATAAATGTAATGGCATTTGATCATTTAAGTTGTTTGTGTGAAGGATGGACATGTTTCAAGGATAAGCATCAGAACCATCATTGTGGAGTGTCTAGTGAGGACTGTTTGAAGGGTGAAGGAGTTCATGGATGGAAGCGAAAAAATATTAAAATGTTAATCATCAATTTCTTCGTGAAAATATATATATATATATATATGGGAATGAGCTTCAGTTCCTGACGTTTCTCTCTTTTGCAGCCTCTCGGGACAGAAGGTTACTCAGTTGTGAGTATTAGCATCCCACATATGTTCCTGCTCTGTGAGCATGAAACCCAGACAGGAAACGTCAAAAGTCAAACAAATGTAAAAACAGAAGGAAACAAGGTACTGTCATGGATTACATGGGATTCAGATGCTTCACATTCATCCGAAGTATTAAAATGGAGAATTCCGGCTGGAAATCAGCTGCATGTGGAATTTGTGTCAATATTCACTGGATTTTCAGCTTTAGTTTCCGTCGTGGCCATATTTGTAGCTTCTTTATATTCTTTGAAGTGTCATTGACTTGTGAAAGTACCAAACGAAGGAATGGTATGATTTTTTCCTTTTAAGGTGCTATGAATATCAAAGTCCTGCTCGTTTCTCAAGGAATTGAGCTTGCATGAATATCAGAACATAAAAGTGAATTCCAACCAACTGATTTACAAAGACAGATCACCACTGGGTTCATCTCTAGGTGGCGGAAATTTAATTCAGTACAAAGTGTTGAGAAAGTTTAGAAATCACTTTGTGAGGCAAAATGATGGGAAGCAGCTTTTATTGCCCCGTGAGAACATAGTTTTGCATGTCCAACTACTGAGGAGATTCCGCTCTCTAAATGATTGGATATTGACATGATTGGTGCATTTACAAATTGCCAGTTCTGTTAAGGGAAGCCATTGTTTTCAAATGAGTTTGAGGGCAGGAATGTTGATGCAATGTCACATTTGATGTTTAGTTGGCATTGGTTTCCTAATTGTTTAACCTATTTGATTTAAATATTTAGCATGGGTAGTAAATCGTTTTAATTCAGTTTTTTTCACCTGGAAATACGGAGAACCGAAATATATCTCAGTTATCCTGTGAATATTGAGTGGGCCAAAGTGGCACATTATTTACAATCAAATACAGTTTTGTTGTACTTCAAATCTACACAAAGAAGACTATTTTGAAACTTCTACGTCTTATGGTATTGTCTCCCTTTTGAAACTTCCTATTAGAGGCATTTGAATGAACAGATTCTCAGTTCCTACGACTCATGCAGTCTATCACAACAGACAAATAATCATATTATACACTAATATAACATGAGTGTTTTTTCTCCACTCTTGACAGATGAGCAATACTAAAGAGATCATAATTTTTGCTTGTTCCGTGCAACAACTTTAGCTCGTCTTTTAATATAAAAGTAGCCTTTGGCGAAGCGAGTGAAGCACAAAAATAATACCAAACACGTTATTATTTCAGAATGCTAATTCTTGTGGCGGCAGTTTTATGTAACTCTCTGTAAGTCACTAATATTAACTGGGCATTACATTGAATTTTGCAAGATGATGAGGACCCTTATATTTACTTATTATATTAGATTTCAAAACTTCATCAATTTCGTGGTTGTTAGCTTTCCAAGGATTGTTGAGGTTGCCATTATTATTATTTAGAATGAAATTGGAAATATTTAAATTTTATTATGTATTTCAAGTTCATCTCATAGCGTAAGAAATCTATAGTTTTACAAATGTTTGCACTAGATTTAGTATGCCTCATGAAAGGATTGCATTGAGGTCTAGTTTTGGCCACAACTAATTTAAATTATAGTTGGGTAAAAGCCAGCTTTTCGGAAATGGTGTATAGGCATGGGATTCAATTATATATAATGAGAACTTGATACCATAAAATCAGATAATTTTTTTCTACTTGATCATTTTTACAAGCTACAGCTTATAGAGATAAGAGCAATCCTCTCTTTAAGGCATGCAAAGTGAACTAATGGTTTTACAAGTCTTTCCATAAGTTTGTTTATTGGGAAGATGGTTGAGCAAGTTCCCTGGATAAGTGGGTCCACTATGAACAAAAATGTGAGTAGAAACTATATTGAAAGGGCAAGTCACCAACGCAAACCTCCTAGTATAGGTGCCTAATAAGCATGGAGTTACCATTAATTTTCAAATTTCATTCACATTTGTTACTGCATATAATAAAAAAAACCTGTAATCGTTACCACATATTTTTCTCTAAATCATAAAAGGTATAATGTGTTAAAATACTGATGGCATAGAGATTTCAAATGAATGCCCTACAAAAAATCAAAGAGTTTAACTAAGTTGAAAAAAGGCGTCAAGAAAAAAAGGCATGAGCTAATAATAATAAATAAATAAATTGAAAAATGCACGAGACAAAAATAAACAAGTACTACAGAGTAGCTAGTACCTACTACTTCATTTAAATAGAGCTAACTAAAATTGCATTTTGCAAAGATAAAGTGTGGGAGATATCATTTTGTATAAATATTTGTAATATTTTTATTAATAATATATTTATTTTTAAAATAATAAAATAAATTTTCATTCTTGGTAATTTATTATGGAGTGAGGTAGAGGAATTGCCAAAAGTAGTTAGAATCTGGGCAAAAAATTTCAAATATTCTCGTAGATGTAGTCTTTGAATTGTGTTTTTGATGGTGGAAATGGATTCAACACCATCAAAAACGTCTAGGACACCTAAAATAATGAATTTGACAACTTTTATTTGGATTTACAAAAATCCTTGTAGGATTTTTTCAAAATATGGCCAGAATTTCCTTAACTTTCAAGGCAAAAAAGCATAATTTTTAGGCTACCGCATTTATTATAATTGAAATTTAATTAAATGATTTTTATATAATTATGTTTTAAATTACTAAATCTTTTATATATGATTAATATATTTATTTTTAAAATTATAAAAATAATTTTTCAATTTCTATAATAAATTTAATTAAATTTTTTTGTATAATTATATTTTTAAATTAATAAATCTTTTATTTATGACTAAAGCACAAACATGCATTGGTAAGTGTGTAAATGGGAGGGTACAAATGAACATATGCATTTGAGAGCTCCAATGATAGAAAAAACTCAGCTAGCAATTGTAAATGTCACTCTTATTTTAAGAGGCTGGAGTAGCAATTGCAAATGCCACTCTTACTTGGTCCCAATGGAGTAGCAATTGTAAATGCCACTCTTACTTGGTCCCAACGGTGGTTTTCTTCACTGTTCTAGGTTATTGCTTTATGTCACTAATTTTTTTCCTGCACTAACTTCAAGTGGTATAATTGAACACTCTAGAGCATATACAACATGTAATTTTAATTTTTAATAAAATTACCATTTTTCCTTGGGAAAAAAGTGTGTAAAAACTAAATGTTACAATTCTAAAAAAATTATGAAAATATGTTTAAAAGTGTGTAAGCTATTAGATTTAAAAGACAAAATGTGTCTTTTCACTTACATATTTTGTAAAAGATATTTGAAAAACACTTTCCATTGTAAGATTTGAAATCCAAACATTTTGTAAAAAAATTCAAAATATACTCTAGGAAATTATAAACCTCATTATTTTGAGAAAATGTAACAAACCAAAAATAAGTTAAACAATAATACTAATGAAAAACACATTTATAAAATATATGTTGTATATTAATTTTCCATTATTCTAATTTTTATCTCTTTAGAATTTTATTTAAAAAATTAAAATAACATCGGTTTTGAAGCTACTATGGTTTAGTATTATTATGGTATAACACTAATCAAGAGTCATGCAAACAAATTAATCCATTTATGTGGAAGGCAATGCACAATAATACATTTTCAAATATGTAAAAAATTATGGTAGAACGTTAATCAACAATCATGCACAAAAACTAATCCACTTATGTGTTGGACATTGCACAAATATGCATTTTCAAATATGTAAGACTCTAGTATTATTATGGTAAAAATATAATATATCAAAAAGATAATTAACATGGTAAAAGGCTAATATCTAAAATATTAGATATTTTGCAACTCTAAAATTTTTAAAAAACATGTTTAATTTTTTTGTATATTACTAGACTTACAATAAGAAATACAAATTTAGTATGATACCAAATTCGAAGTAAAACTTATATATATTTGTTAAACTTACACTGCAAAATAAAAAAATCAATGTAATGCCAATGTTGAAATTTGTATTTCTTTCAATATTATTACTGTAAATATCTAATCAATGTTCATGAACAAAATCTAACATGTTTAAAACTTTTGTATCGTTAAGCTTAAATACAAAATTCTCCTCTTAGCTCTTTTGCATTTTGAAAAAATAAAAATAAATAAATAAAATAACTTTAGATTTTAAAATTTAAAAGACAAAAACTAATACTTTACTTGTAAAAGAAATAAAAATAAAAAAACACTTTCTAAGAAATAATAAATTTCACTATTTTAAAAAAATGTAGCAAACCATAGTCTATCAATTTGTTGAAATCTAGTTGAAAAGGCCAACTAAAATCTTATCTACATTGTGGCTGCTCTTTTATAAAAAATGTGTTGAAAACTATAATTTACATAAAAACTTGTTATTTACGTCAAAAAAATTAAAAAATACAGTTAGCTAAAAAACAAATTTGTTTATCTCGGATACAGACCAACCATAACACCAATCAAATATTAAGCTTTCACAGTTTCTAAATACATGCTTTGATTAAATTATTCCATGCTTACTGTGAAATTGAAAATAAAACTCATCGCCATATAAAATGAATAATTACTATTGACTAAAAGCAATGACAAGCAAGAAGAGACAGTCACCCTTTAGATACTTCATTTATTCCATCCAAAACTCTTTTTAAAACAAATTTACTCCCCATCCATTATTTAAATAACAACTTTTATGAGTAAGAACAACTAAATTTCTGCAATAGTTTTACAAAAATACCAACTATTAATGGGATTTGGGCAACACTATAGTGGTTGGGCACAAGTGTCTTTGTCACTGTTACTGCATGCGGGGGGATAGTCATCAGTGTGAAAAGCTTTAGCCAATGTTAGAGTTCAAGGAGGGCCTGCAAATAATAAGAAAATAATGATTAATTGAAATCTGTAATTTAACAATAATCAAAATAAATAAATAAACATTACAAAGATTGTCGACTTCAACTTCACAAGTTGTCATTTTCCAAATCTATAATATTTGAATGTCCGCAATAATGGCAATAGGTCTTTAAGATTTGAAGTAGAATGAAAAATGAGATGTGTATATATAAGACAATGGAGAAAATTACACTCAAATTTTGTTTAAATTTTATTAATTTCTTATTTTTAGAATTAGTTTTTACTAATTTAATTATTCATTGAAATGGAAATTTTATTGTATAGTTGTCGCTTCGAAAATTATAGAAAGGTGAAGGGAAAAAAAATAAAGTCGAATTAAAATTAAAAAAAAAACTTTGATTAAAGGAATTGATATTGAAAATAGAAAAGAAAAAAAAGGGCAAAGAAAAAGACAAAAATAAATAAATAAAATAAAAAATAATTTTTTTTAAATAATTTTTCCTCTTTAAATTTTGCCATAAAATATGGAGAAAAAACTATAATTCAGGGAAATGGAAATAATAGAAAAAAAATCAAAAAAATAATAATAACCAAGTCATTTTAAATTGAAAATATTGTGAAAAATAAAAATATAATTCATGAAAATAAAAATAATAGAAAAAAATAAAAATAAATAATCATAAAGTTAAATAAAATGGAAATAAAACTTAAAACAAAAAATTAGTAACTAATAGAAATAGAAGTTATTAAACAACCCATAATAAGACTTCAACCAATCATATTACAAATAAATAAATTTAAATAATAATAATAAAATAACAAAAAATGAATTCCTAATGTTAAACTATGGATAAGTGCCATAAATTTTTGGTCAAAGACAAACTAATACCCAATCAAAAGCAAAACTGAATGTGTTATACCATAATTGAATGTGTTATACCATGTGTGCTGCCCGTATAATAAATAAATAACAAAATGAATAAAAAATGCACATTTTGAAGGACTTATAAATGTTAGCCCATAGGGATGTGTTATACCATAACTGAATGTGTTATACCATGTGTTGCAGGTATAATAAATAAATTACAAAATGAATAAAAATTGCACATTTTGAAGTACTTATAAATGTTAACCCATAGGGATAAAATGAATAAAAATTGCACATTTTGAAGGACTTATAAATGTTAGCGCATAGGGATTTTCCTCAACCTGTGTTGGTCTCATGTTTTTCTAAAAGAATTGTGGTATTATATATCTTTAATGGATCTTCCAAATTTATATAGTATTATTGTAAAAAGAGCCAAAGGGGAACACCAAAATTATTATTAATCTTTTTCTAAAAGAATTGTGGTATTATATATCTTTAATGGATCTTCCAAACTTACAGAGTATTATTGTAAAAAGAGAAAAAGGGGAACACCAAAAATATTATTACAGAAAGAGCAAGAGGAAATTTGAGTTTAAGAAAAAAAAAATTAAAAAAAAAATATTATTACAAAAATAGCAAGGGAAAACTGAGTTTAAGGAAAAAAAGTTAAAAACAATGAAAACGAAACACTTTTTTTTACGAGGAAAGGCCTCATATTTTGAATCTAACTTCCCATATTTCAAGGATAACTTTGATATGTTTTTTAGGTAGTTATCTAATGGACCCATCCATTACCTATATAGGAAAGATAGGTAGTCATCTAATGGGCCATTACTTATATAGGATAGATAAAATTCAAAAATAGGATGGAAAGTTTTAGGTATTCAGAATTTAACATAAAGATAGCTTGTTCAAATTTGTTGGAAAAACACATATTTTGTTGGACATCGGTATCAAATATTAGTTAAAAGTATTTGGTTTTATGAAAACTGTTAATCCATTTTTCTTGGATTAGAATATAACTATAATTCTTTAACTAAAACTACAAAACCACTATGTACCACAAAACCACTTTTAACACAATTGTGTAACAAATCATTAAGAATAGACAAAATTGCCCAATAAAAATTCCAGGGAGTGTCACCTAAGGGATTTTTAATGCAAAGAATATAAGACATACCCAACAAGGAATGCAAATGATGTTAATGATTATAATATTATTACTTGTTAAAGAGAAAAAAATAGTTTGAGAATTGGCAATGTGAAGTATACTAATGTAAATAGAGATTCGAAGGATGATAGGATAAATTAAAACCAGCCTAAATCCATCTTAACTCCGGATCTATCAAGTGCCGACAGGGATCAAATCTCTCCAGGTTCAAACCTCTTTTTCGAGTGCAAAACTTGAGGAAAGGGTTGCACCTCAAAAGATTTGATCACTCTCGACACTTCATAGATCTGAAGTTCAAATGGATCTAGGTCGGTTTAAGTGATGTGCATCACTCTATTTTCCCCCATCACACACTCTCTCTCTCTCTCTCTCACCAATCCTCTCTCTCTCTCTCTCTCTCTGCCCACCAATCCTCTCTCTTCCCCATCACTCTATCTCTCCAACTATGTTACTATATCCCTCCCTCTCTTCTTCTCTCTCCCCCCTCCATCTTGTTTCTCCCTCTCCCTCTCTTACCCTTCTCTACCTCTCTCACTCCTCCCTCCCTCTCTCTTCATTTCTCCTCTCCCCTCTCCTTCAGTGTATCTCTGTCTCTCCCTCGTCACTCCCCCTACCTCTCCACCTCTATCACTCCATCTTTGTTCCTCTCTCCCATATATATCTAGAGTTAATATATATCACGATATATTTATATACATTATAATATGACAAATTTAATATTGTATTAATCCAAAGTTATTAAATTTAATAATACTCGTATTATAATATATTAATATTATTATTATTATTATTAATCCAAAGTTATTAAATTTAATCATACTAATATTATAACATATTAATATTATATTTAATAATAATATTATGGTTAGCAATGTTTTTTTTTGCATGGTATTAATAATAATTTGGCCCATAGGCTTCACCTAAATAAAACCTCTTTTTTGAGTGTTTCTAAATATAAAGTGGATTATGGAGTAAATATAAAAAGAGGTTTTATTTATTAACCATACATCTCGTTTATTTATATTTTTATTTATTTACCATCTCTTTTTTTAGTGTTTCTAAACATATTTATATTTTAAATTTATAGTGTTTATACATAATAATAATTAGATTGATTTGTAAATAGAGCTCACATTAGATTAAAAATGTTGAACATTACATGTTCAATGTTTACGTAAAATCTACCCCCTACTAGGGTGTAGAGCACATCTCGGCTCAATTCAACAATTAAAACAAAAAACAAAAATTAAAAATGCAAATAATGCTAATATATATGGATTTGCATCTTCATATTGATGGAGATGTTGATCAGCATACAGAAAATATTTCACAAGAAACAAATAGGAATTTGCACACAAAATAAATAAGGGAAAATAAATTATTCTATTTACACAAAATAAATAAGAGAATAAAAATTGCATATGTTGTACTCTACATTATTGAATGTAATGTGTCATATTAATGAATCTAGAGAGATGTGGACATGCACTGGAAAAAATGTATTCCTAGTCCTAGTTAATTGGCCATGCAACGTCTTATTAATTGTCTCATGCAAGTGGAGATTCTCTTGTCGAGCACTCTCTTGTTGATAATAACAAGGTTTCCGTACATGACTCCACTCCACAAGTCTAACTGATGTAGAAATACAATGCTAAATAAGAAATACAACTTCTAAGCAATTGTGTCCCTCCCCCCAAGGCAGTCATGCAAAAAGTGAAACTTCGACTCCATGAAAGTCTTCATGAAGATGGCAACATTTTGTTCAAAAGTGGCACTGTACTACAAGTCGATGACTCCATCATGTATCAATCCTTGGATCTAGTGCATGTTGATCTCATTGTGTTTCGTTTATCACCACTACACTAGATCTCTATAATTTGATTACCACACCAATTGTTAGTCGGGAAATAAAATAAGATATCAAACTCAACGAAGAAGCCCTACAACCAAATGGCCTTAATGGTAATGTTCATTGCACCTCTATATTCAACCTCTACTAATGACAAAGCAATCATGGATTAAATTTTGTTGGACCAATAGATGAGGTTGGACCCCAAACCAAGTACTCTATCCTAAAGTAATCATGTGATCAATATTATCGTTAACCCAAACAGAATCAATGTGACCAATGAGAGTCAAAGTACATCATGTTGCATACAAATCCCAGTGTTGATGGTTCCTTAGATAGATCTATGTATGTACTTGGCAGCTTTCTAATGTAGCTCATGTAGCTCTAGCATGTATTTGAAAACTACACCAACTGCATATTAGAGATCCGGACAAAGAGTGATTGAGATAGAGACTCCCCACAAGCTATCTATACATGTCACAATCAACCAATGATTATCCTTACATGGTGCAATCAACCAATGAAATGTGTAGTTGTTGGCTTGCAATTGATCATGTGAAAGTGAAACAAGAGATCTCTCACACATTTGGACTAAGTCATTTTAATTCTTGAATCATTTTGGTTGATATCTAGTCCAAGGAAAAAGTAACAAACCCATATTTGTCATGGAAAACTTATTATATTACAAAAATAGTTGAAGTTGAACAACCTGTTATCAACATAGAAACATTTGGATCATATTTAAGTCAAATGAAATGTTGAAAGAGTCAATAGGAATCCATTTTTGTATATCATTCTCTAAGTCTCTAGGTATCTACTTGAGGCCATAGAGAGGCTTCTTGAGTGAATAAACTAAAGATAAATTCTTTACGTAACCTTGCAACTGCTCCATATAAATTCCCTCCTTGAGATCACTGTTACTGCAATGGTAAGAACTACTAAATACCCTCCTTGAGATCACTGTTACTGCAATGGTAAGAACTACTAAATAGAATCCATTTTGGCTGCTAGAGCAAAACTTTCATCATAATTGTTGCCATGAACGTGTTGATATCCTTTAGCCACCAATTGTGCTTTCTATCTATCCACAAGTCTATTTGTTGTTTTCTTCGTCTTGTAGACCCATTTACATATGACAAAAGATTCTGAAGGAAGAGATACCAAGTCGCAAGTTCGGTTGTTAAGGGGAGAGTTGTACTCGTCCATGGCTACTTCCTAGAAAGGATTCCTTACAATTTTTGCGCAAGTTTGAGGGTCAGATGCTAGAACCATGTAACAATGCATGGGCATAACTAGTCCTATCGTTGTTATCGTTGGCAGTGAATGAGGTGCTTCCTTGAATTGATATCACGAGACAGGATTACCGAAGCGACTATTCGTAAGGCACCATTTATGTGCTGAAAGTGGTCAAGAATTTGAAGCTTCACATGCACGCTCTTGATCTTTTGAATCAACTTGAAAACTCAAATCTCAAATCTGGTCTAATTGATAGTTAGTATGCATTATCACTTAGATCTGCTATAGGAGATATCAATTTCAGGTTTGGTTCTAAAGTTCCAATTTGCAGTTGGTCATGGTTTGGCATTCTGGTCTCCGTGTTGTTTTAATGGATTTCAGAAAGTCATAGGAAATCAAGTGAATTCTTCAATTCCGTGAAAAAATTGATCCTTGTAGTAAGACCTATATTTTTAGTCACCTCAAAATTATCTTGTAATACCAATGTATACACCCTATTATCATTGTATATTTGAGTATTTGCTTTGATGTATCGTCTCTTTGAGTAAGATCTGGTTGTTTTAGGCTTGTTGGTTTGTTTGGTTCTAGAATTCCAATTTCCACTTGGTCATGGTTTGGTACTCTGGTCATGGGTTGGTACTTTAGTCTCCATGTAGTTTTAATGGTTTGGTACTCTAGTCTTCGTGTAGTTTTAATGGATCTCAAGGGGTTTAGTACTTTGGTCTCCATGTAGTTTTAATGGTTTGGTACTCTGGTCTTCGTGTAGATTTAATGGACCTCAAGGGGTCGCAAGAAATCAGGTGACTTCTTCGATCCCATGAAGAATTTGATCCAATGTAATAAGACCTCTATGTTTTCAGTCACCTCAAAATTACTTAATAATAAACAATAATATATATCTCAATTTGCATTATTATGGTACACCCTAGTGCAACAGAAGAGCACTAGCTGGTTAAGGACACAGAAATTTGAAACCAACATTCTGTTCCATCAAACGTACACTGGGAAAAGCCCACCTGAGACCACATTTTCCGCTATGTTTTAAACCACATTTTCCGCTAAGCTTTACGTTTTTTACAGTCGCGAGAGTCCTAGGTGATTTCTTTAGAATCTACAGCTGTAAAAATCTTTGGGATATTTTCCTAGTATATATTAAGTTTCTCTGTGCACTTTATGAATGCAGTGATTTGAATGTCTGATCAGCCGTTTAAAGCTCTGCTCAAGCTAGAATGCAGTGTACCCAACAATATATTATTCTCCATGCAAGCATATGTTGTTGCCTTGAACGGTCTATCAAAAAAATTTAGATGTCTATATTGATTGCTCATATACATAAAACCAAGGACAATGGATGTTGAATTGTGCCTTACAAGTCTTAAAGATCTCTAAGTTGAGCTGAGTGACTGATCGTGTAATAATCATGTATCCAACAACATATTGCTCTACATGAAAGCATATGTCGTTGCCTTGAACGCTCTATCAAGAAAATTTAGATATTTGTGTTGATTGCTCATATAAATAAAACCAAGGACAAAGGAGTTGAATTGTGCCTTCCAAATCTTAAAGCTCTCGAAGTTAAGCTGCGTGACTTATCTTCTTCAAACAGAACCACTACAGTCGCACCGTCTAATTTAACAGAAATACAAACAATTCAAAACCCGCCAACTCATCTGATCTTCTGAATTCACGTCATGTAATCTCAACATTCTGTTCCATCAAACATACACTGGGAAAAGCCCACCAGAGACCACATTTTCCGCTAAGCTTACGTTTTTAAAAGTCGCGAGAGTCCTAGGTGATTTCGTTAGAATCTACAGCTGTAAAAATCATTGGGATATTTTCCTAGTACATATTAAGTTTCTCTGTGCACTTTATGAATGCAGTGATTTGAATGTCTGATCAGCCGTTTAAAGCTCTGCTCAAGCTAGAATGTAGTGTATCCAACAACATATTACTCTCCATGCAAACATATGTTGTTGCCTTGAACGGTCTATCAAAAAAATTTAGATATCTATGTTGATTGCTCATATACATAAAACCAAGGACAATGGGTGTTGAATTGTGCTTTACAAGTCTTAAAGATCTCTAAGTTGAACTGAGTGACTGATCGTGTAATAATCATGTATCCAAAAACATATTGCTCTACATGAAAGCATATGTCCTTGCCTTGAACGCTCTATCAAGAAAATTGCTCATATAAATAAAACCAAGGACAAAGGAGTTGAATTGTGCCTTCCAGGTCTTAAAGCTCTCTAAGTTAAGCTGCGTGACTTATCTTCTTCAAACAGAACCACTACAGTCGCACCGTCTAATTTAACAGAAATACAAACAATTCAAACCCACCAACTCATCTGATCTTCTGAATTCACGTCATGTAATCCCATGATTAAATGGCTTTTATCCCTAGTATGTAGATGACTTCTTATCTCCAAATCACAATTTGAAT
Organism: Pinus tabuliformis; assembly: GCA_031772625.1. Lineage (NCBI taxonomy): Eukaryota > Viridiplantae > Streptophyta > Pinopsida > Pinales > Pinaceae > Pinus > Pinus tabuliformis. The sequence goes on along the minus strand of CM062805.1, from coordinate 414,953,862 downwards.
TTATCCTGCTCTCAACGACCTACAAACCTACAAGATCATTCAATTCCCATCATCAACATCTTATGATAACTTTGTGCAATTTATATGGTATGCGTAGCTAAAAAAGATTTCGTAAATCTGATACCAACAGAGTCCACATTAACAGTTTCCAAACTGAGAGAAATTAAGAAATAAATTCCTTCTATTACATTGCACGTCATTGTCTGACAAGTGATAAACATAAAAGTCAGCTACGCTGCAAACAGCCCATATTGTCTATTGGAAACTTTTTTTCTGCCAGATTACACCACCAACAAATAGTCCCTATCAAATCCCTAAAAACCCTCTTTAAAATTAAGGCTTATCTTCCCTCTCCAATTCTTGAGAACAATTTACAGTTGATTTAATATTTGACGCCTCCTACAGCATTTTGAATTCCCAATTCCCGAAGTACTTAATATCCTCTGGCCCTTGACCGTCTTACTGGTGATCGGCTGTTACAAAGAGAATACATGAAATATTAGAAAACAGCACCCTAAGAAATATTAATTCAATTGGTCCTAAGATTATAGGCATAGCGACCTTATTTTATTGGTGATTGACTGCTGCAATGATAAATGAGAGTTGTCATATTAACAATAAACCCTGGATGTGGTAGATTTCTATTACCTGCGATGCCTGTCATAAACAGGACTGCGAATTCTATCATTAACAGGACCACGATATCTCTCATAAATGGGACTTGGAACCCTTCCATAATCAGGACTGGCCCTTCTTGCCTGCCTGCCATAAAAAGGACTGACAGATCGATCATAAACTGGGCTTACCCGCCTTCCATACCCACCTCTCCGCCGTGGACTTTCCGGTGGACCATTTCTGTCATCATCATCACGTATAGCATACTCAACTGAAATAACACGATCCAGCAATTTGCTGCATGAACCAATAATGGATTAATAAGTTGGAAAAAGATCAAGACTTTTGATTTATAATTAAGACCAGCATTAGAGAACTTATTATTCCCAATAGAGGTTAACACCACACAGATCAACCATTAAATATCCTCTCCTACAAAATAACATATGTTCACAATTAACAAACTGGACTATTCAATTAACAGTACTAAAGATTCAATCCTGAGATGCAACTAACTCAAAATATAATTTACAAAACCAACATGTTCTTTACGCACGGAATTTAAGTCACCAGGGATGTCAACAAGAAATGAATATCTTATTCGTAATCCCATACCTCATGTGTGTACAATCCAAGGCTTTTGTTGCTTCATCCTGTGTTTCGTATTGGATAAATGCAAAGTTCCTCCTGATCCGCACATGCACTAACTTACCATATGGCGCAAAATGTCTCTCGAGGTCTCTAACCCTGGTTGTGAAGGGATCAAAATTGATCACAAATAGTGTCTTTGTAGGTTTCGTATTTGCTGGTCGCATAACGCCCTCCTCCTCCCGATGACGGACTCCCCGATCACCCTGCAAAAAAAAAACTTTTTAGTAGTATACATGAGAACATTGAACTTGTCAATAAAAAAAAAAACAAAATTGCAACAGATAATTACAAATGCTTAATCCTAGCCTTTATATAATCATAATTTGATTTTTTGAGATATTTGAAGCATCACTAGAGCTATTCAGAACCTAGGGATTTGGATTTTCCTTGACCCAAATATTTCGGTGTATGGATTGGGATAATTTACTAGCCCTCGCACAACTCTAGCCTCAAACTTAAGTAAAGGATAAAATAATTCTTCGAACCTTAAAGAACCCATTTTGGGATGCATCTTTATATTCATTATGTGGATATAGGTAGCAGAACAAATAATACATGAATAAGGACACTAACCATGCTTCAAATCAGTGCTAAAGCTAGAAAAGCTTGTAGTTCTAAAATAAATGAAGCTGCAACAGATTTTTGAGAAATTTGTTGGTTGAGCACAGGTTCCAAGAAATAACTATTACTGATGACCACATGGAACAATTTCAGAAGTTTTTTAGTTGAGCACGGGTTGCAAGAAATAACTATTACTGATGACCACATGGAACATCCAATAAGGTCCGAAAAGGCATAAGACTAAATAGAGCACAAAGAATGAACAGTATGCTGCTATTCAATGGTTGAAATAAGTGCTCCTCTAAACATGGCAGAAAATCATAGGCTCCATATATTGTGGAGGCATGACTTCATAAAAATAAAAATAAAAATTACAATATAGCCTGCTTTCAAAGGTCAGCTTTCAAGGTGGTAGTCAGCTTCAGTAAATAGATATTGTACAAAAGTCAAATCTAGGATACCTCTTGTAATCCCTTCAACCTCGTAACAGTATGATCATGAAATTCAAGAAGCAGACAAATCTAAACATTTCTATGTCACCAATAGTTCTAGTATTTTCTTACCAATCAATTTCAGGGATCTTATGAAGAAAGAGCTGAAAAGAACAGAGAATGATGGAACAACTTCTGACTGCAATGATTTGGCTGAATGATGATGCCAACTGATCTCCCTGTGCACTGTTATTGTATGTCAGGTCTGTCAGCCCAGGGAAGGTTGGTAGCTGCATCCTGTGGACTTAAGTGATTTTGATTTTGTTTTCTGAATTCTAAACCGATGTGCTCATTATTCAACTTATGCTATAATGTAGTATTCACACAGGCAGCTGCTTTTAAGGATAATCAAATTCTGTGAGCTAGAAGGCAGTGCCACCACTTAGTTCATCTAGTTAAGTGTTGTATAATATGTTCATGATGTGTATCCATCAAAACAGTGATTCTCCAAAAAAATTACTGATGACCTCTGCAGACAAATTCAGGAATACATTACATGATAAAACAATATATAAATAGCAAAAGAATAAAAGAGAAAAAACTAGAAAATTACCCTTGCCCACTCCACAGAGAGGCGACGCCTTTGCCGGCCAAATTCTGTATGGTCAAGGCCTCGGATAGCATCCTCTGCATCACGCTCATCTTCCATGTACACAAAAGCAAAACCTACAATAGTTGAAATGTCATTTGATCAATATAAACAGAGTAAGGATGAACAATGATTGGCCTCTACATAGATACCAGATAAAAGAACACCTGCAAACCATCTTATAAAGGTCTGCTGCACAAAAACATGTCAGGAATCAACCTTGCATGTTGAACTAAATGGGTGTCAAGATACTTTAATCCAAAGTCAGTGAAAAATCATTGCAAAGAGTGCCCTTTCCCAATTATGCTCTGAAATTCACAATGGCAATGGTGTATAGAATCTAGAGTATCGCATCTGTCTTGCTTGAAAGCTGGACACTTGGACAATATGGCATGACAGGGATGAAAAATATTCTAAAAGGGAAAATGCACAAATGTCGTTTGTAATCATTGAATGAAGCAAGGAACTAAAGTTCTGCTGACAAAGACATCAGTGGCATGAAGAAATTCGCACAGGAGTTGAGATACCACAGAAAATGCAATATTCCACAAGTTTCCAGAACATGAAAGCAGGAAAACACACGTGAGGGGGCATGTGGAGACATCCCCACATTTTTGGGATACTCATGGAGGATAGGAGTATGTCGGGGTCCAAAGCATGGGGGCCTAATCTCTACAATTATATATGTAAATTAAACCAAAAGAAATAAATATCCTGACATGATAATCCATCCAATATCAATTCATATTGTGGCAATAGATTCTTTGCTTACATAGTTTTTCAAAAAATATATGTTTTTCTTTTTAATATTCATGCCCTTGCAATCAAAAATCATGACAGGACATCCAGCTTTTCGCAGGGCAACCCAGAAACCCCCTCATTTTGCAAAACATGTCCCACACATTGGCAAAACGTCACTATGTTTCAGTGAGTTATGCAAAATGAGGGGCAGCGCAAACATCTCGCCCAACACCCCCGGTGTCACGCCCCCAATTCTTTTTTCGTTAATTGCCAACCGCGCGGCACCGCCTAAGTAGCTAACGTGTTCCATTGTTAAGTTATTTTGCGAACTACACCTAACATTCATCATCTTTCATTAACAATATTAATGTGCAGAATCCATTAACATCATACCAAACATAAACGTTCAACACAACAGAGAGGACACCATCATATGCAATAATAAGCTTTTATTATGAATTTATGAGAAAATAGCTGACCGGGAGCAAAAGCTCCACCGGCGTTACAACCGTGTCGTTTGTCACCGCGTGCACACCTTGCACAGTGGTCACACCTTACAATCCACACTTAACCGATTTTCCAAGCTGCCCAACTTGGCATGCATGGGCACCCTCACCCGAGTCACCTGCTGCCCTTGGTTGGTTCGTTCAAGCTTGCCCAACTCAGCATGCACGACTCCGTCGTGCAGGCACACTTTCGTGCAGCCCTCCACCCAACTCGCCCTTGTTCACCAAACTCCGCCAAGTCCTGCGTTTGCCCAACGAGCAGGCGCATGAACTGCACTTGTGATTCTACGCCACGCCTCACACCTAGTTTGCATTGATGCCTTTGCTTCCCAACAGCACTGCTAATATATACGGTGGGTGGGCGAGTCATGCCACCCGGCCGACTCGTCTTATTCGCCCAGCCAACTTGCCATTTATGTTGTAAACTTGTTCAAGAGGTGGGTCGGCTCGCCCAACTCGTGGGACCGCCCCCCTCCTACGCTCACCCATTTACAAACTCCACTCGGTCGGCCCGCGGGTAGCTCGCCCAGCTTGCCCGCCTATATACTTTGCAACCGCACCTCACCCGCGCATATGTGTCTCGCCTGTTTGGTCGCACTTCATCCGTTTTGCTAGCTCGTCCATTCGGTGGGCGCGCCCGGGCGACTCACAAGCCGCAGGGCGTTACATTCTCCCCCACCCGAAAGCATTGCCGTCCCTAGCAATCTGGCTCTCCTCCGTAACTTCCTGTCATACTTCGCAATCTTCCGCTTCCATCTCCAAAGTGAGTCCTCTGTTTCCCAGTTGTCCTCCTCCGGTGCATTCTTCCATCTGACAAGAAATTCCCGTCTCATGTGGCAACCAATCCCTGTAGATCGAACACTCAAAATCTTGTCCATCTCTAGATGAGGCTTGTCCACAATCATGGCTGGTCCCCTCAGTGGTTCCACTCTCTCTGGATGATCAACATCAAGTCTGCATCTCTTCAACTGACTCATATGAAAAACTGGATGCTTCATGTGCATATGGCATGGAAGCTCCAGCTCATAAGCAACTTCCCCCACTCTCTTCTTCACCTGGAATGGTCCCTCATATTTCCTTGTCAACTTGCTCGCAGTCCCCTTAGGTGGCTGGAACTATTCTCTAGTAATCCTGAGAAGAAGTGTGCATCTCATCTTCCCTTATCTACCCATTTCTTCATTCTCCTTGCAGCTTCGTGCAAGTGCAACCGTGCCAACTCCAAGGTCTCATCCGAAGCCTTCATGAACTTCTTCGCATGAGGACTCCTCAACAAACCCCCTGTCACTACGGTATGCGGTGTGATTGGCATCTGTCCATTCACCAACTCAAATGGACTGTACCCCGTCATAGAAACTCTTTTGAATGTTGTAGCTGAACTAAGCCACATCCAAGAGTTCAGGCCAATTCTTTTGATCGGCGGTCACATAATGTCTCAAGTAATCCTCCAACAATGCGTTCATCCTCTCAATCTGCCCATCTGTCTCTGGATGGTAACTCGAACTCATCAACAACTATGTCCCAACTAACTTGAACAATGTGGTCCAAAATCTATCTGTAAATCGCGGATCTCGGTCTGACACGATGCTTAATGGCATCCCCCAATACTTCACTACGTTCTTGAAGAACAACTCCGCAGTCCACTCGGCTCCACAAGGCATCTTTGTTGGAACAAAGACAGCATACTTGGAAAAACAATCAACCACGACCATTACCCGTTATACCCCTGTACTTGTGGCAACTGAGTAATGAAGTCCATCGAGACACTCATCCATGGTCTCTCAGGAATTGGTAAAGGCTACAACAGACCTCCTTGCCTTTGAGTGTCCGATTTGTCCTGCTGACAAATGATGCACGTATGTACATACTCCTCTACATCCTCCCGCATCTTCTCCCAAAAGAATCCTCTCTCCAACAATGCCGAAGAACGATGTTGCCCTGGGTGGCCAGCGCACGTTGAGTCATGGCACTCCTTCAAAAGGTGCCTCCTGAGCCCAGATGACTTTGACACATAGAGTCGGTTTCCAAAGAACAAGAACCCATCTCCGAGAAAGAACTTTCGTGTCTTCCCCTCCTTTATCTGCTTCACTATATTCTGCGCCTGAATATCGGTTTCAACACTTTCCTTGAGCTTATTCCGCATCTCTTCTAACATCTGAACTCGACTCCTACTCCTTGCTGCCCGATCTTCTCCTTCCAATGCTGTAAGCTGTCCCTTCTTGCTAAGGTCATCTGCTATTGCATTGAGTCTCCCCAATCTATACTCAATAGTCATGTCGAATTCTGCCAAGAAGTCCTGCCAACGAGCTTGCTTTGCAGAAAGCTTTGGTTGTGATGCAAAATAACTCACTGCAACGTTGCCTGTATTGACAACAAACGGCTTCCCAATTAGGTAATGCCTCCACACATGAAGACAATAAATGATTGCAGTAATCTCCTTCTCATGGACCGGATACCTCCGTTCTCTATCCTGCAACTTTCGACTCTCGTACGCCACCGAATGCCCAACCTCAAACGGTCACTCGAAGTCCAGCAACTTCAATATCGGTGTTGTAACCATCCTCTTCTTCAAATCATCAAATGCCACCTGACATTTGTCCGTCCAACTCCACCTCTTGTCTTTCTTTAACAAGTCTGTCAGTGATGATGTTACTTTGGAGTACCCCTCTACACACTTCTGTTGGTAGTTGGTCATGCCCAAAAACACCCTCATATCATGGACATTCTTCGGTTCAACCCAGTCCTTGATCGCCTTCACTCTGCTCGGCTCCATCCGTATGTACCCTTGACCCACTATATGTCCAAGGAACGGAATCTCGGTCTGAGTGAACACACACTTAGACTTCTTCAAGTACAATTGATTTGCCTTCAATGCCTCGAACACCATCGCCAAGTGCTTCTTATGATCCTCCATGTTGTCACTGTACACCACTATATCGTCCAAGTACACTACTACGAACGAATCCAAGTATGGACGTAGAACATCATTCATCAAAGTGCAAAACGTAGCAGGAGCATTGCACAACCCGAATGGTATAACAAGGAATTCAAAGCTACCATACCTTGTTACTATCACAGTCTTTTTCTAGTCTCCTTCAGCTATCCGTACCTAATAATACCCATGCCTCAAGTCCAGCTTGGAAAACACTCAGGCTTTCGCAAGCTTGTTAAAGCAATCAGCAACCAATGGTAAAGGATACCTGTTCTTCATCGTCTGCTTGTTCAGTGCACAGTAATCACAGCACATCCATAGCTCATTCAAATCCTTCTTTTGCTGGAACAATACCGGAGCTCCATAGGGGGACCTTGAAGGTCTAATGAAACCTGCATCAGTTAACTCCTTTAACTGTTGTTTCAATTCCTCCAACTCAAGTCCTGACAACCAATAAGGTGCTTTAGCCGAAGGTTGCTTCCCGGGCTCAAGCTCTATGCCATGGTCCACTGCACGCCTTGATGGAAGTTTCTTTGGTAGCTCATCAGGCATCAAATCTACATATTTGGCCAGTACCTCAGAAATCTCAACTGGAACAGGCGTCCCCACTCCATCACCTTCGACTCCCTTAAACATCACTGCATATGTCTCCATATCTGATTCCTTCATAGCCTTCTCCAAACTTAGTGCAGAAACATGCTGCACCTTAACTTCTTGTCTTTGCCTATGCGTGGGCAAAGTCCAAGTTTGTGACTATCCAACCAGCAACACCTCATCACAGAAAGGGACAACAATTGCCTTATTGCCCTTCAAGAAATCTTGCCCCAATATCATATCAAAATCATTCATCTCCATCACTGTGAAGTCCAACTGACATTTCCAATCTTTTATCTGCACAGGCACTTCGTGTGCCAAACCCGCCACTTTAGCTCTAGAGTTCACCACCTTGACTTCCAAATTCAATGGGAAGATCATTAGTCCAACCTCTCTTGCTAACCGTGTCGTCATGAAGTTATGAGTGGCCCCTGTGTCCACCAAAACTTGAATCGTCTTTCCATGAACCATCAAGTCCACGAATCGCAAACTGTTAATCCACGATTTCTCCATAACTTTTCCCCACATACATGTATGTTCTCTGCAAGTAGCTTTGATACCATCTGTCACGCCCCCAATTCTTTTTTCGTTAATTGGCAACCGTGCGACGCTACCTAAGTAGCTAACATGTTCCATTGTTAAGTTACTTTGCGAACTACGCCTAACATTCATCATCTTTCATTAACAATATTAATGTGCGAAATCCATTAACATCAGACCATATAAACATGAGCATTCAACACAACAGAGAGGACACCATCATATGCAATAATAAGCTTTTATTATGAATATATGAGACAATAGCTAACCGGGAGCAAAAGCTCCACCGGCGTTACAACCGTGTCGTTTGTAACCGGGCGCCCACCGCGTGCACACCTTGCACGGTGGTCGCACCTTACAATCCACACTTAACCGATTTTCCAAGCTGCCCAACTCGACGTGCACGGGTACCCTCACCCGAGTCACTCGCCACCCTTGGTTGGTTCGTTCAAGCTTGCCCAACTCGACGTGCACGTCTCTGTCGGGCGGGCGCACCTTCGTGCAGCCCTCCACCCAACTCGCCCTCATTCACCAAACTCTGCCAAGTCTTGCATTTGCCCAACGAGCGGGCACATGAACTGCACTTGTGGTTCTGCGCCACGCCTCACACCTGCTCCTCGCACTTCAACTTGTCTTCACTAAGTTTGCGTTGATGCCTTTGCTTCCCAACCGCACCACTCATATATACAGTGGGTGGGCAAGTCATGCCACCCGACCGACTCGTCTTATTCGCCCGGCCGACTTGCCATTTGTGTTGTAAACTTGTCAAGAGGTGGGTGGGCCTGCCCAGCTAGTGGGCCCGCCCCCTCCTTCACTCGCCCATTTACAAACTCAACTCGGTCGGCCCACCAATAGCTCGCCCAACTTGGCCGCCTATATACTTTGCAACCGCACCTTGCCCGCACATATGTGTCTTGCTCGTTTGGTTGCACTTCGTCCGTTTTGCTAGCTCGTCCATTCGGTGAGCTCGCCCGGGCGACTTGCAAGCCACAAGGCGTTACACCCGGGGATGAGAGCATGGGAAGCACAAGAGCACACCAACAACATTGCAGCACATGTCTAAACACTGAAACTATGAATGAATGAGCAGCTCCTATTTAAATAGGTTTGTCTTATTTTGAGGCAAGCGGAAGTCAGAGTCCAGACTAATAGCCCACAAAATGCTACAGAGATACATCAACCAAGCACCATAAAGTGTTTTTCAAGGCAACTTGCAAATCTTCCCAGATCACATGGAACAATATAATCACATCTGTGGGTGCCTGTATGTAGGGACTGCCAAACAGGCATAGATCCATCTTAAACAGATATGTATTAAACAAAGAGAGGGATCATAAGCACCTGACCTAAAGATGGATCTATCCTACTCTTTTCTTTTAAAAGAATTTGGACAATAGCTGAACGCCAATTTTTTTTCCTATTCTATTTTATTAGCATACAATTTCCAACCCGAGACTGTAATAACACCTCGCTTCCCTCTGAACCTGGGGTGCACCCAACGTCCAGCATGTGAATCCATTGGGTGCAACCCAAGGAAAGCATGCAAAAAAACAAGATGCACATATAAAGACACTAAAAATATAAAGAAAAAAGGTAAAAAGAGGCACCTTCGTATTCTGACGGGGGCACAGAAGATTTGATTTAAAATCTGGTCACAAAATATATACTATTTTCAGATATAAATGCAACTATGGCAAATTTAATTTAGAGACACCGTTTTTCTCAGAGATTAACAGAGTACTTTCATTTCAAAATGATCCACTCCCCCGTTTTTGGTAAAAGAGACACCTTCCAACAAGGTGTATAGATGCAAGTAAAAAGAAAAGGGGAAAATTTTGCAGCCCTAATATTTTCTAAATGAAATAAGTTTTTGCAGCCCTAATATTCCATATTAAGAATATCCCAAAATGAAATAAGTTTTTCCTCTCAGATGTTACTATTTTCATTTCAAAAGGAGCTACTCCTCCGTTTTTGGTAAAAGAGGCAACTTCCAACAAGGTATATAGATGCAAGTAAAAAGAAAAGGGGAAAATTTTGCAACCCTAATATTTTCTAAATAATTGCATTAGTGAAAACATCTAGAAAAATGATGTTCAACTCAGTATGCTAGGATTTATCAGAACACTCCAGGGAATTAGAAAGCCATTATTACCTGATTTCATGTCCACTCGTTCTACTCTTCCATATCTGGAAAACACCCGCTCTAAATCTGATTGGCGAGTATCATACTCAAAATTGCCACAAAACACAGGCCGCATCTTGAAATTCTTGATGTTGACCACGAATGCTTACCTACTTTATAGCTACCTGACACTCAAAAGCCCAGAAAATGGCCACGTAAATTTGTATTCACGACAATAAAACCAAAAGCAAATTCTGGCATTGTTGGATTTCTCTACATAAATACACAGCTACAATTATGCACTACATGAGTCAGGTTATCCACAATACAAACTTAACCAGGCAGTAAACACAAACTTAGGGTAATGGTCTTGCGTGGAACACCGTCGATAATCCTAGAAAGACAAGTTATCACCAATATCAAAATTCAACTTGAACTTGACACTAGCTTCACACATAAATAATACACTTGTATAGAAGAAAAAGACAATTGCATTTTCAAACACCTGTAATCTTTAGCAATGTCAGCTACTGCGAAAATGAAATCAATTGTAGCTTGACAAAGGCCAATGATAAACAATAAGCACAACTGCAACTCCTAACGTAAAGCATTATGGCCAAAATCAACATTACGCCATAGCAATTAGTGCCCACAGACAACTTCATTATAATTAATATAACAGAAACCCTCAATCAAAGGAACATTGTTAAAATAACAGAAACCCAGTCATAGAGGCATACTGTTGAAATAACAGAAACCCCGCCATAGAGCGAACACTGTGGGAAAAACTGTGATGGGACGTATGGGGTCATGTTTCAGCATTATGGACAATGCCGTGTCAGGCCAAGCCAGCGTGGTATACAGGGCCATCATATCATCCCGTTATTCCAGTGGTTTTTCTCCCCTGATCCGATCAAAAAATCCAGTCAGAAATCTTAGTCCGATGCGAAACTGCGATTTCAGCCATTGTGAACTGTAATCTTGGACTAATTCCGGGGCTTTGAACCTACCAAAAATGCAATTTAAAAAATTCAAACTAGCATTTAGCAATTCTTCATCCGCCGTTTTCCGGCATATACGGGCCGAATTGAGTGCCCCGTAACAAACGCCTACTAAACCCCGAGGTTCAGTTCCCTAAGAGGCACGAAAAGAACAGTTGGAGGCAACTGGAAGTACTGGTTGATTTTGACAGAAGAATACCCCGCAGTCACGAGAGCTTAGCCCAAAGAAAGGGCAAGTTTTTCAAACAAAAAAGTCACAGTGATATTGTCCAATTGAACGGTGGGATCTAAAGAGACACATCGACCAGGACAATAAACAAAACAGAGGCCAAAAGCAAAAACACTGAGTTAAAACCCTAGTGGTCTCAGGCTATAACCAAGGAAAGCCTTAAATTCCCCACGCGTCTAAACAAACCTTGAAAGGAAAACACCCGGGAAGAAAACTAGCTAGTATTTTCCAGAAACAAAAATAATAAAAATAACACATTAAAACGACCGAGACATCTTCAAACATCAACTGGAAAAACATATATAAACCCTAACCATATCCATTTACAGACAAAACCCCATGCTTCTGAAAAGAAATAAATCTGCAAAAATAACATTAAACACAATATAACATTACATAGATCCAATGAAGCATATGCCATGAAGAAGGGGAAAACACTAAAACGAAAAACTATGCAATTTCGCAGCCCATTAGGGTTAAAAGATGACTGAAAGGAAAGAATTAACCGTGCGAATGCAATCAGGAAAACGGAGCTATTACCTTGAACCTGGGCAGTGTGAGGACAGCTGCAGCACTGTGAATAGGATCGCAAGGCTGTTCAATATATAAAGCCAGAACGGTGAGACCCACGTTCTCTATTCCACGAAACAAAAACCGAATTTCTATAGGCTGTATTTATACCACTTTTTTCGGGCACAGATGTATAAATGATGGGCCACCCTTAAACGTGAAGGGGCTTTCTGAAAGAATATTGGGTTTCTCAAAACCTTTGTTATTTAAGTCAATTAAACATATATTCTCCATTTCTTCAAGAATAAAAAAACCCATCTCACTAACACGCTCCTAACAAATGGCTACTCATTGTCACTCAACCTTCCCTTATGAATTTAAAAACTTTCCTTTCTTCTCCCTTATTTCCCTCCCCATTCTCCATTTCTTCAAGAATAAAAAAACCCATCTCACTAACACGCTCCTAACAAATGGCTACTCATTGTCACTCAACCTTCCCTTATGAATTTAAAAACTTTCCTTTCTTCTCCCTTATTTCCCTCCCCTATATCCATTGCATTGTTGATCATATTTCAAAGATCTTCTCCCAAAAAAAATTATCAAAAATCTTTTTAAACTCGAAAAAACCTTTAAGCATTTATTTAGAGGAACTAAGGGTGAATCAATCTTTTTAAACTCGAAAAAACTTCTAAGCATTTATTTAGAGGAACTAAGGGTGAAGCTAATCTTGTCTTAGCCAAGGAATTTACCAAAATCCCTACTTATGTGGAAAATCCTACATTGGCCAAACTAGTAGATCAATCAAAACCGCATCTTAGAGAATATATTGCTAACGCATTTTATGACCACATCTCGAAGTAAGTTATCACATAACACTCCCACCATTCAAACTTCATTTGTTTCGACCAAACCAAAATCATTGCATCATCATTGATCCAAGTGGATATCAGTGGTCACCCACCTCTTTCATTGTCTCAATGGTTCTATATCAGTGGTCACCCCCTCTTTCGTTCTCTCAATGGTTCTATATCGGTGACCACCCACCTCTTCCATTGTCTCAATGGTTCACTATCTTCATGGTTGTCTTTTTATGATGTTTGGATCCCAAACTTCTAGGGTCATTTGACTCCCTAAATGATACTTTTTGGTGATTCGGGGGGTGAGGGGTTGTCATGGCATTCCCTAGCCCTAGTAAAAGGTTGTGGTCCTTAAATAGTCCTTTCCAATGAGCTATTGTTTACCCCAAATGGATATTGCATGCAAAAGTTGCACAATCGAGAAGTTGATGTGCCAACTAACCACCTTGTGGCCTACAAACCTTTTGGTGTTTTGTATTCTAGGATTAGGTTATTGGACCTCTAAGGTTTTTTTAACATTAAAAGGTCATTATGCTAACCTCTTATAATAGCTTTTGTGAATTCATGCAACCACCATATCTCTCTATTCAAATATAGCTACCACCATTCTAGCTAGTTTGTGTTCTACAGTATTTTGTTATTTCATTTATTAATAGAATTTAGGTTTTTACCATATTACTATGCTTTTTATTATATTTCCATGTGTGTGTTTCATGTACTACCTTACTTTCCATTTTAATCCTTGTACAACTTGAATCAGTACCACCATTATAGCAAGTTTTTGTTGTACAATATTTTGTTATTTGAATTATTACAGAAGTTGGGTTTTCACCATTTTACTATGCTTTCTATTATATGTCTTTCATTTACTTTCCTACCTTTCATTTCATTCCTTGTACAACTCAGACTAGTGGTATTAGAGTGGTCCGGATTGAAACAGGAACACAACAAATTACAAATATAACCATAAATGCAAAGATGCAGTAGAAATAACACTTCATTTCATTAATATCAAATACTGAAATATGCTTACAAACAGAATGGAAATAAGACTAGCTCAGGCTATAGTAGTTTATCTTTGAGAAGATATGTGGCGGCTACATGCCTCTTAATTGTGTTACAATGAGGCTCAAAGACCTATTTATTATTGAGAAACAATGGAAAACCCTAAACATCCAAAAACCTAACCCTAGGAGATGAAGTGCCAAACTATGGGCCCCATTTGGGTAAATTGGTACTTCAACTTCACAGGGTCGTAACTTTGGCATACGATCTTCGTTTAACACGCACAGTACCTCGTTAGAAAGACCTATCTGAGGAATACAACTTTTTAATGATCAACATTATTGGTTTTCCCAAAAATATGTCGTTTAGGGCCTCAAAACGGCTCCAGAAGTTCAGGGCCTAAAAAACTGCCAAAAATAGTAAATTGTGTTACAAATAAAGAAACTGAAAAACTGAAAGAAACAATGGTGGGGGTCCAAGTGGAATAGGTAGGTGGCCACCAATATCCACCTGGATCCTTCCTCCTCCTTAGGAAGCAATGGTCCCCATTGCGTTGAGTTCCTCCATGAGATGAGGAAACTTCTGCAGAACTTGGTCCCTAGTGAGCCACTTACCCTAGTGAAGGAGTTGTCCTGCTTTGACAACCCAATATAGTTGGATCCTTTGCTGTCAGGTGTTCTTGATCTATGTGTCCATGATCTGATCAGTTGTGGCTTGTTCCATGCAATTTGGATTTAACTCTGTAGGTGTGAGTTATTCTGCAATGTCTGGTGTGTTTAGCAATGGTGCGAAGTATGGTCGAAGGCGGTCCACATTGAACACTGAGTGCAGGCCAAGGAATGGGGGAATGTTGAGCTCAAATGCATTGTCTCCCACAGCCTTGGTAATGGTGTAAGGACCATATCGGAGTGGTTTAAGTTTCCGATAGGCTCCGGTAAAGCGTTCCTTCTGCAAATGCAACCAGACTTTGTCGCCCACATGAAACTTGCATGGCACCCGATGTTAATCATGTCGTTGCTTGTACTTGGCATTTGATTTCTCCAGAATTTCGTGGACTTGCTGGCAGATATGTTGGATGTGCTCAATGAATTTGTTTGCCTTATCGACTTCAGACTGGACATGAGCCAAATCTGCCTAAGTAGCTGCAAATGGTATGGCCACATTAATGGGACATAGTGGTTGGAATCGCAAGCCCACTTGAAAAGGGTTGTGTCCGGTCGAGTTGTGGAAAGCCCGATTATAGCTATGTTAGACATAGGGGAGGCTCTCATCCCATGTGTGTGGATGCTTTGAGTTGTACACACGCAGAATGTGTACAATCATCATGTTGACAACCTCTATCTGGCCATCAATTTGGGGATGGAAAGTTGTGGACTTAGTGAGCTTGGTGTCCAACATTGACCAGAGACTGGACCAAAATGTACTGAGGAACCTGTTGTCTCGATCTAAGATGATAGACTGTGGGATCCCAAAGTGTACCCACACTCATTCAAAGAAGAGTTTAGCAGTAGCTTCTGTTGTGATATTCTCTTGTAGGCTGCCATAATGGTCATCTTCGAGAATCTACCGATGACCAAAAAAACACAGTCATTTCCATGCTTAGTAGAAGGAAGGCCTGACATGTAATCCATGGAGATGGATTCCCAAGGTCGACTAGGGGTAGGCAGCAGAGTATAGAGGCCTTGCTTCTTGATGGTCAGTTTGGTAATGGCACATGCAGTGCACGATCTAATGTACTTCCCGACATCCTGTCGAAGATTCGGCCAATAGAAATACTTTTGTAGTACTGCCACCGTTTTCTCGACCCCAAAATGCCCAACAGCCCGACTATAGTGCGCTTCCCAAACCATCTTGGCAAACTCGCTTAAAGGAACTCAAAGGTGTCCCAGGTGGCATAACAGGGCATCCTAGAGGTGAAAATCTGGAACTTGTTGACCCTCCAAGAGCGCCTGGTATGTGTGGTCGAATTTTGGGTCGCTTTTGTAGAGACGTGGCCAATCAGAAGTCTCATGCCCACAAGAGTTGAGCACGGCGGTTAGCGCCATGATCGGTGGTCGGCTGAGGCAGTCAACAACATTATTGGTGTTGCCCTTCTTATACTTGATATTCAAATGGAATTGTTGTAGGTATGTGGACCACTTCTGATGGTGATCATTTTGCAACTTCCCTTGCGTATGTATGCACTACAGGGGTTGGTGGTCTGTGTGGATGACCGTTTCCTTCCCCAAAATGTAATGCTTCCATTGTTGGCAAGCCTACACAATGGAATACATCTCTTTGTCATAAGTGGGATACTTCTGGACTGTGTCTGAAAGTGTCTCACTGTGATATGCCACTAGATTCCCCTGTTGAGTGAGGATTGCCCTAATAGCATAGTCAGAGGCATCCGCCTTGATCTCAAATGGTTGTTGCAAGTCTGGTAATGTGAGAAATGGTGTAGAGCAAAGGCGATGTTTCAACTCTGTGAATGTCTTCTATTAGATTTAGACCAAAAGATTTTTGCTTTTGCTCCTCCCTTGGTGACTTGACTCAAGGGCCAAGTGATATGAGAGAATCCCAACATGAACCTGCAGTAGAAATTGGCAAGACCCAGAAAGTTGCGGAGCTCTGTCAGAGTGGTTGGGGCTGGCCAATCCCGAATGACTTGGATCTTGGCTGGATCCACATGCACCCCCCGTTCATCAATAATGTATCCCAGATACTGAACCTGGGTCATGCCAAAAGTGCATTTCTCCAAATTGGCACACAGCTTGTGTTGCCGCAGTGTTTGGAGAACCTGTCGGATGTGGTGGAGGTGCTCTTCCCAACTCTAGCTAAAGATCGGGATGTCATCCAAGTATACCACTACAAATGAGTTGGTGAATGGCCACAAGATGTCATCCATCAGCCTCATGAAGGTTGCAGGAGCATTCGTTAACTTGAAAGGCATAACCAACCATTCGAAAAGACCCTCCTTGGCTTTGAAGGCAGTCTTCCACACATCGGAGGGTTCGATTAGTACCTGGTGATATCCATACTTCAAGTCGATCTTGCTGAAATATTTTGCCTTGTTGAGTTGGTCCAGAAGGTCATCAATCCGTGGGATCAAGTACCTATTTCGGACAGTGATCTTGTTCAGCGCCTGATAGTCAATACAGAGTCTCCAAGTCCCATCCTTCTTTTGTACCAATACGATCAGACTCCCATGGGGCGATGAACTTGGTCAGATGTGACCTTTCTGAAGCAGCTCCTGAATTTGCCTCTTGATTTCGTTGTTCTCCCTAATGGAGCGCTGATAGATTGTTCCATTAAGAAACGATGCACCTGGGGTCAGATCGATGGAGTGCTTGACCTGATAGTGTAGAGGCACCCCTGCGGGGGAGGTGAAGATGTCCTCGTACTCCTCCACGACCTTGTCCATTTGTTGTTGTCGTGCAGAGGGGTCCTGTCTGGAAGTCATGGCCACTGTATTCTTCTTTCCCTGAGGACATATCATCAAGAAAACAAATTTCCCGGTTTTGGAAATGAGCTTACTGCATTGTTTTGCAGTAACCAAAGAGACGTGGTAGGCAATGCTACCTCCGGTATCATGTACAACTTATTTCCCAAAGTAACAATAACAACACGAGGCCTTGACTCATACACAGCATGTCGCTTCCACAAGTATGGCTGGCCTAATAATACATCACAAACATCAATGGGAGCAACGTCACATAATACCTCATTCGTGAAGGGCTTGATGTTGTATGGAAGGCGGCACTGTTGGTTCACGCAAAGATCCCGTCCTAAGTGAAGCAACCTGATGGTGTACAGTTGTGGGTGTGTTGTGGTCGATATTCCCAGTTGCTTCACGACCTCTGCCGAAATGTGGCTCTTTTAGCTCCCGCTGTTGACAATGAACTGTAGCGGTGAACCCTTTACCCACATTTGGGAGTGGAAGAGGCACTCCTCCTCCTCTGGATCTTTGGGTTCCTCCTTCTAGATCTTCGTG
Organism: Pinus tabuliformis; assembly: GCA_031772625.1. NCBI lineage: Eukaryota > Viridiplantae > Streptophyta > Pinopsida > Pinales > Pinaceae > Pinus > Pinus tabuliformis. Next base: position 414,935,951 of record CM062805.1, on the reverse strand, counting down.
GTGGCAACGGTCACGTTGGGTTCCGCATCAATAATCTGCTTCCCTTTGTCATTCCCCTTGTTGGGTTCTGACTCAAAGTCGGAACATGCATCTGATTCTGAAGCCTTCAGCTCAGCCACCAGTGACTGCTTAGCCCGACACTCACTTGTGTTGCGAGTGGAGCTCTTATGGAACTCACACCACTTTCTCGTATCCTTCTTCGCCTTCGTGGGGTTGTTCTTTGCTTGCAACTTTGGCTGGTTGTCCTAAGTCGCCCCGCCTTGGCTTTGTCCTTTCTTCTGTGGCTTGGGGGAACCTTTCTCTTGCTTCAGATTCAAAAATCCAAAGTCTCGCTTCTTCTGTTTAAACTTTTGCTCGATCATGACGGCGTATCAATACACCATGTCGAGTGAAGAGATGTCCAGGAATTCCATCTCGTCCTGGATGTACCTGTGTAGACAGTCGTGGTACTTGAGTACCAAATGTTTCTCAGAATCCTTGATACCTAACTTCATGCGAAGGGTATTAAAAACATTGGTAAAATCTAACAGATCTTGGTCCCTTCCCTGTTGCAGCGTTGTCCACTTTATGTATTTATCCTCATAGCTCCTGATAGGGTAGTACTGCTCCTTGATGGTACCCCGAAACGAATTCCAAGTGGGTGCGGCTGAAAACAGTGAGATTGTACTTTCATCCTTCTGCTCACAGTAGGTTTCCCACCAGTCCTTAACGTGGGGGTGACTTTGAGAAGAGAAAAAGTAATATTTTCTTGGTTGGCAAAATCATGAACAAAAAAATATCCTTCTGGCAGATTTAACCATTTATCTATGGAGTCAACGTCTATTTTTCCCTCAAATATGGGAATGTCGAAGTTTACTTGTACCTTAAAAGGAGTGGAGCCTCCAGAGTGGCTGTTGGATGTGGATGCGCCATCGGTGGGCAACCGTTGAAGGATTTGGGCAAAGTTATCCATCATCGCGTTCCTTTGTTTCTCGAGGGCCTCCTCGAGCAATATTTTGATAGGATCTCCTGCCCCCTTGTCTTTCTTTTCTTCCCCCATGGGCGGTTGTCGGGGTTTGCAAGGCTGATCTTGAAAAGGTTCAACCAAATCGAGCCCTAACTCCTTATATCCCGACCTCATTGGGGACATGCAAAATAAAACAAAGAAAGAGTAGACCGCTCTGATACCACTGATCCAGATTTAAATAGGAATGCAACAAATTATAGATATAACTATAAATACAAATATGCAATAGAAATAACACTTCATTTCATTAATATCAAATATTAAAATATGCTTACAAATAGAATGGAAATAAGACTAGCTCGGGCGATGGTAGCTTATCTCTGAGAAGAGATGTGGCGGTTACATGCCTCTGAATTGTGTTACAATGAGGCTTAAAGGCCTATTTATTATTGAGAAATAATGGAAAACCCTAAACATTCAAAAACCTAACCCTAGGAGATGAAGCGCCAAACTGTGGGCCTCGTTTGGGTAAATTGGTACATTAACTTCCCGGGGTCGTAACTTTGGCATACGATCTCCGTTTGACGCACATAATACCTCGTTAGAAAGATCTATCCGAATACAATTTTTGAACCAATGTTGGTCCTGGTTTTCCCAAAAAAACATCATTTAGGACCTCAAAACGGCTCCGGAATTTCAGGACCTGAAAAACTGCCAAAAATAGTAAATTGTGCTACAAATAAGGAAATTGAAAAAATTAAAGAAACAATGGTGGGGGTCCAAGTGGAATAGGCGGGTGGCCACGAATATCCACATGGATCATAGAGCAATATACTACCTCTTATTTCTTGGTGCATATCCCAACTGAAGTTAGGGTACAAAGGGTTGGGTCTCAAGATACTTTCACTTGGGAACGACCACTCTCACCAACCCAAGCAACATCCCATGGCGAAAGAAAAGAGAGATGATGAAGATGGAGATTCTATTAAGTTGTTGCTCATGGAAGCACTCATGCGACAGAGGAATGAGATGATGGACAATTTTCCCAAAATCCTTTAACGACTTCCAACAACATTTAAGGCACCTTCAACTAGTGGCAATTTTAAAGGTGTCACACCATTCGAGGTACAAGTTAACTTTGATATCTACATATTTGAAGGTCGAATAGATGTCGATGCTTTGGAGAAATGGTTAAATATGTTAGAAGGATATTACTCTATCCAAAAAAATTCGACAATGAAAAGATCACGTTTCCACTCATAAAATACCTTCCCCATGTCAAAGATTGATGGCAAGGTTACTAAGAGAGAGAAAATGAATATGAGTCTGCAATATTCAAGGCAAGACCAACTTGCGAGGCTTTTTTTGATGCCCTTAAGGAGGAATTCTACCCTATAGGGAACTATGATTGCCAATACACAAGATGGACAACTCTGCTGCAAGAAAAAGACTAGATAGTGCTAGAGTACACCAATATTTTCCATACCTTGCGCTCAAAGTTGGGTATCAGAGACTTCGAGCAGTGCCTAGTTTTGAAGTACCATAGTGGTCTACATAAGTACATAAAACTGGAGATGGATTTCTTGGACATCTCCTCACTGGGAGTTACTTATCATCAAGATGTCAAAATTGAGAAGAAAATAAAGCAGAGGAATAAACAAGAATTTGGGTCTGTAAAAGAAGCTAGAAAAGGTAGCCTAAACGTGCAAAACAAGGGATAAAGCAAGGAGAGCCAACCTCAATACAACTAGCCCAAGTCATAGACGAAGAAGGTTAATGGGAAGTTGAAAAAGGACATTGGAAAGTGGTGTGTGTTCCACAAAAAACTCTAGCACAACACTAATGAACGTTGCTCAAAAAAATCATTATTGGCGGAGCTTAAAGAAAATGAAATAGACTTGGTCTTTGATTCTAATTTAGAGAAAGATAAAGAAAAGAAAATCATTGATGTAAAACCCATTACTACCATTTTTACCACAAAGATCTAACTAGAAGAACCAAAGGAGTCTAAAGAGGGGAAGTGGCTCTTCCATTCATAGATATGGGTGAAGGGAGCCCCACTAAATGTAATTGTTGACAATGGGAGCCAAAAGAACATGATATCATCCAAATTCTCAAAATATAAAGCTTTTAATAGTTCCACACCTCCAACCATACACCATTGGTTGGTTGAACCATGGACGATAAATTTGTGTTAGGTAGCAGTGTTGCTTGTCCTATGACATCAAGCCCTTCAAGGATGAGGTATTGTGTGATGTTGCCCCACTTGAAGTTTGTGATGTTCTTTTAGGACAACCTTATATGTGGAAATTGTAATGTCGTTTATGAGTCTCATCCCCATAATGTCATTGTTACTCTCAAAGATCAACCCTATAGGATAACAGAGGTAGTCCCAACTACTACAATTTTATTGATCTTGGCAAAACAATGCCAAAAGGTAATCTCTCATACTGTAAATTTTGTTCTCTTCATGGTTCGCTCAGAAGGTGAAAGGAAGGTCACTGCAACCACCACAACCTCTACATGAGGCCTCTTTACACAATAGAAGCAAGAGGAAGAGATTGTAGAGACATACGGGGATATCTTTGCTCCACTTGTAGAGATGCACCTGCACTATCAAATTAAACACTCAATTGACTTGATACTTGGTACTGCTTTACCTAATGGCCACATAGGCACCATTATATGACCTCTAAGAGTAATAATACATAGATGCTCTCTCTTGGAGAATAAGGAAATGAATCATCAAACTAATGAGCTCATCCAAAAGGGCCACATTTAATCGATCTCCTCACCTTACGGGAGTCCAATTGTGTTGGTGATGAAGAAGGATGAGACATGAGGACTTTGTATTGATTATAGAGCCTTCAAAAGATCACTATCAAGAAAAAACAGTCGATCCCTAAGATTGACAATCTTCTTGACAAGCTTAAGGGTGCTAATGTGGCCCCTACAATGGCTATGACATTTGTAAAATTTTTGTATTAATTGTGCATTACAACGAGATATACGTTGCTAGTATAAACTTTATTTACATGTAATGGAATTATTGATGTTAAAATTCATTAATGCTCTGATCAAGGTGTTGAAATGTAATAATGCTTTATTCAAAGTTATAAATTATAAATTATATATTAATGCATTATTTTAACAATTATTAATAATAATATTTAATTAATTTTGATTATTGAAATTAAAACCTATTGGAGAAGGGATGACATACTAGAGTCCGAGAGAGAGAGAATTGGTGGTTCAACTGCTTGATGTGGATTGCCTTACCGCACCCTATTGAAATTAAATTATAGCCATTCCTTGTCTTGACCAGAAACCATTAATGTAATTGAGTGATTTTCCTTTGAGTCAATAGACCACTAACTGTTGGGAAGGTGAAGGGGCAAGACAGTTGGGCGGTGCCATCATGACCTCCCCTTCTCATGAGTGAAGAGGTAGCGTGTAAGGGAAGGGATGATGGGGGAAAATTAGTGGCTTCTCGGTCGTACTAGCAAACAAAATGATTTGGCCATAAATATGTTGGCCCAGACTCAAACAGGGGTTCGATTTTCACTTGGAGGAAGTGGGTGTAAAACTGGGGGACCAATGTGGGTATTCACAGAGGACACTCTGCCTGCACTGGGCCATTAAACCATTCTAGATCTTTAACTGGTGTTACCAGTTCAAACACAGAGAGATTGAATTGAAAACATTGGGTGCTTACTGAGATTGTGAAACCATTGGTGCTTACTATGACTGTGAAATCACAAGTGCTTGTCTCTTGTTGTGAACCACCCATAAAAGGAAACCTGGGTGCTTATGGTTGGTTGTGAAACCACCAATTCTTGTCAGACTATTAATAAATCACCTGCAAGTGACTTTAATCTCCAAACCCAATTGGTGTAGGACCCTTGTGGAGCTAGTTCTCAGACTCTGGACCTGGTGCAGGGGTGGTTCGTTAGAGGACAATTTCGTGTAACTGACCTATAGTTGAGAGGATAATGAGAGTCCCTTTCTCAAGCCTCCAATTGAATTCAACTTGACCAGATAAGTAGTGTGGTTTATGTTATTTGATTTATGAACATTGGGTGATGCTCATTTCTGATAACTAGTTCATGGTTGCACCTTTGTATGGTTTACGATTAAATGCACATTCGTTATATAATTCATGATGGTTATCTGTTCAAGGCATTCATAAAAAATTAAATTGTTTGGTTTTGTAATCTATGCCAAAGAATTTAAATTTGACAACCCATATTGCATATTGGGAAAATTCCATAACTATGTTGTATGTTTTGTTTGCCTAGGAGATATAATTTCACATTGAAATTATGAAATTCCAGGACCTCTCTTACTTTACGTTTTTTTACGTGATTACATTACAGTTTATTGAAATGACAGAATATGAACCATAATTTGTGGTTGTATATTGGTATTATGAATGTTGTTCACTTAGCTATGATTTTATTGTTTGTGGATAATGCTATATCTACAGTTACTTTGATTATGTGTTGCGTGAACATTTTAAAATATTGCATGAGTAATTTGGTTTGGGTCACGCCCTCTTCAAACCTTGATAATGTCGCATGGGAAATTATCATACACATGCATTTGCATACTACCAAGTTGGGTGTCTCAAGAATTGCAGACACACACACACACATTTATTGTGAAAGTTAGTAGGGGTCACACCCTCTCCTCGCCTCAATCAAGTGGTCTAGGTGATTTTTATTACCCCTATAATCATACACTACTAAGTTTGATGTTATATGAAGTGTTGAAATGCATACACACATAATGCATAAATCAGTTTGGGGTGAGTATATTTAATCATTCATCTATTTGTGTATTATTGGAATACCACTCCTTTTTCATACTCTGATTGAGGTTGATCTTTGGCCATAATTCATAAAGGCCTCACATTGTTATTCATAGTTGTAGTGTTATACGTGGCCTTTGGCTCTCGTTAAGCCATCAAAATGGCACACATTATTGGCAACCATAAAATTGTTGTTGTGTTACATGTTGGTTCAATCCTTGTTAAAAACCCATATAAATCACATAATTGTTTGATGGCCATTATTATCAAGTGACATAACATGATTTGGGAAAAGTTCACCAAGTCTCGGGGTCTCGGGCCCATGAGACTCGATGCCACACATTATATTGAATATACCTCAACTTGATGTGACGAGGAGGTAAGTCTTGACATCTCTCAGGCCTCCGAGCTTTGGGGTGAGCATGTTACACACACATTTGATGGTTGGCTAAGCACCCAAAGCAATGCAGTGTAAACCGTGGTAGACCCTACCATCTTTTTGAATCTTTGTACGAGGTGCATCCTCACTCGTTAAGTTGTGTCGCTAGTAATGGTCCCCAACCAATAGTTTGTAGTCTATGGTAGGTCCCGCTGAATTAGCAGACCATTAGGCTGACAATCCCATACTTTCTCGAAGCCTTAAGTAGAAATTCATTTGTGAAAGCTCGGGGTAGACCCCATGGGGGTCTCTTCCTGCGTGCTTCTTACATGTTTCAAGCTCTTGTGTGGTGGGTGAGAAATATGATTAGGACTCCTTGACCCAATGGAGGAGTGTGTCAAAGGGAACCACAAGTTCATAGACTTGCAGCCACTAGAAATATATAACCTGGAGCCTAGTCTGACGTGGACTAAGGGCTCCACATATGTATGTTTTTGGCCCTCGATCGAAACCTGCATCATCACAATCGCAACACATTAAGCCTATTTTCCATATTCCAGAGTTGTGGACCCATAGGTCCATGTGGCATTGCCACTTAAACCAAAGTGAGGCCCATGGGCGCCACATGGACTACCATTGAAAATGTGGCTCTCATTAATGGACCTAAAATTTAATCGTGCATAACTTTTGATCTAGGACTCGGATCTAGAAAAAAGTTATATCACCAAAAAGATCTCACCGAGATGGATGTGATAGCGACGTCAGTGTTTTATTTCATAAAAAAGTTAAAAGAAACATTTTGGTAACCCCATTTTTACGACTGCCTATGAAGGTTGGGTTAGGACTTAAAGAACACCTTCCATAGTCCAAAATAGTACAAGGGGTGGGAGGGAGTGTACGTCCAAGTTCTTTAGTAAGATTGATTTGAAGTCATGCTACCACTAAGTTCCAATTGAACAAATTAATGTATGGAAGACAACATTCAAATATAAAGAAGGCATTTTTGTGGTTTGTCATGCCCTTTGGCCCAACTAATGCTCAAACAATGATCACGAGGATGATGGATGATCTCCTATGGTCATTCATAAATTTATTTTTGATTGGATATTTGGATAACATCGTCATATTCAGGATAACCTAGGTGGAACATTTGCAACACATTCAGTAGGTATTGAGCACCCTATGACAACAAAAGTTGTATGCAAATCTGGAGAAAATCTGATTTGGCATGTAGATAATTGAGTAGTTGGGATACATTGTGGATGAACATGGGTGACATGTGTACCCAAACAAGATCCAAGCCATTCGAGATTGACCAGCCCCAACAACTCTAACAAAGCTCAATAACTTCTTAGGCCTTGGTAACTTCTACCGAAGGTTCATGTTGGGGTTCTCTCATATCACTTGGCCATTAAATAAAATGAACAAGGGTGGAGAAAAAACAAAGTTTTCCTAGTTTAAATCATAGCAGAAAGCATTTGAGCGTCTGAAACCCCACATTTGCTCTACACTAGTCCTCACCCTACCAGACATACAACAACCATTTGAAATTGACATATATACATATAGGTAATAGCTATATAGTATAGACTTAGCCCGGGCCCTAGTAAGAATGTGTAATTCTCATCTAGACCTTTCCAACGACTACTGAGTGCACCAAATAGATATCGTAGGCAAAATTTACGACCCTAGGAAGTTGATGTACCAAGTAACCCCATAGGGACCCACAAACCTTTTGTCATTTCATCTTCTGGGGTTAGTTTTTTGGACCTCCAAGGTTCTTTCTTTATGTTAAAAGGGCATTTATCAACCTCTTTGTGATAGCTTTTGCAAATTTTCATAGTCGTCGTATCTCTTTGTTTAGAGATAACTACTACCATTCTAACCAGTATGTGTTCTACAATATTATGTGTAACCGCCCCTCCCCACATTTACCCACGTTTACAATCCCTCTGGGTAAATGTGAAGTTGGGTGTTTAGAGATAACTACTACCATTCTAACCAGTATGTGTTCTACAATATTATGTGTAACCGCCCCTCCCCACATTTACCCACGTTTACAATCCCTCTGGGTAAATGTGAAGTTGGGTGCTACTATGACATGACCCAACCTCCAAGTTTCAGTTATGGAAGTGGGGCTGACAAATCGACAACTATACTAACATCCCTTAGAGACCATAGACCACATAGAAGGTTGCAAACCACTTCAAGTGGTCAATTCCTGAGTTGGAACCCTTTTCAATTACCGAACACCTTAACCACATGCCAAACAAGGCAAGGGTGTGGTTTTCAGCCTCCATCTGCATGCATAGACCTGCTTCCATGCGGTTATGGCCTAATTTCCCCAGTTTAGTGCATGCGGTCCCGAGATCTAAGCCACTCTTCAAGGCTAACCTCCAAAACACTACCCATCACTCCTTGTAGCTTTCCAAAATCATATTTGACATAATGACAATGCTAAACATTCAAACTTGAAACCAAAACTTGACCTAGACAACCTAGAACAAACTAGATATTTCATCAAACATATGCTAAACATGTGAGTTACAGGTCATGAATGCATATCTAATCTTAAATTTTTGAACTTCATCTGAAAATCACCGAGAAGGCCTAATTTCCTCTCAATCAACTGCAACAACACTTGTTAGCCCATGCATCATCAACCATTCAAATACTTATCAAATCATGAATAAGAGCCATAGTTAGAGCACATCATAGAACCATACTTATAACCAATATATAACCATAATATTAACCATGACAGAACAATCATCAAATCAACATAATATCAAGTACAAGTGCTCATAGATTATAATAATAAAATAACCCTTATTAATTTATGCAAAAGCCAACCAAGTCAGGGACTTCCACATGCCATTCGACCATAGATTGAGTTGAACCAAATCTTTTTTTCAGCCAATCACCCTCGTGCCATATTCCAAACATGAATGTGGGATCTCATGGGATAAACTAATACATAATCAACAAGGGAATCCAAAGGTTAAACCACCTCCACCCTCAAACTACTGTGATCTCACCTAAACCGGTCCTGAGATCACAAAACAAAACCGAGCTTGGATACCTTAGAATTTCTTCGCCATACCTTGAGGAATTTTCCTGTCTCCGCCCACATGTGGCTTCTTGGAGAAAACTATCTCTACCCTCAACCCTTGAGAATTTTCCTAAGACCACCTTACCCGGTTCCAAAACCTTCCGACAATCCATAACACAACCAATAATGAATCCCATCACACCATGACTATCCAGGAAATGGAAATGCAAGGCTGAAACCACTGTCAAACTAGGAAAACCCATGCCAAATACATCAAATGAACCAAATAAGCAAATGCATGCACCATGCATTCACACCTCAACTAGGAAATGGCACATGCAACCTGTTATGTGCAAAGTCTTCCTGTTGAAGTCATTGATCAAACCTTCTCCTTGATCTCCTTGCTTTTCCTTTTCCTTCCTTTGCTTGCTTGCTTGCTTTCTCCTCTTGGTCCTCTCTCTCTCTAACACTATTCTCAAGCCAAAAAATAACAAAAGTTGTGAATTGGTTCTCTGATGCCATTTTATTATTGATGTCTCTTTTTCATCATTTTCCTTAATTTCCTTCTAATTTCCTCAGCATGCAAATATGTGTCCCTTCACCTCCCTTTTCTACTATTTTCCTTTATTTTCATAAATAAATGTCAATTATTGCCTCTTTGCCTTTGCCAATTTCCATAGCCATAAATAAACCAAAAGTGACACCCATTATAGTGCTTGCCCAACATTCAGCTTGGAATATGTGTCCCATGACCTTGGTATTATTTTTCCTTTATTACATGAAATTTAACCCAAGATTGTTACAAACCCCTCCCCCTTAGGGGAACACTGTTCTCGGTGTTCTATGATACATATGACCAACAAATTGCTGAAACAAAACATACTTCCCATGGAGCTTTATAACATAGCTCGATGCAGTATTTACAATAAACAACTGTTGCAAACCATGATCAACGCGACAAACACGACAATCATACCGCTTATTGGAGCTTTATAACACAACTCATTATGGTATCTACAACCATACACATATATACATACATATGCCAAAAACTCATTTACTTGAACCAACAAATAATGAAGGATACAAAGCCCGCATCTGATTAGCCATCTCCCATGTAGCTTCATCACGCCCAAAGTGCTTCCACTACACTTTAACTTCCTCGATTGCTTAGTTCCAGAGCATGACCTATTTCCATTGCAATATGCAGGAGGTTTTGGCTGGAATTCTCCCTTTGGTTCCACCTGCAATACAAACTAATCAATCACATGGCCAACATCCCGCACATATCTCTTAAGCAATGAAACATGGAAAACATCATGTACTTTCATTGTTGGTGGTAGTGTAAGTTTGTAGGCCACTGGTCCAATCCTCTCAAGGATCTCAAAAGGAACACAATACCGAGGTGCAAACTTGGCTCATGACTCAATCCTTAAGGAGCTCCTCTTGGGCTTGATGTGTAAGTACACATGCTCCCCAACGTGAAACTCTTTAAATGCTTTGTGCTAATATGCATAACTCTTCTGCATGTCCTGGTGTTGTCTTCAAATTCCTTTTAATAACCTGCATTTCCTATTCCATCTCTGCCAACATATCTGGTCCAATCAACACCCTGTTCACTGGATCGCTTTAGCGGATAGGAGTATTACAACTCCACCTGTAAAGAACCTCAAATGGAATCATATTCAAGTAGAAGATACCCATTATTATATGAAAACTCCACGAGTGGAAGATACTCCTCCCACTTCCTTTGTTGATGCATAATGTACATCCTCAACATGTCCTCAAGAATCATGTTAACCCTTTATGTTTGTTCATCTGTCTGCGAATGATAAGTTGTACTAAAAACCAACTTTGTCCCCAAACCTACAAACAACTTCTTCGACCAAACCTAGAAGTGAACTTGGCATCTTTGTATGATATGATCTTCTTGGGAACACCATGCAATCTCACTATCTCCCTAATAAAGATATGAGTTATCTCACTAGCTGAATTCATAGACTTAACTACAATGAAGTGAGCTACCTTACTTGACTTGTCACCACAACCATGATGGAATCATGTTGCTTCGATGTCCTTGGCAAACCTATAATGAAGTCCATGGAAATGACCTCCCATTTCCAATATGCAATTATAATAGGTTGTAATAAACCAATCGGATGCTTACACTCTGCTTTTACCTACTAATAGCCAAACATCTCGCAACAAACTCAACCACCTCTTTATTCAAGTTCATTGAATGATAGAACTTCTTAACTGCTTTCAATGTCTTCTGATATCTTAGGTGACCTGAATATAGCTTGACATGAAACTCCCTCAAGATAAGCTTCTTGAGCTCACTATCATTTGACACATAAATCATATTCCTAAATCTGAGCAAGCCATCCGCTGTGAGATGATACTCCTCATCCTTATCACCTTCACCCTGCTGTTGTAACTTGTGCCTCAACTATTGATACCTGTCATCATGTTGCCCAACCTGCAAGATCCACTCCTGCAAGTCTTTCTCAAAAGAACTCATTGTTGTAATGTGATTCACCTGCACTCTTCTACTAAGAGCATCTCCAACCCTATTCTCCTTGCTCTTGATGCACTTGATCTCAAAGTCAAACTCACTGAGAGTAGCCAACCATCTAGCTTGTCTAGCATTAAGATTGGGTTGGTCAAACAAGTACCTCAGTCCACTATGATCACTCATCAAGACAAACCTCATGCCAAGAAGATAATGCCTCCACATCTTCAAGGCATGAATGATAGCTACCAACTCAAGATCATGAGTCACATAGTTCTGATCATGCTCATTTAACTTCCTTGACTCATAACATACCACCTTTCCTTCCTGCATCAGGACTCCACCAAGTCCTCTCTTGCAAGCATCTGTACATACCATGAACTCTTTATCAGGATCTGCAATCTTCAATACTGGAGCATTTGTAAGCAAATGATTCAACTGCTCAAAACTAGTTGCACACTCCTCAATCCATTCAAACTTATTTCCTTTCCTTTGCAAAGATGTAATAGGATAGGAAATCCATGAGAAGTTCTTGATGAACCTCTTATATAACTTGCTAATCCCATGAATGATTTGACCTCGTCCACATTCCTAGGAGTTGGCCACTCCATGATGGATCTAATATTTTCCAGGTCCACTACTACACCTTCCTTGGAAAACACATGTTCCAAGTAGTGAACTTCAGTTTAAAATAAACTACACTTACTAATCTTGGCATACAACTAATGCTCTCTCAACAATCTCAATATTGTTGCCAAGTGCTCTACATGCTCTTCCTCATTCTTAAAATATATCAATATGTCATCAATAAACACTATCAAAAACTTGTCCAGATAAGGACACAAAACATTTTCATCAAGCAGATGGAAGTAGTTAGAGCATTAATAAGACTAAAAGGAACCACCACAAACTCATATGCCCATATCTGATACGAAATTTGATCTTGTAAATGTCCTCTTCTTTGATGTGCACCTGATGATATCCTGATCTCAAGTCAATCTTTGAGAACATTGTTGCTCCCTTCAACTAATCAAACAAGTCATCAATTTGCGGCAAGGGATACATGTTCTTCATCATCACTTTGTTCAGCTGATTGTAATCAATGCACAACCTGAGAGTACTATCTTTCTTCTTCACAAACAATATTGGTGCACCCCAAGGTAACACACTTGGCCTTATGTATCCTTTATCAATCATTTCCTTTAGTTGAAACTTCAATTCCACCAACTCTGGAGTGCTCATCCTATAAGGTTCCTTTGATGTTGGTGCTACTCTTGGTACCAACTCAATAGAGAGACCCACTTCCTTATGAGGCAGTAACTCTAAAATATCTGCTGGAAATACATCACGAAACTGCTGCAAAATAAGATATCTCTTCATAACTTCATCATCCTCAACATCCTTCCCTTTATCACTAGAAACATGTGTTGCAAATAATACACACCCTTTCCTACAACTGCGCTTTTCCTGCATAGTTGTAACCATTCTCATCGACGTAGTCTTCTTCTTACCCTACAAGATTTTCTTTTCTCCATCATCATCCAAGTACTCAATAGACTTCTCATAAAAATTTACCTTGGTCCTGTGAGTAAACAACCAATCCATAACCAAAAGCATACTATATGAACCCAATGGAAACACATTTAGATGTGTTGATGTAGGAATACCATTAAGCTCAAATGCATAATCTCTCACCCAATGATAAACTCTTTTCTTGGTCCCTGTAGCCAACTACACCAACCAAGACTTTGCATTCACTTCTTTATTCAATCCACACTTATCCACAAGGTAATACTAACATAACTATAATTTGATCTGAGATCAATAAAAATGAAAAGAACTTGATCACGGAGCTTACCTTCCATCTCAATATTGGATCCCTGATGATTTGTCTGCATGTTATCAAGTGCTACATAAATATGAGGAATGTTATGACCAACATCCCCAACTGTATACACCTCCTAAGCATTGTAGATCTTAGGTATGCTACCCTGGTACAATGGAAAATCCTTCTTATGATTATCTTTGCCACAAATCCAACACTACAATGGTTCTCTGCCACTGCCTTTATTCTACCGCTCTCTAGGTTGAGGTCCATGTCCCTTCTTAGTTGCATTGAACTTCTTATAAGGAGCCACATTTTCTTTCTCACCTGCATCCTAAGGTATTTCCCGCTTCAGAGGCCATTTTCCTTTAGCCTTCTCATTCCCTTTCCAAGAATGCTTATGCTCATACTTGTGCTTCAACAAATCATAACAATGCTTCAATTTCCCGATGAATTCCTCCAATGACCGAGGATCATCATACTCAATATGGTCCTTGAAAGTTAATGGAATTCCACTAATAAACCTTTGAAATTTCGTTTTCTCATCCTTGAGGTAAGGCACATACCTCAATAGCTCTAGAAATTCATCATGTATTGCTTATTTGTCATAGATCCCATCTTAAGCTCATATAACTCCCAGGCCTTTCCATTAAAATATCTCTCTGACGAGTACGTTTTCCTAAAGTGTCTTTTGATCTCATGCCAATTGAACTCCTCTATCCTGATGCTTCTAACTTCACATCTTCCCACCAAATATCTTATTTTCCTTTGAGACTAAAAATAACTATCATGGATTTCATGTTCTTTGTGTAATCACGCATCTCAAAGAACTTGTTCATACCAAGTAACCATGCCTTTGCATCTTCCGGTTTCTTTAGCTCTCCATCAAACATAGGAGATTTGGCTTTCTTGAGCTCATCTGGGAAGTACCCCCTCTCACTCCTCCTGTAAGGATGGTGGTGATGATGACCATGATATCTATCTGAACCAAAATTAGAATAGAACCCATAACCACTACCTCTCATGTCAGGTGTATCCAACCATTTGCCACCTTTGACCATGTCATCCCTATCCAACCTATGCCTTGATTGGGACTTACTGCCATGTGACCCATTAGTCCTTTTCTCTTGTCCATAACTGATCTCTGTTTGTCCCTGTCTCTGTAAATTTGATAAGCTCTGAAGGATATCTGCATTGACCTCGATTTGCTTTTCCTGAGCTCTGGAAAGTCTTTCATGTGACTAGATTATCCTATCATTATCTGCCTTGCAACTTCTAATTTCTTCCTTTAGACTTCTCAATGTATCTGCTATGTTAGGAAAGTACTCTTCCCATGTTGCTCATTTGATTTGTAAGGAGAATCACGTGAATTGTAATCCACCATTATACTCGTCATCTATGATCTTCTTCTTCCTGCAAACATACCATGTCAAATAAACCAAACATAAACATAATCAAACATACCTTAGTGAAGTTCATGGGAGGTTATCTCGTCTGCACAAATCATTCCAGATTGGCATGATATACATGTGTATACTCATAATGACAATAACATACCAACCTATCGACATCATGCATGATAACTCAATTGTAATACCGACTATATACATGACAACCATAAACACTACAATGCATGCAAACGACTGACATGCATGCATAACAATCACATCTTGCCCATCTAGTCCAAGGGTTTGAACCTGGAAGCTCTGATACCAATATGTAACTGCCCCTCCCCACATTTACCCACTTTTACAAGCCCTTCGGGTAAATGTGAAGTTGGGTGCTACTATGACATGACTCGACCTCCAAGTTCCAGTTATGGAAGTGGGGTTGACAAAATAACAACTTTATTGACATCCCTCAGAGACCACAGACCACTCAGAAGGCTACAAACCACCCCAAGTGGTCAATCCATGAGTTGAAACCTTTTTTCAATAACCTAAACCTCAACCGCATGCATAACAAGGCAACGATGCAATTATAGGACTCCAGCCATATGCATAGGCCTGCTTCCATGCGATTATGGCCTAATTTCCCTAGTTCAATGCCTACGGTTCTGAGATATGAGCCACTTTTCTATGCTAGCCTCCAAACCACTGCCCATAACTTCCTATAACTTTCCAAAATCATATTTCACATAATGACAATGCTAAACATTAAAATTTGAATCCATAACTTGACCTAGACAACCTAGAACACACTAAACATTTCATCAAACATATGGTAAACATGTGAGTTACAAGTCATGAATGCATATCTGATCTTAAATCTCTACAATTCATCTGAATATCACCGAGAAGGTCTAATGCCCTCTCAATTAGCTGCAACAACACTTCCTAGCCCATGCATTCATCAACCATTCAAATAATCATCAAATCATGAACAAGAGCCATAACTAGAGCACATCATAGAACCATGCTTATAACCAACATATATCCATAATATTAACCATGACAGAACAACCATCCAATCAACATAATAACAAGTACAAGTGTTGGTAGATTATAATAGGAAAATAACTCTTATTAACTTTTGCAAAAGCCAACCAAGTCAGGGACTTCCACGTACCACCCGACCATAGATTAAGATGAACCAAATCTTTCTTTCAGCCAATCACCCTCATTCCATATTCCAAGCATGAATGCGAGATCTCATGGGATAAACCAAGACATAATCAACTAGGGACTCTATAGGTGAAACCACCTCCACCCTCAAACTACTGTGATCTCACCTAAACTGGTCCTGAGATCACAAAACCAAACCGAGCTTGGATGCCTCAGAATTTCTTCACCATACCTTGAGGATTTTTCTTATCTCCACACACATGTCGAGGGCTTCTTGGAGAAAACCATCTCCACCCCCAACCCTTGGGAATTTTCTTGAGACCACCTCACCGAGTTGCAAAACATTTCGACAATCCAAAATTCAACCAATAATGGATCCCATCACACCATGGCTATCTAGGAAATGGCAAGGAAAGGTTGAAACCATTGTCAAACCAGGAAAAACCCATGCCAAAGACAACAAATGAACCAAATAAACAAATGCATGTACCATGCATTCAAACCTCAACTAGGAAATCACACGTGCAACCTGTTACCTATAAAGTCTTTCTGTTGAAGTTGCTTATCCAACCCTCTCCTTGCTCTCCTTGCTTGTTCTTTTCCTTCCTTTGCTTGCTTGCTTGCTTTCTCCTCTTGGTTCTCTCTCTCTCTCTAACACTATTCTCAAGCCAAAAACTGACAAAAGTTGTGAATTATTTCTCTGATGCCTTTTTATTATTGATTTTTCTTTTTCTTCATTTTCCTTCTAATTTATTTAGCATGCAAATTTGTGTCTCTTCGCCTCTCTTTTCTCCTATTTTATTTTATTTTCATAAATAAATGTCAATTATTGCCTTTTTGCCTTTGTCAATTCCTTTGCCAATTTCCATAGCCATAAATAAACCAAAAGTGATGCCCATTATAGTGCTTGCCCAAAATTCAACTTGGAATATGTGTCCCATGACCTTGGTCTTACTTTTCCTTTATTATCCTTTATTACATGAGCTTTAACCCAAAGTTGTTACATTATGTTATTTCTTTTATTAATAAAAGTAGGGTTTCAACCACATTATTGTAATTTATACTGTATTTTTTCTGTGTGTTCCACTTACTTTCCTACATTTGATTTCATTCCTTGTACACCCTAGATCAATTTGCTAGCAAATCTCAAGAAATGTTAGTTTGCACAATAGTCTTTGGCGTATCTGGGATATGTGATAGGTGGGGAGAGTTGAAGATAGATCTTGCCAAGGTAGATGCCATCATGAACTGAACAATGCCTACTAATGTTTCTAAGGTCACGAGTTTCGTTGGGGGAACACAATGCTTGAAGAAATTGATAGCCTCATTTTCAATAGTAGCAACACTACTCTACTCCATCACAATGAATATCAAGAGTTTCTAGCAGGGAAAGGGTCAACAAAGGGTTTTTGACAAGTTAAAGAAGAAAAACATTCAAGCACTGGTTTTGGCATTACCGAACTTTCAATGGCCTTTCAAAGTAGAGACAAATGTGAGTGGGTATGCTAGGGGCAATGTTAATGTAGGGAGGATAGTCTATATTCTACCATTGTGAAGTATTTCATGGGATGGTTCTCAACTACCCCAACTGTGACAAGGAGCTCTATGCCTTAATTAGCCTACAAAGAATTGGAAACACTATATTATGGGGAAGGAGATAGTAATTCACATTGATCACCAACCATCAATGGCTACAATATCTACAAGTCTAGAGTAAACTACAACAAACTAGGCATTACAAGTGGATGGGGTTTCTACATCAATTTCATTTAGTGATCAAGTATGGGAATGGTAGCACAAACAAGTTGGTTAACATGCTTTCAAGAATTCCCACATCAAATATCACAACTTTGAGAACTCTTATGCACATGGATCCTTTCACCCATTATGCATACAAGGAGACATAAACAAAGGGTGAGGACTTCAAAGAGGTGTTTCAACAATTGCAGAGCATACTTATTTGCGTGATAGTGACAACAAAATTGAATAACATCTCGAGAATGGGTTACTTTACAGGTGAGATAAGTTATGTGTTCTTAAAGGTGAAGGACTGAAATTGATTAGAGAGGCTCATGCCTCCAAGGATGCAGGGATTTTTGGTGTAGGGAAAATAATGGCCAAATTATAGAAGTATGTGTATTGACCTAGGATGCAAGAAGAGGTATTCAGGTTCATAAGATGATGCATGATATGTTGTACCATCAAGCTTAGTAACAAGAAACAAGGTCCATATCATCCCTTTCATGTACCCACTCATCATTGGGAACACATTTCCATAGACTTTGTGGGAGGTTTACCAACAACCAAGAAGGGAAATAACTACTTATTTGTGGAAATTGACAAGTTCAGTAAGATGTGTGTTCTAATTGTTGAAAAATCTAGGGGCAGCTAGATTAAGTGATTTCTCTTACTTTGATAATTGCTTATGATGTATTTTTACTTAACTTGATTAACGTCTTCTTTCACTTGATTATTATTATGTTTTTATCATCAAACAACTACCAAACTACGAATATCAAATAGACAAGAGGACACAAAATGTAGGTTGCAAGCCAAGACCAAAACCTCTTCTCTTCAGAGGAAAACCCATAAGAACTCTTCTCTTCTTATAGAACTTCAAATGAAAAATTCCAAGACCTAAGACCCTTTTCAAAGACCCCTTCAAGTGTTATAGCACAATTTACCACTCTTGGTAGATTTGATGCTTTGGTTATGGCCTAGGGCAACCCTTCCTTTCCAGACTTGGTCCAAATTCTAAAAAATAGTGTTTTACTTCCCATACGCTACTTTGCCCTGTATTAAAAGCTTGTACACGCGGGTCAGTATATACCCAACCCGCGTATATGTGTTAAAACATTAAAAAATAAATAATCTCCTTAAATTCAGGTAGATTTCACGGATTTTACCTGTTACAATTGTTTCCCAACTGGAAAAAAATAAAAAACAAAATAAAATAAAATAAAATAATATATATATATATATATATATATATATATATATATATATAAATATATATAGATTGGAGAAGTATAAATAAACCTCCATGGGAAGACCTAAACGGAGAAGAGATGAGATATTGATATTATAGTTGATTATATCCCTTATCGAGTCTGAAGAAATCTCTGTGCCTCCTGCACTCCCAAGTTATAGGGAACCTTTGTTTCCTCTTTTGAGATGTCCTTCATCCCTCTTATGACATCCTTGTGTGTATTGATGGAGGAAGATTGTTGAGGCCGGGGTAGGACGGATCCGCTTGGAGCTAGAGGAAGAATCATGTTGTAGTTTTCCACCTTTCATTTAGCTTACATCAATAAAGAAATGTTGTTATGTTCCTGATATTTATTGTGTTTATGCATTAATCCATGTTGTGATTTGCTTATAAATCTTATGTTAATGCTAAATTGCTCATTTGATTATATGATCTAACACATATATCATGAACATGATTTTTGTTACTGTTGTTGCATATGCTTTGCTTGAATAAGTTACAGGTTTTAAAGGCATTGGAAGAAGTAGAGGGTTTGAACCCTGTAGGATCAACCTCGAATGTAGGACCTCTGGGTAATACCACGTCTTCCCACTTCAGTAGTTTAAGTATTTAGATTGTTTGTTTGCACATTTCTTTCTGTTGTATGCCCTCCACTCTGTTGGGGTTTTCAACTCAACACCCTAGGGTGTTTCCACCCACAATAGAATTGGTGACTCCACTGGGGAAAACATTCTTGTTTTTCCTAGTTTGGGTTGTTTTTTCTTGATCAGGGTTTGTTTTCTTGATTTCCTTTTTTTACAGTGTCATTGGCTTATTAGCTTCACAGACATCAAGTATGATATTTTGGACAAGACCTTGATTTCTTGTTTACTTGATTGAGCTTTTTATATGTATTTTTCTTGGGATACAGTTGTGTATACATGCTTGTTTCCTCAGACAAACTTGCTTATACGTGATTTTCCCGTGTTCGAAACGCGTGTGCATGCCTCTGTGTCTTTACACAGTCGCATATACATAATTTTGAATTGTTTTTTCAAAATCTTTTACCCAGTTAGGTCTATAGCCTGGTGACTTTTGCTATTTTATGGTCATCCACTGTCTGTAGAACTCTATTCTCTTGCAAGTTTCAATTTCAAATCCCCTTCTCAATTAAAAACCTTGTTGGCCTAGGATTGCTTTTGAGTAAGGTTTCGGTTTTTGTCTTGGGTTCAAGGCTTCTGTCAGAAGTTCTTGGTGGTTCTGGATTTCCAAAACAAGAAATTGGTTTCAGTTTCATTTATAACCCAAAATCTCAATTTGCTTTTCTTTGCTTTCCCTTTTGGTTGACCTATTTTGTTTTTCATCATTTTTGTGTCTCTTTGGCTATCTTGAGAGTCTTTCTTGACATTCTGTTGGTTTGCTGAAGTATTTTACTGCTATTCAGATCACTTTGTGCAAGTTTGTAGTCCTTCTTGTTTCAAGTTTCATTTATTAATGAGTTGTATAACTTGCAAAGTTTAAGGACTCTTAGTGCTTGTTTCTTCATCTTTGAAATTTAGTAGTCTTCTTGTGACCTTGAAAATTTCTTTGGGTTTTTAAAAGAAAAAGACAAAAACATAGCTTTTTCCTTTCTTTTGTTTCCAAGCTTTTGGTTTTTTGGTTTCTTTTGTTTTGTTTTTGAGCAATTGTGAACTTTTTCAATTTGCTTTGCTTGGTTTTGAGGGAAATTTATTATCAAATTTTTGCTCTCTTTATTGTCAAGTTGGCTTATTTGATCTTATAAAGAACCACATTTGCTTATCATATGAGTATTCATAAGATCTTTTATCATCATTTAAATTTGCATTAGGTTACTTTGCATCATAAGAATTCTTAGTCTTTTTAGATTTTGAGTGTGTGTGGAATGTTTCTGAAAAAAGAAAAGAAAAGAAAAAGACTATTTTTCTTATATAGGTTTTTCGTAGAACTAAGTAGAAATCCCTTTTCATCGAAAGAAAATAACTGCATGCATATAGTTAAGTTTCTATTGATTTCTTTTGCATCTAAAACACCATAAGTTTCACTCTCATTATACCTTTGACTTAAAGAACATCTCTCTAAAATCAAGCGATTTAATAAAAAACCAAAAACTTTTTAATTTGTCATTAACAACACCAATAAGTTTAAGTTCTTTAGAGCCTTGGAATAAGTGAGTGGAGAGTTAACTCTCCAAGGCCACTCAAATATCAAACATAGAAGTTGAATAATGAGTGAAATCCAGTGTTGTTAGAAAGATTGGGAGTTAAGCACGAGGGAGAGTGGAGACAAGGAAGAGAAATACCCCCTCTCCTACTTGTTGGATCTCGCCCGAGACTGTTCTACCCGACTTTTGATATGAACTGGTGCCCATAGTTTCCATTCCTAGGGATCACATAGGTGGCTGTGGAGGGGAATCCTGTGGCACCTGAGGTAGATGTTGCATCACATTCATCAGTACTTCTGGAGGGTACCCTTGCGAAGCTTGGGTGCTTACACTGGCAAAGGCTTTTGTTTGGAGGTCAGCGTAACTGTTTCTGTTACCTTTGCTAGTAGGCTTGGGCCATCATTATCCTAGACTATTTTCGGAAGGTCCTTGATTTTCGCTTTCTTGTATTTTGGTGTCCGGTCCTCATCACCCGGAGTGGAAATACTTGGAAGTAGTTTGATTGACTGTATCTTTAGGGATTTTTTAGAGAGTGCTCTTTGCTCCTAGTTGGCCTAGCTTTATAAATTTTTTGAGTCTTTAATTAGTTCTCTTAAAAATAATTAAAAGTGGTTGATCGACCAGTTCGTCGATCTAGGAGGCTTCGTGGGCTTTCACCTACGAGTGCTAAGCCTTCTTCTAGAAGGCGTAGGAGCAATTCTACCGGTGATTTCCAATCAGTGGCAGTAGATGTAACAAAGATTGATCCTCTGATTGAAGTTATTGATTCATAGAATAGACCTGGTATAAGTAGAGAGTTGGAGAGGAACACTCCAGTCCTTTCTAGAGTCCTCTTCCAGTCGGAAGATGTTATTGAGGTTGAAGAACTTCCTGAGTCTCCTTTGACTCCTAATTCTCCTCTTCCTCCCGATCATCCAAACATTTTATTATACGTCGGGACTCCAACCAATAGGCCTTCAAGCCTAGGTCTATTTCAATCTTTTCCTTCGATGACCACTGCTAGGAGCATGGCTTCCACCATGAGTGCTACTAGTATGCAAACTCCTGTATGAGTACAAGGAGGAGGAACGATTTCCATACCTTTCATTATTCCTAGCATTGCATTAGTTGTCTCTACCTCCATTCCATCTTCGAGTGGGGGCACCTAAGCTTTCGCCTTTGGCACTGGTTTTATCCCCTTTGGAATGCCGACCAACATAATTTCTCCAATTCCATTAAGTTCTCCATCAACTTCCTCCACGTTTATGACTTCCATGGCAAGAGGGTCAGCTTCTTTTCAGGGTTTTCCTTTTGGGAGTGGTCATATACCACATTCTAACCCATATTTAAGATTAATACATTTTCCCTCCACGGGTCAAAGTTATAATCCTTTCCAAGGATGGACAAACCCTGTAGTTAGTGGACTTGGAGCCGGGAATAAATTCTCTTTCAGCCAAAAGGGGAATATGTTGTATTCTTCCGCCAATTCATTCTAGAATTTTTCTCCCTATGCTCATGCATGGAAACTTTATCAAGGGTTCTCTACTCCATTCAACACCTCTCTAGGGGGCAATTTCACTAGATATGGAAATGTTTTGGCAGGAGTTGGTCAAACTCCAGTTTTTTCTAGGGCCATAAGGATCTCCTTATGGTTCAGGTGTTTCTACGAATTACTTCAGGAAACCTGGTGCCTTAAAAAATCCATGGTATTCTTTTCATAATGTTGCGAATTTCGCCCAGACCAGGTGGAATCCTTAGGGTCCTCCACGATTACCTTTCCTGGCAATGTTAAACTTGCCAGATCTATCCAAATTGACCAATGATCTGATTAGATATAACTCGTCCAGACCAGGTGGAATCCTCAGGGTCCTCCACGATTACCTTTCTTGGCAACGTTAAACTTGCCAGATCTATCCAAATTGACTAATGATCTGATCAGATATAACTCGGCCTGGCCTCCGGTTCCAACCAAACTTCCATCAGATATACCCAAATTCGAAGGGAAGACTGGTGAAGATCCAGGTGACCATATAACCACTTTCCACTTATGGTGTTTGTCAAACTCCCTGATAGATGATTCAATCAGGTTGAGATTATTCCAATGTACCCTAACTGGAAATGCGGCTAAGTGGTACATTGAACTCCCAGGGGGGCACCTTCTCATTTTTGAAGCATTTTCAGTGGCCTGTCCGTTATGATGCTCGAACTAAGCTATTAGCTAATTTTCACTAAGACCAGGCAACCCACATTTTGGATCATATACAGGAATGGAGGAGAAGGAAGAGGCTCATTAAAACCGATATCCCACAAGAATTCCTTCTTGAATGGTTTCTTAAATATTTACAACTAGATATCTCTAAGGATGTATCGCTCTCTGATGTGTTCACCAAAGAACAGGCTATTTTTAGAGCCCGGTAGTTAGAACTTATATATTCTCAATCTGGGTTTCTTCAGAAAATTCTTCCTGATGCTCATAGGTCCAAGGTTAATTTAGCCAATATGAAGCCAAGTCCCCATGCCGACGGGCTAGTCGGATCGATTGATGCTAACATGACCAACCTGCTAAATCAATTGCAACAGTTGTCTTTACAAACTGCTTCTTCTATGCAGGCATCGCCATCAGTGCATATGCCTTCTCAACCTTCATCTATAAATGTCGTCCAAACTTCTAACCCCAAAGGAAACCAAAAATCCGATGGGAAGAAGAAAGGATGAGGTAGGAAAAAGAATCAGGATGGGAAGGGTAATGCAAACAAACCCGGCAATGATGTTGGAGGGAGTAAAAAAGAGTCTAAGAAGAAAGTAAATTTCCATGCAAGTTGTGCAATGGATATAATTTTACTCATCTTTGCCCTAAGATCCAAGATGCTCAACGCTTATTAGTTCAGCGGGGGTCTTCTAGCTCCCAGGCTGTGCTAACTAACCCTTTTCCCCAAGGGCAACAATTGCTTGTTGGCGCGAATTCTAGTACACGTACGCCTGTTGGGGGCAACCAGGAAAGGGAAAATACATCAAATGTTTACATGATGAGTTCACATATTGAAGTTTCTACACGATCACGTGACTATGGTTATTCAGAATCATCCAAGGCTAAGTCTACTCCTGATGTTTCAGAGCCGCTCCATATCGAGAGGCCCGTAGTTGAGTCTATACCTTGGATACCAAAAGGCTCCGCAAAACGCTCAACCATTAACCCTAATGCTAAGGTAGCCCAGAACTACTCGATTGTAGAAGATTTGGCTCAAATTCCTTGTGTTATGTCGACGTTAGAGGTACTCTAATTGTGCCCTGCACAAAGGAGTGCATTTCTCACTGCGGTCAGAGCAGTTGATCCAAAAAAATCTCTTGTGCTTACGTTTGATATGTCAAACATCAAGAAGAGACTCCCACATCATATGGATTTTCATATTAAGTCTACATATCGAAAGACCAATATCTTTCAAACTGTAGTTGATGAGGGAGCTTCCACATGTGTAATGTCCATATCATGTTGGAAGGCTATTGGATCGCCTTAGGCTGTTCCTTCAGCTACTCTATTGACAACATTTGATGGTCATTATCATAGGCAACATGGGATTATTCTAGCCTTTCTCGTTTGTGTTGGGGGTAAGGTGGTAAATATTGAAGAAGAGAGAGTTGATGCAAATTTGGATTACAATCTTCTTTTGTAGAAATTTTGAATAATATGGCACTTATTCACAGAGATTATCCCGATTATACACTATTGCGGAATACATGCATAATACATAACCTCCTCTATGTTGATCATCAATTTAGCAACATTAAAAACAATGAAACATCAATCGCATGCGCACATTAACACAGTATGTAACCCGGGGAAAGCATACAGCTGAAAACCCCACACTATCTATATATTATAATGATAGAGAACATGTAACAATACATAGTACAATACTCCTCACAAGTACTCAGTACTATCTCCACCTGTTACACACAAACTAGCTCAAATCTGATGCCTCAAATCTCCTCCACTGTTTGCCTGCCTCCACTGCGCAATCCTGCATGAGAATCAATCACAATGTGAATTCGAATTCCCTTGGTTATACTACGCAAGCCTCATTGGCAATCTCCATCCATGCATGTGCAAATCTCATGCACAACTATAGTCACAACTGATAGCAATCTCAACCTCTAACACCTGTCTCCACTGAACTGTACATGCACTAAGTTAACTGATGTATTCTTTAGTTGCTTTATGAGTTAATAATTAGTGAATTAATTAATAATTAATTCACACAACTCATCACTAGTGTATTCTTTAGTTAGACAAAAATACAACTAGTTTAACCAAGTTAAACTGAACACAACTCCATCAACTCCACAATCAACTCCACCAAACTCAACCACATGAGTTCTAACTGAAGTCCTGCATGCAATAGCTCAACTGACTCATAAGAAAAGCGTATTTCCTTCTAACAGCTGCATGTGCCACATCTGTAGCTCAAACTGAAGTGCTCCAAGAGGATAAGATAATGTTTATAGTCCAAATATTATTATGAGCTAATAATATTCGACTATTCTATTTTTAGCCTGGCAATCTAAAAATAGAAACCGCCCATATGTCTAAAAATAGACATAGTCTAAAAATAGACTTTGTGCCAAAAATAGCCTGCGGGCCCACTTAGTGAAGGCGACTCCTTTCCACTAAGCTCCATCATCTTGTTGCATTTTCAACACTCCCTCTCAACAAGATATGGATTATCTGCAACCCCTATCCTGCCTCGGTGGTACTCGAATTTGCTCCTGGTGAGCGCCTTCGTCAAGATATCAGCATCCTAATCCTCCGTTGGAATGTATGAAAGTAACATGATTCTCCGCTGCACACAATCTCTGATATGATGGTACCTTATGTCAATGTGCTTGGATCTATCATGAAATATTGAATTAGCCGAGAGTTTAATGCAACTCTGGTTATCACAATAAATCACTGTAGGCTCCAAGTGAGAACCGAACAACCCAACTAGGATCTTCCTCATCCATATAGCCTCGCATGCAGCCAAACTTGCTGCCATATACTCGGCCTCTGTTGAACTAAGTTCCACGGATCTCTGCTTCCTGATGTACCAAGAAACTGCTGTCGACCCGATACTGAAAATCCCTCCAGATGTGCTCTTTCTGTCTGTTGGGCTCCCTGCCCAATCTGCATCCGTGAAGCCACATAGCTTCACCTCATCCTCCTGTCTGTACCACAATCCATATCCCGATGTTCCTCTGAGATAACGCAATACATGCTTGCCTGCCTTCTAGAAGAGCTTGGTTGGCTTAACCATAGCTTGTGAAAGCTGGTTAACAGCATAGCATATATTTGGTCATGTATTGACAAGATACATAAGCGACCCCACCAACTGTCGATAAACAGTGGCATCCACTACTTCTGCTGAAGTAGCATCCTCCTTCCTCCAACCTCCAGGAAGAGGAGTATCAACAGGCTTGCAGCCATGCATGTTGAACTTCTCCAGTATCTCCCGAGCATACTTACCCTCAGAAACAAATAGTCCATCACTGCGCTGCCAAATTTCCAATCCTAGGAAATAATGAAGGAGGCCCAAGTCCTTCATCTCAAACTCCTTAGCAAGAACATCCTTGCATGAAAGTATCAACAGCTCATCACCTGTTAGAATCAAGTCATCTACATAAAGTACAATGATAAGCAACTTACCCTCCACCACAATCTGGTATAGGTTAGGATCCGCCTCACTCTTGGAGAATCCAAGTCCGGTGAAATAACTGTCTATTCGTGTGTACCAAGCACGTGGTGCTTGTTTCAACCCATACATCGCTCTCTTGAGCCTGCACACATGCGACTCGCTGCTGAAGATCTCGAAACCTTTGGGCTGCTCTATGTACAGCTCCTCCTCAATGACTCCGTTGAAGAACGCAATCTTCACATCCATCTGATGAATGTGCCACCCCATCTGCGCTGAGAGAGCAAGAATCATCCGTATGGAAGAATACCTTGCAACAGGTGCAAAGGTCTCCTCATAATCGATCCCGTCTATCTGTGAAAAGCCTCGGGCAACAAATCTTGCCTTGTACTTCTCCACACTCCCGTTAGCTGCCTGCTTCACTTTGTAGATCCATCTCGAACCCACCACTGACTTCCCTTCCGGTCTTGGGACAATCTCCCATGCACTATTTCTGACAATCGAATCATACTCTTCCACCATGGCATTTACCCATGCAGGGTCCTCCACAGCTTCCTCGAAAGAGGATGGCTCAGTCACAACACATTTGCTCACAAGAGCCATGTATCTAGTGTACCGATCAAGTGACTGTCTCCGCCTGCGTTGAGCTGTAGGTGGTCCTACAACCTTCTCTGCATCTTGAGCCAGTCACTCAGCTTCTGTAATGCGCTTTCGCCCTCTGATGGTTGGCGCTGCATGAGTGGTTTCTTCCACTCCATGAACTTTTTCCTGTGGCTGTTCCACGTCCTGAAGCTCATCCTTAGGAACTAATAGCTCCTCATCTGCATGCAAGTGTGGCTCCCTCTCAAGCGAACACTTCATGGCTTTCTCCTCCTGAAATTTTATATCCTGTCGCACAACAGTCTTGCCACTGTCTAGCAAATACACATGATAGTTGTGGGGTGTATCAGTGTACCCCACAAATATCCCAACCTCTGCGGTCGGCTCCAGCTTCTTCCTGGCATCCTTCGTCACATGCATGTAAACGTTAGAACCAAAAATCCTCAAATGAGAAATATCAGGCCTCTTACCAGAATAAGCCTCCTCGGGTGTACTCATGCCAAGTATCCTGTGAGGACAACAGTTCTACACATATACTGCAGTATTGCATGCTTCCGCCCATAAGTGAAGGGGTAGGCCCTGATCATGCAACATCGCCCGTGAAGCACCCACGATCGTTCTGTTCTTCCGCTCAGCAACCCCATTCTGCTGTGGGTTATGGGGAGCTATGAGCTCTTTTCGAATCCCTTCTGCGCTGCAGAAGTCCTTGAACTCGCCAGAGATGAATTCACCACCATTGTCGCTCCTAAGAGCCTTCACCTTCTTCCCCAACTCCTTCTCGACCAGTGCTTTGAACTCACAGAACTTTGAGTATGTCTCGCTCTTCTTCTGCATGAAGAAGATCCAACACTTTCGAGAGAAATCATCAACAAAGATCACATAATACCTATGCTTTTCTGTCGAAGCTACTGAGAAAGGTCCACACACATCTGTGTGAATTCTCTCAAGGATCGTCGTGGCGCGACTATCCTTCTCGTGAAAGGTGGCTTTCACAAATTTTCCCAAAGTACACCCCTTACACTGATCTGACTGTGCAAGAGTGCCTTTAGGAAGCCCTGTAGTAATCTGCTGCAGTATCTTCAAGGCTCCATGGTGAAGGTGACCCAATCTCCTGTGCCACAGCTCACCATCATCTTGGCTCACCAATCCTTCTGCCTTGCATGCCATTGCTGCGCAGCCATCTACATGCAACTGATAAAGGTTCCTCACTCGAACCCCTATCTTCTGGGTTTCTCCAGTTGTCTTACTGCGCAGGAAAGCCTTTCCCTCGCTGAAAACAACATCATATCCCTTGTCTTCTAACATCGCCACAGAGATAAGATTCTTCTTCAATCCTGGAACATGCATCACTTCCTTCAATACGAAGGGTTTACCAGACTCCCTCTCAAAGGAAATGGTACCGATACCGGTCGCACTGTATCTACCATCATCGCCCATCTCGATGTGCACTCCAAGATCTTTCTCCTCCAGATCAGAAAACAAATCTCGATCTCCTGTCATGTGAAAAGACGCACCATTGTCTAAGAACCATACCGATCCCATCACACTTGATACCAAGCATGTGATCAACGAAAAATCAATCTCAAACTGCGAGGCTAAGGCCTCTCTCGCTGCAGATCCAACAGCTTGCTTATTTTTCTTCTTCTGCGGACAATTTGTGGCATAGTGTCCATGCTGGTGATAGTGAAAGAACTTCACCTTGGACATGTCCTACTTCTTGCCTTTCGCACCGGAATGAGAAGCTTTCTTGTTCTTCCCCTTCTTTGCTTTGGTAGCCAAAGCACAATTTTCTTCATCAGTTGCCTTTGATGAAGATCCGTCCCTAGTATTCCGCCTGATCTCCTCCTGCACAAGATCTGACCAAAGTCTCTCCCATCCTGGCAATTTCTCCCGACCATTGACAGAGTCCTGATAGGAATGCCAACTCTTTGGAAGACCAAGGAGAGCCAAGCTCACCAAGTCCTCATCATCGACAATCACCCCCACACTTCCCAGCTCATCCCTACACTGAGTGAACTTCGTGAGATACTTGGGCATACTGTCTCCCTTCTCGCACTTAATGTTTTTGAGTTTATCCTTGAGCGCCAACGTCCTCTGATTGCTCTTGCTTTGGAATAGATCTGTCAACGCTTTCCACATCAAGTATGGAGAAGCCTTTCCATGCAGGCTGGACACAATGTGATCCTTCACGCCCTCCAACAGAATCCTTCGACACTTTGCTGTCTTCTTTTGCCAAGCATCAACTTGCGCAGTATTAGTAGGCTTTGGGACCTCAGCCTCTATGAACTCCTTCAACCCATTATCATCTAACACCGCCTCCATCTTGTCCTTCCATGCAATATAGTTCGAGCTACCCTCAAGAGCATACTCCAATCGCAATCTGTTGAAAGACATTGCAACGTTGACACCAAGAAAACACTGCTGCAAATTCGAATTCCACCAGCTCAAAACTCAACCGCTTCTGATCTAAAATTCGTGAGAACAAAGTATTTCTCGTACAGAGATTGACTGTATGGGCATTCATCGGATATCTCACCTTCCAAAAGAAGGATGAATCTAGAGGCTACCTGGCCCGATTACAGACTCTGCCTGAAGAAATAAAATGTAAACACTTTCTGAATAATAGTTATGATGATCAACAACTCTGATACCATGTAGAAATTTTGAATAATATGACACTTATTCACATATATTATCCCGATTATACACTATTGCGGAATACATGCATAATACATAACCTCTTCTACGTTGATCATCAATTTAGCAGCATTAAAAACAATGAAACATCAATCACATGCGCACATTAACACAGTATGTAACCCGGGGAAAGCATACAGCTGAAAACCCCACACTATCTGTGTATTATAATGATAGAGGACATGTAACAATACATAGTACAATACTCCTCGCAAGTACTCAGTACTATCTCCACCTGTTACACACAAACTAGCTCAAATCTGATGCCTCAAATCTCCTCCACTGTTTGCCTGCCTCCACTGTGCAATCCTGCATGAGAATCAATCACAATGTGAATTCGAATTCCCTTGGTTATACTACGCAAGCCTCATTGGCAATCTCCATCCATGCATGTGCAAATCTCATGCACAACTATAGCCACAACTGATAGCAATCTCAACCTCTAACACCTGTCTCCACTGAACTGTACATGCACTAAGTTAACTGATGTATTCTTTAGTTGCTTTATGAGTTAATAATTAGTGAATTAATTAATAATTAATTCACACTGTTATAGACATTTTTGTGCCTTACAGCATTGAGCATGGAATGTCCATAATCTAAGGGATCCAAAGTCCCTAAACATGTTGTTCCTACCCCTAGAGGAACAAGGCTAACTAACCACAACAATTCACAGAAGTTCTCCACCTGAAACCACTCAAAAACAAGTCAATTCAGGATCATGTCAACTGCTCCACTGAGCATCTGCGCTGAATGTCAACTGCTACACTGGCTACCTGCGTTGAATGTCAACTCCAACACTAGCTACCTGCGCTGAGCGAGTTTGGACATGTGGCAGAGTCATTCCTCAAGGTGTCAATACTCAGGAAGCTTCCAAAATGACACTTGTATCAGGGAATTCGACTGGTGATGAGTAAGAGGTTCCAAATCTCCAAGTGGAAGCAAGAACCTCCAAGTGTACTCAAGAACTGACAGAGGGAGAGGACACTAGTCAGATCTCAAGCTGACTCATCCTCTCTCCAAACATCTATATATAGATCTCACCTCCATGAGATCTAGAGGCTGGAATTTGGTAAATGTAAAGAATTGCTGTTGGTTTGAGACTGGAAACATTGGGTGTTTAATGCTTTGAAGGGAGCTGAAGAAGGAATTCCATTCTGCTGGGAAGGAGATGCTGGATTGGAGCCCTATGAGTTGTATCTCTTCCTGAACCTTGTTATCAATCAATAAAACTATCTTGGTTTTCTCCTATATACTGGTGTATTTGTATGATTGCATTAGTGTATTTGATTTGTTTCTAATCCTGAATCATTTATGAATATGTATATTTTCCTTTGTGTTGTGTTCTTCTCTTGTTGCAAGTAGCTGTTCTCTTGTCACAGGTAGCTGTTCTCTTCTGATCTCGTGGGAATCAAGTAGCTGTTCTCTTGAGGAAGCGAGGAGGCAAGTAGCTGAGAACACCCAAAGAGGAGAGGATCTAGATCGAGGGACAAACGGAAGACAACGGTAAGTCTATCGATCTCCCCTCTTTCATATTTCATAAAGGAAAGAACCAGAATAGCTGTATCTGTTTGTTGCTAAGGTACTGTCACACCTTAGGTGGATAGGATCGTCCTGCATAGGCATTTTTCCCCACAAAAAATTGGCGACTCCACTGGGGAAGAACTTGTTTATTCATTTCATTTGTGTTTCTGTCATTTTTCTTTACTTCATAGACTTGACAGCAACAGTCAAACTGCAACTTTCCCGGATGCAAAGTAGAAAGTTGCTGCTTTGATCCAGTTGCTGGACTTGTCTATGGTCTAAACAATAGATCCCCAAATGATGTGATGATCCTTTGTGATAGTCTTTAGTACCCTCTCAAAGCATCCCTCTGTTTATACCTTGCTTGTGTTTCTGATTTGGCCTGAAACAGTTGATTTTTGAGCATTTTATGACCCAGAACCCAGGGGAAACGAGAGTTTCTCCTTCAGCGCAATTGCTGTGAAGGCAGTCTGCATTTCAACGCAGGTCCTCTGAGGGCTACCTGCGCTGAATGTCAAGTCCTCAGTGTTGGACTTGCGCTGAACCAGTTTAGCCTTGTGCAGCTGGGGTTCTCTATCCTCTGTTGCCCTGTTTTGATCTCTGTTTTTTGCAGCCTTTAACCAGCATAGGTACCAGTCTGATAACTCCTTTTCTTTGCTTAGATTCCGCCTCTTTTTGTACAAAAAGGTTGTAAGTGTTTTTATGTGTTTGTGGAGTCATTTACAGTTTTCCTTTGCATGAGTAAAGTAGTCATCCTGTAGCCTTTGATTCAGATTTGATTGGTTGTGATCTTAGAAGAGAGTTCATTGGCTGTTTGCAGATTGATTATAGATTTACTTTTGCTTATTGGTTTGAATTTGTCTCTTTTAAGTGTCAAAACAAGTCTTTATTTCGAAAGTCGCAAAGTGATTGTAATCTCTTCTACCCTTGTTGTTTTCGAAAAAGTGAACTTGTTTGTATTGATCATTTAAAAGCAAATTCAAAGTTGTACAAAAAGCTTTCTTTGTAGGCATATATACTAAGAAAGTTGAAAACAAACACCTGAATTGTGCATTTGCATTTGATAAGTTTGCATGTTGGATTTAGGAAAAGTGCATTAGAGTGTGCTGATTGCTCTTTGAGAAAAGATAGTTTCTTTTCCCTTAGTAGCTAGGATTTTCAAAGTTGAAAAGATTATAAAGCTTGCTTATCATCTTTAGACTGCATTAAGGAATTTGTATCATACATCTCGTGGTGAACCTTGAAAGGCAAACTTTAAAAAGATCAACCTAAAATAAACTGAATGAACCTAACAACGCTTTGTAACATAACGCACAACATAGAGGTCTAGGCTAGATACGTGTTCTGGCGTCGTTAAGCCTAGTGACTGTCGATCTCGTGGAAGGTGGGTGATTCCTCCTGAGGGACGATAGCGCTAGTACGGATTGTGCTCCCACGTACCGTCGCATATATATTGGGAGACCCCTATAGGCATATATCTTTTATCCTTAGGAAACCGTGTCGGCCGCCCTACTGATCGCAATGCAGTGAACACAACATTCACGAAGATTGACCGCCCGTACCCTAAAAAGTATTCTGCGGTTTTGCGAAAAGTTTGGCACACCCTCTGCCTAGATCTCCAGAGCAGTTTCTTTTGGCCTTTTTCAGACTCTATAACAGAAAAAGTCCATCTGAGCATTTGTCACTTCGGGCTCGTTAAAACATCGAAGGAGACTAGAGTCATCTTTAGCTTTTTCTCGACTCTTTAAAAGTGAAAAAGAAAGTTGTGTCTAAAGCGTCGTTAACAATTTATTTTAAACGGAACAATCACCCTTTAATCCTGCGTTGATCTTTAGGTTGAAAAGATGGAGCACACCAACCAAGGAGTTCCCCTTGGTGGAAATCCTAGTCCCTTCTCCTCTTGGGGAGATGTTGGTGCGCCCCACATGGCCACATTGTCGCTTCCAGGACTGACAATTGGCCTACCGGTATGGCTCTTTTCAACCAATGTCGTTCAGAATACCACCATTCCTGAACAGTCGAGTCAACAGTTAGATCAGACAAGAGTTGCCTCCCAGCCTTCCACTTCATCTTCCTCTCCTCCTTCCTCTTCGCTTGACGGAACTGGTAAATCAAAAAACCGTGTTCCTAAGGAGAAGAAGGAGAAGAAGAAGAAAGAAAATAAGAAGAAGGAGCCTAAGGCGACTGGGGGAAAACAAGTGTCATCTAACAAAAATCCACACACAGCACTCGTAAGGCCTAAATCGCCATGCGTCATATGCAAGGGAGACCACTTCCATAAAGATTGTCCCTGTATCCCCCGGATACTAAGAGACTGGTCCCCTCGTTTGCACAATTCGGTAGCATCGACCTCTGATAGCCATGTCGACTGCTCACCGTCAACTAGCGGGAGTGAAGCCCCAGGACAGAGCGGGAAAGCTAAATTTCCCTGCAGACTGTGTGAAGGCGATCACGCCATCCACCGTTGTCCCTTCTTAGACGAGGCAAAAAGAGTTCTGGAAGATCGCCCGATTTTACGAGCGCAACTTCCTCCTGGATATCAAAAACTCTTGCCAAGTCCCTCGCTAGTTGAGAATCTGACTGACCCGCCCAGGTGGTCAGCCGAAGCACCTGTCATTGAAGATGAACCGTCTGGATCCATGCCTGACGAAAGTCAAAAGGTTGATACGGCAGTTGACCCGGTTTTGCCTTCAGAGGCTCTATCTTCGAATGACATCGTCACAGAGGAGAATCAAGACGACAC
This sequence comes from Pinus tabuliformis, assembly GCA_031772625.1. NCBI lineage: Eukaryota > Viridiplantae > Streptophyta > Pinopsida > Pinales > Pinaceae > Pinus > Pinus tabuliformis. Next base: position 414,901,504 of record CM062805.1, on the reverse strand, counting down.
CGTCCAGATTCTCTTCATCAGCACTGACTCTGATGATCAAGGGGGCAATGCCACCATTCCTTTATCGCAGGAAGGAAGTTCATCAGAGCGCTATCCAGCCGTATATTCGGTCCCACCACCAAGCAACCTAGTTGTGTCCTTTGACTGGAACCAACTAGGCAGACCCCGGTTGCCAGCCAGTATACCATTCAGAATTATTTGTCAAATATACAGAATGGTAATGGCTGGCACTATCATTGATGAGGGGGCATCTGTGAGTATCCTTTCCTCTATTGCTTGGAAAGCGCTTGGTTCGCCAGCGCTTTTGCCTGAGATGAGAAGTCTATCGGGCTTTGATAAAGGAACCAGTCGACCTTTAGGGATCCTCCCCAATGTGCTTATAACATTAAAAGGGAAGACCGTTCAAATGAACGTGATGGTCGTTCAAGGACCCTTGGATTATAACCTACTCCTTGGACGAGACTATATATATTGCATGGGAGCTGTAGTCTCCTCACTCTTTAGAGTAATGTGTTTTCCGCATGAAGGAAGAATGGTCAAGCTCGTGGACCAACTTTCGTTTCCCGGATCACGCATCGCAAATAGTCATGTACCATCCCTAAATGGTCTATTCATGCAAGAAGTGTCTCAACCCACGTTCCGTCCTCCTGATGAGCGCGAGTAATCCGGGAGGATATGACTGGAACCCAGGGGGCATGCGTCCTGGCCTGCTTCGGCAGGAAAACTTTGGGTATAGGGTAGGTTTCCGCGGGAGAATATGACTAGTCCGTACCCCGTCCGTGGATGGAAGAGGGGTTGTTCTAGAATAGGATTCTTTTGTCAAAGTTACGTGTTTGACGCCAGAGTCATTCACCCTTGTCTATTTCGGTAGACATTGCCGAGGAAGTGTTTTGTTTGAAAGAGTAACGAGACAATCTTTGGGTAACCTGAAAGAGGTAAGCCTCTCTCGATTAAAACAAATGTTTTGGCGGAAGGGAAGTAGAGGTAACCTTGAAACTCTGTTTTATACCTGGGGGCATGCAAACCTTTTGGAATGCAAGCAAGGGGCAACTATTTATTTTTTAAATTTTTAGGACCTCTAACCCTTTAAACTCGTAGGATTAGTCGTTTCCGAACTTGCATAAAGAAAGGATAGGGAGCAAAGCTTAGTGAGATGAAGCTCCATAAAAAATAGAATCTTGATGAGACACTCTTATCTTATGACTGGTATAATCGAGCTGTTTTAGCATAAAGTTCATGCTCGTTAAAAAATAAACGCAAGATCCGAGCAGTTTTAACGCGGTCTTCATGCTCGTTAAAAAATAAATATAAGCAGTGAGCAAGAGTTTCCTCCAGTGTTTAAGCTCATTTTTAAATAAAAAATGAACCTATCCCGGTAAATAACCACTGTGATCGTAAATTTATCAGCCATAAAAGCCTTGGTCGTGTTTGCACCTGCCACCTCCACTTTTCATTTGGCCGATCGTTCACCTCCATATGATTGTTTACCCATTTTGAGGAACAACTGCGAAGAGTGATTTCACCTAGCCATCCTTGTGACACTGCCGTGATTGGAAAATTCCAACCTGTACCTGGAATCTGCTGCTATCCCTGTTTATCACTCGTTCCTCAAAAGACGAGTCTTCTTTAAGCTCTTTTCAACTGACTCGTAAAATATGAAAAGATTGCCGAGTCTTGGCCTTCCAGCTCGTTAAAGGACCGGAAGTGCTATCCCTCCTCTAGATTTTAATCTTTTTGGACCTGAGGGATTATTGCACAAAAAGATCGAGCGCTTGTTTTATTCGGCTCGTTAAAATTATCGAAAACTCATCCCTTCTGTATTGTTTTATACTTTTTCGGACTTAATGGATTAGATGACGAAAAAGGAATTTTGGAGTTGACTTTATGTACCTTTTCAGACTCTCTAAAAATGAAAAGGACCGAGTTATCCTTGTCGTTAGACTCGTTAAAATTTTTAAATAGCGACAAACTTGTCTTTAGACGAGAACGAGTTTCCCTATCGCTAGGCTCGTTAAAACATAGCGATGGGCTTTCCCAAAGGGCAGGTTATAGAACAAGCATATGTTATCCTCCTCAAGCTTGACAAAAATAAAGAGGTACTGGTCAGCAATGACTGGGGAAAAATTGGGAGAAAACTAAAGAGAACTTTGGTGGTAGCAGGTCGCTCTTGAACATGACACTTTTCCTCCGTACCACAATCGGGTTGGGTTGTCTCATTCACCGGTCACATCACCATGGTCTCGCCATACCATCCATATTTGGGGTAATGCTACCAATCCATCGCATCAGTGTCGCCATATGTTCAAGAGAAGTTGTTCAGAAAAAGTCAGCCGGGTCCCATCCACTGCCATACATTATCCTTCATCCATTCATGACCGCCACCCTGAATCATATGTCACAGATTGTTTTCACCTCCATTAAAATCATTAGCTCCGTTCCGTGTCACTGATGTGGGATTCATCAAGGCCCTCCTTTGACGGATCGCTTCTTGTCGACATCAGCTCATTATCCAAGAAGTTGATCTAGGAACAACCCCTTCAGTACTTTGAAGCTTGCATGCCTCAATGGCAAGTTTCTCACTTCCGGCGACAGGTATACATCAATGACCTTCGACCAGAAGATTTTGCGTGGTGTTCGACGCCAAGTCCTTTATTCACACCACGTGAATTGTACTGCAGTACCTTGAGGGTCATTATCATTATCGGTGATTCCTCTCGCGCTTGTTAACGGTTTACATCATTGACCGGTAATCAAGCGATGTCTTTCCATGTTCGACTTTAGCGCAATTCTCACATGGATTGACTTGTACTTAGAGTGAAGATCGAACGAGTTTGAAGACCCTGGATCTAGTTTCATCCATCCGGGCTGCGATATATATTCAGGAAAAATAAAGACATTTGAGATGTACATCATTGCAGCAGATGATCATCCTATTCAAAGGATGATAGTTTCACCAAAATTATCAGTCTACCATCAGACGATCGTCTGTTCTATGTACAAAAAATGAATTTATAAAGCTGAGCATGGGAATGCTCGCCTCAGCTAGATCATGAAAGCAGTATGAATCATAATGTATTGTATTGTATTTTATTACAGGTCTCCTCCCAGCGAATGGATGAACTTCAGACCCTCCTGGATAAAGCATTTCACCCGATAAACGGCCTCATACTTTAGGGGGCAACTGTTATAGACATTTTTGTGCCTTACAACATTGAGCATGGAATGTCCATAATCTAAGGGATCCAAAGTCCCTAAACATGTTGTTCCTACCCCTAGAGGAACAAGGCTAACTAACCACAGCAATTCACAGAAGTTCTCCACCTGAAACCACTCAAAAACAAGTCAATTCAGGATCATGTCAACTGCTCCACTGAGCATCTGCGCTGAATGTCAACTGCTACACTGGCTACCTGCGTTGAATGTCAACTCCAACACTAGCTACCTGTGCTGAGCGAGTTTGGACATGTGGCAGAGTCATTCCTCAAGGTGTCAATACTCAGGAAGCTTCCAAAATGACACTTGTATCAGGGAATTCGACTGGTGATGAGTAAGAGGTTCCAAATCTCCAAGTGGAAGCAAGAACCTCCAAGTGGACTCAAGAACTGACAGAGGGAGAGGACACTAGTCAGATCTCAAGCTGACTCATCCTCTCTCCAAACATCTATATATAGATCTCACCTCCATGAGATCTAGAGGCTGGAATTTGGTGAATGTAAAGAATTGCTGTTGGTTTGAGACTGGAAACATTGGGTGTTTAATGCTTTGAAGGGAGCTGAAGAAGGAATTCCATTCTGTTGGGAAGGAGATGCTGGATTGGAGCCCTATGGGTTGTATCTCTTCCTGAACCTTGTTATCAATCAATAAAGCTATCTTGGTTTTCTCCTATATACTGGTGTATTTGTATGATTGCATTAGTGTATTTGATTTGTTTCTAATCCTGAATCATTTATGAATATGTATATTTGCCTTTGTGTTGTGTGCTTCTCTTGTTGCAAGTAGCTGTTCTCTTGTCACAGGTAGCTGTTCTCTTCTGATCTCGTGGGAATCAAGTAGCTGTTCTCTTGAGGAAGCGAGGAGGCAAGTAGCTGAGAACACCCAAAGAGGAGAGGATCTAGATCGAGGGACAAACGGAAGACAACGGTAAGTCTATTGATCTCCCCTCTTTCATATTTCATAAAGGAAAGAACCAGAATAGCTGTATCTGTTTGTTGCTAAGGTACTGTCACACCTTAGGTGGATAGGATCGTCCTGCATAGGAATTTTTCCCCACAACACACACAACTCATCACTAGTGTATTATTTCGTTAGACAAAAATACAACTAGTTTAACCAAGTCAAACTGAACACAACTCCATCAACTCCACAATCAACTCCACCAAACTCAACCACATGAGTTCTAACTGAAGTCCTGCATGCAATAGCTCAACTGACTCATAAGAAAAGCGTATTTCCTTTTGACAGCTGCATGTGCCACATCTGTAGCTCAAACTGAAGTGCTCCAAGAGGATAAGATAATGTTTATAGTCAAAATATTATTATGAGCTAATAATATTCGACTGTTCTATTTTTAGCCTGGTAGTCTAAAAATAGAAACCGCCCATATGTCTAAAAATAGACTTTGTGCCAAAAATAGCCTGCGGGCCCACTTAGTGAAGGCGACTCCTTTCCACTAAGCTCCATCATCTTGTTGCATTTTCAACACCTTTTAGGTAGGAATTGGATCTATGAGATGGATGCCATTGTTTCGTCGTTATTTCATATCCTTTGTTTTCCTCATGAAGGGAGAATTGTAAAGGTTGATCAGATGGATTATTCTCTAGGTGACTCCCATGCATCTTATGAATCTATTGTTCCATTAGTGAACAATCCCAAGCAGCCTATAGAGAATTTAGGAGTTGGAATGTACTCTTCCTTAATGGGTACCTTTGGTTTTTCCGCTCATATAGCTAGAATTAATGTTATTTCATCCTGCAAGGCACCTTCTCGAAGAGAGTTCTTTAGAACTCACTATTTTCCGAATCCTTAGCCCTTACCCTCATCTACCACCACGTCAGATGAGGGGAAGGAAGGTGGAATGGCATGTCCTATTTCTGCAGCTGAAATTGCTTATCAGTCTATTGTTAACATTGCAGACTCCGATCCTACTCCTTTTTCACCAGAGGAGTTGGATGGGGATGTGGCTCCAACCTGGAATCTACATTCCACTTCTGCTCTGGATTGCTTAGATACTGTATTTCCATCTGAAGAAGCAATTCTATAAGTAATAAGGGGTGTTGAAAACCATGGAATTATTTGCATCATCGTTCGTATTTCCTCCCTCATTTGCTGGAAGTAGAATCAAGTTTGTCCATTTCTTCGTCTACTAATGATGTTCATGCATTTTTAAATCCTTTGGCTCAAGCATAGTTTTTTGTCTAAGGTAACATGTATGTTATTTCACAAACTATTCCAGTGAACATCTCTAGGAATCCCAACATCATTGAAAATGTCTTCATTGGAGTTGATTGTTCCCTTGAAGAAATTCAAACTTATACCGATCTCTTTAAAGTGTTTCGAGATGTGCTCACTTGGTCTTATGAGGAAATGTCTGGGATAGATCCATCTATAGTCCAACATGATATCAAGACGTATGAAAATGCAAAACCTATTCGTCAGAAACTTCGACTAGTAAACCCTAGAAAAGTAGCAGCTATCAAAGCTGAAGTAGAGAAGTTTCTTAAGGTGGGTTTCATATACCCCGTTCCTTTAACTGAATGGGTCTCTAATCCAGTCCCTGTAGACAAAAAGAAAGGGACGATCCGTGTATGCATTAACTTTAGGGACCTAAATAAGGCTTGTCCTAAGGACAATTACCCCACGCCCTTTATTGATCAGATTATTGATGAATGTGCGGGTAATGAAATTTTCTTGTTTATGGATGGATTTTCTGGTTATAACCAAATTACTATCCATCCAAAAGATCAGCATAAAGCAAATTTTATTTGTCCATGGGGTACATTTGCATATAAAAAGATGCCTTTTGGCCTAAAAAATGCTGGAGCTACTTTTCAGCGGGCCATGTCATATGCTTTTCACGATATCAAGCACATTATCGAAGCTTATTTGGACGATTTAGCTGCTCGTTCTCGAAAGAGAATAGATCATCCTAAACATCTTTGATTGATTTTTGAATGATGTTGTTTTTATAAAATCGGTTGAATCCGAATAAGTGTGTTTTCACCGTCACATCTAGTCGGTTGTTGGGATTCATCGTGTCAACTAAGGGGATTCATGTAGATCCCTTCAAGGTTGAGGAAATACTTCAGTTGCCTCCCTCGTCCTCTATACGTCAACTTCAGAGTCTCCAAGGAAAAGAAAATTTCTTGAGGAGATTTATAGCCAATTATGTCGAGATCACAAAAGGATTTATGAGATTTCTTAAGAAAGGGGTCCCATTTTTATGGGATGATTTCACACAATGCTCCTTCGATGCTTTGAAAAAAGCATTAACCTCTACTCCTTTGTTGAGTCCACCTGATTATAACAGAGACTTCCTTTTGTATCTCGCTGCAGCAGAATCAACTATTGGTATGGTTCTGGTTCAGGAAGATGATGCCTTATGTGAGCACGTAATCTACTATCTGAGCCGAGGCTTAGTAGGTCCTGAACTGTGCTATTCTCCCATTGAGAAATTAGCTTTGGCAGCTGTCCATGTTGTCTAGTGGCTTAGACATTATATTCTGCTTCGAAAAACTTTCGTCTTAGTAGCCGTCAATCCATTTCAGTTTGTTCTCAGCAAGTGAGTGATTGGAGGCAAATATAATAGATGGATTTTCATTTTACAAGAATTTGACCTCGAATTCATGTCGGCTAAGTCTAAGAAATCTTTAGTATTTGCAGAGTTGATCTCAGAGTTGCCTTGTGAGGAAGAAATCATTTATGAGGAAACTTTTCCTAATGAACATATGTTTCTTATTTCCTCGCAAGATCCTTGGTATGGGGATATTATTATATATCTCTAGACTTCGAAGTTCCCGCTCTCTTTTTCTAAGGATGAACATAGAAAATTACGTCGCATCGCTAAAAGCTATATTAGTATAGGTGACACTCTATCTCGTCATGGGGTTGATTCAATCCTTAGACGTTGTTTAACCTTAGAAGAAGATGAGTCTCTTCTTAATGGTTGCCACAGTGGAGCTTGTGGTGGTCATCTATACGGGCTTGCTACAACCCATTTTTTTTTTGCGCGCAAGCTAATTTTGGCCTGCGATCTTCAAAGATTGTATCGAAGTGGTCAAGGGATGCCATCCCTATCAGGTTTATACTCGGAAAATGTGTGCACATTCAGCTCCACTTTTCACTGTGATCACCGTCAGTCCTTTCACAAAGTGGGGTATTGATTTTATTACTTGTAATCCGCCTTTAGCAAGAAATCTCAAGTATATGTAGGAATTTACAAGGTAAGTTCCTCAGACAGAACACCAAAGGACACCGCTCACAAACAGATCACAGATCAATACACCAGTACTTTTGACGTGGTTAAAACCCTCAAAGAGGGAAACAGTCCATGGCCTGAGCCAACGCGGCCACTTTAGGCAATTTATTAATAAAAGAATGAAATTTTACATAAGCTTCTCTCATGAACGGTTTTAACCTACAAATGACCCTCCATGCTATTTATATAGAGATCATGGACCAATCGGGTGTTAAGCCACGGATCAAGTGTCGGTAATACCGAGGAGAGAATGAACCGTCGGATCACTACATATCGTGACCGTCGGATTGTAAGTTACAAAAGTACATAGTAAAGAAACACACTTTACCTAACTCTATACTAGACCAAGTTAAACTTAACTATTTCCTATGTGTCGGAATATCCTAACATCCCCCCTTAAGAACAACTTGGGATAGGATTGAAGGATTTACAAATATGACACAATAGGAGAAGGAAGGAGGCACTAGAGCCTATCCCCCCTTAGTGACAACTTCCTGAACTCCAACCATACATCGAAGTTTAGTGAACTTCGCCTCTGTGAGAGCCTTTGTAAAGATGTTTGCAACTTGATCATCTGTTGAACAATATTGCACTTCAAGAACATGGTCGTGGATGAGCTTTTGGATGAAGTGCATGTGCAGTTCAATGTGTTTGTTGTGCTGATGTTACACTGGATCTTTGCATAGTTGAATGGCACTCTGATTATCACACCAAAGTGTAGTCGGATGTTGCTGCTGAAAGTCAAACTCTGACAGGATCTGACGAAGCCACAAGGCTTCCTTACTAGCTTCTACAGCACCACGATACTTTGCTTCTACTGAAGAAGAGAAATGGCACCTTATTTCTTGCAAGCCCATGTAATAGGTCCTGAACCAAGAGTGAACACATAACCTGCAGTAGACTTCCGATCATCAGGGTCACCAGCCCAATTGGAATTAGTGAAACCAACCAATAGAGGAGCTGCTTCGGCACTGTAATGAATCCCAAACTGAACTGTACCTCGAACATAACGAAGTATTCTTTTAGCTGCTTTCCAATGACTTTCATGTGGGTTTTGCATAAATCGAGCAACAAGGCCAACAACAAAGGAAAGGTCAGGACGAGTATGGGTTAGATACAAAAGTTTTCCTACAAGTTGACGGTATAAGGTAGCATCAACTTCAGGAGAAGTACAAGTGACTGAAAGTTTGACTCCAGACTGAAAGGGAGAAGGGGCTGGCTTACAGTCTTCCATGTGAAAATGGCATAGAATATCACAGGCATACTTGGATTGAGAAAGGGAAATACCTTCCTTGGATTGCAAGACTTGAAGACCAAGAAAATAATGTAAGTGTCCTAGGTTTTCAAACTTCCTTTTAAGGCTAGACTTCACATGGTTTATAAGGTTGGGATCACTACCAGTTAGGATAAGATCATCAACATAAAGAACAAGAATGATAAGAGACTTGCCCACTTTCTTGGTGTAGACAATATTGTCAGAATGACACCTAGAAAAGCCATTTTCTAAAAGAAAGTTATCCATTTTGGCATACCAAGCTCGAGGAGCTTGCTTGAGACCATAAAGGGATTTCTTAAGCCGACATACAAGGCTGGAGTCTGTTTGTATAAAGCCAATAGGTTGTTCCATATAGATTTCTTCATGCAAGTCCCCATGCAAGAAGGCAGATTTAACATCCATCTGATGGACTTCCCATTTGAAAGAGGCAGCAAGGGAAAGAACAAGGCGTATAGAGTTCATTTTGGCAACAGGGGAGAAGGTTTCAGTGTAGTCAATGCCTTCAACTTGTGAAAAACCCTTAGCAACAAGATGAGCTTTATGTTTATCAACTTTCCCATCTGGTCCATACTTGGTTCTATAAATCCATTTGCATCTAACAAGTTTTCGTCCCTTTGGTAGAGGAACAAGATCCCATGTATCATTTGCCAATAATGAATGATATTCTTCATTCATAGCTGCTTCCCAATCTAGATGGCCTGAAGCTTCTGCAAAGGTGTCAGGATCATAATTCACTGAAGCTTGAGCCAGTAAAGAAGAGGCTCTCTCGAACTGAGAACGTGTACGTCGTTGATCTGTAGGATCACCGGCAAGATCACCTGTTGCATCCCGAGTAGCACGGATCCATTTTGGAAGCTGAGGAGCTGAAGGAGGATCTTGAGAAGGTGGGGGAGGATTGTCATCCTCGCTTTCATCATCTGAAGAAGAAATATTTTCAAAAGCAGAAGAGATAGGAAGAGGTGGCACATCCGTCGAACTAGGCTCGTAGGCCGATATATTTTCAGCAAAATTTACATCTCTTCTAATGATAACATTCTTGGACTTAAGTGGAATAAGTCTATATCCTTTGACATCTTCAGAATATCGAACAAAAATACATTTTTCACTCTTAGGTTCTAAAGCTTTATGTTTCTCATCTGGAATATGGGCCCATGCTTCACTTCCAAAAACAAGAAAGTGACTTACATCTGGTTTAATTGAGCTCCATGCTTCTTCAGGAGTGATATTCTTTAAAACCTTAGTAGGAGTGCGATTTATTATGTAATTTGCACAGTTAATTGCTTCTGCCCAATAATTAAGACTAAGTCCTTTAGATTGAAGCATACAATTAGCCATTTCATTTAAGGTGCGATTCTTCCTTTCAGCTACACCATTTTGTTGTGGAGTATATGGAACAGTATGTTGCATTTGAATTCCATTCTCAGTGCAAAAGTTGATGAATTTGTTGTTAACATATTCTCCGCCATTATCAGATCTTAGCTTAAGAATTTGATGTCCAAATTGTTTTTCAACAAAGGCCTTAAAGGCCAAGAACATGTTAAATACTTCACTCTTGAGTTTTAAGAAGTATACCCAAGTGCGTCTGGAGAAATCATCAATGAAAGTTAAGAAATACTTGTAGCCAGAGAATGAAACAACTGGAAGTGGACCACATAAATCACTATGCACAAGCTGTAAAAGGGCTGAGGCGTGCCAAGAGGCACATTTTTCAAAACTGTCCCGATGATGTTTTCCGAGTACACATTCAGAACAAACACCATCTCTGCAAGATACCATTGGAAGACCTGTCACCATATTTTCTTTACATAGATTCTGAAGAGAGCGATAGTTTAAGTGACCAAATCGCTCATGCCAAAGTTTGCTCACTTCATCATTATGAGAAACAAATACCGAGGGAAGATTTGATGACCCAAAGTTGTGAAACTTGTACAACCTTGTAGAATCATCAGCAATGCTAGTAGCTAAAATCTGTCTAGGATCTCTTAGGTCCTTAATTACAACATCGTGAGGTGAAAATTCAACGATTTTACCTTCACCTGAATGAGTTATCTGATATACAGATAGAAGGTTGCAGGATAAGGTTGGAACACATAATACATCATTAAACTGACCATTGTCTATATGAACAGTTCCAGTCCCTACAACACTAAGAGATCTATCATCACCAACATATATATTTTTGGTGTTACAATCATTTAAAGAAGAAAACATGGCTTTAACACATATTTAATTAAATTTGGAATTAAATAGTGAATATAAAATTTCAAAATAACCAAAAATATCAACTCTAGTGATGTATTTGTAATAAAAAATTTACAATTTTAATGAAATATGTGTTCTTTGTTTTTGGCCATGTGATAAGAAGCTCCAGAATCAATGAGCCACTCATGAGAATGAGAAGAAGAAGATACATTTAGTGCATAGCCAGACCGAGATGCTTGACAACCACATGCAGAAAGTGCCATTCCTGAAGATGAAGTTGAAGTTGAAGAGTGCTCCAAATGGATGTTATGCTTCTTCATTGCTGCTTCCAAGGCTTCCATCTTCTTAAAGCATTTGGATTCTAAGTGGCCATCTCGATTACAAAAGTTGCAATGTGTATCAGTCTTCTTCCCTTTGTTTTTATTTGTCTTATCATTTTGTTGAAATGATTTTTCATTTTGAGGTTGAAATTGCTTAGGACCCTTGTTTGGTTTAGGACCATTCCTTTTAGGATACAACTTCTTAGGATTCTTTGGATTTGGTTGCTGCTGGGCGGCTAACGCTTTCTTAGAAGATTTTCCAAGATTAAGAAGACCAAGGTGTAAGAGTTTTTCTTGTTCTCTTATTAAAGAATCACAAAAAGAATCAAAGGAAGGGGACTTGTAGTCTGTTCCTTGAGAAATGAAGGCTTCTCTTGTAGAATGGAAGGTGGAAACAAACACAGAGTAGGCTGGTCCCAACTTAGTAAGAATGGAATAGATAAGGTTACTATCTTCTTTCTTAACCTTAACACCTTCCAAGAGAAGTCTAAGGGTCTTGAATTTGGACAAAAAATCTTCAATGCAAGAAAAATTATTGGGGTCCAATGTAAGCAACTCATTTTCAAGTTGATGGGCTCTAAGTTCATTTTTGATTCCAAAAACTTTAGTAATCTGTTTCAATGCTTCATCAGGAGTATCAAGTTCTGCAATATGGAATCTAAGATATGGAGAAATAGACATCCCTATCAACCCACGTGCTTGATCTTGCCTATTTTCCCATTTAGCTACCTTATCTTCATCTTTCGGTTTGGTCTCTTGGCCTGAGGCTATTCTGTAAAGACCTCTACTTCTAAGTAAATCCACAATGTAGGACCACCATTGGAAGTAGTTGGTGCTGTTAAGAATAACTTGGCATGGACTTTCCATTTTAACAAAAAATGAAGCTATAGATGCTGAAACTAAGTGTTCCAATGGAAAGATCTCGAAAAATTAGGCTGGTTCAAAAAAAACGGCTATGAAAACGACTTCCAGATGAAGAAGTTATGGCTTTTTGAAAAAAATTTGATGAAGATGCCGACGAAGTGCGGGAATGTGCAGGAATGAAAAATCCGCCCCCACAAAAAGGAGACTTGAACTCAAGACCTCTACTCTCATAAATTAGCTTTGGACCAAGTGAGCTATACAAAAAGTTTGAGGGGGGGGGGGGGTTGAAGCTTTGGGTTGCGTGCTTGCTTTGAGAAAGCTCTTTTTCCCTACAAAACAAAAAAAACACAAAACCCAACACGGACATACAAAAAAAAAAATGAACCTTGCGGCTCGAAGTTAGCTTTAGCCGGAAACTAAATATTTTCCTCAATGTTTCTGATTTTCCGAGATCACACTAAGGCGCAGCGGAAAAGAGCATACGCATGAGAAAAATCCTTCCTTTCTGTTTCTGATTTGCCCAGATCGCACAGAGTCGCGGGGAAAAGAGCATATGCAGAAATGAAAGGTATAGATCCGGTAATAAAAAAGGCTAAATAAACCGAAACCGAAATAAACAAAGAGAAAATAACTGTAAACTGCAAATAAACACTGTATACCTCCAGATCTTAAAAATGACGCAGCTAGGGCTACCGGAAACCTTTTCGCGTGAAATGAAAGGGGTTCCTCACTGGAACAGATGCTCCCAACACAACAGAGCAGTCCTCTCGGCCTGAAAGCAGTCAGAAATAGTAGATCTAGGAAACGGTAGTCAGATGCAGTTCTACTGGCTTCAGATTTGGATCACCAACGGACGCGGCCCTCAAACAGCTCTTATACCATGTAGGAATTTACAGGGTAAGTTCCTCAGACAGAACACCAAAGGACACCGCTCACAAACAGATCATAGATCAATACACCAGTACTTTTGATGTGGTTAAAACCCTCAAAGAGGGAAATAGTCCACGACCTGAGCCAACGCGGCCACTTCAGGCAATTTATTAATAAAAGAATGAAATTTTACATAAGCTTCTCTCATGAACGGTTTTAACCTACAAATGACCCTCCATGCTCTTTAAATAGAGATCATGGACCAATCGGGTGTTAAGCCACGGATCAAGTGTCGGTAATACCGAGGAGAGAATGAACCGTCGGATCACTACATATCGTGACCGTCAGATTGTAAGTTACAAAATGTACATGGTAAAGAAACACACTTTACCTAACTCTATACTAGACCAAGTTAAACTTAACTATTTCCTATGTGTCGGAATATCCTAACAGTATATCATAGTAGACGTAGACTACTTTACTAAGTGGGTTGAGGCTATGCCTACTTTCAAGAATAATGGTGAAACAACAACCTTGTTTCTCTTCAATCAAGTTATTTCACGGTTGGGTATTCCTAAAGAGATTGTCACTGACCATGGTAGTCATTTCCAAAATCAAATGATGTCAGAATTGACTCTCAAGTTGGGTTTCTGGCAGGAACATTCATCTCCGTATTATCCTCAAGCCAATGGGCAGGTTGAAGCCGTTTAACAAATCCCTAAAAATCATCCTGCAAAGGATGACTAACAAAGCTCGATCCAATTGGCACATCATGTTATATTCAACACTTTGGGCATACCAAATGTCAGTTAAGGATACCACTGGTTTTACTCCCTTCCAACTAGTTTATGGTTTGGAATCCATTTTTCCTGTGGAATATGAAATTCCTTCCCTTAAACTGGTTGTTGAACTTGTTCTTGATACTTCTAGTCTCCAAGAATGCCTCGTTCATTTGGAACATCTCGATGGGCAGCATTGAGATGCGCCATACTCAACGAAGCTCATAAGAAGAGGGTAAAAAGTCAATATGATAGAGCTATCCATCCTAGAAATTTTTCTGAAGGCGACCTTGTCCTGATCTATGATCAAGACAAAGATGCCTTGGGGGCAGGCAAGTTTAAATCTATGTGGTACGGTCCCTTCATTATCAAAAAAGTTTTGAAAAAGGGAGCTTATGAGTTGATTGATTTCGAGGGAAACAAGTTGGCGGAGCCCATAAATGGGCTCTACCTTAAGAAGTACTTTGCTTAGGCTTCAACCTAGCATTTGCTTGATTGTATATATTGTATCTTTGTGCATATCTATCTATCGATTTTTAGTGATGTCGATATTTTTGATCTGCTTTGGCAGGTATTGATGGATGATTTGATATATCTAGGATTCGTCGATGGTGCTAGTAGACACACCCGGAACCTTTCTTTCGTGGCTTGGGTGATTTATTATCCATTTGGACAGTTGTTGGTTTCAAGAGGCATATGTATCAGTCCTGCTTCAAATAATATCGCCGAATATACTGTTGTTATTAATTTATTATCTGAGGAAATATCTCTTGATATTGATTCATTAGTTGTTTATTTGGATTCACCATTGATGGTATCTCAACTTAATAACATCTATCGCATGAGAGACCCTTATTTATATTGCCAATTTCTGAGAGTGCGTTTATTACAAAGATCATTTATTTATATGACATTTGTTCATATTCCACGATCAAAAATTCATTAGCAGATTCATTAATCAAGCATTAGATTGGCATATAAATCATTCATCACATTAAAACATAAAAAATAATCGAAGTATCATCTGTATATATATGATCATCATGATAAACCATCTATATATAGATAGAGTTTTGTGTCCAAAATAATATACAAAATTGGGACAAAATGTCCTACAAAATTAGGGCTTATGCCCATCATCATGTCTAATAAAAAAAGATATGATCATCTATCTAGTGATCCTGCTCAGGATGAGTGGCAAGGAAGAAAACGATGGCATTTGCCACCCGCCGAAATAGCTACACCCAATCCCGTGGTACTCCCACCATGCGTCATTGCATCTCCTCTGGTAGGTCCTCTATAGCCACCATAGGTACTTGGTGAGTTAACCTCACCAAGTTTCTCTGGACTGCATGGAGGGTCCTCTCAGTCTCTGTTGCGGCTCCTTCGACATCTCTTCCATGACGCATGTGTCGAGGAAGACCATCAAGTCTCACTGGTCCAACATCTGTGTCATGATCAATAATTTTGTAAGGTTTTTGTCTCATCAAAATTATTATTTTTAGTTCATTTATACTTAAAATCCAAAAAATCTTAAAAATTCAAAAATTCAAAAATCATTTGTATCTATGGCACCCCGTGCTGCATCTGGTGGAAACACTAGATCCGGATCTCCTTTGAAATCCATTGTGGCATAAGGGTAGTATTCGACTGCAATGACCTATTGTTCCCACCAAAGGAAAAACTTGTCATCAAATGTAGTCCTAGGGACCTCACCGCCCCCTAGTCATTTCATTAAGTCATCCCACCTGCCCATCCATGGATCTCTTGGGTTGCTGATGGTGGATAATACCTTGGGACGAAGCCCAGGTAATCTTTCAAAGAAGAAGGAACACAAGATGGTTCTGTATCCAAAGTTCTTTGTTTGACCTTTCTAGATAGAAGTAAGTTGTTTTTTTATATTGGCTAGCAGAGGTGTGCACCAATCGAAGATTGTAGTGAGACAATCCACTGCAAGACTCATTGAAACATGCAAAGCCTGATGTAGAGCAGTAGAACCATTTACCCTGGCTATGGTAAAAAGCAAGATTGTTAGTGATAAACTCTCTACATGCTTGATTTGAATCCGGGTTCCAATATTTTCAGTGTTTCCAGTACAATATATGCGGACGTAGTCTTCTACACTAAGACTACCTCTTGTCCTTCCTGTTGAGTGGACCCTCTCTCCCCTCCAAGAAAGACCTATAATGAAATAGATATCCTTTATTTCAATCCTCAGGGGCATCTGATCAATCATAAAAGCATCTTCTTCTGCACTCCAGTAGTGGATTAACATCTCAAGCAATCTGGTATTTGCCTTCATATTCAACATTTTGAAATTTTTTAACAATCCACATCCTCATAAGGAAGCTAATGCAATTTGATCCTCCATTACTTGATTATAAATTGCACTATTCTCTCTTTCATGCCAAGTACTTGACATCCTGCAAAAAATGATGTTTTGAATCATTAAAACCGTGTTTTTTAATTTTGAATTCACGCACACACGGATTCGTTATTAACACAGTCGCGTATAGGGCTTTCCTATACGCAGATCACATGTATCCAACCCGTGTGTACGCAGAGTGAAAATTTTAAAAATAATTCCTCATGGTCAAATTTGTGATAAAACATCTAAAAAACATTGAATCTTGTTAAAAGCTCAATTATAAGGTTACTTGGAAGATTAGAAGCAATTTGAATGGTTGAATTTGATGAAGGAAGCTTGTTTGGTTTTTTCTCCACAACTCCTTCACCCAATTTCTCAAAACACAAATGAGAAATTGTGAGTGAAAAAGTCTTATAGGTTGAAAAAATGAAAATTACTTTTTCTAAAGTTTATTTTTCTTTTTTTGTGGACTTTTTGACCTTTTGGATTGGAGTGTTGGGATGGGTTGTTTTTACAGGATACTTTGGACATTTTTTGAGAAATTGCTTCAGTTCCATGACTGCAGACTCGTCATGGCAGGTGTTGTTTTCTTACTAGCATATAAGTTAGGGAGTATCACTTTCCGTTGCATTTTGCATAATAGCCTCCATACTACGATATTTTTGCCATAGGGTTGACGCATCATGTCTTGATTCTAAAACCATTTTCACTCGCCGACTTATAAAATCATGATATGATGGTAGAGCCAACCTTTACATGGGCATATTAGTTAGATCCTCGCTAGCATATGTTGCTCATGTTGCTATATTGCGTAGGCTCGAGAGTCCTCTTTAGTCCCTCCATGACTTATGCGTTGAAGACTTATTCTCTTTCTTCTTCGCTATTTTTCTGGGTTTTATACCCCAGAGGCACCTTTGTGTTGAGTTGTACTGTTGCATTGCATGTTGACCATTTGTACCTTTTGTCCTTGAGCCAACTTCACTTAGACTCGTGTTTAAGCCACCTTTTGACCATGTCTTCTATGAAATCAACCTTGTAATCATTTAGCCTTTGCAACTTGACACACCTTTTTACCCGTGGAAATAACATTCCTTTGAGTATCATTGACCAGTTTTGTCACCTTGCATTGAGCATAGGAATGTTCCTCTCCCAGGAACTAGTGCATCTATATTTGGAAACTTGTTCTTTCCATTGTACTATATCATTCTTTTATTCTTTTTCAGGCTTCATGAATATGAAAAAGACAAAAAAATTATATATCCCAAAAAGAGCGGGAAAGGGACATTATTTCCATAATTGATGGAAGCTAGAGTCAGTTGTGTCGCCCTTGAACAAAGCACTAAAAAATAAGTCTTTCCTCCATTACAATGGGCTTTATTTTGACTTAGGAGAGCCTTAACCTTGTTATTGAGTCAGTACTCCTCCGATTGGTTATCTCTTCCAATCATATGGAGAGTTTGATTATGCCTCCAACATGACAAACTTATACAAAGTTATCATATGCTGCCATATAGTCACATTTGAGTCGTGATTTTGTTCAAGGGAAGTAAACCTGAGTCGGCCTTTCTGCGGTGTCTCTTGACCTATTTTTTAGTCAGCCATCCCTGGTTGTCAAAGTCATGTTCATTATCACATCAACTATTTGGTCCTTTGCTCGTGCTGGTTTGAGAAGGTCTCGATTGACTTCTTGCTAGCGGGTCTTGCTCTTATTGACTACAACAAATTGCTTTGAGAGCTGATCTAGAGCCACACCCCGGCCCTATTTTCATTATTGATTGGTCACCTTGTGCTTAGCATTGATGAGTATCATGGGTCTCTGATTGAGTGGTTTCCCTTGTGTTTGACGTCAACTTTCATTATCACACATTGGTATTCGTGCAGTACCTTGGTTTCCATTTAACCCTATTGGTGGATTCCTCGCCTTTGTTTCAGCTTTCATTATTGGTTGGTTCAGAGTGTTTTTATCGTGTGCTAGATACATCTTGTGTACACTAGAAACGTGCTTCGGTTGGGTTACTACATCTTTATTCGTCCGATTCCTTCCACATTATTGGCCTGCGGGTTACACTCACGTTGGATTGATGAAGGATGCCTTAATTCCTTCCTTCTAGCAGATCTTTTCCCATCGACTTCAACTCATTGCTCTGGGAACAAAATCTAGAGTCCATTTGGAAGTACCTTAGGGTTTGCAGTCATCAGTAGTAGATTCCTTTGCTATTGACAGTGGGAAAACATCATTGTCTCTTGATTGATAGATTCTTCCAAGTGTTCGTCTACAACTCATTTATTCACACTTGTTAGATTGTATTGGGTACCTTGAATCTCATCATCATTATTGGTGAGTAGTCTTGCATTTGTTAACAATATATATCAATGATCGGCAATCAAACAATTTCTCACATGGCCGACTTCAGATCATTTATTCCCATTGTGTAGAAATGTACCACGATGGTAGGTGAAGATCTCGGGTTTGCATAAGCATTTCTTGGTTCACTTGTCAGATGCTCCTGTTCTGCTAGTTGACACCATCCACCTTATATGTTGCAGTTCCTTACAACGACATCCTATATGTTGGCACCCGAGTTGCGTTTAGTACCATTTGTTACACCATTTGAATTGGTACTTTTTGGATCAGCTTTATGACTTCAGTGATCAGCTTTCTACTTCAGCATCATTGATCAATTCTTTATATGTGATATTGAGACATGTACTTATATGGATTCGATTGGATGATCCACTATGTATCTTCAGTTCCTTTATACTTGTATGCATATTGGATTCGCTTTTGTACTTGACATGCAGACATGCTTTATTATCTCTGAGCATGGGTATGCTCGCCTCAGACAACAAGTTCTTTTTGATCTCTTTTACTGTCTTGGTAAGCTGAATTCTGGTAAACTCCTCTCCGTCTCGGCATGATTCCTTCTATACACTTAATACATTCAGACATCATGTAACCCTTTTGACCTCATATATTAGGGGGAATCTGTTATAACACCATTTACCACTCTTGGTAGATTTGATGCTCTGGTTATGGCCTAGGGCAACCCTTCCTTTCCAGACTTGGTCCAAATTCTAAAAAACAATGTTTTATTTCCCATACGCTACTTTGCCCTGTATTAAAAGCGTGTACACATGGGTCAGTATATACCCAACCCGTGTATATGTGTTAAAACACTAAAAAATAAATAATCTCCTTAAATTTGGGAAGAGCTCACATGTTTTACCTGTTACTCACCTACTATAGCCTATGGCCCAACTGTTTCCCAACTGAAAAAACTAATTTGGAGAAGTATAAATAAACCTCCATGGGAAGGCCTAATGGAAGAAGAGATGAGATATTGATATTATAGTTTATTATATCCCTGATCGATTATGAAGAAATCCCTGTGCCTCTTGCACTCCCAAGTTATAGGAATCCTTTGTTTCCTCTTTTGAGATGTCCTTCATCCCTCTTATGACATCCTTGTGTGTATCGGTGGAGGAAGATTGCTGAGGCAGGGGCAGGATGGATCCGGAGGATGGTTCCTCTTGGAGTTGGAAGAAGACTCAGGTTGTAGTTTTCCACATTTAGCTTACATCAATAAAGAAATGTTGTTCTATTCCTGATATTTATTGTGTTTATGCATTAATCCATGTTGTGATTTGCTTATAAATCTTATGTTAATGCTCAATTTCTCATTTTCTTATATGATCTAACACATATATCATGAACATGCTTTCTATTACTGCTGTTGTATATGCTTTGCTTGAATAAGTTACAGGTTTTAAAGGCATCGGAAGAAACAAAGGGTTTGAACCCTGCGGACCCAATCCTCCATTCTTTCTTCATAACACAGAGACAAGAATGATGTGTCTATCTCTACTTTATGGCCGTCACTAAGACTTACGTTTGTTAGTCTTGGTCTAGTGCATGACACATGAAGTAAACCATATCCATCACTCCTTCTCAACCAGGGAGGATCTAATCATTCCTATACAAGGAATATACCCAAGTTCCTTAGGACTCGCCCAAGCTCCCTCTTAACTAGTGACTTGTCTTCAACAATAGCTATATGCTCTTTGGTGGAGATCATGGTGCTATCATCTGCTTGTAGGGATCCTCTTTCTGCATCATGTCATGAATTTAATCTTCTTCATCATCACTTTATCATAGGGCATCATCCATCTTCTCCATCACTTTCCTTTCAACAAACCATAGTGTTGAACCAATAGTCATGTCATCCTTTTATTTACCGAGAAGTGATCTCTTAGTCCATATTCAACTTTTCTTCATATAGTTACCTCTTCCAAGTCATGTTTCTTTCAGGATATTTCATCCAATCAGATGCGTATTAGTTGTAGGTGACTTCTACAACCTTCTTTTAGTAGCCCTATAACAACCCAACCAGATGTTTTCAAAAAAATAAAATGAACATCAAGTCAAATTTACCTTTTTATGATGGCCTTTCATCATGACATCAAATTCTTGCAACATCAACATCCTGCACATGTATGAATCCATGTCCAAGCCACATATTACCAAGGTTTTCCTTTTCCTACATACCTATCAAGATATTCATACCTTCTTCATGGAGATGTCATAACTAATCTTTCTTGTTATTAGAGGTGGATCACTTATCCTATCTTACACGACTATATATACATCTTTCATGAACTCTTCTTTCACCTTCTCTTCACATATTGCTTCTACAAGATCGTTTATTCATAGTTCCTTCATCATAGGAGACATAAATGCCAACCACCTCATATTTTACATGAGGTCATATCACATCAATATGTAGAAGAGTTTAAGGCATATTTTCTACATGCCTTCATGTATCTTTCTAAAGGGAGAGTTTCTTCTTATTTTATCATGCTCATGATATAAAGCATTCTATACATTTTATTTGCAACCATATAATGACATGACTTTATCTATCAAATGTATACATACCTCTTCCTTCATGTGGCCATCTAAAATTTCTTTGGGCAACTTCTTTTCTTTGCTTGAAGATGAAAGTACTTTAACCAACTCATCATGATGCCCATCTTTGTCATCATACCATCATCCTTTTAACTTGTAGATCCCACATAATGTTGAATGTGGACCATCTGCAAGACTCTTCTTTTGAAGTAGAGGTGAATATTTGATTAGGTGCTCATTATTTAGCTCAAAAATCAAAGTTCTTAGATTGGCTAAAATTTTTTACGACTGCATCCTTCTCGTCAAGATGATCGCAACACAATTCGTTTCATAAAACACAGAGTCCGGATGAAGGAGAAAAGGCCTGTTGTTTGTTTTCCTAAACAGCTAAAAAAATTGCAAAATGGGATAGAATGATGACATGGCAGTCCAGTCAGCAAGGGGAATATTCTTCAGTTTTCTCCCAATGGGTTTGTGACAAGTTTCACCTCTGGATTCGCTAATGTGGTTGTGTGAAAGGGAAATTGCCTAATTGGCCTCTAAAGTGGAATTTTATTTTATTTATTTAATTAAATATTATTATTTATAATTATTACGTTATATTATATAATTATTTAAAATTATATATATATATATATATATATATATATATATATATATATCTATATATATATATATATATATATATATATATATATATATATTTTAAATATATTAATTCAATATCACCAAATCCACATATAACCAAAGTTGCATATCATAGTGGATACAATTTTTATGGGAAAAACATATGGGTTGGGCGGAGGCGAGTTTTGAACCCATAATCTCCCCCACCCAAAGTCTACGCTTTCCCGCTAGACCACTGGAAGAGATTTAAAATAAATAGCCACGTATATATATTTAGATGTGTAGTTGAGTCCGACGACGGGGGTGGTGGGAGCCAACCCCCACCCCATGCGACCGAACCAGGAGCTAGGGGCCATCACTAAGCGCGTTTAGAGCGTCGTTAATCATGTTTTGAATTAATTAATCTGTTGATTAAGTTGGAGGCATTTATGGCTGAGCCACAAAATCTCGAACCACCACCAAACTTGGCAGACTTAACTAGAGTCTCTCCAGATTTAGCGGGGTTTCCTAAGAAAAATTAATTGAAGCATAACTTACTCAATTTTCAACCAAATTGAGATCACAAAGAAGTGTTCTTGACTAATTTGGGCCTTTTGAACACACTGGTGCAGGTATCAGGAGCGATAGAGATTTATAAACATCATTTTTTCCACATTGAGCTAATATAGAGGCCCAAGCCCGGGAAGTTGGACCAATGAGATGTAGCCCAGGAGGGGTGAACGCCTTCATCAAAACACTGTGTTAATGTGTCCCTTTGATGGTTTGTTGCACTGTACATATTTGTTATTCATTATTCATTTTTGAAGCTATTTTTCTTGTGAATGTCCTGTTTAACTTAAGGAAATTTACCTGTTTGTAAGCACCAACAACTAAGGAAACCTCAACACTAAAAGCAAGAAGCAAGAGCATGTTTATAAATTTGTATTTGTTATTAGCACAACAAAAATAATCATACAAAAAAAATATTCAATATTTCAACAAAGATTCCAATGGAGCATCTTAATGACCCTTATTTTGTAAATGCTCCTTCCTAATGATGATGATGTATGATGATTTATTTATCTTCTATCTTGCTAGACGTCTTTCCTCCAACCATATATATCGCTACTTTAGTTGTCCTTATATGATTTCAATGGAGATGCCATGAGCTACTTCCTTTCTATTAGGATGACTACTACAACCATGTAGAATTTCTACTTCAGCAATCCTTCCATGCTTCTATGATGATGTCATCTCTATCTTGCTATAATTCATCGTATCATACTTTTGATGCTTTTTATAACTGAAAAGAACTAAGTGAAGGAGATTATCTCAGTCATAGTAGAGATCTTTCACTTCCTCCTCCTTTGATTTCTTTTTTGATTCTTCCATTTCTTCGATAATATGGGCTTCATTTATTTTCTTTCTCTTCTTGTTTTCCTTCTTGAGTTTGGGAAAATTCATTTTAAATTTCCCATATTCACTACACTCATATCATTATATCTTTGACATATCGATATTCTTCTTTTTCTGAAGATCACACTTTCCAAACTTTCCTTTTCTCCTGGTCGTGGTAGCATATGCTTGAAATTGTTCATTTGATCTAACATCACTCTTTGCCTTCAACCTATTTTCTTCAATCTGACATAATGATCAAAGTTCACTGAATGGAGTGGCTTCCTTATTTCCATATATACTTGATACAAAGTTGCCCCATTCATGAGGTAGTGCAATAAGCACAATGGTGGTCATCTCTTTATCAAACATTATTTCTCCTAGTTCTTGTAATTGATCTCTTATTTGTGATACTCTCATAAGGTATGAGGCTACTCCTTCTTCCTTTGATACCTTCATCTTGAATAGTTCAATTCTCAATGATATAACTTCTCCTGCAGTGCTTACAGAAAAAAAATCGAGCAACTTTTCATAGATATCTTTCGATGTCTCCATCTTTGCTACATAAGGGATGAGTGAATCCTTGATTGATTCTATGAGCCCTTGTCTCTCCTTTCATTAATGTTGATAGTGCTTGATATTTTTATTGAGATGGTTTGGATATTGAACCCTTGACATATTTGATAACTTCATTATCTACAAGGATCAAATCTATCCTCTTCTTCCATGCAAGGAAATTAGATGACCCAACCCGTTTGTTGCTTTCCTTGCAAAATGAAGTCATGTTAATAGTAGATTCAAACATAAATATAAAGATAATTTCTTATCAAGTGAAGATGCTCCTTGATGATGATATCTTCAACTTGATTCCTTCTTGATGAACGTCATTTGAATCATGCGAACCGTAACAAAGTTTTGGGGACGACTCTCCACCCAACCGTAGGCTCAGTTGCATTTAATCTTTCTATCGCTGGCCACCCCTGAGCCCTCAATCAACGTACTACTACTAGGAAATCCTTTGTCTCACCACACTTTTCTCCCAAGAGAATGGATGATGGAATGCCTCTCATCTTCTTCACCGTTTATTAAATAGAGCAAACATTGGAAGGGGAACCGCATGCAAACACTCCATGTGTCAACATCCAACTTTTATTTTTTTATTTTAAGTTTAACTTAATTTAGTAATTCTCTTAATATAATTCTCTCTTATTTTATTCCTTTTTACTTTTTGATAACTTTACTTATTTTTACTATTTTTATAGTTCCCTTAATTTAACTCTTTCTTATTTTTATTTTACTTTTTGTTAACTTTACTTATTTTTAGTATTTTTACAGTTTTATTTTTATTTTTATTTATTTGCAACTCTAGTATTGGTATTTATTATTATTATATTTTCTTCATTATTTATTATTTATTTACTATTATTATCTTTTATTTATTGTTTATCATTTATTTTCTTATATTTTAATATTATATTATATTATTTATTATTTTTATTATTATTAAGGGACATTACAATGTTGATAATAGAATATGCCTTCTTGATGAAGATGTCTTCCTTCAAGTATGCTTGAAATGTGATCCTTTCTTCAATGAGAGGGATATCACCTTGATATCTTTAATGATGATGGAAATACTTCTTCTTGCTTTCTTTGGATGTAGAAATGTAGAATATGGAGACTTCAAAATGATTCAAAACTATAGTCCTTATTTATTTGAGTGGAGTTAGGGTCCTTGAGGTATTCTTCTCCTTGTCATGATGTGATCCTTGAGATAAGTACTCCTCCTTGGTGATCTTGTGCTTGGCCCTTGTGCATCCTTCTTCAATCAGATGATCTTCAAGTTTCCTTTCCTTATTATTGTCACCTAAGCTCTGATACCATGTTGAGAAATATAGGGGTAGCTAGATTAAGAGATTTCTCTTACTTTGGTAACTGCTTGTGATGTATTTTTACGTAACTTCTTCTTTCACTTGAATATTATTATGTTCTTATTATCAAACAACTACCAAACTATGAATATGAAATAGAACCGAGGGCACAAAATGTAAGCCGCAATCCAAGGCCAAAACATCTTCTCTTGAGAGGAAAACCCACAAGAACTCTTCTCTTATTATAGAAATTCAAATGACGAATTCCAAGACCTAAGACCCTTGTTAAAGACCCCTCCAAGACCAAGTCAAATTTCTCCTTCTTGATGAACTTTTCTAGCTACTTTGACCTAGAATCTTCCATCAATTTTGACCCAACAACTTTCAATAACTTTGACCCAACAACTTCCAATAGCTTTGACCTTCCAAAAACTTCGACTTCCCAACAATTTCTTTTGCAACTTCAACTTTGCTATAGTAAAGTTGCCCTAATCTTTGCAAGTGTGAGGAGAAGATATCCCAAAAAAAATACCCAAAGACTTTGTTCCTTTAGTCCTCATCTTCTTCACTCTTTTAGGCCTCTTTCTCTTCCTTGACCAAATTTCTTATGTGATGAGCGAGTGATCTTCAAGTGAGATCGATGTCTCTTATATATAGGCTTTTTTGAAGGTCAAATTGTTGTCCATGAGGCCGACTTGATCCTTCTTATAGGCCGACTTGTTTGCCAAGGACTTGGAGGGTCTTTATGATACTTTTGACTTTATAAAAAAATCTTTACAAGATACAACATGCCCAAAGGGGTCTTACATGTATGATAATGACTCTTTTGACTTCATAATTCTATGATAAGCCTAGTAGCACTCAATGGGTGCTTGACCTACAAATAAATTTATCTTGAGCATGAAACCCATGCCTCAATAATGAAAATAATAAATTTCTTTTCTCTTTAATATCAAATATATAAAATCATGATTACAATAGACATTATGAAGATCGAACCTAGTTACACATTTCAACACTAATGCCTTGTAAAAATACCATTGGTGGGAAAGAAGTAGTGAACTTGTTCTTTGAACATGTTTGGGATACCAAGGAGCATAATTTCAGATAGGACATAAGATTTATCATAGAATTTTGGAATACATTGTAGGATAAGACAAACACAAAGTTGAAGAGATGTACAACAATCCATCCATAGAAAGACGAGCAAACAAAATTAGTAAATAGGACTTTAGTGCAGTTTTGAGGGGTTATAATCAGAATCATGTAAATAATTGGGATGAAAATATGGCATATATACAATACTCTTATAATAGAGTAATACACACTTCTATTGGTAAGTCCCCATTTGAATCTTGTTTTGGGTTTTTTTCACCTTAACCTTTGGATATTGCATAGGGCTGCAAGGAGGAGTGAGGGAGGATCTTACAGGGGATGTCTTAAGGGAATTTTTTGTTTGTTAAGAAGATCAAACAAATCCATCTACAAGTACAATAGAAATTGTATAATTCACGGGGAAAATACAAGGCCAAGCATGATCAACACATAATAGAGAGGTCATTCAAGGTGGGAGACAAAATATAGTTACAATTGAACAAGGAGAGATTGCACAGTCCTGGTAAGAAAAATTGAGGCTTTGTGATATGGTAACTTTGATATATTGTGAAAGGTGGCATATTATGTCTATAGACTCGGTCTACCCTCATACATGTGCATTTACTTAGTGGTAAATGTAGAGAATCCAAAAATCTATGAGCCTTCCATGTTGGATTAGGAAGAGAAATAGGTCCTACCTTCTGTAGAGGATTTGGCACTTGAAGCTTAGGCATAGTTGATAGAGGATGCAATTTTGTAGAATAGCTCCATGACTACAAGACAAGGGCAACATGACCTTTGGTATATTGGGTTGAAAGGACAACTAGTCAAGGCAAAATGGTACACTCGAGAGACGATGTAGGAAAAATTTCTCCACCTCATCTAATAGATGTTTTGGGAACCAAAAGCTTCCTAAAATGGGGAGGTATGGTTTGTATTGGATCATTACATTATTTTTCATCCATATTTATGCTTTTCAAGTGGAAAAGGTGGAGGAACCAACTCACAAGGCCATTTTTACTAATGGGTCCCAATTTGGGTGAATTGGGGTCTGAAACATTTTGAAAGTAATATGAGGCATAAAATGACAGTTTTTTGGGGGGTAAAAAATTTCTAATGAAGAATTACACCCCATAGTGATATTCTACATACAAATACATTTCCAACAGCACAAGATTCATCTCAGTCGGAATCCATCTACAAAATTTATGTCACTCGAAAGTTGAAATTCCTATTTTGACCACCATGATTTGAGCGGATGTCGCGTTAGCCCCCATTATTCATGGAAAAGGGGATAGCCATGTGATCTTGTTGAAGAAGACTCATGGAAATTCCATACTATAGCTCTATTTAAGAGTTGAAGGAGTCAAACTTAACCACTAGTAGGCAATCAGGCTATGTTATAACCATGCCACTAAGAGGAAAAGGGGTTCCATTCTATTTGAGTGCATTTTGTTGCATAGATGTGAAAAGTAGCGAAGAGTGGATTAAGAGAGAGAGAAAACAAATAGGGTTTGTATATTGTAGAATCCCACGGGCCATAGGCATCACTCATTTGTACTTGATTCCATTTCCATTTAGAGAAAGAGAGAATGGAGACATCTCAATTTCTAGCTAGGTTTTATCCCGAAAGGATTTCCTAGGTCATATCTTGAGTTATTGTGGTTTGTGAGTGGTTGCTATTTTTTTCTCCATTTTCTACATAATTATAATTTGCATACATGTGCAATCACAAAGATTAAAAAATCTAGAAACCTACGTAGAATTTAACCCTCATAGTGTAGATTTTGGATTTTTTAATATTATTTAGTAGATTCGTCGTGACAAACTGTCTAGTGGAATATCCATGGCAATTTAGGACCATGAACACTCAAGCAAAATTTTATGCCTTTTACTTGTAAATTGGTGAAAAGTAAATTGGTTACCCTCATATAAATAAAGGGGAGTCCCTTTCATTTGTATCATCGCACATTCACAACACCTCTCTTTCTCTTTCTCTTAGGAAGTACACACTAACATTCTTGTTCTATTCTTTTGGATGCAATGTGATCTTGGTGGAGAAAATTATCTTGGGAAGGGTTTTTTTGTATGAGGAGACTTGCCCTAGATTGATGAAGTGGTTATTGATTGAATGGTGTAATTTTATTATTGGTTTTCTTCCATTTTACATGCAAATTTATGAAATTAGGGTTTCTTTATGCCATTTTAAAAAGTGTAAAATATTTTATAAAATCTTATTCTTTATGCTTTACACAATTAGTCTTTCAAGAATCCATCAAAGGAACTTTGTGTATGCCTCATTTTACCTTAAAATTCCACTTAAAGAAAGTCACTACGGTTTCTAGGCGAGGCTTCTTAGTCATCCACCCTCCTCATCCATATTCCTCTATATTTGACTTTACCATGATTGACCCCATTGCCTAATTGAGAGAAGACACTAAACTAGCTTATGGCTGCCATGTTAATTTCTTTTTGTTCTCTTCAATTTATGGGAACTAGGGTTAAGGTTATCTTAAACCTGTATCTTATAACAATTTATTGTTTAGATGTTATTGCAAAAGCGGTTGCATTTAATAATTGTAAAAAGGAAAAAAACTAGCATTAATTTCATATTTTCACCCCAAAATTAGGGTTGATGTCTTGATAATTATTGTTGTCATGCATTTTCAACTAGAAAAACATCATTTTTTACTTAACTCTCACTTGTCTCTTCAATAGCCTTTGCTCATTTGTTGATCTTATGACTCATAGATTATTTATCAAGCTATTATATGCCATTGTATGCCCTAAATATGCATATCATAAAAATCCTATCTTATAGCAGTTTTCTGCTAAATTATAAAGACCTTAGGTAAGTGTATTTGAACTCTTGGAAACTCTTATCTCAACCTTTCAAGGTTTGGCTAGTATCTTCCTCTTCAATTATTAGACCTTGCATCAACTATGAGCCCTTATTAGTTGAACATCTTTTGGTGATATTTTTAGGGAAGCCTCCCTTGTGGGGATAATATCCACCACTAAATAGCTAGAGAGAATCCAATGAAGTGATAGTGGCAGTTGATCTCTTATTGTCATAATACATAGGTTGCCTAGTGAGGCTTTACACAGGGCTTGTTATATTTTGCAGTAACATTTTTGGCATCATTATTGGGAATAGTTGAATCCACCTCCTTGTGATCTGAAGTCTATGATTCCATATATTTTGAGGAGAACATTCCAAAGCAAAAACTAAAATGTCTCATATGGAGACTCCTAAATCCAATTCATGTACAAGAGTTTCCAGTAACAATTCCAACGGTGTCATTCCTCTTAGAGATAATAATATTCCAAAGACTACTCCTCCTCCTTTCTCTCCTATAGAAAAATCCCTTTTTGGTAGCCCTTCTACCTCAGTCGTAACGGAAAATCCATGGTTGATCAGTGCCTACAAACTCCTTGATATGTGTGTCATTCAAGGATACCCTCAAAATTTTCTTAACAAGTATGAGTGGTCGCCTAAGTTTAATGGGAATAATATAGTCACTACTAAACAACACATTATCGGTTTTACTAGTGTATTAGTGGGAGAGACATCTAAAATGAGGATGTAATCATGAGGTTTTTTCCCTTGTCCTTAGAGGGTAATTTTGAAGATTGGTACCTAGATTTAATTGTAGGATAAATAAAAAAACTTGGACCAATTCCATGAGGCATTCAATTGAAGATGTGCAACCACCGAAGATGGTAAGCAATTGCTATCCAAGTTCTAAGAAACTAAGAAACCAAAGAATGAAAGTATCAAGGATTTTAATCAAAGGTTTGATAAGTTACTCAAGGAAGTTCCTTTACTCTATAACCCTAGTGATTAAACTATCCTTGCATTATACATGGATGCTTTTCCTAGACATGTTTCCCCTGCCTTGAAAGACAAACAACCTACAAACCTTGAGAAAGCAAAAGATTTTTCTATAACCATTGAACATGATCTGAACACATCTAAGATTGAATTTCTACTTTATCATAGATCCAAATTGGAGGTTAAAGCCATATATATATATATATATGTCAACTCCACTTTGCAAGTCTTTGCCCAAAAATTTAATAAAGTCATTAATGATCTGATGCAGTTGCAAATGGCTATGATAAAAAGGTTGACCATCCTAGATAAAGAAAGAGGGTCCCATCCTAGTTATCCTCCCAAGCCTAGATATAATAATGATAGAAATACTTAAAGGAATCAAAACCTAAGTAGTGGAAAGAGTGCCTCTCAATAGTTCATGCCTAACACGCCTTACCCCTACTAATGTGATTTATCAAGAGGGTTTTCCCTAATGTCAACATTATAATGATTACCATACCGAAGAAGAGTGCCCTTGTAACCAAATTTAAGATGATCCAGGTGGATATTGGTGGCCACCCACCTATTCCACTTGGACTCCCACCATTATTTCTTCCAATTTCCTTAATTGTAGCACAATTTACTATTTTTGGCAGTTTTCGGGTCTTGCACTTCCGGAGCTATTTTGAGGCCCTAAACGATTTTTTTTTAGAAAACAGTTAAACATGTACCCTATGTCACAAGTTTGAAATAGAAATTTGTAGCCCTTAGATAGATCTTTCTAATGAGGTACCATATGCTTCAAACAAAGATCTCATGCCAAAGTTACGACCCCAAGAAGTTGATGTACCAATTTGCCCCAACAGGGCCCACAAACTTTTGGCACTTTATCTCCTAGGGTTAGGTTTTTGGATGTTTAGGGTTTTTTATTGTTTTTCAATAATAAATAGACCTTTGAGACTCATTATAACATAGTTTAGAAGGCATGTAGCCACCACATCTCTTCTCAGAGATAAGCTACCATCGCATGGGCTAGTTTATTTCCATTTTACATGTAAACAATATTCAATACTTTGTTATTAATGAATTGAAGTTCTATTTTATTTGTATCTCTATGTTTCTGTTTATATGTGTATTTCATTTCATTCCTTCATAATTCTAAATTAGTGGTATAAGAGCGGTTTGATCTTTCTCTATCTTTCTATGCATGTCCCCAATGAGGTTGGTGTATAAGTAGTTGGGACTTGAACTGGTTGAGCCTTTGCAAGACCGTCCTCGCTAACACCGATGACCTCTAATGGAGGAAGAAAAGAAAGATGAGGGAGCATAAAATCCTATCAAACTTCTACTCGAAGAAACCCTTGAGAGGCAAAGGAATGAGATGATGGACAAATTTTCCCATATCCTTTTGTGGATGCCCACCGATAACACATCTTCATCTAACAGTCACTTCGGAGGCACCACCCCTTTCAAGGTAGAAGTGAACTTCGATATCCCTATATTCAAAGGTCAAATAGATGCAAATGTTGTATATAAATGGTTGAATCTATTGGAATGTTATTTTTCAGTCTATAGTTTCTCTGATAGGAAGAAGATTAATTTTGCACTACTTAAGGCTTCCCCCCATGTCAAGGACTAGTGGGAAACTTATTGTGAGAAAAGGGCCAAGGAACCCTCTCTATTTATAGCTACCCCCTCTTGGAACTCTTTCTGAGACGCTGCCAAGGAACAATATCACCCCATGGGGAGCCATGAGTACAAGTACATACCGTGGACCACACTACGACAATAAAGGGACCAAGATGTGCATGAGTTCACAAATATTTTTCATACTCTACGCACAAAGTTGGGTATCAAAGACTTTGAGAGACATCTGATTCTTAAGTACCGCGACTGTCTGCACAACTACATTCAGAAAGAAATGGAGTTCTTGGACATCTCCTCGCTTGATGCAACATACCGATATGCTGCCAAGATTGAACAAAAATTTAAATGAAAGAAGCATGACTTTGGATATGTGAATCAGAATATGGGCAAGAGTGCCCCCAAACAACAAAACAAAGGACAGAGTGAAGGTGGAGCAACCCAGGACAACCAATCAAAGCCGCCAACAAATAATGGCACCACAAAGACGAAGAAGGACACAGGAAAGTGGTGTGAGTTCCACAAGAGCCCCACTCACAACACAAATGAGGGTCGTGCCAAGTAGTCATTGGTGGCCAAGATGAAAGCTTCAGAGTTCAATGCATGTTCTATTTCTGAGCTAGAAATCGACAAGGAAATGATAATGGGAAGCATATTATTGACACAGAACCTAGTACCACCATTCCCACCACCATGGTCTAAAAGATTGAGCCTGAAGATCCCAAGGAGGGGGAGCGTTTCTTTCACTCACAGATGTGAGTGAGGGGTTCTCCGTTGTAGTTCATTATCGACAACGACAACCAAAATAACCTCATTTAAACAGAGGTCATGAAGTGGTTGGGCCTATCAACCACACCACACCCACAATTGTACACCATTGGGTGGCTTCATCAAGGACAATATCTAGGTGTCAGCCAAGAGTGTCACATTCCCTATAATATCAAGCCCTTCATGGATGAGGTACTATGTGATGTTGCTCCTCTTGAAGTTTGTGATGTGTTATTAGGCCAACCATACTTGTGGAAGCGTTATGTTGTGTATGAATTCAGGGCTTGCATTGTTAAAATTACTTTGGGTAGTAAATTATACAGGATATCGGAGGTAGCCCTACCTACCGCCATATCTTTGAACTCTGCTAAGAAATGTAGTAAGATCATCTCCCAGATTGGGAAAATTATTTTCTTACTAATTCGACCACAAAGAAAACAGAAGATAATGGCCCCATGGCCCCCAGGAAAGGTTTCCCCACGCATCAGAAGCAGGTGGATAAGGTCGTGGAAGAATACAGGGACATATTCTCCTCACACGGGGGTACCTTTGCACTGTCAGGTCAAGCATTTGATCGATCTGACTCCCAGAGCACCTTTGCCCAATGCGCAAATATATCACCACTCCATTATGGAAAATGAAGAAATCAAGTGGCAGATCCAGGATTTACTGCAAAAAGGGAACATCCGACAAAGTACCTCACCTTGTGGGAGCCCAATTGTACTTGTACAAAAGAAAGATGGAATCTGGAGACTCTACATTAATTATTAGACACTAAACAAAATGACTATCATGAATAGGTATCCAATCCCATGAATTGATGATCTTCTTGACCAGCTCAAGGGGGCCAAGTATTTCAGAAAGAATGATTTGAAGTCTAGATATCACCAGGTGCCAATAGAACCCACAGATGTATGGAATGTCATCTTCAAACCCAAGCAGGGCCTTTTCGAGTGGTTGGTCATGCTTATCGAGTTGACAAATGCCCCTGCAACTTTTATGAGGTTGATGGATGACATCTTGCGGCACTTCACCAACTCATTTGTGGTTGTATATCTGGATGACATCCTCATCTTAAGCAAGAGTTGGGAAGAGCACCTACAACACATTCCGTATGTCCTTCAAACCCTGCGGCTACACAAAATATGTGCCAACTTGGAGAAATGCACATTTGGCATGATTCAGGTCCAATACCTAGCCTACGACATTGATAAACAAGGCATGGATGTGGATCCAACTAAGATCCAAGTCATTTGGGATTGGCCAACCTCGACCACTCTAATAGAGCTTCGCAACTTTTTGGGCCTTACCAATTTTTATTGGAGGTTCATGGTGGGATTCTCTCATATCAATTAGCCTCTAAGTCAAATTACCAAGGGCAAAGTGAAAGAAAAAGAAATCTGGTCTGAGTCCCAACATAAGGCATTCGTTGAGCTAAAGCACCACCTCTTCTCTACACCTATACTCACAATGCTAAACCTGAAACAACCATTTGAAATTTAGACATATACCTCTGACTATGTTATTGGTGTAGTTCTCACCCAATAGGGGCATCCAATGGACTATAATAGTAAGAGACTTTCTGATATAATTTAGAAATACCCAACTTACAATAAAGATATGTATTCCATCATGCAAGTGTGCTGAAAATGGAAACATTACCTTCTGGGGAAGGAGATGGTCATCCACACAGATCACCCACCTCTTCAATTCATCCAGACACAAGAGAATTTTTAGAACGATTGACATTAGAAGTGGTCTACATATCTGTAACAATTCCACTTGAACATTAAATACAAGAAGGGCAACACCAATCATGTTGCAGACTGCCTCAGTCGGCCCCTAGTTGTAGCAATGACTACTATTCTCAACTCTTGTGGCCATGAAACCTTCAGATGGCTGCAATTGTACAAAAATGATTTAGAGTTTGCCACCACATACAAAATGCTAGTGGATGGACAACAAGTTCCATATTTCCACCTTTAGGACACATTATTATGCTACCTAGGCCACCTTTGTGTTCCTTCAAGCAAGTATGCCAAGCTGATTTGGGAGGCACACTACAGTCGGGTCGCAAGACACTTTGGTATGGAGAAAATTGTGGCCATACTACAGAAGTATTTTTATTGGCCAAAACTCCAACAGAACGTTGGAAAATATAACAGATCCTGCACTGTCCGTGCCATCGCCAAGCCAACCATCAAGAAGCAAGGCTTGTACACTCCTATGCCTACTCCTAGCCAACCATGGGAATCCATATCCATGGATTAACTGTCGGGCCTCCCTTCTACCAAGCATGGTAATGAATGTGTATTTGTGGTTGTGGACATATTTTCTAAGATGGCTATATTGGTGGCCTACAAGCAGAGTATCATAGTAGAGGACACTACCAAACTCTTCTTTGAATGAGTATGGGTACATTTTGGAATCCCGCAAACCATTATATCATATTAGAATAGCATGTTCTTCAACACATTCTGGTTGAGCCTCTATACATTATTGGGCACTAAGTTCACCAAGTCGATTGCATTCCATCCCTAGACTGATTGCTAGACAAAGGTCGTCAACAGGATGATAGTGCACATATTACGCATGTACACCTCCAAGCATCCATGAACCTGGGATGAGATCCTTCCTTATGTGAAACACAGTTATAACAAAGCTCTCCATAGCTCCATTGGTAGTAGTCCTTTTCAAGTGGGTTTGGATTTTCAACCGTTGTGTCTAATTGATTTTGTCATGCCTCGTGCGACTACATAGACAAAATCCACACATGTACAGTCCGAGGCTTATAAAGCAACTCGGTTTATTGAACACATCCAATACATTTGTTAGCAGGTGCATGACATCTTGGATAAGTCCAATGTGAAGTACAAGTAATGACATGATCAACCTTTGGTGCCACACAAGTTTCAGATGGGCGACAAAGTTTGGTTGCATTTGTAGAAAGAACGCCTTACCGAAGCCCATCGGAAGCTCAAATCACTTAGATATGGGCCTTACACCATCACCAAGGCTGTAGGAGATAGTTCTCTTGAGCTCAATATTGCCCCATTCCTTATCCTCCACCCAGTGTTCAATGTGGATTGCCTTCGGCCATACTTTCCACCATTACTAGACACATCAAACATTGTAAAATAATTAACACCGATAAAGCCAAACCCATACTACATAGAACATGCCACAACTGATCGAATCATGGACATGCAGATCAAGAACACTCACTAGCAGAAGATCCAACTGTATTGGGTTGTCAAAGTCGGCCAACTCCTGCATCAAGGCAAATGGCTCACTAGGGACCAAGTTCAACAAAAGTTTCCCCATCTCATGGAGGCACTCCACGCAATGGGGATCATTGCTTCCTAACGAGGGAAGACTTATCTAGGTGGATATTGGTGGCCACCTACCTATTCCACTTGGACCCCCACAATTTTTTCTCTGTGTTTCCTTAATTGTAGCACAATTTACTATTTTTGACACTTTTTTGGGACCTGAACTTCCAAATCCATTTTGAGGCCCCAAACGACGTTTTTTTTTGGAAAATGGGCAAACTAAATTTGTATAACACAAGTTTACAATAAAAAATTGTAGTCCTCGGATATATATTTCTAACGAGGTACCATATGCATCAAACAAAGATCATATACCAGAGTTACGACCCAAAGAAGTTGATGTACCAATTTACGCAAATGGGGCCACAGACTTTTGACGCTTCATCTCCTAGGGGTTAGTTTTTTTGGATGTTTAGGGTTTTCCATTATTTCTAAATAATAAATAGGCCTTCGAGTCTCATTATAACGCAATTCAGAAGGCATGTAGCCACCAAATCTCTTCTCAGAGATAAGCTACCATCGCTTGAGCTAGTTTATTTCCATTCTGCATGTAAACAATTTTCAGTAATTTGTTATTAATGAATTGAAGTTATGCTTTCATTGTATATTTGTGTTTCTGTTTATATTTGTATTTCATTTTGCTCCTTTATAATTCCACATCACAAGAGGAGGATAGCCTGGAGCATTTGAATTTTATAAATGACTTAAATCCTTTTACTAAATTCCCTAACAAAACTTCTTCTCTTTCCCAACAACAACATAAAGATATAACTGAAGAATATTCTAAGAAATATGATGAGCACATTAATGTTGTTGAAGCTAGGGATAGGTTCAAAGGGTTGCATTATATTAGGGGAGATAATGAGCTAGGAAGCCCTAAGGAATGTAGTAGATATACTCCTCCAAATAATATGACCAAGGAATATTTTCCCTTTAGTAAGAACAATCACAAACCTACCCTTCCTAGCAAAGGCAATGGAATATCATTAGATGTAAATTTGGGAAGTGTGTTGACTAAAGTAAATGTGCCTATACCTATTTTGGAGCTAGCAAAGCTTGAACCTTAAAGATTTCAAGTTAGAAAGATTTTAATCTAGATTGGATCATTATATTATTTGTCCTCCATCTTGATGCTTTAAAAATGGAAAAATTGGTGGAATCAACTCATAGGACCATTTTTACCTCTGAGTCCTAGTTTCATGAATTAGAGTCTAAAATATTTTAGAAGTAGTTTGAGGCATCAA
Organism: Pinus tabuliformis; assembly: GCA_031772625.1. Classification (NCBI taxonomy): domain Eukaryota; kingdom Viridiplantae; phylum Streptophyta; class Pinopsida; order Pinales; family Pinaceae; genus Pinus; species Pinus tabuliformis. The sequence goes on along the minus strand of CM062805.1, from coordinate 414,864,673 downwards.
ATGACTTTTTTTTTTGGAAATGGGGGTTACTTTTTCGTTTGAGTTCCACACCCCTTAGTGTTATTCTACACATAGATACATTTACAACGGTGCAATAATCACCTCAATCAGAGTATGTATGAAAAGTTATGCCACCCAAAAGTTGACCTTCTTGTTTTGACCACCACGATTCAAGAGGATGCCACATTAGCCCCCATTATTAATGGAAAATGAGCTAGCAACATGATCATGATGAAGATAACTCTAGAAGAGTCAGTATTGTAGCTCTAGTTAAGAGTTGGAGTCAAACTTAACCACTACTAGGCTATTGGGCTATGTTATAATTGAGCCACTATGAGGAAAAGGGGTTCCATTCTATTCGAGTGGATTTTGTCCTATAGATGACCAAAGTAGCTAAGAGTGGACTGAGAGAGAGAAAATAGAGAGGGTTTGTGTACTTTAGCAACCCATGGGCCATAAACCTCATTCCTTTGTACTTGAATCCATTTAAATTCAAAGAAAGAAAGATAAGAGAAGTCTCACCTTCCAGCTAGGTTTTCTCTCGTGAGGGTTTCCTAGATCATATTTCACTGTTATATTTTTTTCCATATTTTATCTATCACATGCATAAGCGTAACATAATAATTAACAAACAAAAATCTTGGGAAAAATTAACCCTCATAATATATATTTTATATTCTCAAATATATTTTAGTAGGTTTTTTGTCACAAATCATATAGTAGATCCACGATAGTTTACATATCATATTAGTATTGGAGTACGTTTATTTGGCTATTTTGTGGGAAATTATAGGAGATCTAGATTATTTTAAGCAAAAAGTCATAAAATCTCTACCATGGTTGATGAAACGGTTAATATCCCTCAAGATTCAATAGAGGAGAGGTTCTCAAGGCTTGAAGAACAAGTTGTGGACATCAACCATAACATGAATCTCCTTATGGCAGCTCTAGAGAACAAGTTGGGATTTGGAGAAGATGGAGGTTTCAAATCGAAGGTCATATAAGAGGTGAAACTGGGGAATCATGAAGAACCAAATACATGAATCTCCTTATGGCAGCTCTAGAGAACAAGTTGGGATTTGGAGAAGATGGAGGTTTCAAATCGAAGGTCATATAAGAGGTGAAACTGGGGAATCATGAAGAACCAAATAAGGAATCTAAGAAAGAACCCAAATAAGAAAAAAATAGTTCAAGTATCATTAACCATTCACAATCCTTGTTCAAAATGGAAGCAAAGGTTGACATCAAGCCATATAAAGGTGAGACTGACACTTTGAAGTTGAATCATTGGTTACAATAGTAAGAGGTCTATTTGTGTGTTCAACACATAGAGGAAGAATATAATTCCTTTTTCGCTCAGTTCAAATTAGAGGGTCATGCTTTGACCTAATGGGAAAGACACACGAAAACCCTGAGGTTGGAGGGATATCCTCCATTAAGTGGGAAGATTTGAAACTCTCATAAAGTCACAATTTTACCCTGTTGAGTATGTAGAGGACCAATGTATACAATGGAATTACTTCAGGAACAAATAGGGGTAGAGTGTACATGAGTACACCAAAAAATTAAGAAAGATGGCCACAATATCGGGTATCTCCCCAAATAGCCCAAACATACTCTTCTTCAAGTATATGGGGGGTCTGCATATCCATCTACAAAAGAAAAAATGTTTTTCAAAGCTAGAACGATGGAAAAGGCTTGTTTACAGGAACAATACCTCAAGAACATAGGCTAGAACAAAGGGAAATCAAGTGGGTCAAAGAAAAATGAGCATCAGGAAGCTTCCAAGGAGGACGAGAAGAAGTGGAAAAGGGGGAAAGGAAAAATGATAGTAGCCACAATGCACTAGTGCAAAGATCTCAGCAACCACTACAACTACTGTAACATTGATGGTCATATAGAGGGTAAGAGTTAGAAGTTGTGTCCAGAGCTCAATCTGAAGTAAAAAAAGAAATATGCTAAGAATAAAAATATCATGGCTATAGATTTGAGCAACCAAGTGGAAAGTAACTCAAATGTGGATGAGAAAATTATTTGTATGTTAGTGAAGAAGGGTGTGAATTTGAGTATCCTTCAAGAATAGGAAGAGAAGGAAATGACTAGACTCTTCCATATAAAGATACATGTCAATAAGAGAAAAAATGATGCTTTATTCAACTCAGGATCATAGGTGAATCTCATAGCAATAGATCTAGTCAAAAGATTGGATCTGGAGACTCAAGACCATCTGTTTGGTAATTTAAAACTTTAAATTACTTGCATAAATTATCGACTAGAGCTAGTACGCTGATGAAGTGTAAGTGCACTGTATGTGTTATAAGTCCTTGATTATTCATACCTCTAAATTAAACTAAGTTATCAAAATATACAATATAAATTAAGTTATTGGAATGCACGAATAGTGAAATTTCTCCTAGAAAATAAAATGATCACACTCTTTTATCGACTGCTTCAAAAGAAACTTTTAGAACTCTGCATAAAAGTAAATCAATCCCACACTTATGAAAATTAATTGCACTCTTATAAAGGTTATATCTAATTATGAAATCCACACAACTTATGAAAATCTCAAAATTATAAATCAATCTCACACTTGTAAAATGAAATTTAACTCAGAAAACACACACACACACTCTCTCTCTCTCTCTGCTATATGTCTGAATTATGCTTTGAAAGAAAATCAATTCTCTAAAGGAATCAAATCATCTATCATAATAACACACTCTTGCATGAAAATCCAAAATAAATTGAAAACATATTCTCACTTGCTCAAAATCATAAATCACTCTTGCCTGAAATAAAACTTGTCATCAAATCCTATGTTTTTAAGAATTACAATTTTAATCTAAATCAAACTCTCACTATTGTTATCATTACCCATTAAAATCAATTCATGTGCTCCTGAATCAATAAAGAAAATTATTTAACAAGATAATCACACTGCTGCTATTCAACTCAAAAATCAACAAAGGAAAACGATAAGGAAATTCTACAGGATGCATTCGGAAAATAAACTTACGAAATGATATAAGGAAATTCACTTAAAAAAATAAAAGAACCTTACTACTTAAGGGGGCCCTCCACAAGCAGAAGGTCACAAGATCCAATTCGACAATCAACCACACATCGAAATAACAAGGATTCTTTATAACTGAATTGAAAATAGAGTTTTAATTCTCATTGTCACATAATAAAATCATTGTGTTTATGCTTGCTTACGAAGTCTTTTTATAAAGCCCGTATCATTAAATGTTCAGAGCTTCATGCCTAGCTTCGCTTAACAAAATACTAAAATTAACTTTGAAAGATATCATAATGAAATTCGCTAATGATTTTCTATTAACAAAGCAAATCGTTAAGCGTATATATCGTTCCTCACTCACCTGTATAACTGACATAGTTGACTTTTGCCTTTGACCACGTAACTGGAAGCTTCCTTGATCGATCTGGTTCATGAAGGTAGGAAGGAATCATGGAGTGCATTGATTTCTATCTTCCCATATATTTCTCACTCCAGCTGGCACCTTAGAACCTATGAAACAATGGACTTAGCTGCAGAATCATCCCAATCTGGTAGCTAAAATAAATATTAGACTAATAATAAAGAACATTATTAACTTATGAAATACAAGACTTTTATATACCTGCCATGCCATAGATTCTATGATTTGTTGCCCATTGAGTGATTATGATGATAAAAAAGGAGTAAAATAGGTGGAAAAATGGTGTAAAAAAGAAGCAATTATGAGGCTCAACATTCCCCCACATGGAGGTCATTGCATGTCCTCATGCAAAAATTCAAAACTGATAGTATTTCTCTGTCACTGCACTCCTTTAGAAGCTTGAGCTAAAACATCCAAGTTTGTTTTCTTTACCTTCTTCTTAGCAATTGCCATCCTGGGCTTCTTCATCAAAATTTTGTATTTCAAACTTATGACCTTTCTCTTGAGAGACTTGTTCTTCTCCTTTAACTTTTTGTTCTTTTCATACCATAAGCCTAGATGCAACAAAATGTTATCATTTTTGGTTCTTTGAATTTCATTTTTCACCTTTAATGTCTCATGTTCCTATTTTAGATGTTTGTTCAGTGTCTCTAATTCAAAAAATTCTTGCTTCAAAGTATTCACAATTAGAGGTTCTTGTGGACTATCAGACTGAATTCCTTTTTCTTGAACTAAAGAAGAAGATGCCTTTTCTGTCACCTTTTTCTCTAGAGACTCAATATAGTCATATATCTCCCACTGTAGTGGATCAATCTCTAGTATTCTTCTCACTAGATTATCAATTGGTGATGGCACTGGTGATAAAGTTGGTGATGGGACCTCTGGTTCCTCCTCCTCTTCCAGATTAACAAACTCCATGAATTGTTGAGATGACTCCTTTACCATTTTGTTAAGTCTTGCGCTTCTCCTTATGGTAGATGAGAGAGGAGTTTGTTTTTGAGTTTTCTTATGTTTTGTAGTGGCCTTCTTTGTTTCCTTTGTTTTCTCCTTGGGTGTATTTTCTTGTTTTTTTCACTAAATTTCTTTCTTCTAACGATTTTGTTTTTTAGATTTTCTAAAACATTTGCAAGAGGAAGTTCATCTTCTAAATGTTGCTCTGGTTGAGGTGGGTTATCAGTAGGGTTTTCATACAATTTTCTTCTGCTTCTCCTTATCTTATTGCTACTTGGTTCTCCTTGCTCAACTTCTTTAAAATGATTTCTAATTAAGAAATTCTCCCAATTATCTCCTAGTTTCTAAATATGGACTTTAATAAGCATCTTTACAAGGCCATGATGATATAGAGTGTTTGCAATGGACTGAATTTTTCTTTGGGGATTGCCAGACATCTTTCTCAATCTATTAAGTAGAAAATAGGGTAAATTGATTTCATTTCCTTCAAGAAAGTTCATCATTAAACGAACATGGTAGAAAAATATGTTACCAAATCTACACTCACAAGTAATGAACTTCTGAATTATTAACAGTAAATTCCTCAATTTACCCTTTAGAGATGTGCTCGGAATACCCTTTTTAAAAACAGTAATATCCATACTTGGATTCTTTAGAAACTCCTTCCATTCATTCCCTTCAATACACCTTTTTTTGAACCACCTTTCACCAATTCTGGGTAGTTTAGTAACCTCAGCTATGAAGGACTTTGTCACAAAAATTTTGATGTCCCCAATTTCTGCTTCAATTCCATCAAAAGCCTAAGCAAAAGATTTGGTTACCTGTTGGGTCCCTATAATACTAGTGATTACCCCATTACTATTGTACTTGTACCCCTTATTAATATTGTTGTGCCCCTATTATCCCCATATTGTTATTACTGTGCCCCATAGAATCCCTCTATTGTTATTTTTGTCGTTTTATATTATTATTGTTAGGTCGGCTGGGTTATATTGTGACTCCTTAGACTCCTATATATAGAAAGGAGGTTTTGTCATTTGAATCATCCAAGAATTGTTCATTTATGTAATGTAAAGGAGGTTGCCCCCTCGAAGAGGCTGAATTCTAAGGCGTTGATCTATCTTTTCTATCTTTTTCTTGAGCTGGTTTCATAACATTTGGTATCAGAGCTTTGGATTCTAGGGTTTCGCTGCTCCAAACAGGTCATCGTGGCATTTTCGCTATAAATTTTTTTCTACGACGTTTCAGAAGTTGCAAAAAAAACCCATTTGAGAAGAAATCACGCTGAACCTCGGGTCCAAATTTCAGAGCTGTTCGCGCTATATTTGCGGAGATATGATCTGAGGAAGTTGGTCTTTTTGCAGACTCCTGAATTAAATTCCAAACAGGTGACCTGGGGAAAGCATCATAACATTCTCTCTGGGGATTGGATTGAAATTTCATAAGAAGGTACAGAAAGAGGACGGACTGTAGTTTCTTGTATGCATTTTTTAGATCCAAAGGTCGAAACAGTGACTCGTGGCAAGTTGTACAAGTTCGCTCCACTGAACTAGTCTATAATCATTGAAGTCACTGTGGGAGATTTCGCATAACTCTTCCTTGGAGAATCCAATTTGGGTCAGACTTGTGGCATTGGAAAGAGGACACAGAGGGCTACTGCAAGTCACAAATTCAGATCTAAATGATTGGAAAGTACAGAGATACATCAAATGCAATATCAAGCTCCTACAAAGTGAAAAAAGGTGTGTAGATTTTCTTAAATTTTTGCTTAAACTGGTTTGAAAATTTATTTTGAAGGAATTCAAAGGGCATGGTAGAGCATTATTATCAGTAACTGATGCCCCGAGGAAAGAAAATGCAAACACCTATTAAGGAACCTGAAAGCTCTAGCATGACTCATGAAGAAGAGGAAGAAATGCAACATGATATATCAAAATTACAAGACCAAGTGCAACAACTGTCCTTTGCACAAAAAGGAACAAAATCTAAGATTGATGGTTTAAAGAAAGGCGTAGAAGCTAAGATGGATTGTTTAAAGAAAGGTGTAGAAGCTAAGATGAATGACGTGGAAGCTAAGATGGATGATTTGAAGATAGATTTGAAGACAGACATGGAAGAATTGAAGATAAATATGAAAAGTTGCTACAAGAAAGGGTCACTAATGGTGAAAGGGTAGTAAAGGAAACTCATGATGAGAACAAAAGAAATGTTAATCATGATTCCATAGACCCTAATGTTGGATCAAAGACCCACCATATTCCAAAAATCGATATGAGGAAGTTTGATGGCAAGGATCCCGCAACATGGATATTACAGATGGAGCAATTTTTTAATCTCAATAATGTGCAAAACACACAAAAAGTACGTATTGCAACTTTATATTTGGAACCAAATCAGTTTGTATGGTATCAATGGCTTTTCTCTCGTAAACAATTTATCACTTGGGCAATTTTTACGGAAGAATTGATAGCACATTATGAGGATACAAAAAGCAACACTTTTTTTAGCCAATTGATAAGTCTCAAACAAAAGGGTTCAATAATGGAGCACATTGAGGAGTTCCAAAATTGAACATAAGAGTAAAAGATATTCCAGAGGAGCATAGGATTGATGTGTTCATAGGGTCTTTAAAGGATAATATCCAACATGATGTTCGCCTTTGGGAACCTGATTCATTAGAGAAGGCATTCAGGTTAGCAAGAAAAATGGAAAGCAAAATTATGGCAACCAGGAAGCATACCACTCACAACTATAAAGATGGAAGTGTTGTTGCCGCTAGTCTTCCACAACCTATAAGGTTGACACCACAACAATTGGAAGAAAAAAGAGCAAAAGGGCTTTGTTACAGTTGTGATAGCAAATACACTAAAGGTCATAAGTGTGCTGAGAAGAAATTATTCTACATAGATTGTGAAGAGGAAGAAGAAAAGGAGCAAGAAAGGTCAAAAGAAGAGGATATACTCCAGGAACAAAGCCTAGATAAAGAACAAATGAATCCGACCATATCTTGTAATGCATTGGCGGGAATTACCACTCCTCAAACCATCAAGATAGAAGGACAAATCAAGAAGAAAAAGGTAATAGTGTTGATTGATTCAGGAAGTACCCACAATTTTATTCATTGTAAGGTAGCAAAAGAATTGAATTGCTTCTTATATCCAGCACCAGAGTGTCAAGTGATGGTTGCAAATGGAGGAACAATAAATTGCTCGGGAAAGTGCCATAATATCAAGCTATCCATGGGAGAATATGTATTGACTAGCCCAATGCTTTCCATTCCAATGGGAGGTGCTGATGTTGTACTAGGAGTCCAATGGCTACAATCCTTGGGTACAATAGCTTTTAATTTTCAAGAATTTTTCATAAAATTTTCTGTGGAAGGAAAGGAAGTTGAATTAAGGGGTATTGCAGGGAAACCGGGAAAGATAATCAGCTCTAATGGTATGACAAAGCTTCTAAAAAAGGAACAAAGAGGTGTAATTGCACAATTATGTTCGCTAGATGTTTCCACATTGGAATCATCTATTTCTCCAGATCTCCAAAAAGTCTTGGACAATCATTCCAAGGTATTTGAGACTCCCAAAGGTCTCCCACCTATTCGTGATCATGATCATGCTATTCATCTGATTCCAGGAAGTGTTCCTCCAAACATCAGGCCGTACAGATATCCCTATGCCCAAAAGAGTGAAATTGAACGTATGGTTGCAGAAATGCTAGAGGCTGGTATAATTCAACCAAGTCAAAGTTCTTTCTCTGCTCCAGTAGTATTGGTGCACAAGAAGGATGGATCATGGCGCATGTGTCCGGATTATAGGGAGCTCAACAAGCTCACTATTAAAGATAAGTTTCCCATTCCTGTCATTGATGAATTACTGGATGAATTGCATGGATCAATTTACTTCACCAAGTTGGATCTTCGTTCAGGATATCATCAAATCAGAATGAAGATTGAAGACATTCCGAAAACAACATTTAGAACTCATGAGGGTCATTATGAATTTTTGGTCATGCCTTTTGGCCTTACCAATGCACCTTCAACATTTCAAGGTTTGATGAATTCAATTTTCAAACCATTCCTTAGAAAATTTGTGTTAGTATTTTTTGATGATATACTAATCTACAACAAGTCTTGGAAGGATCATGTTGAACATGTTGACAGGGTGCTACAACTATTGGAGGAGAAACAATTATATGCAAAAAGATCCAAATGTTTCTTTGGAGTACAAGAGGTGGAATATCTGGGTCATATTGTATCTCATGAAGGAGTTAAGGTAGACCCTAGCAAAATTAAAGCCATTAAGGAATGGAAAATTCCCACATCCATAAAGCATCTGCGAGGATTTCTCGGGTTGACAGGGTATTATCGCAAGTTTGTTAAGAATTATGGGAGAATAGCAGCACCTCTAACAACATTATTGAAGAAAGATGCATTTTCATGGACTCTAGAAGCAACAAAGGCATTCGAACATCTTAAAGAGGCAATGTGCCAAGCACCGATCTTAGCTACACCGGACTTCACAAAAACCTTTATTGTGGAATGTGATGCTTCAGGAAATGGAATTGGTGTTGTTTTAATGCAAGATGAAAGACCCATTGCTTTTGAAAGTCGTCCAATCAAGGGAAAGTTTTTACACAAAGCTATTTATGAGAAGGAAATGTTGGCAATACTCCATGCACTTAAGAAATGGCGACCCTACCTAATGGGAAGACACTTCAAGGTAAAAACGGATCATGATAGCCTTAAATACTTTTTAGAACAAAGATTATCCTCTGAAGAGCAACAAAAGTGGGTCACAAAGATGTTGGGTTATGACTTTGAAATCATCTACAAAAAAGGGAAGCAAAATGTGGTGGCAGATGCACTCTCAAGAAAGGATGAGGATGTGGAAGCATTGTTGTGCGCCATTTCTATTATCCAACCAGATTGGATAAACGAAGCAAGGGAGGAATGGAAGAATGACGAAGAAGTGTGGGCACTTATTCGAAAGTTACAACAAGATTCCAGTATGTCTGATACATTTAGCTGGCAAAATGATTCGTTATGGTACAAAGATCGCTTATACCTCTGTAAGAATTCCCAGCTAAAACAAAAGATTCTTATGGAATTGCACACTTCTCCCTTAGGAGGGCACTCAGGATTTTTAAAAACTTACCACAGGGTTAAGAAGGAATTTTTTTGGGATGGCCTTAAATCAGATATTCAAAAGTTTGTGGCGGAATGTTTGGTTTGCCAACAAAATAAAGTTGAAACAATTAAGACACCGGGTCTATTACAACCTTTATCCATTCCAAGCCAACGTTGGGAGGAGGTTTCAATGGATTTTATCACAGGTTTACCCAAGTCTGAGGGAAAGAGTGTCATCATGGTGGTAGTTGACAGACTTACCAAGTATGCACACTTTTGTGCATTATCACATCCATTTAAAGCCAGTACAGTTTCTACTGCATTTATGGAAACAATTCAAAAGCTACATGGAAACCAAAAGATTATTGTAAGTGACAGAGATCCCATTTTCACTGGAAATTTTTGGACAAAATTATTTTCTTGTCTTGGTACTCAGTTAGCTCATAGCTCATCTTATCATCCTCAATCTGATGGGCAAACTGAGATAGTAAACAAATGTTTGGAAGGATATCTTCGTTGCTTTGTATCTGATAAACAGACACAATGGGTCAAATGGTTTCCTCTGGCTGAATGGTGGTATAACACTTCCTTCCATACAGCAACAAAAATGACCCCATTTATGGCACTTTATGGGTATCAACCACCATCCATCACATCATATTTAAGAGAAAATTCTAAGGTTCAAGCAGTGGAACATCACATTGAACATCAACAACAAGTCCTCCAACTCTTAAAGGATAACCTCGTGTTGGCACAGAATAGAATGAAACAACAGGCAGATCAACATCGTAGCGAAAGAAGTTTTGATGTAGGTGATTGGGTATTCCTACGGCTACAACCATATAAGCAAATGTCCCTCAAGCAAGCTAAGAAGGATAATAAATTATCACCAAAGTATTATGGTCCATACAAGGTGTTGCAAAAGATTGGTACTATGGCATACAAATTAGAACTTCCTGCAGCTTCTCGATTGCACCTAGTTTTCCGTGTTTCATGTTTAAAGAAGGTTATAGGCGACAAGCTCCCAGTTCAAACAATATTGCCAGAACTTGACGAGGAAGGAAAAATTATATTGGAACCGAAAGCAGTCATAGAAACAAGAACTCGACAGCTACGAAATCGATCAATTTCGGAGTATCTTATCAAGTGGAAGAACTTATCCGCTGAAGATTCCACATGGGAGGATGAGAATTTTATACAGAAGCATCCAAAACTTCTCAAGCGTTGAGGACAACACTTTTTTGAAGGAGAGGGGCATGTTGGGTCCCTATAATACTAGTGATTACCCATTACTATTGTAGTTGTACCCCTTATTAATATTGTTGTGCCACTATTATCCCCATATTGTTATTACTGTGCCCCATAGAATCCCTCTATTGTTATTTTTGTGGCTTTATATTATTATTGTTAGGTCGGCTGGGTTATATTGTGACTCCTTAGACTCCTATATATAGAAAGGAGGTTTTTTCATTTGAATCATCCAAGAATTGTTCATTTATGTAATGTAAAGGAGGTTGCCCCCTCAAAGAGGCCGAATTCTAAGGCGTTGATCTATCTTTTCTATATTTTTTCTTGAGCTGGTTTCATAACATTACCTCTTTGTCACAACCATCAAATTTTTCTATAAAACCTAGCCATTGTACTTGCTGCAACATTTGCTTGACCTGTGGGTAGCCTTCCATAAATTTCTTTCCGTTCGGCTCTACTCTAACAATGACTCCCATGTTGGCAAAGTCTCACTTCACAATTGCTTCTTTGACAGGGTTTTAGAATGGTATTAGGTTTAGAAATATGAGTATGGATATGAGAGTGAAATGGAAAATGGAGATGAGTGAAACGACTTAGGGAAATGAGTGAAATAGCTTTTGAGAAATATAGTATAATGGACACGAGTGAGCGGAATAATCAATGAAGCAAGGTTTCAAAAATGAAGTGTTTCCGTGATGACAATGAATAGAAAATGGGATTTTTGGGCTAACTTCATTGATATGACATGATATTTATAACTCAGTCCGAAGTTAGAACAATAATCATTATTTTGAATGGTGGTACAACGCCTATATTATTTCATAATGTAATGTTTTTAACTTTATTATTAAATCCAATATTTGCATACCTTCAAACTTTTGATTCTAATACTTGATTGTTCTTGTGAAATTTTCTTCAGGTGCTTCCACTGTAGACTTGATCATTTCCTTCTGCTAAAATCTTCAATCATTCTAGTTGGTGATTCCTGTCAATATTAGTTGCAGAATTTCATCAAAGCTGCAAATTCTCAACAATTATGTAGCTACTTATTCTAAAAAGAAAAATAGGGACATAAAGAAAATGGGAATTAGAATAGGATTGAAAAAGAAAATTTAGGGTGCCAAAATTACTTGGTTTTCGCCCTAGATTTTCTATATAAACATGCCAACAGAGTTGGTTTTCATGTTTATACAATTTTATTATTTATTATTTTATTTTTTTAAGAAAACAAAAAGCTTTACAAATCAAGTTGGAGAGGAAGGAAAATCCTTCCTAATCATCTTCAAATCAATATTGTCCTGCGGGTTTTTAACAAATTCCTCCTTTGTCAATGGCTTGTGATAAATTCTCAATCGATGACCATTTACAAGGAAGATCACTCTTTCGTCATCAATGGTTATAATCCTCACTACACCATTATCAAGGATAGTTTCAATCTCATAAGGCCCAAGCCAATGAGTTTGAAATTTTCCTTGAAAATCTTTAAAATGAGTCAAAAAGTAATGCCCAATCTCCGGGCTAGAATTTTCTTTCCTTTATGTAATTGTCATGCCACCTAGATCTTTGTTGTTGAACTATATTGGTTCTCTGAATAACATCTTGTCTTACCTCATCTATTTCATTCAACTGCTCCGTTCTTTGTTTCCATGCTTCAGGTAGATCAAGACCTAATTTGATTGTTGTCTTGAAGGTCTTTACTTGGAACTCAATAGGAAATAAGACTTTCTTCCCATAAACAAGTTCATAGGGAGTATGTCATGTAGTGTTTCTCCATGTGGTATGGTATGCCCATAAAGTTTCTGGAAGATTTTCTGCCTAGTCTTTCTATGCAGATGCATAGTCTTGGTAAGAATTGCTTCAATTACTTTATTGGTGGATTTCACCTGCCCATTTTCTTGTGGATGATATGGGGTGGACTTCCAATGTTTGATTTCATATTCCTCCATTATCTTTTGCACCAACTTGGATGTAAATTGAGTTCCTTGATCTGTCACAATTTCCCTTGGGACACCAAAATGAGTAAAAATATCCTCGAAAAGAAATGAAACCACAACATTTTAATTAGCAAAAGAAAGTGTTTTAGATTCTACCCATTTTGTAACATAATCAATGCAAACAAGAATGTACCATTTTTGTTGGATGGTGGATTTATTGGACTAACAAAATCTAGAGCCCATTTCTCAAAAGATTCAATGAGTACCTGAGGTTGCAGAGGCATTTCATCTGAAGGAACAAGTTTCCCCATTCTTTGACAACTATCACATCTCTTTACATATTCCTTGGCATCCTTGAAAAGGGAAGACAAATAATATCCTAAGAGAAGGACTTTGTAAGCAATTTTTTTGTCAGCGAAGTGTCCTCCACATGGCTCATCATGACAAGCTTTTAGTATTTCTGGTATTTCATCTTCTCTGACACATCTTCGAATAATCAGATCTGACCCCGTTTTGTACAATTCTCCATTTATCCATGAGTAAGATGCACTAATTTGAATTACCTTTATTTTCTATCGAGGAGACAAATATAATGGTAACTTCCTTGTAGCCAAATAGTTAGCAATATCTGCAAACCAAGAAGATTTAGTAGATACTGCAAATAAATGTTTATAAGGAAAATTGTCTCTACACGTACATCATTATTATCATTTTGGATCCTAGATAGAAAATCAACAATTGCATTTTGTTTTCTAGGTCGATCCAAAATAGTAATATTGAATTTTTGTAACAAAAATAACCATCTTGTAATTATGTCATTAGTAATTGGTTTGTTCATTAAGTACCTAATTGCAGAATGATCTGTATGTACAAAGGTTTCATAGCCAATGATGTAATGTCTGAATTTGTCGATGGCATGGACAACAGCTAAAAACTCGTTTTCTGTTACAGTATATTTTAACTCTGCAGGAGTTAATTTTTTACTGGTATAATAAATGGCATAATGAGTTAAATCTTTTTGTCCTAGTACAACTCCTAATGTTGTATCTGAAGATTCTATTGAAATTTAAAAAGGTAATTTCCAATTTGGCCCTCTTAGAATAGGTGCTTCAGAAATATTTTCTTTTAATGTTTCAAAATCTTTTTGGCAATCAGAACTCCAAATGAATTCACAATCTTTTGTGAGCAATTTGAAAAGTGGAGATGCAATTTTTGTAAAGTTTTCTATGAATCTTCTATAGTAACTAGTAAAACCAAGAAAAATTTTAACATCTCATTGACAAGTTGGAATTGACAATTTAGAAATAGCTTCTACTTTAGATGTGTCCACTCTAATTCCATTTCCTGAAATATGGTGTCTTAAAACAATCCCCTCAGTAAACATCATAAAACATTTTTCATGGCTTAATGAGAAATTTGCTTCCTTACATCTAATGAGAACTTTTTCCAAATTTTTAAAAGCTTCTTCAAAAGAATTTCCATTAACCGTAAAATCATCCATGTAAACTTCCACACAATCATGAATTAGATCAGAAAAAATTCCTAAAACTACCCTTTGGAATGTTGTGGGTGCATTACACAACCCAAAAAGGAATTACTCAGTAGGCATAGGTTCCCCATGGATAGGTAAAAGTGGTTTTATCTTGATCTTCTGGAGCCACCTAGATCTGGTTATATTCACTAAAACCATCTAGAAATGAGAAATATTTCTTTCCTACCAATGTGTCTAAAACTTGATTTATGAAAGGAAGTGGAAAATGATATTTTAAGGTAGCTTTATTCAATTCCCTATAGTCAATGCGGACTCTCCATTTTCCATTCTTTTTAGGAACAATTGCCAATGGTGAAACCCATTGGCTATCTAATATTGGATAAATGAAATTCACATTTAATGATTTTTGTAATTCCTCTTTAACAATTTCTCTCAAATTTGGATTCATTCTTCTCTGAGGCTGTCAGATTGGTTTAGTATTTTCTTCAATGTAAATATTATGTATACAAGTATTAGGATCAATTCCTTTCATGTTAGTATATTCCTATACATAAGTAGAGGGATGTTCTTGTAATATCTTTATTAAATCTTTCTTTTGAAATTCTTCTAAATTATTATTGATATTCAAGATTTTTTCTGGAAAGATTTCTATTGAAGAGTTGCCAAATTTTTCCATAGAATGTAAAGATAATTGACGAGATGATAAATATTCAATATTGCATTGTTCTTGAAAACTTTGATTAGATTCACAATATGAGGAAGACTCATTATTTTCCATTAAATTCAAAATATGATCTTCTTCATCTATTTGTGAAGTAACAAAGATTGGTCGTATATCAATATCATCATCTATCTATTCTTCACTTTCTACTTCTATTGTTGTTTTTGCAGGAGGATATAATGTGAATTTCTTTGTTGAACTTCCATTAGAAATAAACATATCACCAGGTCTAAAACTTATAAAAGTATCACTTGTAGATAACCATGGTCTTCCTAGAATCAATGGATGTCCTCCTAAATTACTCTTGGGTGTTAGAATCATAAAATCAACATGATACTCTCAAGAATCTAAGGATTCAAATAACTCTTCTAATACACTATCAAGTTTAATAACAAATCTATCTGCTAATTGCAACAATGTAGGTGTATATTGAAGATTAGGAAGTTTTAATTGATTCATAGTTTGTTTACTCATGATGTTTATAGCCGCTCCTAAATCAGTCAATGTATTTGGAATTTCAATATCATTGATACATGTTTCCACAATGGGACTTCCTAGATCAAGGTATTTCTGAATTGTTTTTTTCCCATCATGATATCTGCAATTTTTCCAACTAATTGAATTCTTCTGATTTCTTTTCTCTTTCTTCCTCGTCTTTTAATACTCAACTCCCTAATTGTCTTTGCAAAAATTGGTATTTCTTTAATGGATTGAAGAAAATGAATTTTTATACAAACATTCTTCATCTCATCTAACATATCAGTTTTCCCCGAGGAAAAATCACAATTTTCTATTAATTAAGAAAACTACATGTTGTAGATGCCTGAACGACACATGCAGTAAGTTGGGACGTAGCCATAAAAAAATATGTCTATACAAAATTACCCACATAGGGTATATTATGACTGTTCATGTAAAAGATATATACAAAATATATAAGACCTATACTGATAGAAATTGCTGATAAATACTGCAAATTAGGGCCTATCATCCCGCTAGTAAAACTGATTGATATAAGGCTGACGATAGTATTCAAAATGATTGACATCTTGTTATTCTTATATTAGCAAAATCCCCCTAGGTTGGACTGTGGCTGCCTTGGATAACTGGTCGACAGCCTGATTTCACTCCCTGTAAATGTGTTGACAAGAAATATATTCAAATTGTGATTTTAAAAGCATAACTTCATCCAAAATATTCCTGAGAGAGTGCACATGACATGCAGATGTATTATTGAACCAGTTTATGATGATTTTTGAGTCCCTAAATATTTGTATATGTCTGCAATCATGTGCTAGTGCAAAATGGAGCAAATGTCTAAGGGTGATAAGTTCGGAAAAATTATTAGTGCCAATCCCCAAGCCCATCTGTATTTGGAAAACATGATTTTCAAATTGGTGTAGTAGTATACCCCCCCACACCCTTGTTCTTGTGTAGCACCATCAAAGTAAGCCCAGGAATGATTACGGTTAATGACTTCAGGTGTCACAACCCGTGCAAATGGCGTGGGGTCATCTTCTGGAATTTCATGATAGGAATTGATGATCTGGGCGATGGATAATGGCCAACGAGCAACTCTGTCTCTGAAGATGATACCATTCCTAATCAACCATATGGTCCAGCAGATAAGTGAGGGGAGACCGTGATTTTTCTGGTTCAACTCATCTAACATATCATAATCAGGCAATAAAATGTTTTTTTCTACCCCTTCATCAATTTTTAATCTTTTAGGAAAAGGTGGTTTTGAAACAGATATCGAAGGTTGTTCCATAATAGGAGTTGGAATGCCATCAAAATGTGTAGGGGTGACTTGTTTTTGATTTTTTTCTTTTTCATTGAGAGGCTCCTCTTTTTCAGAGGCATTTTATTTTTCAGATTCTTGAATAACAATTGTTGGGGACTTATTTTTCAATACTCTACTAGATCTAAGTTGGACATTATTTAGATCTAGTGGAGTTATCATGTAAATTTGGAAATTATGTGCTTCCATATTGTAAACAGGTTGTCAATTTTTATTATTATTTGGATATGGAAGTGGTTGAGAAGGCAATTGATTTGGTCTTTGCGGAAATGGTAATGAAAGTTGTGGATTTGGATTCTAAGGTTGAGTTCGTTGAACATGTTGAGGAAAATATTGTGGTGGAAAAACAGGATAAGGTTGTTGATATTCAGGATATTTTCCATAAAGATTTTTCCATCCTTGTGGGAAAGGTTGAGGCCAATATTGCCAAGGCATGGGTGTAGTCCAAATGTTTTGTGATGGTTGTGCAAACGTTTGAGTGTTAAATCCCCGAGTCATATTTGGTTGTGAATTTTTCCATGGTATTTTAGCAATAAAACATAGGGGATCTATTTGATTTGGTATCATTTCCTCTTGATAAACTGCTTTAAGACCTAGTATTGAAGGAAATTATTTTGTATCATAATTTTATGCACATATAACACAAGTTTCTACACTTTTTAAATCAAGAGGGCATTCTCTCAGAGCATGTTTCTTGCTACATTTGGGGCAAAAGATTGACAATGCAACATTTTCAACATTTTTCTTGTTGTGCACTTTAAGGGTATCTATTTGCTCACTAATACTTCCCAAAATGTTCGTTTTAAAGTTGTCAAACAAATTACTTAATTCAACCCTACTTATAGTCCGAGTTGTAGATTTATTAATCCTAGGCATGAGAGGGTCTCTTGGATTTTTTCCAGTTCTTGCCTTACCTCTTGAAATGTGTATGCACAACTCACAAATGTCTCCAAATGATAACTGAGAAATATCTCCCTTACCCATCAAATTGAGGAGATCAATCCACTCATCTCTGATGGATTTTAATAAGAGAGCTTTCAAAGTTTCTTCATCTAGTTCATGCATTTTAGCCTTTTTAACATTATAAGCAAATCTTTCAATGAAATCTTCAAGATTTTCATCTTCTTTCTGCATCATTTTAAAGACTTCATCCTTAAGATTATGGGGCATACAATAATCCTTATATTTACCTAAGAATTTAATTTTCATTTTTTCCCATGTTCTTATAGAGTGTGCTGCTAAGCCCATGAACCATTTTAATGATGCATCCTTAAGAGTTGCTGGAAACAATTTTAACTTTTAAGGGTCAAGCAAATAATCATAAGATCTACACAAGACTTCAAACTCAAAGAGAAATGTTTCAAGATCCTCACTTCTTAATCCATGAAAATTTAGAAGGATGGAGGGTGAGATGCTTTTCATTGTAGTTGTTGTATCTTCATCATGGATATGAAATACAAAGGGTTTTGGATCTCCCCTACCTCCTCCTCTCACTCTTCCTCCACCTCTATTTCCTCCTCTTCCTCCTCCAATCCTAGGTTGTTCACCATTAACATTATGTACCTCCCCTTTCCCTTCTCCATCCATTGTAGATTCTTCAGAACTAATATAAGGTTCCAAAATTTGGTTTTCTGGTTCTTCTTCTAGCTCTTCTAGTTCTAGTTCTTCTATCAATAGTAAGTTAAAATCATTTTTTTCCTCCTCTTTTTCGCTAGGGATCTCTAGCTCTTGTCCTAAAAGTTTTTCTCCAGTTGAATATAGGAAAACTACTCCTTGTGTTGGGGATGTAGGATATTCTTCTTCTATTACTGCTTCGATTGATGAGGTCGGTGAATATCTAGGTTGGATTTCGAACCTAAGTACCTAAGGAAGTTTAAGTTTGCCTGCAAATGATGGAATATGAGTTTGAGTAGGTGTTGTGGCAATACGAGGTTGTGGTGGGGTGAGTGATGTTGTTGGAATTAAGTTTTTGCCTCTACCTACAAATCTACCTCTAGAATATATTTCCCTAAGCATATCATTTTTGTTGTTGTTGTTGATGTTGTTTTTTCAAGAAAAAAATCCTATTTACACTTCCCCGACAACGACGTCAAAATGTTTGGTAATTTAATTAACCTTAAATTCTTGCATAAATTATCGACTAAATCTAGTAACTTGATGAAGTGTAAGTGCACTGTATGTGCTAGAAGTCCTTGATTATTCGCACCTCTAAATTAAACTGAGTTATCAAAATATAGATTCTAAATTAAGTTATTGGAATGCACATGAGTAGAGCAATTTCTTCTAGAAAATAAAATGATCACATTCTTTTATCAAATGCTTCAAAAGAAACTTTCAAAACTCTGCATAAAAGTAAATCAATCCCACAGTTATGAAAATAATTGCACTCTTATAAAGGTTATATCTAATTATGAAATCCACACAACTTATAAAATCTCAGAATTATAAATCAATCTCACACTTGTAAAATGAAATTTAACTCAAAAAACACACACTCTCTCTCTCTCTCTCTCTCTCTCTCTCTCTCTCTCTCTCTCTACTATATGTCTGAATTATGCTTTGAAAGAAACTCAATTCTCTAAAGGAATCAAATCATCTATCATAATAACACACTCTTACATGAATATCCAAAATGAATTGAAAACTTATTCTCACTTGCTCAAAATCATAAATAACTCTTACTTGAAATAAACCATGTAATCAAATCCTCTGTTTTTAAGAATTACAATTTTAATCTAAATCTAAACTCTCACTGTTGTTATCGTTACTCATTAAACTCAATTCATGTGCTCTTGAATCAATAAAGAAAATTAGTTAACAAGACAATCACACTACTGTTATTTAACTCAAAAATCAACAAAGGAAAACGATAAGGAAATTCTACAGGATGCAATCAGAAAATAAACTTACGAAATGATATAAGGAAATTCACTTAAAAACATAAAAGAACCTTACTACTTGAGGGGGGCCTCCACAAGAAGATGGTCATGAGATCCAATTGAACAATCAACCACGCATCAAAATAAGAAGGATTCTTTATAAATGAATTGAAAACAAAGTTTTAATTCTCACCATCGCATAATAAAATCACTGTGTTTATGCTTGCTTACGAAGTCTTTTTATAAAGTCCATATCATTAAATGTTCAAAGCTTCATGCCTAGCTTCGCTTAACAAAATACTAAAATTAACTTTGAAAGATATCATAATGAAATTCGCTAATGATTTTCTATTAACAAAGCAAATCGTTAGGCATATATATCGTTCCTCGCTCGCCTGTATAGCTGACAGAGTTGACTTTTTCCTTTGACCACATAACTGGAAGCTTCCTTGATCGATTTGGTTCATGAAGGTAGGAAGGAATCGTGGAGTGCATTGATTGTTATCTTCCCATATATTTCTCGCTCCAGCTGGCACCTTAGAACCTATGAAACAATGGACTTAGTTGCAGAATTAGACATTAGCTGCAGAATTATCCCAATCCGATAGCTAAAAAAATATTAGACTAATAATAAAGAACATTACTAACTTATGAAATACAAGAATTTTATATACCTGCCATCCCATAGATTCTGTGATTTGTTTCCCATTGTGTTGATTTGGGGTAGCATCGAATGTGCTCTAGCCATGAAAATTTGTGGAGAGGCTAAAGAACATGAGATCTCCAAGACCCAGAAATGGTTTGGACAAATTATACCTGGTTTGGGAGATATTAAAATAATTAATATTTTTAATGGAGTTCCTAAGTCTAAACTTAGGAAAAATAAAATATTAATGGGTATTAATATAAAACTAGTTTAGAAGGTTCCAAAAGTCATGGATCAAGCCAAATCTAATCTTGGATGTTGATTAGAGATTTAATCTCGGCCGTTGAAGGACCAACAAGAAAAGTATAAGAAGAGGCTTGAGGGTCGATTGGAGAACACACTGAGGGAGACCAGTTAGTTTGATTTCTAAAGCGGGGTTAGTTGAGAAATTCGAACTAGTGGTATGGAGAGTAGAAGGAGGTAGAAAGTACGAAACAGAGAGTCGGGAACAACACCAGAAGACCAGCGCAGAGGTTGGAGAGGCAGACGCAGAGGCAGTAGACTGCGTAATCACTGGAGGGCCTGAGTGGGTGACGCAAAGAGGCCCAATGCTGACGCAGAGAGGCAGGAGCTGACACAGAGGATCTGGGAGCTATGCAGAGGTCAGCTAGCCTGACAGTGAGACTGGGAGAAGTGTTGGAGAATTTTCTCTCTGTTGGGTAAGCCAGTTTGGCACCCATTTGTACTGAAGAATTGTTGAATAATAAAATCCTCCCTTGCTGCACCGGTTTTCCCACATTGGGTTTTTCCAGAGACTGTTGTCCAAAATACTTGTGTTGATGTGTTGATTCTTGTACATGTGTTTGTTTCTGTATTATGGTGTGATATCTGCAACATAATTTATTTTAATGTTTACTAAAGGATTTTCATATATAACTTATTAGGAAATAAGTAGGTAAAATAAATCAGTTATTGCAGTGATAGATTTTTCACATGGTATCATAGCAAGTAATCAGAGACAGGAAGGGAAAATCAATTATGGGTCGAGACCATAATGCAGAGGCATCTACATCAGGAGACTCGCCCAGATTTTTGGAACATTGCACAAGAGAAAGTGGTTTCGATTTCTCTATGTTGGCTTCCAGGCTAGAAGAAGAAGTGGCTTGTGTGACTAGATCTACATCATCAGAGGTATGGTATATAAACAGTGGAGCCTCTTGGAATATGATGGGAAACTAGGAATTTTTCTAAGGCCCTTGGGAGGAGAAGATGAACTTTCAGATCACCATGCAAACGAGGAAAAGTGTACTCCAATAAGGAGGGGTACCATAGTTTTTTCAAACAGAAACGGGGAGCGGTTCCGTGCTACCAATGTGCTGCATGTACTAGGATTGGGGATGAACTTACTTTCCATATCACAACTTCAAGGCAAAGGCTATGACATTTTCTTCATCAAGAAGAAAGTATATGTCAAAAACCCAAGCTGGAAAAAGAAAGTGCAGATCAGGGTCAAAGGTAACAGGTTGTACAAACTACAACTAGAATCACCAATGGCACTAATAGGCAGTCATGGAGACAAGGATTTGAACGAACTATGGCACAAAAGAATGGGACATTTGCACCATGGGGCTTTGAGAATTCTCAGGAGCACTGTAACAGGAGTTTCGGATCTTAGTACAGAACGAGATGATGTATGTAGAGGATGTGCTCTAGGAAAGTATGCCAGAGCAACATTTCGTAGAACTAAAAACAGGGCCAAGAGTGTACTAGGATTGATACAATTAGATATCTGTGGACCCATGTCCACTAAATCTCTTAGTGGTGCCGAGTACTTCCTTACTTTCATTGATGACCACTCAAGGAAAACTTGGATTTATTTTCTGAAAACTAAGGACATGGTTTTCTGTCAATTGAAAGAGCTCAAGGCTCTGGTGGAGAATCTGAGTGGGAAGAAAATAAAAGTTTTGTGCTCAGATAATGGTGGAGAGTATGTCGATAAGGACTTCACTGATTTTTGTGCTAAGGAGGGCATCAGAAGAGAGTGGACAACTCCTTACAATCCGGAGTAGAATGGAGTAGTAGAAAGAAAGAACAAGACTATTGTAGAAGCAGTTAGGGCCATGATGTATAATCCGGATATGCCAAAATTCCTGTGGGCATAAGCATGCAACACAAAAGTCTATGTTCAGAATAGAACTCCTCATCAGAAATTGGGCAAGATTACCCCAGAGAAAGTCTTCACAGGGAAGACGCCTGAAGTCAGTGATTTCAGGATATTTGGGAGCTTAGCATATTGCCACGTACCCGAGGAAAAGAGGAAGAAGTTGGATCAAACTGCAGAGAAGGGATATCTAGTGGGATATAGTGAGAATGCTAAGGCATACAAAATCTATCTTCCACGAAGCAAGAAGGTAGTAGTTTGACGAAATGTGAAGTTCATGGAGGATAGGGCTTTCAGAAAATCTTGAGAAATGCCTTCCGAGGAGCAGTCAAAAGAGGAACCATTGGTCAAACCTCTTCAACCAATGGAAGAAAAGAATTCTTCTTGGGGTTAGGAAGAATCAAAGGATGAGGAGGAGCTAACAGAAGCACCTACTGGAAAAGGAAGAATGAGCAGGAAACTTCGTCAGATTCTGCGAGATGCATAGGACTTCATTGATGCGCCAAGGAATAATAAGAGGGAGCACAAACAACCAGATAGATATCAAGCATTAGTAGCTCAAGAAGGGGAGCCTGCCAGTTTTTAGGAGGCAAATCAACATTAGGTTTGGCTAGATGAGATGGTAGAGGAGTACAACTCCATAATGGTAAACGATGTTTGGGATGTAGTGCCAAGGCCTCAAGACATATCAATGGTAGGTTCGAGATGGATCTACAAGATCAAATAAGCTGCATATGACAGTGTTGAAAAATACAAACCCAGGTTTGTGGCTAAGGGGCATGCTCAGAAATAAGGAATTGACTACGAAGAGACCTTCGCCCAGGTAGCCATGTATACCTCTATTAGAACCGTGATATCTCTTATAGCAAATATGGGGTGGGAGATTCATCAGATGGATGTCAAAACAACATTTCTAAATAGAGTGATAGAAGAAGAGGTATACATTGAACAACCAGAGGGATTGAGACACATGAAAAGAAGTCTCATGTATGCAGATTGAAGAAAGCCTTGTATGGGATGAAATAGGAACCTAGAGCATGGTATGGTCGAATCGATGGCTACTTGCAGAAAATGGGATTTGTCAAGAGTGACGTAGATCCAAATGTCTACTATCTATTTGTAGATAATGAGCTGTTGAAAATGCAACAAGATGATGGAGCTTAGTGGAAAGGAGTCACCTTCACTAAGTGGGCCCGTAGGCTATTTTTGGCGCAAAGTCTATTTTTAGACATATGGATCATGGTCTATGATTTGTAGGACGCTATTTATGGATGATTGGTCATGTTGGGAAAAATAGATGGACTTCTATTTTTGGTTCACAGCGGAGTGATTAGAGTCTATTTTTAGGCTGCTAGGCTAAAAATAGAAACAGTCAAATATTATTAGCCCTTAGTAATATTTGGACTCTAAACATTATCTTATTCTCTTGGAGCACTTCAGTTCGAGCTACGGATGTGGTACATGCAGCTGGCAGAAGGAATCACGTGGTTTCTTATGTGTTAGTTGAGCTATTGCATGGACGACTTCAGTTAGAACTCATGCATGTGAGTTCTGTGGAGTTGGATGTGGAGTTGATGGAGTTGTGTTCAGTTTGACTTAGTTGAACTAGTTGTATTTAGTCTAACTAAAGAATACACTAGTGATGAGTTGTGTGAATTGATTGTTAATTAATTCACTAATTATTAACTCATAAATCAACTAAAGAATACATCAGTTAACTCAGTGCATGGACAGTTCAGTGGAGACAAGTGTTAGAGGTGAGTGAAAGGGTGAGTTGTGACTATCAGGTGTGCATGAGATTTGCACATGCATGGATTGAGTAATGCCAATGAGGACTGCGCAGTGTGGGCCAATATCAAGGCAATTGTAGCATGTGCTCACATGATTCTCATGCAGGAGTGTGCAGTGGAGGCAGGCAAAGCAGCGGAGGAGATTTGAACCTGTGACTTGTTCGGATCTGAGCTAGTTTTGTGTGTAACAGGTGGAGATAGTACTGAGTACTTGTGAGGAGTATTGTACTATGTATTGTTACATGTTCTTAATCATTATAATATACAGATAGTGTGGGGTTTTCAGCTGTATGCTTTCCCCGGGTTACATACTGTGTTAATGTGCGCATGCGATTGATGTTTCATGATTTTTGATGCTGCTAAATTGATGATCAACGTAGAGGAGATTATGTATTGTGCATGTATTCCGCAATAGTGTATAATCAGGATAATCTCTGTGAATAAGTGTTTATTATTCAAAATTTCTACATGGTATCAGAGCTGGTTGATTTGTAGAAAAAGTTCTACAGGATATCAAAGCGGGATTTATCATCAGCTCTATTATTCAGAAAGTGTTTACATTTTATTTCTTCAGGCAGAGTCTATAATCGGGCTAGGTAGCTTCTGGATTCATCCTTCTTTCGGAAGGTGAGATATCTGGTGAATGCCCATACAGTCGATCTCTGTACAAGAAATACTTTGTTCTCACGAATTTTAGATTAGAAGCGGTTGAGTTTTGAGCTGGTGGAATGGCGCTCAAGGATAAACTCAGAAACATTAAGTGTGAGAATGGAGACAGTATGCCCAGGTATCTCACGAAGTTCACCCAATGCCGGGATGAGCTGGGAAGTGTGGGGGTGGCTGTTGATGATGAGGACTTGGTGAGCTTGGCTCTCCTTGGTCTTCCGAAGAGTTGGCATTCCTATCAGGACTCTGTCAATGGTCGGGAGAAATTGCCAGGATGGGAGAGACTTTGGTTGGATCTTGTGCAAGAGGTGATCAGACGGAGCACCAGAGATAGTTCTTCATTCATGCATGATGAGGAGAACTGTGCCTTAGCGAGTAAGGTGAAGAAGGGGAAGGTGAAGGGTTCTCTTTCCGAATCTAGTTCTTCCAATGATGGGAAGAAGGTTGACAAGTCGAACGTGAGATGCTTTTGTTGTCATGAGTTGGGCCATTATGCTACTAATTGCCCAAAGAAGAAATCCAAGAAGGGATCCGGGGAAGGATCTGAAGGTGAGGCACTTGCTTCACAGTTTGAGTTGGATTTCACACTCTTCACATGCATGGTTTCATCCATGGTGGGAATTGGTTGGTTTCTTGACAGTGGAGCTTCTTTCCACATGACCGGTGACAAGAGTTTGTTCAGTGCCTTGGAGGAGAAAGATCTCCAGATACTCATAGCGATGGGTAATGATGAGAAGTATAGTGTCTCAAGTGTAGGCATGGTTATTTTTCAGAGGGAGCATGGAGCTCGCCTTACCTTGACCGATGTCAAGTATGTACCAGGACTGAAGAGAAACTTGGTGTCGATCGCAATGCTGGAAGACAGACGCTGTGATGTAGTCTTCAGTAAGGGAAAGGTTTTCCTTAGACACATCATCACTAGACAGGTGAAGCAGATTGGTTCACGGGTCAAGAACCAGTATGCTCTTGAGGTTCAAGATGCATGCAAAGCCTTGAGCAGCGAGGCAACTGATGGAGACTTGGTGGTTGAGAGGGAGCGTATATTACCTATCAACATGCAGAGCCAGAAGAAGTCTCAGACGATTGTGGAGGAGTCACGATTGGTGCAGCAGCTTCAGGAGGTTGTGGAGCAGCCACAACAAGGGAAGCTGAGAGGAGATCGAGTAGAGACATCTACTCATGCATAGACCTCTAATAGGGGGAAACTTCGAGCCAGGTGGGCTGAGGGATCACATGCAGCCATACCTCCAGGTAGGAGGTGGGGTGATGTGGATTGGTCGTCCCAAGGAGGAGGGGCAGGATACTTGAGGTACCCAACCTCTTGGATGAGACCTTGCTACGGGAGCCCCGATGTGGAGTAGCAGGAACTGACTGATTGGGTAGAGACAGATGCGGATGGAGCGGCAGAGAGAGCGACAGTGTAGGGAATCCCAGGACAACACATAGCTAGCAGGTTGCAGCAATGAGAGAGGCACAAGTGTTTTGCACAGTACTAGGTGGTACAGAGAAGTGTGCAATGGTGCGAGATGCATGGAGATGTTGCAGTAGCATAGATTTCAGAGAGGGAGCACTTGTCAGCAGCAGGTAGAGCTTCAGCATCAGAGTATGTTCCTAGCCCAACAGAGTGGTCAGTTGGGAGTGTTTTTGTTCCAAGTGTTGTTGGAGCAAGTGGACCGGGAAAATGTGTTGCATGCAGAACATTCCAGAGTTGCAGGATAGGGGTTGCAGATAATCCATATCTTGTTGAGAGGGAGTGTTGAAAATTCAACAAGATGATGGAGCTTAGTGGAAAGGAGTCACCTTCACTAAGTGGGCCCGCAGGCTATTTTTGGCGCAAAGTCTATTTTTAGACATATGGATCATGGTCTATGAGTTGCTTTTTATGGATGATTGGTCATGTTGGGAAAAATAGATGGACTTCTATTTTTGGTTCACAGCGGAGTGATCAGAGTATATTTTTAGACTACCAGGCTAAAAATAGAAACAATCAAATATTATTAGCCCTTAGTAATATTTGGACTCTAAACATTATCTTATTCTCTTGGAGCACTTCAGTTTGAGCTATGGATGTGGCACATGCAACTGGTAGAAGGAATCACGTGGTTTCTTATGTGTTAGTTGAGCTATTGCATGGAGGATTTCAGTTAGAACTCATGCATGTGAGTTCTGTGGAGTTGGATGTGGAGTTGATGGAGTTGTGTTCAGTTTGACTTAGTTGAACTAGTTGTATTTAGTCTAACTAAAGAATACACTAGTGATGAGTTGTGTGAATTGATTGTTAATTAATTCACTAATTATTAACTCATAAATCAACTAACGAATACATCAGTTAACTCAGTGCATGGACAGTTCAGTGGAGACAAGTGTTAGAAGTGAGTGAAAGGGTGAGTTGTGACTATCAGTTGTGCATGAGATTTGCACATGCATGGATTGAGTAATGCCAATGAGGACTGCGCAGTGTGGGCCAATATCAAGGCAATTGTAGCTTGTGCTCATGTGATTCTCATGCAGGAGTGTGTAGTGGAGGCAGGCAAAGCAGCAGAGGAGATTTGAACCTGTGACTTGTTTGGATCTGAGCTAGTTTTGTGTGTAACAGGTGGAGATAGTACTGAGTACTTGTGAGGAGTATGTATTGTTACATGTTCTCAATCATTATAATATATAGATAGTGTGGGGTTTTCAGTTGTATGCTTTCCTTGGGTTACATACTGTGTTAATGTGCGCATGCGATTGATGTTTCATGATTTTTGATGCTGCTAAATTGATGATCAACATAGAGGAGATTATGTATTGTGCATGTATTCTGCAATAGTGTATAATCAGGATAATCTCTGTGAATAAGTGTTTATTATTCAAAATTTCTACATGAGCCTCTAATCTTATTATTATATGTGGATGATATCTTCCTGATAGGATTATCCAGGCTCATTGGGGACTACAAGAAGAATCTAGCCATGGAATTCGACATGAAGGATTTGGGACGAATGCATTATTTCCTGGGGTTGGAAGTTTGGAAGCAAAAGGGGGAGATCTTCTTTGGGCAAGGGAGATATGCTACAGAAATCCTAAAGAGATTTAGGATGGAGGACTGTAGAACCATGGCTACTCCAATGATCACCAACTGGAAGAAGATTGATGCATAAGAAGACAAGGATGTTGATCCCACCTTATATAGGCAGCTTATAGGGTCCCTAATGTATCTGGTCAATACTAGGCCAGACATTTGCTATGCTGTCAAAAACCTCAGTCAGTTCATGGTGGAGCTGAAGAGGGCGCACTAGGTAGCAACCAAACATGTTCTCAGGTATTTATAAGGAAAAGACGATTATGGAATCTTGTACACCAAGAGTAAGGATATCAAATTGAGTGGATTTATTGATGCATATTGGGCAAGACGTTCATGGATTGGAAAAGTACCTCTGGGTATTTTTTCAACATTGGATCAGGAATGACCTCCTGGTGCAGTAGGAAACAAAAATCCGTGGCTCTGAGCTTAGTTGAGGCAGAATATATGGCTGCGAGCACAAATTCGTGTGAGGCCATATGGCTTAGAAAATTGCTTGTGAACCTATTCAGAAGAAAGATGGAGGTGACCAGGATCATGTGTGATAATCATAGTTGCATCAATCTCTCTAAGAATCCAGTGTTTCATGATCGGTCAAAGCATATTGATATCCGATGTCACTTTGTCAGAGACTGTGTCTAATGAGGAGCTGTACAATTGAGTTACGCTGCTACAGGAGAACAGGTGGCTGACAACCTCACCAAATCCCTTGGAAGAACAAAGTTTAATTACTTTAGGGAAAAGATGGGGATGATAAAGATTCCATTTCAGTAACAGAAATGGGGGTGATGTTGCAGTGCAGTAGCACGATGCAGCATGATGAGAAGAGGATGCAGTGCAGATGCAGTGTTGGGAACAAGGACCAGCAACAAGACGGATGCAGAGGGAGTTGCAATGTTGGGAGAAAGGACTAGCAGTAGCACAGATGCAAAGGGAGCTGCAGTACGGATGCAACAGTGGTAGAGGCAGAGTCATAGGCAGCAGTACAGAATGCAACAGTGCAGAGGATGTTGGGCAGGGGGGCCTACCTTTAGCATAGGTACTAGTGCTAGATAATCAAAGTGATGCTCAGTAAGGAGTATTACTAGAGCACAATCCTCACTAAGAGGGAGTGTTGATTTTGGGTAGCATCAGATGTGATCTAGCCATGAAAATTGGTGGAGAGGCTAAAGCACATGAGATCTACAAGACCCAGAAATGGTTTGGACAGATTGTACCCAGTTTGGGAGATATTAAAATAATTAGTATTTTTAATGGAGTTCCTAAGTCTAAACTTAGGAAAAATAAAATATTAATGGGTATTAATATAAAACTAGGTTAGAAGGTTCCAAAAGTCATGGATCAAGCCAAATCTAATCTTAGTTGTTGATTAGAGATTTAATATCGTCCGTTGAAGGACCAACAGGAAAAGTATAAGAAGAGGCTTGAGGGTCAGTTGGAGAACACACTAAGGGAGACCAGTCAGCTCGATTTCTGGAGTGGGGTTAGGTGAGAAATTCAAACTAGTGGTCTGGAGAGCAGCAGGAGGCAACAAGTATGGAACAGAGAGTCAGGAAGAGCACCAGAAGACCAGCACAGAGGTTGGAGAGGCAAACGCAGAGGCAACAAACTACACAGTCACTGGAGGGCCTGTGTGGGTGACACAGAGAGGCAGGAGCTGACGCATAGGATCTGGAAGCTACGCAGAGGTCAGCTAGCCTGAAGCTGAGACTAGGAGAAGTGTTGGAGAATTTTCTCTTTGTTGGGTAAGCCAGTTTGGCACCCAGTTGTACTGAAGAATTACTGAATAATAAAATCCTCCCTTGTTGCACTGATTTCCCACATTAGGGTTTTTCAAGGATTGTTGTCCAAAATATCTGTGTCGATGTGTTGATTCTTGTGCATGTGTTTGTTTTTGTATTATGGTGTGACATCTGCAACATAATTTATTTTAATGTTTACTGAAGGATTTTCATAAATAACTTATTGGGAAATAAGTAGGTAAAATAAATAAGTTGTTGCAGTGATAGAATTTTCACACATTGAGTGATTATGATGATAAAAAATGAGTAAAATAGGTGGAAAAATTGTGTATAGAAGAAGCAATTATGAGGCTCAACACCATCCTATCCCATATCCATTGGGATGGGTTAACAAGGAGGTAGAGATAAAGGTGAACAA
Source organism: Pinus tabuliformis (assembly GCA_031772625.1). Classification (NCBI taxonomy): domain Eukaryota; kingdom Viridiplantae; phylum Streptophyta; class Pinopsida; order Pinales; family Pinaceae; genus Pinus; species Pinus tabuliformis. The sequence continues at coordinate 414,834,592 of CM062805.1, read as the reverse complement.
ACAATGCAAAATAGTATTTTCTATTATTGTTGATTTTATTGATGAAGTAGAGATGGATGTAGTTCCACTTTATGTGTGTGGATTTGTGTTTGGAAGTCTCTATATGTACATGCAGGATGCAATATTCATGTAGAGGGCCAACTGGTACCACCTCATTAAGGATGGGAAATCCTTCATCATCAACGCACACAAGGGAAAGTAAAATATCTTGTTGGTAAGTGCCAACCAAGCCCGAAAGTTGATCAATTCTAGCAAAAAGTATGTTTTTGTGTTTTCAAGAGAAAAATATTTTATAGAGATGTCCATGAGAGCTAAGTCATACTTAGATGGATGCATTAAGGAGTAGAAACAACAACTAGAGGAGTTGATACAGGTTTACATAAGTGTGTTCTAGAAGTATAAAGGGCTACCTCCAAGGAGAGAAGTGGAGTATGAGATCCAACATTTGCTAGACTCTCCATTGCCAAATATTGGGTTGAATAGGAAGTGTTATAGAAGCAAGTGAGGTAAAGAAGCAGTTGTAGAAACTACTAGAACAAGGTGTCATTCAACCAAGTACCTCACCATGTGGTTCACTCATCATCATAGTGCCAAAGAAGGATGAGACTTGGCAGATGTGTATTGAATACAATGGTTATTCATGCCATTTGGCATATGTAATGCACTAGCTACTTTCATGAGGTTAATTAATGATATATTTTTCCCTTTTATAGATTCATTTGTTATTGTTTATTTGGATGATATACTGGTATATAGTGCTATGTGGGAGGAGCAAATATCACATTTGATGTAGGTGCTAGAAACATTAAAGAAGCACAAGCTATTAGAAAATATAAAGAAGTATGAGTTTGCACAACAATATTTGGTGTATATATGATATGAGATAGAGGGGGCAGAGCTAAAGACATATCTTGCCAAGATGGAGGCCACCATGAAGTGGTTAGCGCCTACTAATATGTATGAGGTCAGGAGTTTCATTAGGGAAACATAATACCTCAAGAAGTTCATATCCTCGCTTTCAATAGTGGCACCACTACTAGTAGCAAGTGGCAAGAGTTTCTAGAGGGAAAGAGTCAACAAAGTGCCTTTAAGGAATTAAAGAAGAAGATTAGTCGAGCACTAATTTTAACATTATTGAACATACAATAGCCCTTCAAAATGAAGATAAAAGCTTATGCACATGGAGGATTTCACACATGATGCATAAAACGAGGCATACATAGAGGATGAGGACTTAAATAAGGTTTTTTAGTAGTTGTAGAGCTAGATTCATGTGCACGATGATGACATCACAATTGAGTACCATCTCCAAAATGGGTTACTCTACAGGTTAGATAAATAATGTGTTCCTAAAGGTGAGTGGCTACATCTGATCATAAAGGAAGTTTGTAGGGCATTTTGGTGTAGGGAAGATAGTGGCCAACTTGTAGACACATGTATATTGGCCCAAGATGCAAGAAGAGGTAGTTAGGCTCAGAAGAGGATGCATGCTTTGTTGTCCCAACAAGCCTAGTAATAGGAAACATGTCTATATCATCCTTGTTTGTACCCACTCATCCTTGGAAAAACATGTCCATGGAATTTGTGGGTGGCTTACCAACAACCAAGAAGGGACATGACTACCTATTTGTGGTAGTTGACAAGTTCAGTAATATGTGAGTTATAATGCCTTATAAAAATACCATTAGCAGGCATGAAGTAAAAAAATTGTTCTTTAGACAGGTTTGGGTGCACTTTGGATACTAAGGAGCATCATTTAAGTCAAGGACACAAGATTTCTTTGTGCATTTTGGACTACATTGTGGGAGAATATGAACACAAAGTTGAATAAGTATACAACATTCCTTCCACATATAGATGGGTAAATAGAAGTAGTCAACAAGACTTTTGTGTAGTTTTTGAGAGTTTAAAATCAAAAGCATTCAAATACTTGGGATGAAAATTTGGCATATATACAACACTCTTATAACATATCAATTCACACTTCTACTAGTAAGTCCCCATTTGAGACCCGTTTTGGATATTTTCCACCTTTACCTTTGGATGTTTCATATGAGAAACAAGAAAGCGTGAGGGAGGATCTCACCAAGGATGCATTAAGGGCATAAAAATTTGTTGAGAATATTAGGTAGATCCATTTATAGGTATAAGAAATGCTACATAAGTCAGATGAAAAATACAAGGCTATGCATGATTAACATAGAACAAAGAATTCATTCAAGGTGGGAAACATAATATGTTTACAATTGAATAAGGAGAGGCTATAGGGTTCTGGAAAGTAGTTAAGACTCTCTGAAATGGCCCCTTTCACATACTGAAGAAGTTGGGAGATAATTCATATATACTTAGTCTACCCCATACATGTGCATTTAATTAGTTCTGAATTTAAATAATTTGAAACTCTATGAGCCTTCCATGTTGGATTAGGAAGAGGAATAGATCCCACCTTCTGTAGAGGACTTAGAACAAAATGCTTAGGTGGAGTTGACAAAGGATACAATTTCATTGAAGAGGTCTAGAACTACAAGACAGGGGCAACCTGACCTTTGGCATATTAGGTTGAAATGTTAAGTGGTACTCCAGGGTGGGAGGTAGAGAAAAAATGTCCTCACCTCATTCAGTAAAATATTTTAGGGACCAAAAGCCTCCCAAAATGAGGAAGCATGATATGAATTGGATCATTACATTATTTTTTATCTACTTGATGCGTTCATAGTGATAAAATTGGAGGAACCAACTCACATGACCATTTTTACTTGTGGGTCCTAATTTAGTAAATTGGGGTCTAAGAACTTGTGGAAGTAGTTTGAGGCATCAAACAACATTTTTTGGGAGTAAAATTTGTTGCTTGTATGTTGTACCCACAAGTTCTATTCTACACATGTATATCTTGCCAACAACATAAAAACCGCTTCAATTGGAGTTCGTATGCAAAGGTTATGCCACCCAAAAGTTGACCTTCATGTTTTAACCACCATAATTCAAGAGGATGCCACATTAGCCCCCATTATTCATGGAAAAGGGGCTAGAAACATGATCATGATGAGAATACCTTAGAAGATTCAATATTGAAACTCTAATTAAAATTCAAAGGAGTCAAACTTAATCACTAGTAGGCTATTGGGTTATGTTATAACTAAACAACTAGGAGGAAAAGGAGTTCCATTCTATTCAAGTGCATTTTGTTTAATATATGAACAAAGTAGTTGATAGTGGATAGAGAGAGAGAGATAGAAAATAGAGAGGGTTTGTGTACTGTATTATCCCACAAGCCACAAGTCTCACTCCTTTATACATGCATCCATTTTGATATAGTAAAAAAGAGAGCAGAGCAACCTCACCTTCCAACTGGGTTTTCTCCTATAAGGGTTTCCCATATCATACTTTTTGTTTAATGTGGTTTGTGAGTTTTATTTCATTGTTCTCTATTTTCCATATTTTATTTGTCACATGCATAAGCATAACATAGTAATTAATGGATCTAGAAATATAAGGAAAAGTCAACCTTTATGGGATAGATTTCAAATTTTGAAATATATTTTAGTAGATCTATTGTGATGAACTGTCTAGTGGAATATCCACGATAATTTACGGATCTGATTTTGAACCTTAATAAAGAACTAAAGGATCCTCTTTTGATATTACAAAACATGTAATATGATGAGAGAATGGAGGACACACACCTTTCTTATTGTCGTTAGCAATTAATAATTATACATTACACAATTTTATGCTTGACTCTAGAGCCTTTGCACATGTGATGCCTTTAAGAATCATTAATCAATTAAAATTACAAATCACTAGGCCTTATCGAAATATGTGTGGTTTTGACTCAATGTCCACTCATGTCCATGGTTTAATTAAATATGTTAAAGTTGCTTTAACTACTATCAATGATAATATATGTGGTCATGGATATAGTGGTTATTGATGTTCCTGATACCTAGGACATGCTCTTATCAAGAAAATGGTTGGCAACTCTTGGTGGGAATTTATAGATGGAAAGCCATTTATTTTGTAAAGAGACCACAAATGGTTGAACATGTTGAAGATATCATGGAACAAATCAACTCTACATTTAGTGTCGCTAGAGGATTACTGGATGAAGATCATACTAATCCAATATTGATAATTATGGATCCCTTCCCCTTCCCTATTTCACTTGAAGAGTCTAGTAAGGAAAAAGAAAACCTAAAGCCTTTAAACCTGCAAGTGGCATGGAAGTAATTTGAACCTGACATACTTGGAAGACCAAAGGTTGTTGAAAACTTTGGAGGAAATGTATGTCGGGTGAACCGATTATCTTCAAAACTAGAGGATATAGGAACAAAAACAAGAAGAAATAGTGGTTCAAGAGGCAAGAAGAATATTTCTAAGTTGGGGATCTTGTCCTTGTTGATGACAACCCTCACCCATATAAGGTCCATGAAAAGGTAGGGGTTAACTATTCCTACATATCCAATACTAATGGAGTGCCCTTGTTATCCCCTGCGGATGGCAATAACCTCACCCTTTCAGTGGAACCTGATGCATTTAGTTGTAGGTAGTTAGGGTAGGATTGTGTTTTTTACAGTTTGTTTGTGCACTTGTATTTGATTGCATACATACTAATATGCTTGCATAATAGTTAGATTTTATGTTTTATTTTTATCTAACACATATTAATGTTATTATCCTATATCGTAAGAGTGACGATCAACACCCTATTCAGTTGTTATTACCAAGTTGTTATAAGTGTACAAATAGCATAGCCATAAGTACTAGGGATTTATTATATTCTCGTGCACTATTTGTTCAAGTACATGGATTGTGCTCTTCACAATGAGCACATGTCCCCGAGTTGGAGGTCACCAAAAGTGGGTAACTCATAAGAGAAAATTTTTCTCATTTGACAACCAAATAACCAACATCCCTATGATGGCCCAAAGATAGCTTTACATCAAAGCTCTCCGCTTGTGCTTTGGTTAGTTCTCCCTCTCATCTAACATGCTTCTTGAAGGAAGGTGGGTCATCTATGGGAAAGTACATTCACAATTTTTGTAATCATGTGCTTTCATTTGATGTTTTGGGGATTACAAATATGGATCATAGGCCAAATTGTAAGATTGAAAACTCTCAATTGCACCCTTATTCCCATGCTTCACTTGGGAGGTTATCATTTTCCGGCAGTCCAATGTGACCTCCCTTGAGGTCCTTCCTTTAAGGGAGGAATTAATTAAAGTAGGATGCCCAAGGTACTCCATACTTGACACTTTCCCTCTTTACCTTATTAAGCACATCCATTCTTTGGGTTGATTGTCCTTTGTCATTTGGACTAGTCCCTTATATACCCATCTCTGAGTCAGAGCTCAAAAATTTGCCTTAAGAGTTTGATGTAGCTGAAATAATGATAAAATCATATAAAGCCACAACTAAAGAAAAGAAAAATGAAAAAGATGGTTGGGACTTTGTAAGCACATGGGAAAAATCCTAGTATCACTAAGTTCCTCAACTTTTCATGCCACATCTAAAAGGAACTCTTGAATGTCCCAACCTTGATGAGTGAGAAATTGTTGCATGTTTAAGGGGTATTGGAAGCTTGGTCTCCTAATCTAATAATAAATATTAATCATTAACATTAAAGACACACCATAGGGGTGGAAAAAGCAAGTCGAAGAAAGAGGTATCTCATAACTCCATGATTGCTCCCTCTTCTCATTATAATACTCAAAGATGTTGGACCCCCTCTAGTTGGTACCATGGCTAAGGCCATCTTCCTTGAACTCTTGCCCACTCCATCACCATTATTATCACATGCAAATATGAATTGATGGGTCTAGTTGTCAAATGTCCTTCCCCTTGGTAGTTGGAAGCACCTAATTAGGTTGAAGGAATAATCATCCCTAACATGAATGTGGTAACTTGCTTACAAATCCTAAGTTATAAAGACATCAAAAGGCAAGATTTGTGCGAACTATTTTTGTACCCCTAAAATTGAATATGGTTGACAGTGATACTTTTATGGTTTTTGTCCCTGATGATGCTTATCTCACTTGATTTGGAGGGCGTGTTTTAGGTGGTTCATCACTCATGCAATAGAGATCCTTTGAAGGAATACTTGACACATATCCAACACACTTCAAAGGATGTCTTACCCATTATTGAGAGGAAACATGACCTTGTAGCCTTAATGTTTGTTGAAAATAGTAGCAAGAAAGGTCCTTTGACTTGTGCCTTAGTCAAAGAGACCAGAAACAATTTTTCCTTTTCATGCACAAGTTCCTATAAGTTAGGAGCTAATTCCTAAAAAATAGGACAAGTTCCTAAAATTTAGGGTGAATTCCTAAAAGTTAGGACCTATGCATGAAGCAATTTGACTAGTGCAGATGTGGAAGGCTCAATTGGTGTCTTCTAGTGCAAGTTAATTAGGGAAACGATGAGCTAAGAGAGCCTTAACTTCTAAATTAAGGCAAGACAAGTTACAATAGCTCGATAGCCTTTTTTAACTCTACAACCAACAATTCAATTCCCTAAAATAAAGACTTGCTAGATTTAGCCTATTCGAAAAGATTAAAAGGATGATCAAGGCACATTGTTATTCATTGTCTTGTGAGCACGAGTTGTTGAGACAAGGCAATACAGTAGAGAACACAAATTTGTGTTTGTGTGTGTGAGCTTGTGAGAGGATCAACGTACCAAGAGAGGGTTGTGCACAAATTTATAGGAGAATTTCCTAGGGATTTGCGGAAGGAAATAGGGAAGTAGGGATCAAAGTCTAGGTTTTTCAGCTTAGTACAAGCAGAGGAAACCAACTTGTTTATATTGAAACAAGATTGTTTTTGTAAGAGATCTATTGCTCATTCTTCTATCAATAAAATTCTCAATCAAACAGAGGATTTCCCAGTTGGGGTCCCTAGAAAAAATGTTTTTGATATTGTGTGACTGTGTTATTTATGTTCCTATTCCACTACAAATTGAGTAGAGAAAATTTCGTGTCTTGGTTTACAAGTTAGTTTCATATTTTTTCATTCAAGCAAAAAGATTTTCTGTTAAGTTCAACCTAAGAAAAAGGAGTCCAGTGAGGATCATGTAGCTACATTAGCAGAGGTAGATGCATTTTCTATTCAGTGCAAGAAATGTTTTTCATTGATTGCTTATATGGAAAGCTTAGCGACATCAACATTTGGTATATTGATTCAGGAGCATCCTTCCACTTGACTGGGAACAAGAAGATTTTCAACCACCTGAAGGAGAAGGACATGTAGTTTCAGATTGAGCTAGGAGATGATGGTCAATATGTAGTTAGAGGAGTTGTTATTGTCATTTTTCAGAGGGAGTCAGGTAATCCTCTTCATCTTAGAGATGTTCTCCATGTTCCAGGATTGAGGTGGAATCTTGTTTCGGTAGCTACCCTTGAGGACAAGGGATATGATATCATATTCAACAGAGGTATAAAGGCATACTGTTAGGCCCCTATAATACTAGTGACTCCCCCATTACTATTTTCATTGTATCCCTTATTGTTATTATTGTGCCCTTATGGTCCCCATAGTGTTCTTGGTATGCCCCAAAGAAACCCACTATTGTTATTTTTGTGCCCTTATGTTATTACTGTTATGTCGGCTTGATTATATTGTGACCCCTTAAAATCCTATATATAGAAGGGAGGTTTAGTCATTTGTATCATCCAAGAATTGTTCATTTGTGTAATGTAAAGGAGGTTGCCCCCTCAAAGAGGCTTATTTCTAAGGCGTTCATCTATCTTTTCTATCTTTTTGTGAGCTGGTTTCATAACATTTGGTATCAAAGCTTTGGATTCTAGGGTTTCGTTGCTCCAAACAGGTCATCATGGAATTTTCACTATAACTTTTTTTCTACAACGTTTCAGAAACTAAAAAAAACCCATTTGAGACAAAATCGCGCTGAACCGCTAACCCGAATTTCAGAGCCTGTATCGCTATATTTTCAGAGATATAATCTGAGGATGTTAGGGTTTTTGCAGACCCCGAATTACATTCCAAACAGGTCACCTTGGGTAAATCATCATAACTTTCGCTCTAAGCATAGATTGAATTTTCGTAAGAAGTTGGAGAAAGAGGATGGACTGTAGTTTTTTTGGGTATAATTTTCAAAACCTAAGGTTGAAACAGTAACCCGCGGCGCGTCGTACAAGTTCATTGTACTGAACCTGTCTATACTCAGGTCATCGTGGGAGATTTGGCATAACTCTTCATTGGAGAATCCAATCTTGATCAGACTTGCAGGGTTCGAAAGATTACTCAGAGGGTTACCATAAGAAGCAATTTTAGACCTGGGAGATCTGAAATTACAGAGATACATCAGATTCAATATCGAGCTCCTACAAAGTGAAAAAATGTGTGTAGTTTTTTTTTTTTAATTTTTGCATAAGCTTGGTTTGAAAAATTAGTTTGAAGGAATTCATAGGGCATAGTGAAGCATTATTATTGGTCATTGATCCCCCGAAGAAAGAAAATGGAAACACCTAGTAAGCAACCTAAAAGCTCTAGCATGACTCATGAAGAAGAGGAAGAAATGCAACATGATATATCAAAATTACGAAACCAAGTGCAACAAATTTCACTCGCACAAAAAGTAACAAAAAATAAGATGGATGGTTTAAAGAAAGACGTAGAAGCTAAGATGGATGGTTTAAAGAAAGGCGTAGAAGCTAAGATGAATGACATGGAAACTAAGATGGATAACGTGGAAGCTAAGATGGATGGCATGGACGCTAAGATGAATGGCATGGACGATAAGATGGAAGAATTGAAGATAAATTTGAATAAGTTGCTATAAGAAATGGTCACTAATGGTGAAAGGGTAGTAAAAGAAACTCATGATGAGAACAAAAGAAATGTTAATCATGATTTCATAGACTCTAATGTTGGATTGAAGACCCACCATGTTCCAAAAATCGATATGAGGAAGTTTGATGGCAAAGATCCCGGAACATGGATACTGCAGATGGAGCAATTTTTCGATCTCCATAATGTGAAAAACACACAAAAGGTACGTATTGCAACTTTATATTTGGAACCAAATCAGTTTGTATGGTATCGATGACTTTGCTCTCATAAACAAATTGTCACTTGGGCAATTTTTACGGCAAAAAGCAACACCTTTTTTAGCCAATTGATAAATCTCAAACAAAAGGGTTCAATGATGGAGCACATTGAGGACTTCCAAAAATTGAACATAAGGGTAAAAGATATTCTAGAGGATCATAAGATTGATGTGTTCATAGGGACTTTAAATGATAATATCCAACATGAGATTCGTCTTTGTGAACCTAATTCATTAGAGAATGCATTCAGGTTAGCAAGAAAAATAGAAAGCAAAATTATGGCAACCAGGAAGCCTACCACTCACAACTATAAAGATGGAAGTGTTGTTTCCCCTAGCCTTCCACAACCTACAAGGTTGACACCACAACAATTGGAAGAAAAAAGAGCAAAAGGGCTTTGTTATAGTTGTGATAACAAATACACTAAAGGTCATGAGTGTGCTAAGAAGAAATTATTCTACATAGATTGTGAAAAGGAGGAAGAAAAGGAACAAGAAATGTCAAAAGAAGAGGATATACTCCAGGAACAAACCCTAGATAAAGAAGAAATGAATCTGGCCATATCTTGTAATGCATTGCTAGAATTACCACTCCTCAAACTATTAAGATAGAATGACACATCAAGAAGAAAAATGTAATAGTGTTGATCGATTCGGGAAGTACCCATAATTTTATTCATTATAAGATAACAAAGGAATTGAATTGCTTCCTATATCCAACACCAGAGTGTCAAGTGATGGTTGCAAGTGGAGGAACCATAAATTGCTCTGAAAAGTGCCATAATATCAAGCTATCCATGGGAGAATATGTATTGAATAGCCCAATGCTTTTCATTCCAATGGGTGGTGCTGATGTTGTACTAGGAGTCCAATGACTACAATCATTGGGTACAATAGCTTTTAATTTTCAAGAACTTTTCATAAAATTTTGTGCGAAAGGAAAGGAAGTTGAATTAAGGGGTATTGCAGGGAAATCGGGAAAGATAATCAGCTCTAACGGTATGACAAAGCTTCTAAAGAAGGAGCAACGAGGTGTAATTGCACAATTATGTTTACTAGAGGTTCCCACATCGAAATCATCTATTTCTCCAGATCTCCAAAAAGTCTTGGACAATCATTCCAAGGTATTTGAGACTCTCAAAGGTCTCCCACCTTTTCGTGATTATGATCATGTATTCATCTGATTCCAGGAAGTGTTCCTCCAAACATCAGGCCATATAGATATCCCTATGCCCAAAAAAGTGAAATTGAACGTATGGTTGCAGAAATGCTAGAGGTTGGTATAATTCAACCTAGTCAAAGTTCTTTCCCTGCTCCAGTAGTGTTGGTGCACAAGAAGGATGGATCATGGCACATGTGTCCAGATTATAGGGAGTTCAAAAAGCTCACTATTAAAGATAAATTTCTCATTCCTGTCATTGATGAATTATTGGATTAATAACATGGATCAATTTACTTCACCAAGTTGGATCTTCGTTCAAGATATCATCAAATCAGAATGAAGACTGAAGACATTGCGAAAACAACATTTAGAACTCATGAAGGTCATTATGAATTTTTGGTCATGCCTTTTGGCCTTACCAATGCACCTTCTACATTTCAAGGTTTGATGAATTCCATTTTCAAACCCTTCCTTAGAAAAATTGTGTTAGTATTTTTTGATGATATACTAATCTACAACAAGTCTTGGAAGGATCATGTTGAACATGTTGACACGGTGCTCAAACTGTGGGAGGAGAAACAATTATATGCAAAAAGCTTCAAATGTTTCTTTGGAGTACAAGAGGTGGAATATCTGGGTCATATTGTATCTCATGAAGGTGTTAAGGTAGACCCTAGCAAAATTAAAGCCATTAAGGAATGGAAAATCCCCACATCCATAAAGCATCTACGAGGATTTCTCAGGTTGACAGGGTATTATTGCAAGTTTATTAAGAATTATGGGAGAATAGCAACACCTCTAACAACATTATTGAAGAAAGATGCATTTTCATGGACTCCAGAAGCAACAAAGGCCTTCAAACATCTTAAAGAGGCAATGTGCCAAGCACCGGTCTTAGCTACGCCGAACTTCACAAAAAACTTTATTGTGGAATGTGATGCTTCAGGAAATGGAATTGGTGTTGTTTTAATGCAAGATGAAAGACCCATTGCTTTCAAAAGTTGTCCAATCAAAGAAAAGTATTTACAAAAAGCTATTTATGAGAAGGAAACATTGGCAATACTACATGCACTTAAGAAATGGCAACCCTACCTAATGGGAAGACACTTCAAGGTGAAAACAGATCATGATAGTCTTAAATACTTTTTAGAACAAAGATTATCCTCTGAAGAGCAACAAAAATGGGTCACAAAGATGTTGGGTTATGACTTTGAAATCATCGACAAAAAAGGGAAGCAAAATGTTGTGGCAGATGCACTCTCAAGAAAGGATGAGGATGTGGAAGCATTGTTTGTGCCATTTCCATTATCCAACCGAATTGGATAAACAAAGCAAGGGAGGAATGGAAGAATGACGAAAAAGTGTGGGCACTCATTCGAAAGTTACAACAAGATCCCAGTACATCTGATACATTTAGCTGGAAAAATGATTCGTTATGGTACAAAGATCGCTTATACCTATGTAAGAATTTCCAACTCAAACAAAAGATTCTTATGGAATTGCACACTTCTCCCTTAGGAGGGCACTCAGGATTTTTAAAAACTTACCACAGGGTTAAGAAGGAATTTTTTTGGGATAGCCTTAAATCGGATATTCAAAAGTTTGTGGCTGAATGTTTGGTTTTCCAACAAAATAAAGTTGAAACAATTAAGACCCCAGGGCTTTTACAACCTTTATCCATTCCAAGCCAACATTGGGAGGAGGCTTCAATGGATTTTATCACAAGTTTACCCAAGTTTGAAGGAAAAAGTGTCATCATGGTGGTAGTTGATAAACTTACCAGGTATGCACACTTTTGTGCATTATCACATCCATTTAAAGCCAATACAGTTTCTATTGCATTTATAGAAATAATTCAAAAGCTACATGGAAACCCAAAGATTATTGTAAGCAACAGAGATCCCATTTTCACTGGAAACTTTTGGACAAAATTATTTTCTTGTCTCGGTACTCAGTTAGCTCGTAGCTCATCTTATCATCCTCAATATGATGGGCAAACTGAGATAGTAAACAAATGTTTGGAAGGATATCTTCGTTGCTTTGTATCTGATAAACATAATGGGTCAATGGTTGCCTCTGGCTGAATGGTGGTATAACACTTCCTTCCATACTGCAGCAAAAATGACCCCATTTATGGCACTTTATGGATATCATCCACCATCCATCACATCATATTTAAGAGAAAATTCTAAGGTTCAAGCAATGGAACATCACATCGAGCATCAACAACAAGTTCTCCAACTCTTAAAGGATAACCTCACGTTGGCGCAGAATAGAATGAAACAACAGGCAGATCAACATCGCAGCGAAAGAAGTTTTGATGTAGGTGACTGGGTATTCTTACGGCTACAACCATATAAACAAATGTCCCTCAAGCAAGCTAAGAAGGATAATAAATTATCACCAAATTATTATGGTCTGTACAAGGTGTTGTAAAAGATTAGTACTATGGCATACAAATTGGAGCTTCCTGCAGCTCTCGAGTGCACCCAGTTTTCCATGTTTCATGTTTAAAGAAGGTTATAGGTGACAAGCTCCCAGTTCAAACAATATTGCCAAAACTTGACGAGGAAGAAAAAATCATATTAGAATCGAAAGTAGTCACAGAAATAAGAACTCGACAACTACGAAATCGATCAATTTCAAAGTATCTCATCAAGTGGAAGAAATTATCCGCTGAAGATTCCACATGGGAGAATGAGAATTTTATACAGAAGCATCTAGAACTACTCAAGCGTTGAGGAAAACTCTTTTCAGAAGGAAAGGGGCATGTTAGGCCCCTATAATACTAGTGACTCCCCCATTACTATTGTCATTGTATCCCTTATTGTTATTATTGTGCCCCTATTGTATCCATAGTGTTATTATTATGCCCCAAAGAAACCCACTATTGTTATTTTTGTGCCCTTATGTTATTACTGTTATGTCGGCTTGATTATATTGTGACCCCTTAGACTCCTATATATAGAAGGGAGGTTTAGTCATTTGTATCATCCAAGAATTGTTCATTTGTGTAATGTAAAGGAGATTTCCCCCTCGAAGAGGCTTATTTCTAAGGCGTTCATCTATCTTTTCTATCTTTTTGTGAGTTGGTTTCATAACACGTACCTCCAACACTTAACTTATGGATGTAAGAAGCAGATAGGTGCAAGGGTGAATAATTTCTACAAGTTGCAGGTAGAGATAGATGCAACCTTGAGCAACAAGGTAGGGAGAGCTCAAAGTAGAGAAATGGTGGTTGAGAGAGAACATGATAAAGCTATCAAGATGGAGCCTCGACCAATATCTAATTTTCTGTCTAATCTAGCTGGCACTTGAGATGACCAGCAAGATGATGAGGAGCAGAGCCTAGGGTGAGTGGAGGCAACCACTCAATTGGTGACTCCAAGTATAAGGAAAGTTCGAGCCAAGTGGGAAGAGGAATTCTTTTGGGAGAATTAAAAGAGAGTTGGATCTCACAGTACCACCTTCAGCCAAATGAAGCAAGCACAGAGGTACACAGGGTACATGGTGGGAAAGAACAAGTCTTCAGATCAAGTTCCACTGAAGAAAGTAAGTATTCTAGTTCAGAGGGAGCAGCTATAGTAGCGGAAAATGTGGTAGTGTCAGAGACAAATCTAGGTGGATGAGGTTCTTCTAGAAGCACCTTTTTCGCTAAGAGGGAGTGTTACAAATAGTAGCGAGAAATGCCTTCTTTGACTTGTGCCTTAGTCAAAGAGACCATAAGAAATTTTTTCTTAGCATGCACAAGTTCCTATAAGTTAGGAACCAATTCCTCTAAGTTAGGAGCTAATTCCTAAAAATTAGGACAAGTTCCTAAATTTTAGGGTGAATTCCTAATGTGTGCATGAAGAAATTTGAATAATGCAGATGTGGAAGGATCAGTTGTTGTCTTCTAGTGCGAGTTAATTTGGGAAATGATGAGATAAGAGAGCCTTAACTTCTAAATTAAAGCAAGGCGAGTTACAACAACTTGATAGCCTTTGTTAACTCTTCAACCAATAGTTCAATTTCCTAAAATAAAGACTTGTTAGATTTAACCTAATCAAAAATCTTAAAAGGAGGATCAAGGCACATTGTTATTAATTGTCTTGTGAGCATAAGTTGGTGACACAAGGCAGTAGAGAACACAAATTTTGTATGTGTGTGAGCTTGTGAGAGGATTAGCATATGAAGAGAGGATTGTGCGCAGATTTATATGAGAATTTCCATGGGATTTGCGCAAGGAAATAAGGAAGCAAGGATCAAAGTCTTGCAAGTATTTCAACTTAATACAAGTAGAGGAAACCAGAATGGTTTCTATTGAAACAAGATTTTTTTGTCTATTGCTCATCTATCAATAAAATTTTCAATCAAGCAGAGCGTTTTCCTAGTTGTGTTCCCTACAAAAATTGTTTTTTTGATATTGTGTGGTTGTGTTATTTATGTTCCCATTCAACTGCAAATTGAGTAGAGAAAATTTTGTGTCTTGGGTTACAAGTTAGTTTGAGATTTGTTTATTCAAGCAAATCAAATTTTTCATGGATTTTCTACAATGTTTCCCTCATGAGATGGATGTTGGGCTTTGATGAGACTCCACATGGTTGTATACCCCTTGCTACACCTCTACGTGTTTAAATGTTGTACCAGGGAGCCAAGGCATTAACTTGGTTGATGGTGTGCTCAAATGGACCCAAGATACCCCGAGGCTGGCCTTGACCTTATTTGATAGACATTGCCTTGTTCCATAGCCTAGATGAGATTGATGATCACTAAGATGACTTGGGAGGGCTAGAAAATTATGCATGCACACTAATGCTTACCCCATAGCATGCCACATCTCCCCCATGTGCCCTAGAAGGGTAACATGAGCCTTCTTGGAGATGAGGTCATGGTGGAGGAGTTATTTGGAGATATACATACGCACCCTAATGATTTATTGGAGCGAGGAGCATTCATGAGCCACTTTATCACTTGCTTGATGAAGAATTTCTATTTTGAGAGGATGGCATCATCATGGATTAGGATTAGCTTAAATATGCATTTTATAACAATTTATTGTCTAGTTGTTATTTCCCTATTGAAAGGGATTACATTTAATAAATATTAAAAGGGAAAATATAACATCAATAACATGTTTCGTTCCAAAATTAGGGTTGACGGCTTGATAATTATTGTTGCCATATGAATTTTCAGCTTCATATATCATTTATGTCATTGAAGAACCTGTGAAAGCAAGGTAAATGGCTTGATTTGAAAATATTTGGAAATGCATGAAAAATTATGTGTTTCCAAGGTAGGATCCTCATTTTCCTCTCATCCTAGCTCCATACCCATTTTCTCTAATTAACCCTTCACTCCACTTCCACACTTCCCTGCTTCCCTTCAAACCCCTTTCCTCTATGTCCATTTTCTTCCATATTAATTGTTCCCTCCACATCCATTTTGTCTGCATTCCTCCATCACCTACATCCACTTCTTCCCATTCTCCTTAGCCCTTATTCCTATGCATCTCTTGTCCTCTACATCACCCCCACTAAAAATATTTTGCATCCAATTTCTAATGCAAAATGGGGAGGCATGGAGCCACCACTCCCTCCTCTCCACCTCCACGTCACCTAAACTCCAACGTCTGCGTTACCCTTTGGTGTTTGTGCTAATCATTTACTTTGCATGCTTCCCAATGCAACTCTAGCATACCACAACATCACATATGACAGAACCAGCTACAACTTCCCATTTCAACTCAAGCATACTAGAACATGATAGGTGGGACCCTCAACTAAAGCATGACATGTGGCATGGTTGCTCTTCGTGTTTATGCTAATTGTTTACCCCCATTTTCCTTGCATGATTTCTAATGCAAATCCAGTGTACCACAATGTGACATATGGCCTGTTGAAGAATCTATGGCATTTAGAAATTAGAGTAATTTTTCTTAACATGATAACAATTTGTGAAGTATTTATACAATTTATCTTAGCTTGATCTTCTTTCATTATTAGTGTGTGTGTTTACTTCATCAAACTGCTACCAAAAATAAAAGAGACAAGAACACAAAGTATTTGGCTTTTTGCCAGGGCCAAAACCTCTCCCTCTTGGAGAGGAAAACCCGCACAAAATTCTTCTTATAGAAATTCCAATTGACGAATACCAAGACCATGACCCTTGACACATTCTGCCACTCCAAGACCAAGACATCAATCCTCTGTTCTGTCATTGCTGAGATCATCCTCATTGCTGCACCATTTCACTACAACATCACTGAGATTTTCATTACTGCTTCTTCATCATATCACTGAGATCTCTTAACTTCATTGAGATCTTCATCATGATGACTGTTGCACCATGTCTCCATCTGCATTTGGATCATCATTGTATCCTTTGATAAGATCATCATCATGTTGAGTGTGTTCTATGATAAATATGTTGAGACTGAGATTGCAATTATAGGATCATTGTGATCTCTCTTAAGCCAAGACAATGAGACTTGAGATTATGCAAAGACAGTAAGGGTTCTGAGGTTCTTTCCATCACATACATACATTGACTGCTATGAGGTAGGTCTACTGAGATTGCGATATTGAGATCCTAACCTTCCAGTTAGGTCGAGACTGTAATGGTTCTCATTATGTCGAGAGTGTTACCCTCTTTCACTGTCATTACTGCTTCTTCTCATGATTCTGAGACTGATCATATTTGTCACTGTTGTTACTGCGACTCTTCATTATGTCAAGACTATGCCTCTGTGGTACTATCCGAAAGAGCAGAGACATCTAGGATTAGCGAAGTTCTGGTACCATTTTTATGTCGAGACTGTTTCATCCATAAGTGGCTGTGTTCTGGAATGAATTCCGAGATGATATGTTGTTGAAGGATCACTGAGATAATTATACACATGTCTAGACTACTTAGGATACAGGTCCAAAGTTATTTCCTTATGTAGTGCGAGGTGCAAGGACTTGTTTTACCCTCTTTGCTCTTCATTCGAGACCTATTCTACCTACACCTAATACCCAACCGAGGTGCAAACAAACCCTTACGTAATTGTCTTCCTGAAGTGCGGATTTGCTCCTTCATCCATGTGAAATTTAGAGAGAGAATACGAGATCTGTTCTTGTACCATTTTTGCTGACCCTAGACATGTATTTATAGTGGTTTGTGCTCCTATTTGAGCCGACGTGAGTTTATGAACCGGCATGTCATTTTAACCAAGCCAACATGACTGCTATTTATGTATTTAATTCGATATTGAAGCCAACTTGATGAGTTTTGAATCGATTTGCTTGCAGACTTATTGAGCATGCCAATGGAGGATTATTCTTGGTCTGGGAGGGCTGCTTTGACCTGAATACATTTTACATATGCTCTTAAAGAGATCCTTCATACATGACTTGACTCTTTGACTTCATTAATAAATCCTAAAGACATCAAGAAGAAGTCTTTTACCTAATGACACATCTTTCTCATGAAACCAATGTAGCAAGGCATACAAAAAATAATTATTCTCTTTTATTACATCATTTACAAAGATCATGTCATTATGAAGACCAAACCTAGTTACACTTTCTTCAACATGTCCCCCCAGCTAGAGCATGACATGTGACATGTAGGTTGACTTATTGCAACATGACAATATGCATTGCCTTGTGGTCATTGAGCAATGATGTGGTTAGTTGACTAGGCAACCAATACCTTGCATGCTCACATGAGACATTTGGTAAGTATTACTTTGCGCGTGGACCTTGGCAAACGACATGGTCAGATGATTGGGCAACCAATACCTTGCATTATTATGGGCTTATCACAGACAATAGGAAATCGTTGGTTGCCTTATGGTCATTGGGTGATGATGTGGTAGGTTGACTAGGAAACCAATACCTTGCATGCTTACGTGAAACATTTGGTAAGTATTGGTTGGCTTGTGGTCACTAGGTAATGATGTGGCAAGATGATTGGAAAAACAATATGTTACATGCTTATGTGACTCATGGTACTCCCTTGCATGCTCACGTGAGACATTTGGTAAGTATTAGTTGGCTTGTGGTCATTTGGAAATGACATGGTAGGATGGTTGGGAAACCAATACCTTACATTATTACCAACTTATCACAATATGATTGAAGGAAAGTATTGGTTGCCTTATTGTCAATAGGTGATGACGTGGTAGGTTGACTAGTACCTTGCATGGTTACGTGAAACACTTAGTAAATATTAGTTGGCTTGTGGTAAGTGGGTAATTATGTTGTAAGATGATTGGGAAACCAATAGCTTGCATGCTTATGTGAATCATGTTATTCCCAACTTCCTTGCATGCTTACATGAGACATTTGGTAAGTATTGATTAACTTGTGGTCATTGGGAAATGATGTGGTAAGATGATAGAGAAACCAATACCTTGTGTACTTATGTGACGTGGAAAACAAGTGGGATTATCACAATATGACACTTATCAAGTAATGGTTGGCTAGTGGTCACTAGACGATGATGTGGTAAGATGACTAAGCAACCTACAACACATACTACACAAGGGTTCATTGCTATCTATATGTTCATACTCAAATATAATGAGAAACCCTTTTCCATTATAAATAGTTCATATTTCCCTTCCCTAATGCACACGGGATAAATTAGATGGAATTTATAAATCAATGGTCAAGATTGCACTATATAGGGCAAATTAATGGTTTTTCAGTCTTCACCCTCAAGCTCTAGGACCCCAAATTGTTGAAGCGAAAACTTCTAAGAAAGATAATGACATGAACAAATTGGAAATGGAAATGGTTTTTAGAGCTAATATGTCCATTATCATACCCAACAATCATGACTATTTCAAACATATGGCATTAAATAATTTGAAAAACCTTATTACGTTAAAATTTTGAAAAACTAAAGTTGGCCCCAACTAAAGGTACAAACTTGTAAGTGTAAGATTACCCTCATTACTTTAACAAAGCATTAACTCGCTGGAAAAGTCAATTAATTGAGAAAAATATATAGTGAAAGAATGTTGCAAGAGTAAAAACGTTAACCTTTGAAAAAAGCTACAAGGATAAAGAAAGCATTAGAAAAAAGACATTCAAGAACTTGAGAACTTTGCATCCAAATTTTGTAAGCTCTACAAATGTTTTCCTTTGTCTCCCCTCCTCCATTAGTCATATGACATCAACCTAGATTCATCTTAATCCCAAATTTATTAAGCATCGTGAGGGATCAAATCTCCAGACACTTTTAGATCCAAGGTTAAGACATATCTACATTGGTTTATATTAAATTATAATTTGTTATAATGATATATTAACATTAAACAACTAATATTAGTTTTTCCCCCTAAATTACAATTATGTAATAAATAAATTCTAATATTGTAGTATTTTATTCTTGATTTTTCGTTTGCTACTTTTAGTTTTTGTCAATAGAAAGCTCATAGGAGTAAAAGCAAATTTTAACTTCTCATTTTTTTAATCCGCTTGAAAATACATAAATTCTTGACATTTTCTTAGTAATAGCAAGAGTTCAATCTTTTCATTCTTCTCTTTTGTGTGACTTGTATTTTTATTATTATCAAGCCAGCTTTATTTTATTATTACTTTTATTGCTTTTTATTATTATTACTTTAATTGAGATGACATTATGTTTTTTCTACTATTTTTTTTTTATGTAACACTTCACTATGACATTTCCCCCATACTGGGCTATAGAGTGCCTCTTGATCCAATAATGTTTGCGTTGATGTTATAATAATCGAAATAGGGCTTTGACTAATTATTTCTATGATTTTTTCTTCCAAGATATTTCATTTATTTCTAGGTTCCAAAGCCCCACCCCTCCTTATCAGAGCACAACTTTGTAATACTTTTTTTTGTCATGGATATTTGTAAAAAACATGGGTCATGCTATTTTTTATGTTTAATCAAGTTATATTTGGAATTCATTTTTTTAAAAGCTCGTCAAATAACTACTTATCACATAGGTTTTTCCCCTCTATCTTGAGAGTATCAAATTAAGATTTTAACATGTGATCTTGTTCAAATCCTTTTAAAATAAAAATAACTTTTTGTAAATCATGTGTCATGTTTGTTTTATCTTCGTCCTATAGAAATGTTGATTTTTCTCCCTTACATTTTAGAATGAAGGCAAACATATCTTTGGTCTCATGCAATAATTGCATGGGACCAAATATCTAGTTGTCTAGAAAACGATTGCATTTTCTTAGAGTTGAAAATCACAGGGGGCTTTGCTACATAACGCTCTCCTATCATATTCAATGAAATTGACAAAAAAAGTTTTGCTATTTAATAAAAGAAATACCACCTCTATAAATTCCTTGATTTCCCCAAATATTCCCCTCCAACATTAATCATTTTCTTGCAAGGAAAATGATTTAAAAAATCCCAAAGTTTTTTAAATTATTAGTATCCTCATAACATTATAAGGTAACAATTTGATAAAAGAAATACCACCTCTATAAATTCTTTGATTTCCCCAAATATTCCCCTCCAACATTTATCATTTTGTTACTAGGAAAATGATTAAAAAATCCAAAAGTTTTTTAAATTATTAGTAGCCTCATTACATTATAAGGTAACATTTTCTTGGAAGGAAAATGCTTAAAAAAATCCCAAAGCTTTTTAAATTATTAGTAGCCTCATAACACTGTACAATAACAATTTTCATTGTAATCATTTTTTACTAATGAGATTTACTTCCAAATCTATAACATTTAAATTACAATTTTCATGGTAATTCATGTTATTTAAATGATTATGCTTATGTTTCATCCAGATTTAAGAAATAACTTTTAAGCAAGTAGAAGTTAGGGTTTACATAATTTTGAAAGGAAGAAAGTGTTTTCCATAAGAGTTAAGTTTCTTTTAGAGACCATAACAGTTATGAGGCCATCCTCTTCTTACTCTTCAACACAACTACTAACCATTTGAAGGCCTTTGTGAGTGATTCCAATATCTTTTATTCCTTCCTCTTAAAACCGACCGTTCTTAGTTTGAATATTTACTGAGTCAATCAACTAGTGGTCTTTATCTAGTCACCCTACATGAAATTGTTGCACACACTAGCATACCTAAATCTTAAATAGTAATGTAGTCAAAGTACTTGCAATGCAAATAAAAAACACTAATCTAAGTGCCTTGAAGTGATTATAGGTTATTACATGGTGTAATATAATAGATCTAGATGGTTTTAGGATTGATTATTTTTACACAAATTTGTTTTTAAAAAACAATGTAATGAAATCTTTATCATATGATTGATGATAATGAGTATATTCTAACCATATGTAGATTGAATATTTTGGATCAAATCTAATAAAAAAGATGTGAAAAAGACCACAAAAAGATGCAAAATTGGGTGAATTTCTCCTTTAAACATGGGCAATTTTTTCTTTCTAACATTCATTAAGACACCTAGACCAATCTAGAAGCCACTATAGAGAAAATGAATCCCAAGATAATAAAATTATTGAGTGACAAGAGCAAACACTTGCTGAAATGTATTCTAAACCTATTAGTCTTTTACTTTCCTTATGCAGTCACGAATTAATGCATATTAATCATGAAATAAATTAGGATTCCGTGGCACTAAGTTAGTTGTTTGTCAAAAAAGATTCAATGAAGACAAGTATTTCCTTACACAATAAACACTCATGGGTTGTAGTAATCTAGAATTGCGTACAAGTCATGCCTTCTTGTTAAAATTTGGGTGCGAGAGGACAAATAGTTCCCTAAGGCTTTGATCATTGGCCTAAGGAAAAGTGTCTAAATTTATTTGTACTTTTCTCCTAAAGTGACTTTATAGATGGTAAAATCAATTTAATTTAAAAGTGACTTTATAAGTGGTAAAGTTACATTCTAATTTAAAAGTGACTATATAAGTGGTAAAATCACATTCTAATTTAAAAGTGACTTTATTAAAGTCAATGAAGAATTAAAAAGTGAAAAAGTGACTATGGAAATAAAAGGCTAAGTGAATTAATTAAAAAATAGAAAGTGAGAATTAAATGCACATTTATTCTCATCCCTAGATCTAAATGAATCTCAGCCATTAGATCTTAGAGTAATCCAAAAGGTCATTTAGAGAGTAAAAGGAGAAGAGGAGAAAAAAGAAAAGATCAATTCATTCTTTCATGAGAATTTGAGAGAAAGAGGAGAGAGCAAAGAGAAAATTTCTGCGCAGTGAGGAAGTGAAGGAGAGCAGCAAGAAGATATTTCAACAAATCTGGGCAACGACGTTTATTGGCATGCATCCTAAGGAAAAATCGTACAACAGGAGAAAGGCACAAAAATCGAAGAAGAGGGACAATAGCAAGGGCATGAATTTCGAGGCAGATTTGGGCATGATTTTTTAGGCAGTCGTACCATTGAAATCTGTACAATCCATACATCAAGTTCTTGGCACATTTTTCAAGGCAAGCCATACAACATTTAATGTTGTTTTATTGCTAGAAAAATTTCTATTTTGGTTGCTGATTTGCACGATTTTCAAGGTAGAGTTCAAGCACGGAAATCGAGATAAGTTGTAATTTGTGGTTGCAGGAATTTTTACTGTGTATTTCAGTTTCTCTGTAAAACCATTTTCAAAAATAAATACCTCTCAAACTGATTTTCCCCAAGAGTTGTAAGGGGTTTTTCCAGGGTCACATTGACCAAAAATCACTGTGTTATTTTCTATGTGTGGCTATCATAATTTTGCTGTGTTTTATTTCTGCAATTCCAGCAGATGTGAAATCTCTAAATTTGTGTTTTCAAAAAATATTGTCATTTCCAAATTTTAGAATTTTTATCATGCTTGTATTTAAAACTAAATGCATGGAGTGATAAAAAAAACTGATAACCGGAGTAAGGGTTGAAATTTCTTCAATTCTTTCATTTTACAAAGAATGGGCCTTTCATCCATAAACCAAAGGTAGCAATGTCATGGGCCTTTCATCCATAAACCAAAGGTAGCAATGTCTTGTTCCACATAAGTTGGTGCCAAGAAATGGAGCACTAATTCTAAAAGTCGTAATTTAATAAAATTATTCCTTATGAAGTTGATGTTGTGTCATTAATCTCCAAACTTGATGAAGCAAATATTAGATATATGCTCCGAGTCAAGATCTTTAGACAAATAGGAAGGTCAAGGGTTGTGTTTGATCTTCATATCTCTAATAATTTTCACAATGACCATGTTGAACATAACCTACAATCATGACATTCAAGAGAAATGAATTTGACTGATGGACTAATACAAATATGTCTAAAAAGCCTAAAAGATTAGTACAATCAAATGAACCATCCAAGGGCATATCACTAATGGGGAGACCATAGGTCATAGGTTCAATCTAGTCAAGTCTCTCTAGGTTTCCAACTGCTAATGTGATTGTTGGTTGAACT
Organism: Pinus tabuliformis; assembly: GCA_031772625.1. NCBI lineage: Eukaryota > Viridiplantae > Streptophyta > Pinopsida > Pinales > Pinaceae > Pinus > Pinus tabuliformis. Next base: position 414,810,997 of record CM062805.1, on the reverse strand, counting down.
CCTCTCCATGTAGATATTTTGAGAAAGAAGACATTATTTTAGTCACAATATGCTAAAAAACATTACAATGTGTTTCCTAACATATTTATGTTTGCCATAATATGCTCATAGAACTGACCATGCTTTGCATGTATCTGCAATTTTTACACAATGGGTTTACTTCACCACAATTTTATTTTCCCATCGTAACAACTTGTTGACCTCTAAAATTGAAGTGAATGCATGTGACCTTCGGGCATTCACCTATGGCTACAAAAGAGAAAATTATGATTCATTGTGGACTTTCAAAACCTGCTAATTATGACGACATTTCAAATGTTTGAAAATATTTTGCAAATGATGCCCAACATTTCACTATTTTGAAGGTTTATTTTTAAAATTTACACGTCTTTCTTTCTACAAGGAGTTTTGTTCTAGAGTAGTTTTTGTCTACACAATCTTTAATGGCTCACAAATGTGAGGTCTTGTTCACAACCATCTATAAAGCTTAACATACCACAAACTTCTCTTATCCTCATGCTCTGTCTCAAAGTAATTGATAGGTCTAATCTGTGGCATATCACAAACATGATGGTTTATTGGTTGTGAGATGTATATACAAATTTATTATATTTCTTACTTTATAAAACATGCAAATACATATATGTAATATATAAACACTAAAATGAACCATATTTAAAAAATAATGGTCAAAGTATAGAAATAGTCTGGGGAGGCAAGAGCGAGGGGTGATTTTTAACCTCTTAGAAAAATATGTAACAAAGTTCGCTTGGGGACTTAAGAAAGCTTCGAATAACCAAGCCGAAGCACTCTCTCTTTGGCAAGGCTTGATGATAAACATCTTCAAAGGTATAAAAAAATTGATTATTATAGGCGACTCAATGGTGGTGATCCAAAAATGTATATCGCTCCTCAAAAGTGAACAACTAATTGAGTCTGAAACCTCCTCATTGTTAATTAGGATTGTGATCCTGCTTAAAAAGTTCGACGAAGTTAAACTTTTTCACGTTAAAAGGGATAATAATCAAAAGGCCGACTGCCAAGCTAATGTGGGAGCGACATTAGCACAAGGAGTATTACATATTGATGGGGATATTAATCAATGCCACGTACCATAATGAATGGCATATATTCACACTTACCGAAGTACAAAAGGGTCATTGGGATAATCACGGCACTGAGCGTATTAATTAAAATCTCGGGGATGGCGAAGGGACCGTCGAAAGGTGGTGAAGGTAGTTGGGCATTAAAATATAGATGGTCGCCGCTGGGAAACAAGGTCATGTGCAGTATATGTGGATATCTCCCAATTGGTTATTAATGGGGGAAGCAGGTGAGATCTTGTTCAGTACATTAGAGTATCACTCTGAATATATTTCGATGGTGTTGCGGATGGAGGAGTGTGCCTTGAAGGAGTTGCAGGAAGGGAATACAATTAATATCGATAAGATGGGAGTCTCTTCTCATATCAACCACACGGTTATATATAGAAGATGGGTCATGCAGTTGAGGAACATAATTGTTCTGGTGCAGGCAAGGATAGCGAGGAAGATGGCAACAAAAAAATTTCGCAGTAGGAATGGTGTCGAGGATCCAGTGAGTCGCATAAATGTAGGGGAGATGATTGACAAATCATCCAAGCAAGTTGTGAAGGAGATCCAAGACCAAATGACTATTGTGCTGACTCATTTAGCAAGGTTAGGGAAGGATATGGAACTGTTGCAGAAGTCCATGGAAACTCTGAACATCGGGATGATAAACTTGAAGTTTAAAGTTGATAATATTGAGGTAAAGGTTGAAACGACCATTGTAGGCGTGTTAAAGGAAGTCTTTGATTTGCGTGATGTTCCCATGCCAATGGCAGAGGTTGCTGAAGGCATCACGAACATCGTCCTGGTGCCGTTTGTTGAGAATAATTTGACCTTGAGCCAACCTTCTAATGCTACTCAAGATGTTGCAGAACAAGATGGTCACGGGTAGCCTTTCATTTTATATGTTATGTCGGATTGTAAAGCTCTGTGGGGTGTTTTGGGAAGTTTTTAGTATAAACGATGTAATGGTGGGATATAGAAATAAAGAGGGTAACATTAAGGTTTCAATGGGAAAAAAATGTATATGTATCTGAGACTAAACCTCTTATGTCTGTAAAGGACCTGGTCCATTTCTAGATTTTATATAAAATACTGCGATCTATCTCTTTAAATATATATATATATAAAGATAGTCAATAAAAATAATCATATTTTAATAATAACATTACTACCATTAATTAGAATAGCATTCACTCCATCCCTTAACCACTTTAATTCCTACCTTACTAACCCTACTAATCCACACATCTAACATTTAACCACTTTCATTCCTACCTTACTAACTCTACTGATCCATACTTCTCATGTTTGAATTTAAATTTGGAAATAGATAAGTCAAATAAACACATTAAATAAATAATGTATCATAGTGCTGCACCAAAAGTGTGTGGGCCCATAACTCGCAATTCCCTCAAATCTTGAAATAATTGCGGCAACTATTGAAATATATTTGTAATACATTCATTTTTTTGCTATTACCGTGTTCAACTGAGTGAATAAGACGAAGATTAATGACAGGTAAAACATTGCACATATCAATGAATAAGAGGAAGATTAATGGTAGATAAAATATTGCACAATAGTTTTAATAGTCGTTAAGTTAAAGGTTTAGTTTTCAATTAGTGGGGTTACATCGACAATGGAAAACTATGGTTAATTGTCGTCAATGTCGGGGAGATTGAGTCACTTAATAACATGAACCACTAATTAATCGGGTTATACTTAACTATGGGTACCTAGAATTAATTATGGTCCATTACAATAAACCAACCATATTTGGCAGTGGTGGTCATTATGTTAATGGTAGGTCGACAATCAGTAGGGTAACATCTACCTTGGCCCAGGTCATTTTCGTTTATAGTCCATTATAATAAACCAACCATATTTGGTAACATCTACCTTGGCCCAGGTAATTTTCTTTTATAGTCCATTACAATAAACCAACTATATTTGGTAGTGGTCGACAATTAGTAGGGTAACATCTACCTTGGCCTAGGTAATTTTCTAGTTTAATGGGTTAGTAATGTCAACTTTTTACAAAATAAGGCTTCATTCAACCATGGGCAGCAATAATTGTTAGTGGATATTATATTAGGTGTTAGTGGTTATTGGGTGGGGCAGGTCAATGATAAATCGCTATATACAAGCATGGTCAATCATAATCAACCATCATTACTAGATTAGGTCATCAAAGCAGCTTTCAGCTACCTTCCATCCCTTGAGTAACTTCTGTCATCTGATATAGTAGGCCCGTTTAGCTTATATAATATAGATTTTGAAAATGTATGATCTTGTATGTAGTTTTGTAAATGGTTTATCTTCAAAAAATTAAGGTTCTAGACTTTTGCAAAAGAGATCATCTCTCTCTTCAAGTGCTTTTTGATTTTTTGGTCAAGACTGCATGCTGAGGGATGGGAACCACTAATACCAGAGGGGGTAGAGTATGTATGCCTTCATAGACTTAGTAATCAAATCACTGCACGGAGGTGGGTCCCTTGTCCCACAAACAAGTGGGTCTCTCATAGACCAATTTCGTCTCTGTTGGTGTCTGTCTGGCTTGGTGTGTAACCTTAAAATTGGATAATGATAATAATAATACATTCCCTGAATATGCCGAAAGAAAGTCTAAAGAGAATTATCAGAAAATCACAAAATTTGCCATAAAAACTGTATTACCTATAGTAGAACTGAAATACTAACTGAGGACTAAATCTACAAATCCTACTTCTAGAAGAAAGAGTGCTTCGGTATGCATAGATAAAGAAAATCCACTGGTCTAATAAAAAGAACTAGAGATAAAGAAAATCCACTAGTCCAATAAAAAGAACTAGAGTCAATGTATGCTAGTTGCAAACATTACCACTTATACATTTCTCTAATATAGGTGAAGGCTAAGCACTGAACAAGAAAACAATAAAATTGAAATTATGTGCTCTATCCAAAAGAATGGGGAACTTGATTACTAGTATAAGATGCAGAGAGATCCAACCTGACATGCTGCACTCTTACTAAAGGCTAACAAAACCTGGACATAAGGACCTCTCTGATCTTAAAGAACTGGGGCATAACAATTTGCTCATGTACAGTGCTTGACGAACAAAAATACATGTTGGAACTACACAAGATTAAAATTTCACCAGCTGCAATGCCATTTAAGAATATGTTTGGAGAAGCAGATGATCATCATTGAAAAAGCAGGCGCCAGCTCACTTCTTTGGGAGAAGGCCAATCAAATATCCATTTTTAGAGTGCTTCAACCCCTCCAACGTCTTTGCCTCTAACTCAGCAATTGACTTTTGAAGTTGTTCCTTTCTCCGCTGTTCCAATGCAGAATCTATACCTGATCTGACGCCTCGAGCCAACCCTGGGCTGTCAGGTGGAGAATTTGATTTTTCAAGCCTTAATGATGGAGGCTTCTCTCTCTCTTTTGTTGGCGCTTTGCATGTCTCTTCTGCAATGAATGTCATACTTACACAATCTGACTTATTGACTGGAAAATGTATAGCATGTACAGCAGCAGATTTTTCATTCTGCTGTTGGACCACCTCAAACAGATGAGGTGCCACCTCACACTCAATATGCCCAGACACCACATTATCATATGCTCTGGAAAACTCTTTTTTCGGCATCATACCATTCAAAACTTTTTGTTGCATTCCACAAGAACCACCTTTTTCTAAGCGATCAGATGCATTTTCTTGCCTGATTGTTAAAGATTCCTTCAGAATTGCCTTGTGCTGTTCGTGAACCCCTAAGGGCACTTCCAAAGGCTTACAGATATGGTTTTCTACAAAACACTTATTTCTGGACAGTCTCTTTGCACTGAAACGTGCATCTTTCAAATCACCATGATCATCTGCCTTAACAATAGCATCTGTGTCAAGTATAAGGTTTACTATAGAAGTGGGAGGCTTTGTGTGCAAACTTTTTGCACTGGAAATATCAATACATGACTCAAGAAGGTGAACTTCAGTAATGGAATTTGTTTGTAAATCTATAAGTTGGTGATCTTTATTATGAACCAAGCCAGATTCTTTTGGATAAACTATATTTGAAGAAAGCCTCAACAGTTCTACATTTTCCGGATGCTCTCTGTTTACACCTTTTGAAAGATCATCATCCCTGGGAATATTGCAAAGTATAGCAAGTGCATTGTTCATCTTTGTTGTGATCTCCTTTAAAGATACCCTTCCAAAGTTTTCAAGTGTATTGGCCTCCAGGTTCCCTGCAGAGGCATGCCCATTAATCTGCTTAGATGATCCAGAAGACTGGGAACAGGCAGATGCTGGTTGCTTCTTCTGATTCCAAATCTTTTTTATTTCGTCTATATCCTGTTGACGCCTTCTGTAAAGTTCCTGTAGTTCATTCTCATAATGGCGCTCAATCAACTCAATCTGTTCACGCAACTCTTCATCTTCATCTTCATTATTCATTGAGAAGGTTGATACACCCTCCATAAGGCCTTTTGAGGAATGTGATATGACTTCAAAAGGACAGGAAGATCTCTCTAGCAGTCCAAAGTTTTCTTTGCCATTAAAGTGGGCATGGTCAACATCAACAGTATCTTGATTAACTATGACCATTTCATGTTCCCCTGAATTTTCGATTTTATCAGATGCTGGGCAGGCATCAGCTCCAGTGTCATCACTCAGGCCCAAACATTGATGGTTCCCTACTGCAATATTTTCAACATCTGAACATACTGATGCCATAATAGTAGCCTCTGAATTCAATGAATCCTGAGAAGCCTGATCTTCTCCCATATAAGATATAGGTGCAATAGAACTTGAAGGGGAGTACTCTGAACCACTCTGGTTATACATGAATTCTTCAAATCTCCCATGTATGTTACCTTCACATCTGACTGGTGCAAAACATTCAACTGAGGAAGATTCTACAGAGGCAATTTGGTTAACTAAAGAGGATTCATCATCTACCTTTACAGCCTCAACAGTGAAAGCTGTAGAAACAGAATCTAGCAACTTTTTCATTTGGTACTGATCAGCCTCCTGCAAGCCATTCTCACCGGGAACATTTTCAGCTGAATCTTCATTTACACCAATAGTTTCATCAGCAGGATCCCACGGCTTCCATCCAGGTACCAGTTCCGCAATGAAGGTATCAATCAAGTCAGCTATTTCTGTCACATCTTGATCAGAAAGATCAAGTTGCTCAATCATTTCATTTGCAACGCCAAGAGCTGTATCACTGTCCATATAAAAGTGAAAATGAATATTCCTTGCAGGACCTGGAGGAAGAAACAAAAACATCTCATTCGTGAACCATCTAGGAAAAAATAAACCCTGATACTACAAAAATGCCCAAATAATTTAAACTATGAACCAGAAAAGATCTGCCAACGAATGACTAGCATTTATCACAAGTTGGAATTTATTACCTTCTTGGTCTGCAATCCGGAAATGTACAGATATTTTATTGCTATCTTTTATCTTCCCTTTTAATTTGAATTCTTTACCATTCGCCGAGCTTCGCACTACCAGGCTAGCCAAGGGTGGACTAGAACAAATTTTCTCTGTTTCAGAACCAGGAGGAATCTGATTCTCTCCATCAGTATCCGTAGATGAATATTCCGAAGGAGGATGTGAAACAACATTGACATCATTACAAATTGATGATATCTCATCATTGCCACTGGTGCCCTCCTCTTCCAAAGCAGTAAATTCTTCTTTCTTGTCCCCTGGTCCGGGCATGACAGATGTTGAGGGTTGGGTGCAATATGTAAACTCTTTATACCCATCACATTGAAGGAAAGGATCCAACAAAAGCTCCTTTGCAGGCAATCTCTGGGGTGCTGCAACCAGGCATTTTTCAATGAATGCCCTTGTTTGTGGATCTTTTATTTTATTCAAGGCAGCAGGCTTTATACCCTGAAGAAAGAAGCCCAATAATCATAGCATATCCACAAAGGAACTGCTGGGTGAACATTAATCAAACAATTTCTAAGGGAATTAAAACTGAAAATTACTTAACAATGAGATGACAGAAAAATAACTTACGGATGTCACTTTTCTATAAATTTGAGCTGGATTATTGCATTCGCTGTACGGATACTCAAAGGTCACCATCTCCAGCAGGCACATGCCAAAAGAATAAATGTCAACCAATTCATCATAATCCTCTTCATAAAGCTCAGGAGCCATAAATTCTGGAGTCCCTGCAAATTACAATTGTTCAAATGCATGAAACCGTGTCATTTTTAGTGATCATACAATCAAAGAGTGATTTTCCAATAATAATTCGGAACCTTACCAATAACACTATGAACATGTGCTTGCCGCATTATAGTGGCCAAGCCAAGATCCCCAATTTTGACCTCACCATGGTTACCATTAACAAAGATGTTATCACATTTTAAGTCTCTGTGAATAATAGGTGGATTGTGACTATGAAGATAGCGTAAACCCTGCAAAATTTGCCTTGCCCAACCCTTGACAGCCTTCATGTCAACATGCTTGTGCTTCTTCCGATATCTGGTGACAGATGATATCCAAACTCAGCAGAGTTCAAAACTAAACTAATGCAACACAAGAAGCACGACCAGGGTTAGGGGAACAGAGAAGAACTAACTGTCTCAGAGTGCCTGACGTGAAGATCTCTGTTATGATGTTCACTGTCTTGTTATTATCATCAATCCAGGAATTGTAAAATTTGATAATATTTTTATGCTTCACAGTCTTCAACAAATGCACTTCAGAATACAGTCTCTCCAAATCATCAGGATTTTGTAAGAGATCATCAATCTTCACTTGGTTCCAAGCCACTTCTATTCCATCAACTTCATCAAAGGCCCTATAGCTGTTACTAGAATCAAGGTAAAACAAAAAATAGACGAACTCTACAATTTTTAAACCAAACAATATAACACCAAGAACGATTCGAAACCCTAAAAAGGAAGAGAAGGATACACAGTCTTGAATGCGCCTTTACCCAGAACATCCATATACTGATAAATTTACACCACAGAAAAGCCATTAGAAGCTAAATAAACCAAAACAGATCTATTTCACAAGTAAATTTAATTGTCTAGGAGCAAAATTAATACAGCTGTTTTTAAATAGCAGACTTAAAAGCATCCAGAACGATCAAAAACATAAACCCAACTAAAAGGCTACCAGAGGTATACACCAAGCTAAAAAACACGATTGTTTAAAATACCAACGCCCCCAAAGATTATCAAAGTAAAAATACAGTACAAAAGCCAGCTAGAGGCATATGTCAGACCCTTGGAGAAATTATGATTAAATTGATGAAAGAACTCGTTTATTTTAAAATGGAGTATCACGAGACAAAAACAAAGTATATCTGGAAAAAAAAACTATCTCATAATAATATATCAAGGGTCTGAGGCAGCAAAAAACGAACCAGAGAGAGTAGAATGATAAAATGGCAAATACTCAGGTCATCATATCCAAGGTGGTTTGTCGGAACAGTAAAAGCAGGTAGCTAATATACAGCTCCCACCAGGGTTAAGTCATACTAAGCGACATGGTGTTTGTGCTCGTGCTTGTGAATGCACAACATCACATGCAAGAGTGGTTGGACCAGGTTTGAATCCTGGGAGAATTAGCAGAATAGATACCGACTGGCAGATTTAGCCAAAGGTAACCATTACGAAATTGAATGGTGCCAATTATTCCCCATGATGGTAAATCACGGCAAGTTAACCTCATTTTTATAAGAGGCAGCTAGTTAAAAAATATAAACCATATCAAAACTATATCAAGGGAGTCAGGCGCAAAGGACAAACCAGTGAAAGTGGAATGCCAAAGATTCAGGTTAAGGTCAAGGTAGATATGCTTGTCCTCCTTGCTTACGCAAGCAAAAGGGGGTTTTCTCTGATCGCTCTTGGCTCCAGTATGTAAAAATATTATTGTACATGTATCTTGATTTATAATGTAATCTATTAATCCTTAAAGGAAAATGGCGCAATGAAACTCCTAAAAAATGATCAGAAATTCGACCAAAAGGAACGATGGCTGAATATGACTCTTAAATGAAAACACTTTGATTTGCAGAAGGTGCAACAACGCAGAGAGAAAATACGGTTTCCACAATTTGATTATGAAATTCCAACATTATTATCAAAAACTCGCAAATAAAACATCGCCAAAATCCCAAAAGTTTCATAACAGCAAAAATGAAATTAGAAACACAGGCGAACCATAGAATCGAAAAGATTCATAACGGCCAAAAAGCAATCAGAGATACAAAAACCTCAAGATATCTGCGGACAATCCCAGGTGGAAATTTTGATAATCCTACGCAACAGCATATGCGTGTTTGTGAGAGATCGCAAGTGCACAATCACCACTGACTCTGCAAAGACAAAAGTTTGTAAACCTATTCTTAAGAAACTTACTCGGCCATATCGCCCAGTCGGATCAACTTCCACGAAATCATTGTCATCAGGTGGCTCAGTTGATGCAGACCCCCCTTCACTATCAACCTTAGTTTCCGGCATTTTGGGAAAGATCTAAATGCCAGGATTTCGATCAACCCCTTACCAGCCTGGAGGCACTGCGCTAGTGAAACTCTTCGCTTCCTATACACTTACTGTGATCGGCAAACCCTGATGAAGTTGCAGAGACGATGCAATGCATAAAAAACGACGAAAGACGACAGTAATCTCGTAGCAGAACGGGTGTCCATGCCAACACCAACCATCCTAACAGAAGCTCCAGATCGTGACATCCCGTCGCCACAATACCGATCGAAATCGAGCCAGTCCCGCCTTCCATGCTAAGGAACAACCTTATTATGACATTATATTTCAGGAAAGATGCAGAAAACGAACAATTTTCGATGCCGCATGAACAATTTTCTTCTGCTGACCTGCATGCAGCCCACGCCTACTCCATCTTTCAACACGGCATAGAACACACAAGAAATATCCCTTATCGATTCCCTACGAAAAAGCTCCGAACAAAATTAGCCTTGAATTTTAATATTACCAAAGGTATCTCTCAACCTTCTTTAAATAGCCGCATGAATCCCGAACAATTCCCGAACAATTCGTCAGCATGTTCCAATCCGCGAAGTTATCATGGACAACCAGCTAAAATAGACAATTTATTCACAACAATTAGGCTAAACCCGGCAAATTGCACAATATTTAGGCCTAACAGGCACGTTCTCGGGGGCTATTTGACCTGGCCGCGAGGTTCCCGATTTCGAAGTCCATCGCCTCGCAGCGACCCCAAATTTACCCGGACCACGCTTTATTTAGAAATCTAGAGATATCCTTACGCTTCCCAAAAAGCAAAATGATAAACACGAATCCAATCTTCTTTGAAGCTTGGTATCCACTTCTTTGGAGGTTAAAAACTCCAAATTTAGGTCGGCAATCGAGATTTCTTCATTCACGGCCACAATTCATCGAATCTCTTTTGCAAATCTGGTCCACATTTAGACGTTGAAAGGCAATTCGAAGGCTGTGAGAAATCCGCGAGCCAGAGAGCAGCTGAGCCGCCTCAAGATGCAAATAAGCATCAACACAGCACGGAAAATGCTAAGATTGGACGACAACCATGCGGACCCGCCCGGGACCCGTGAAAGCAAGCCCCACGTTGGAATTTGCCTGCCATAATTCAAAATTGGAGGAAAAAATCCGTTTACCTAGGCCAACGGCTGTTCCAAACCGGTAAATATCGCAAATGCACTGCGATCCCTGGCAGTTACGGCACTATCCCAGCCAAGACACCTCCTTCCGCACACTCTCCTCGAGGTTCTTCCGCGTACGATTGTTCCACCGTTTCGATTTTGCCGGCCGTGCGTGTTTTTTCACTTCAGAATTTTGCCGTTCTGCCGCACTTCTCCTTTGCCTTGGTTTTCCCGAAACCCTAGAGTCACCAGATGGCGGATTTCCGATCGTTCGATCGCGCCAAGGAGCAGCAAGTTTAGGCGCTTTCGATGTAAGAAAGCGCGGGAGAAGTTGGAAAGACGGCGGTATTTCTTTTACGTAAAGGACACCGAACGTAGAAAGAAGAGACCGTTTCTTTTACGCCGATGGTAAAAGAAACCATATCCCTTATGGCCCCCACCTTAGTTTGTTTATTGTTTTTGTAAACTAGGGTTAGTTAAAGAAATCAAAGTAGAAGGCCTTAAAAGCACTTTTAAGTACTTTGATAAAGTATTAATCGATGCATCTGATTGAATTACCAAGCGAGGTGAGCAATTAAGCTTTAATTTCCCCCATGTTGGGATTTAATAGTTCGTTAAAGGTTTGTTGGTTTGAATATTTTTTATTTTTTTAATTAGAGGCTTACTTTTTAAAAATTAACTTCATAGTAGATGTTAGGTTATATATATAAATTTAAAAATATGAAAATTTCATTTAAAATAATAAATTTTGTAAATAATTTTATTACTCTGGTTTAGGTTATAACATTTATTTAAATAATTTTTGGGATAGTTAATTGGGTAAGTTTATATTATACAAAATTATGTGAGTGAATTTTTTTTTAAGTGTCAATTCATGTGTTATTTGTCATCATAGGTACAAGGAGATTATTTCTAAGAGTTAGAGTGATTGTGTAAGTTGCAGTTATTTTAAAAATTATATGTGCCATCTTTAGGGTGAGGCGATTATTTCCAAGGGTTATAATGTGGCAAGGTTATTATTTCTAAGAGTTATAGTGAAATTAAAAATTATATGTGCCATCTTTAGGGTGAGGCTATTATTTCCAAGAATTATAATGTGGCAAGGCTATTATTTCTAAGAGTTATAGCGATAGCGGAACTTAAAGTTACCCTAAAAATAACATATGTCATTTTTGGGACAGGGCAATTATTTCTAAGAACTATAATGTTAATGGAACTTGAAGTTACCCTAAAAATTAAGGTTTATCATACTATTATTTTAAAAAATTAAATTAAAGTTTACGGTTTACCATACCATTATGTTAAGAAATTATAGTGTTAGGTTTAACCATGCTATTAACATTTATTAATAAATGTAATATATTTTAAAATTAATCTAAATTTATAACTTGAAATATTTTAAGAATAACTTAAATTTATAAATTAAAATATTTTAAGAGTAATTTAAAATTTAAGTTTAAATAAGTAATACAATTTTAAAATAATACTATAATTTAAATGATTTTGTGAATTGATTTTTAAGCATTTACATGTGTTATTTATTTATATATAAAAAATTAATTGATTTTTAATATAATATCATAATATTGTAGATATAATAATATCTAATTTTGATATAGTTTGAAAATATCAAAATATATCCCCGGATGCGGGTAACTCGACAGGTGGTAATGAGGAGTCACATGGTAGCCATGTGCTGCCTCATGTCTAAGCTGGGCATTCAATGCGAGGAAGCCGCCAAGGAATAAAGGATCGGGCAAACAGAGGAGGCAATTCAATGCTCCGTCCGGGTTATTGGAGCGCCTGCTGCGAGCAGTTATGGCAAGCAAAGATCGAGGTAGGGATGAACAGAATAATAAAGGTGGCGGGACGATGGTTCAAGCTCAGTGTTTTGTATTCGGAATTCAGGCTCCTGCCTGGTCTTTGGTCCTTCGGGCAAAAGCTCTTGCCATCCCCCTGTCTGTTGGAGGCCATTGCTATTCTGAAAGGCTGGTTGGGTGCCGTCTTAATACTGTCGGGTGCCGTCTCAAGCCGGATAAACCTTCCTATTTTGCCCTGGTCCTCACCCCCGGTGCGCCTGCAAAGATGGTTAGGCCTCGACAGCGATTGCTCAGCCGTCGAGGCTCTGCCCGGGGAGGGTCCTCTCGTCCTCCAGTCGAAGAATCAAAAACCCATTGCTGTCGTTGTCATTGCCACCGAATTGCTGAGGCCAACCCCCTCCAAACCAGCCAATTCATGGACTCCAGTAGCCCAGATTCTGACCCAGCACCCATGCCCGCCTTTGGTTCTGCCATTTTTACCTTCAGTAGCTCTCAGAACAAACCCCGTATCAATGCCCACATTTCAGTTCTCTTCCTTGAGGATTCTCAGAATGATGGCGATGGTCATTGCAGCAAGGGGAAGAACCCGGGTGAAAGTTCAGAGAATGTCAAAGGGACGCCAGCGGATGCTCCAGCGCAGGCTTCCAACCTTCCTCAGCCTCAATCGGTGTCGACACCCCAGGGGGACAATGTCAACATGGAGCCCTATCCGTCTGCATAGGAAAGGGAGAAATATGGCTGGTGCGAGGTGGTCGAGGAGGAGCCGGATGAATAGTTGTCCAGCAGTTCAGCATGGCACCCTCCAGCGATGCTCAGGTCTTGTTTTGGCTTCCTGTTTATGTAATGTCGGTTCAATGTCTGTTCTTGCTGTATTTGCATCGCCCGAAAGGGATACTGCTGTTGGTCTTTTGTTGCCCCTGCGTGGGATGAACACTTTCGGTCCAGAGCCCCTGCGCGGGATGACTAGTTTTCATATGGCTGCATTTTTGTGGTTCAGGGCCCCTTCGTGGGTTGTTTTGCATAGATATGGAGCCCCTGCGAGGGCGGTCTTTTTGATTTTTCCCACTCCAGAGTGCTACAGTTTAGCCTCTGGTAATACGGCACTGTGTATGTAATTGTCTTTCTGGTTCCTGTAAATAATAGAATAGTAGTTTTAACGAGAAAAAAGAAGAAGAAAATATCAAAATATAAATATAATAATATTTAATTTTAATATAATTTGAAAATATCAAAATATAAAATATATTTGTTTTTTAATAAAATTATTTATATTTTAAATTAAATTAAAATAAAAAATATTTAAAAGAAATATATAAAAATGTATATTGAAACAAAATTTTATTAATATTATTTAAGAGTTTTTTTTTATTTAGGAAATATTAAAGTTTTTTTTTTTTTTAATTTAAGTAGGTAGTGGTGTGGTCTAAATTGAATGTGGTTTTGACTGTGTGAATGCTCTTGAGTCGCACTTTATTAATCCAGGAGTTAGTATGGTTAATTTAAAAATAAACTAATCATAAAAACACGGGATAAGAAACTCTTTAATGTTTTTATTAAATATAAATAGTTACTGATATTATTTATATAATTTTTATTTATTTTTTACATATTACAAAGGATAAATGAGATGTATTACATATACGTGTGTGTTTGGGGTAGTTTGGGTTAAGTGTTAGGTTTAAGGTGTTTTAAGAGAATTTTTTTTAAAGTTGGAGTGTTTTCAAGTTAGGAGTTTAATTTTCTTAATTTTTGTTGATACGGTTATTAAGATTCACAATTTAATTAATCTATGTTTTGTTTTTATTTTTTGAATTAGAATTTTTTTTTTTTTTTTTTCCTCGTTCGCTAAATCATGAGTTTTGGTTATTAAAAATGTATTGTTGAACAAATAAATAAATTCATAGGTTTAAAAAAATTCCAAAACATTTAAATTTTGTGGATTTCATAGTTTAAACAATCTAATTTAAATTTAAGACAAAATTGACCAAAATTCTACCATATATATATATAATGTCATTTATTCTAAATACCATTCTTACAATAAAAATAAGTACTTTAAAAAAAAAAAAAAAAAAAAATACCACAGGACAATCCCAAAAATGTGGATAGAGATAATCTTGCACATCCATGAAAACCACTCCTGCATCACTCTTGTAATATGAACAAATATATTTATCCTAAATACATTCTCAAAATAAAAATAAATACTTTAAAATCTTAAAAAATTATATTTACTCTCTTTGAAAATATATTAGTATTTTAATCATTATGATTAACGTCTTATATTTTGAGAGTTAAGTGATTTTTGGTTCGACTGTCTTATTCTCTCATGTTTAGGCTGCACAATCAGTGTCACTATTTATCTTTAATTTATTACTAGCAATTGTCCCAAAAGGTACAAAGAGAGGCCGATAGGATTATTAAATTGGAATTATTGAATTTTTCTACAAGAGTTAATTCGTTTGTGGAAAAACTCAGCAGTTACAATGAATTCTTACAGTAATGCCACTGCATAGCAATTTGCAGTACCGCTGTTTTTCATACGACATAGGTAGTGCTAAGGCAACCTTACAAGTGGTAAAGTGGGATACACGAATATGAACATTTGAGAATATCAAAGATGAGATCCACATGAACTTGCAGAAGGACCTCCCCTGGTCTGCCAGGTGTTATAAGAGTTGCAACTTTGACACTTGTGTGCAACAATGTGAAAATTTACTTAAGAAGAATTTACTTCAAAAGTTACTCCACAGTCATTGCATAAGATCCAAACCTACTCAAATGACCGACGAGAAAGTGGTGAGGTATTTTCTCTCACGCTACTAATGGGCTCTAAAATATGCCTCCAAATTATATCACATTAACATTAGATAACTTACCATTTTGTTCTTGTAAGCTTGAGGCATTGGAGTCAAAGCAACCTACATGACAAAAAAAATATCAGAATCCACTCAAGAAACTTAAAAAATCAATTGCCATTGGACGAAAGAAAATATCAAATATGAGAAATCAAAAATAGCAAAAACACATATAATAAGCTACTCTTTATACAACCCATTGCAAGTTGACTTCAAGATGTTCATCTTGTCGAAAATATCTACCTCTCGGTCAAGTTTCTCCCACAATTTAGACATATCACAGACAGATTTGGAGCACACTGGACAAGCAAATCTGCAAAGGACAAACAAACATGTTAGAATGGCAAGACATTTGAAATAAAATTAAAGCTGCTACAAGCTGTGACCACAGATCGCTGAAGAAGGTACCATCAATGGGCATATCAGTGCAAGTATATCTAGTATTGTGTAATAGTATAGGTAGACTGGAAACAAGAGGTTGTGAGCCAGGGCACAAAACAGGCCACATATGAAACTTACTGAAGTGTACCTACAGGATAACACTTTAGGACGGTATTGCATGTAAAGCCATAGGTGGATAAGAAGGGGATTATTGATCATGTGAATAAAATCTCAATACAGGGATATGACTATTCCAGAATTCTGATAGACATGAGCAAAGCTAACTGATCATTAAGCAAAGTCAACTGATTTTTGATAGACATGAACAAAGTCAACTGTTTGACTTTTATCATATCAAGCATATCAGGTATTCTACTATAACAAGATAGCTTACCATCACATATATAACAACTACAAGGCAGGACACTGAAACCACTGATGTTGTTTGTATAAGAGCAAGAGAAAAATAACATAAATGCACCCGATATAGCTAGGTAATCCGAAGCTAGCTTAGAAGTGGGTATTATTGGTCGGCTTTTTTCTTCCTCTGCTTCCCCTCTCTCCATTAGAAACAGTGAGCGTCCATACCGATGAAAATGAATCCATTATTATCTTTCTATGCTTTTGCATTAGAATATAAAGGTCAGGTGCACTGGTTTCGTCATATCTCTCTACAGTTGGAAAGAACCCGAGTGCTGAAGGCGGTCAATGGACTATATGTGCATTGCGAGGCCGAATTCACAGGTATGAAGCGGTGGAAAGCCAGGAAACACGCCAGATTGACGTGGGACGTTGCCCCCCATGGCGAAGAAGAGGTTGGTCTGTGTGTTGTGGTGTCTTTGTGGTTTTCTCCAGATATTGGGTCAAGGGTTCGAGCTTCTTAGAGACCGGGAAACCCCCAGCTCAACTGAACTGCTCTCACTCACTCTGTGTATGTTGTTTGGATTGGATTGCTAGTGGGTCAAATTTGACTGTGGGAGACGGGTCACTGGCTGTGTGTAGGTTTTCTTCCAGTTATTAGCTCTAGAAGAACTACTCCAAAGGATACACGTCCATCTTCTTATTAACCTGGCCATACATGAAATATTCTGGAGCCAGATACCTGAAATATGATAGCAGCTAGTTTTACGAAGCCTTGATTATAAATGACATTTATTTTCCTAAGGAAAGAGTTGGTGTAAAGAAAGAAATGGATATTTACCCAAATGTACCTACAATATCACTACCTATTGTTGTTTCTCACCCCCTCGAGAATAGATTCACTAATGGATTCCCACAGTCTGAAATAGAATCCAAGGCATCAGAAGGTAAACCTAGGATACCCACTTATTCAAGACATGTTCTCTAGAGACTGTCACTTTGCATTTAAGTAATTTCATTCATCCTCTTATGCAGATCTCAACAATTTTCCTTCAACCGATCAGTTTGGGTACCTGCTTGAGGTACTGGAGAATAACGAAGATGAGCCTAAGCAGGACAATGACGATCAAGAAAGGTAGAGACCATCATCCACAGTTTGCAGTTCTGTAAAATAAAGAACATGACAAAGATTTTACTTAGAAAACAAGCTGTCAATAATGGGTTCCTGGAAGTAGTTGAATAGAAGCTACTTTGTTTTGTTTTGGTGATTATTATAAAAAGGTAATGATCAGTGAGTTTCTTTCCTTGCAACAACTATGGACATAACCTTTCAGAGAGTCCATTTTCAAATCTTAATGGATCCAATCATATTAAAACGGTATTACATACTTCAGAGAAAACAGTGGGGAACATGCCCACTATTTCCAAAGCTTTAACACAAGCATCATCAACATCTGTTATCGATAAGGAACTTACTTGTTCTATATGCCTGGGTACTTAGAATATTCGTTTTTTTTACATTGTTATTTCAATGATTTATCTGTATTCTAACAACAGACAACAAAATCCGAAACTTCTACCTATAAGTCTATGTGCAGATGCCGTTGTGGAGCCGAAGCAATTAGCGTGTAGCCACTTCTTTTGTTTGAAATGTGTGCCAAAGGTGAGATAAACAAAGCACTCATTTGCATTATTAAATCAATATATTTTTGAAAGAACATATATAATTGATTCAGGTTGCCATTTCTGTGAATTCTGCTGGTGCAGGTAATTAAATTGTCTGAGGAGTGCCCTATCTGTGTGCAACACAAGGGCAACCAGGTCTTTAAACTTTCTGGAAGGAGAGATTTATAATTTGATTATTACCCTTGGGAAAGAGAGCCAGTCCCACACCAAATGAGTGGTAGTTATACAAAATATACATCATGATACTCAGCTTGGTCCATTTCTCAGATGGCACTGGGTCTAAAATATCTCAAAGTCTCGCTGGCATATGTTATACCAGTTGGACTCAAAATATTGGTATTGCAGGGACACAAAAGTATCTTGTGCCATGTTATATAGGGTATTCATCTAGTTTGTATGCAATCATGAAAATTTGGTATCAATTCATAGATGAGAAGCTTGGAACCCAATTTTGGTATCAATTCATAGATGAGAAGCTTGGAACCCAATTGCAGTGGGAGAGCATTGCTTAAGACAACCAGGATTCTGGCTCATGCCTTGGCCTCACATTTTTCCACAGTGAACAAGACTGTGAAGCCACCAAATTATAACGAGCATTCAGAGACTACTAAATTACAAAAGACCCTGATTTCATTATTAGTGTCTCATCAGCGCTTGACTTCGCTCGACTTCAAATGACGGTTATGAAGAAACATACTTTACCCCTATGAAAATATTTCATTTCGTCATAGAGAGATTCCTAGGGACAAAAAGAAGAGACGGGTCATTAGAGTTATACAGGATCGCCACTTTAGAGAACTGATGAAAGTTTATGGAAAGAGGTTGGGTGTAGAGGCCACCCTTAACCTTCTAGGGAAGTTGGGCAAATAAAATGGTGTGAAGGAATACACTGCCATGATAGAGTTGTGTGTTAAGAGGGCTGAAGAGAACCCAAATAAGGAGGAGGTTTCCAAGAAAATATGTATGGCCTTTAAGCTAGTAGATAAGATGAGGGAATGTGGATTGTTTCCAGATAAATTCAGCTACACGCCCCTAATTTCCTATGTTGCAAATAAGGGCATGGTTGAAGAGTTTCATTCTCTTGTTGAGCAGACGAGGGAGGACAATGTGGATTTGTCCAAGGAGGAGCTTAGTTACTATGAGATGATGTTGTGGATTATGGAAGGAAATAGGGATGAGGTATTGGTGCCCTCAAATCTAGTTTTGTGCCACAAACATGAAAGGAGATATGACTTGGGTACTATGGAAGCTGGTTTCCTATTGGATTTGTATGAAAATGACTGGACATATGAGATTTTGAGACTCTTAGAAAAGGTAGAAAACACATATATTTCATCTCTGGTTTGTTTGACAAACTTTTTAAAATTCTTTGGGAGGAGCACACTGCAAGAGGTAGCTGAAAACTGTATTATGGCATTTAAAACTGAAGGTGTAGTGCTTTGAAGACGAAATAAAATATTTACTAGAAGGAAGAGGAGAGGTGTCTTGGAGAAGAGCTCCCAGTTGTTTATCAAGAGTGTACTTCTTTCAGATCCCAAACTTTGCACGTTAATAACAATTTTTCCTTGGGATGGACTCTTAGAAAGCTAGTAGTTGGAGAAATGTTGAATTTAGATAGACAGCAAAAACCATATTTGAATAGAATGGAAAGGGTTTCATTTCTTTTAAATATTTGCTCTTTCATATAGGGTAATTTGTTTTTTGTAAGCAGTAACTGAATTAAACTCTTCAAAGTCACAACAGGTGTATCATTACTAAAAAATCAAAGGCACGGTATGATCGTGCCTGTGAAACCCTAAACATAAGTGATTTCATGGAGTAGGAAGTGAGTACAAGCTTCGATGGGCTATCTATGGGATAGGAAGTGAGTACAAGCTTCAATGGGTTGCATACATTCAAAAAATTCTAAGCGGAAGGAAAATGACAGAGACGAGTATGTCGTCACTCACATTGAAGATAATTCTATGGAGGGTGAAGCTGAAGGAGGTATTGGAGTTGATAGGGCAGGCTCCTTAGACTTGGATGCCAAAGTTCCCCATCTCTCCAGGTTGTCGACCCAGTTTCTACCTTCAAGCGGATCAAGAGTTGCACAGGTTTCGACCTTTAATTTTGAAGATCTTACCTTTCACATAGGGGATATTGTCTCGAATCTCTTGACAAAGAAAACCAGGATAGCTTCTGCATTCATATGCAGTTTGGGAATAACATAAATGATCATTTTTTCAGGGTGTTTGATAGGCATGGAGAATTTGGAGCACAATGCTCATAGTTTGTAAAGAAATATTTATGCGAAAACTTGCTCAGGGACCCAAATTTCCATATGGATGCTATGAAGCGATACCATTCAACTTTTGAATCCATCAATGCCCAGCTATGTCGCCACAGCAAAGATGATTCCATGAGTGGCACGACTGCAATAATTGTGCTAGTGAGAGGTAATAAATTGTATGTTTCCAATGTCGGAGATTCTAGGGTTGTTATCATAGACAATAGGGGAAATGACCTTGTCGCAGTGGACCTCTCCAGTGATCAGACACATTTCCTAAGGAAAGAGTTGGTGTAAAGAAAGAAATGGATATTTACCCAAATGTACCTACAATATCACTACCTATTGTTGTTTCTCACCCCCTCGAGAATAGATTCACTAATGGATTCCCACAGTCTGAAATAGAATCCAAGGCATCAGAAGGTAAACCTAGGATACCCACTTATTCAAGACATGTTCTCTAGAGACTGTCACTTTGCATTTAAGTAATTTCATTCATCCTCTTATGCAGATCTCAACAATTTTCCTTCAACCGATCAGTTTGGGTACCTGCTTGAGGTACTAGAGAATAACGAAGATGAGCCTAAGCAGGATAATGACGATCAAGAAAGGTAGAGACCATCATCCACAGTTTGCAGTTCTGTAAAATAAAGAACATGGCAAAGATTTTACTTAGAAAACAAGCTGTCAATAATGGGTTCCTGGAAGTAGTTGAATAGAAGCTACTTTGTTTTGTTTTGGTGATTATTATAAAAAGGTAATGATCAGTGAGTTTCTTTCCTTGCAACAACTATGGACATAACCTTTCAGAGAGTCCATTTTCAAATCTTAATGGATCCAATCATATTAAAACGGTATTACATACTTCAGAGAAAATAGTGGGGAACATGCCCACTATTTCCAAAGCTTTAACACAAGCATCATCAACATCTGTTATCGATAAGGAACTTACTTGTTCTATATGCCTGGGTACTTAGAATATTCGTTTTTTTTACATTGTTATTTCAATGATTTATCTGTATTCTAACAACAGACAACAAAATCCGAAACTTCTACCTATAAGTCTATGTGCAGATGCCGTTGTGGAGCCGAAGCAATTAGTGTGTAGCCACTTCTTTTGTTTGAAATGTGTGCCAAAGGTGAGATAAACAAAGCACTCATTTGCATTATTAAATCAATATATTTTTGAAAGAACATATATAATTGATTCAGGCTGCCATTTCTGTGAATTCTGCTGGTGCAGGTAATTAAATTGTCTGAGGAGTGCCCTATCTGTGTGCAACACAAGGGCAACCAGGTCTTTAAACTTTCTGGAAGGAGAGATTTATAATTTGATTATTACCCTTGGGAAAGAGAGCCAGTCCCACACCAAATGTGTGGTAGTTATACAAAATATACATCATGATACTCAGCTTGGTCCATTTCTCAGATGGCACTGGGTCTAAAATATAAAACAATTTGAAAATGGTGCAAATGCAATCCTTTGTATCTATATGAAGATACAGATAATGTACACAGTGCCCTGGGATGCATCAAGGTTCTGCCCTGGGGCCTGATTTATATTTTGTTTTTTTCGACTGAGATCTGCATCCCCACTGAATTGGGATTTTCAAACTGAGCAGGCAGCCAGGAAATTTGTCTACATATAACTATAGAAAATTCAGAAGATACCAAAAAAAGTATAGTTTACAGGAATAGTGTTGGGTATTTTAACCTAGGGAATAATTATTACCTAGTCTAGTGAACTACTGCTGCTACTACTGCTATTACTTGCAGTTATAGAAAACAACTATAGCCGTGATCAAGTTGTAATTCTTCAGTATAGAAAAATGTGTATAGAAAACAAAAAAGCATAGAAGAATTATGGGCGAGCTCCCTTTCATTGTGGCTCAAAGTATCGTTTGTTATAAAAAGTCTTTGAATAGTACAATGAATGACGAGAAGATTTTTCACATTATGTGTATACAACTTTCATACATTTGGTGCTGATGGTGATTTTTATGTGGATGAATCATATTTGGTGATATATTATTTGTTTGATTGGACGTTGTGGGACAGATATATATAGAAATTAGATTCTTCAATTCATAGACCAATTAACACACGTACAGTTATAACATGCTGGGTTGACCTGCAGGAGGCCCGCAGGCACCACAATTTGTAATGCAAGAAAAAGACATTGTTCTGCACGGTTCTCTTTTGAAACTTTCCGTCATTGGGTTTGCTGCAGAAACTGAATGCGTTAGTAGTTACAAGTATTGTCATGATATTTATCAACAAGTGAGTGTGTGGTGGAAAAGGCATAGTTGAGTTGAGACTTTAGACCTCCCTCTGGCTGTCACAAAACACCCCATGACTAATGCACATTGAGCACCTTTGTTACATGGTTAAAACGATTGGTAAATTAACTGTCATCCACTTTTTGCAGCCACTGGAGGGACATAATGAATCTCAACATCTCTTCTGCGTACCATCTGGCCCACCTTCCACAAAGCATTCTTACCTTGATGATACCGCACACTGGCACTTCTGATAGAGTGGCCAACTTTGTCCTTGATGACAGACAAGCCCACTCTGGACAGGCATCTTAATGAGGGACTAAGGAGTCGGATGGATGGAGAAAGAGATGCTTGGAAAATAGTTAAACAAGGCGCCAGTACTTTGTATTCATAACTGTCACTCTAGTGAGGCGCTCACAGTATTTTGACAAAAATATGCAACAAATAATTACACACCATTCTGGCAATCCTTTGCTGTAACTTGGTGTAACAAATCTTTTGGCTTTATCAATTCAATCAATTTTGGATTTCCTTTTTAGGCCATAAATCTGTTCAAAGAATTAAAAAACCCCAAGACAATTGAAATCGGCTGGCAGGGAAGGTTTCCAATGTGATTTATCGTTAGATTCGAGGAGATAAGTCGCTTTAAATGTGATAGAGAGAGTTCAATTGGTTGCATTTTTATCTAGTCCTTTTCAGTTTCTCGGTAATTAGAGCTGGGCATGGAAGGATAATGTGGACTTGGCTAACCATGGTGAGAAATGTGTACCTTTCTGGCTCAGGCGTAACAAACTCTTGTGTTTCTGATCAACTCAGTAGGTTTTGGATTTTTTCCAAGTTACAGATCGCTTCAGATACTCTCAAAATCCAGTATAGTTGTGTGTGAACGGGGAATGTTTTCAATGTGGAATGGGAAATTTATGGCCTACAAATCGGTATATAATGAAATATTGTGGAGTAGGTAACATAAATTTTTGGCCACAGATTTAGTTTGCAGGTTGAACAGGACAAATTATATGCAACAGAGCTTCATTTCAGAACATATTTCATGGAAAAACAAACTAAAATGTCCACTGCCTGGAGTTTCTATTGCGGATTTCACCGGGGAAAAAGTAAACATGCATATATGGGATTTACATAGCCTTGCTTGTTATGAATTTTATGGTCAGTAGACATATCGACTGCCTCATAGCAAAAATAGTATAAGCAAAAGAGATCTGGAAAGAGCCATTCAAGTTCTGTAGGGCTTTGATGATCATATGTAAATTGCTGTTACTATCTCTTTTGTATTAATAAAAACAGACATTATATCTAATAAATCCAGGCGATGTTAGTGGGTCCATTGGGTCATCGTGCAGCAGTGAGTTGCACAAGGATGACCTAGATTCAAAACCATTCTATCCTAACACAATTTTGACATGAATTGTCCATAGAAAACTCTGACGGAATAATCATCCTTTCACGCCCTCTCTAATCAATAATAATACACTAACGAAGAAGAAAGCTCATGGAAATTTGTGCACTTACATTTTGGAGCCAAATAATCTCCGAGCTCGAAGACGTAGTGTCCATCTTTATCATCTTCACGCCATGGAGGAGAAATACCGCGCTGAACCGCAGGTCCCTTCTGACCACCGAACGCAGAAGGCGGAGGATGAGGAGGAGGAGCATGCTCTAACCCTAGCCCTGCCGAAGAGGAAAGGATTCGAACCTGGTGCTGGGCATCATGGGCGCCACCATTATAGAGTAGCGTTCACTGAGTCTACACACAGCCAGCGACCCGTTTTCCACAGTCAAATTTGACCCGCTAGCAATCCAATCCCAACAACATACACAGAGAGAGTGAGAGCAGTTTAGTTGAGTTGGGAAGCTACCATATGCATCTTTCTCCAAAAACACCATATGCATCTTTCTCCGAAAACACAATGCGCCATTACTACTGGAGCTTAAGAATGCATAAGCTTCCGAAGAAAACATCACGAATTTAGCAGCAGAACCGTCTTCATCAATATCCATGAATACACGACGCAGCTCACTTGCAGAACTCTGCGGTTATGCCCGCTCTTTTCCCGATGCCACGTAGCGTGAGATTGCAGAACTCTGCGGTTATGCCCACTCTGTTCCCGACGCCACGTGTCAGCGTGAGAAACAAAGGGACGACGAAAGTCCCTTTCAAAAGAAGGCCTATCGGCCTAATAAATTACCAGGAAATGTTTGAAATATTTTCCGTTAAAATTTTCTTTAGATATAATGTTTCTCATCTTATAACACAACACGCTACTTTATTTGTGATTTTGAAAAGGTAAAGAATTTAATGACCGCTTACACTTTCAAGCGAGGTTGCTAGAGGATTGGAAACTATTATATGTTTTTAAATGTTGTAATATTTATTTTATTTTATTTGATTATTGATATAAATAAGAAGAGATATATGATAAATCTTTAAGAGCTAAATAAGAAGATATTAGAATTCGAAGGGTTTCGAGTTTTAGATTTCTCATGGCTTCTGCGTCCGCGCACAAACGATGGCTCAGGCCCGAAGTCTCCCATGAGGACCTCATCACCAAGTATGTTCAGACACTCGAAATAGTTACGGGCAGCAATGAAGAAGCCAAGAAGGCTATTTACTCTGTGTCCACCAGGCTTTACCTCGCAATTGGATGGAAAATCCCTGAGGAGCTCTCTGAGAAGCTGAAGCCTCTACCCAGAGTGCGTTTTGTCTGGCCAGATTCGTACTTACAGCCGCGAATAAAACCTTATGGAGCGGAGCACGAGATGGAGATGGCGATAGCGAGGGTTTCTGTACATAGTGCCTGCGACGGAGCTTTTATCTTTCCCAGCGATCTGGGACACAATAAAGGCGGTAGGGAGGAATCTAGTAGCCGCCACAACAGGCTAGAAGAGGGAGCTGCAACCGATGACGAACTGCAAGCCTACCGAAAATATCACCAGATCGACTCTGCTTCAGATCAAATTTATAGCTATGAAGAAGGTCAAATATCATCAGACGATTTCATCCAACACACAGATCAAATGCCGCATTGGTCAGATCTGGAAGCTTTCACTATTTTTGGGCTTACTCTCTGCAAATCCGCGGATCTAGAGATAAAATACAAATCTGGGCTTTCCGGAAAACTTGACGAATGGAGGAAGTCGGGGCAGAGGAAATATGCAACGGAGATCTGGGCTGAGACCCTCGCCACTGCTCTAGACACGAGGAGGACTGGTCAGACAACACGCTTGCAGGGTTTTCCTCAGCCTAAGGATTGGCGTTATCCACAGTATGCAAAATGGGGCGCTAGGACGAAGTTTCGCGACATCAACGGAGCAGAGGCAGCCATGATATATTGTTTGAGGGCAGAAAGGTACATAAAGCCACGGGATATGGCTTACCTCTGGCATGCATATGGCGATTACTGGTGGGTACCGCGAGCTTGCAAACAAATTGGCCCAGATCTACAACAAGCTTTGGTGATTGAACATGAACGACAGGAAGCAGCGATCAACTCACCACTGGATCTTGAAGCCCTGGTAGCAGAGCTGCTCGAAGGTAAACAAATTACCCTTTTTATCAGATCCATAGAAGGAAACACAGTATGCTTAAAAATAGGGAGCTAGGAGAAGATCAAAACCCTCAAACAGAGGATACAAGAAAGGATGGGCATTCCACCTTGCAAACAACTCTTGACCCACGCAGGAAAAGTATTGCAGGAGGAATACAAGCTAAAAGAATACGACATAGGCAGAGACTCAACTATCTACCTCAATACAAGACTCTGTGGTGGCTGCTCTGGTACAAGCTCCAAAGGACCTGTTTCTTTCAAAGATGCAGTAAAAGGGAAAATGGGGCCTCAAATACAATCAGAACAACAAGCCATGACTCCTGGTGCCTACATCATCGAGTAGACAACTCAGAACCTTGCTCTATCGATCGCTATACCTGAGGTAAATGAAATACATGATGATTATTTATCAAAAGCAGTGATATGCAGATTTAACGGGTTTTGGCCCAAACCGGAAGCCCTAAGTCAATGGATTTACTCCATATGGACAAAAAACTGTGATATACACCTATGCTCAAAAGGTTTCTTCATTGTCAAATTCTACACAGTCAATGACAAGGAATATGCATTGAATGAGGGACCATGGTTCTGGGGTAATGCTGGCCTTTTCTTGACATCATGGTTTCCAGAATTTGATCCAAACACCATGGTGGTCTCCAAAATGCCTGTGTGGGTAAAACTATATAACCTACCTCTGCATTTTTGGCACATCAAAGTATTAGTAGGCATTGGCAATGCTCTTGGGAAATTTTTAAAAGTAGACAGTGAGCGTCTTACCAAGGATATATACACTTTCACCAGAATCTGTATGGAGGTTGATCTCAGTCAAGGATTACCAGATCGCATCCTCTTATTCCACAACAAAAAGAAATGGTCCCAGTCTCTTGATTATGAAAACACTGCCTTCAGATGTCGCATTTGTCATCAAACTGGTCATCTACAAAGTGCTTGTCCACAAAATAAAAAAGACAGGAAAAGAAGACAACCACCAAAGCCTAAAGGATGGCAGTTTTCAGCCTCTCCAGTAGATGATATAGAAGAGGAAGGAAATGCAGAAACTACCACAAACACCACATTCCAAGAAGCAGAACACCCAGGAAATATCTCAGCTTTCAATGAACAAAGCACCCAACTCAACTCACAAAATGATGAGAACCAGAACTGCTCCGCTTTAGTTCCAATGATAACCGACCCACAACAGAAAAATGAGCAACTCATCCCAGGGAAGGAAATTGGTGGCAGCAAGCGAATACACTCAATAGAAAGCTCAGATTCCAACAAAGAAACCCCAACTACTACCAAAGAGGCAAAAATGTCCATTGTAACATCCACTCCCAACACTGGAGGTTGGCGGAAAGTGGAAAAAAAGAAAGGTAGGAAAGCATAGATAGTTCATAATTTATTGTCTTATTTAGATCCTATGCATCAGGACAAGTTTATACAGCATATGCTAATGTAGCATCTACAACATGTAATTTTGCTCAATATGAATAAAATTACGATTTTTCTTTTGGAGAAAAAAGAAGAAGAAGAGATATATGAGTTAATTGATTATTAATCAAGGTTTTTTTGTTTGTTATGTTTTTGTTTTTTTAATTATAAAATTTTTATTTTCATTAATTAATTATTATTAAGTTTTTTTTTTTTTTTTTTTTAACCAGTAATATGAAAATTTGAGAAATTTAGATGAATTGATTTAATATTTAAAGTTAACTTAAAATTGAAAAAAATTGAGACGTTTACTATAAATATGGTATTAAAACTTGTAATTGTTCACACGTTTTTTTGAAGCTCCTTTTCTTTTCTTTCGAACATCTATCCATTTTGAGTTGTCTGGTACAGATGTAAAGGAGACAATAATTGCATTTCCTTGAGAAAATTATATTTCCAAAGGATCTTCTGGCTACTTCTTTATCATTATTAGAGTGATCCAATTTATGGAAGTGTTTATGCCCACTCATTGACAAAGCCAGGTTTATTGTTGTGTTTCATTCCTTCCCATTCGTGGAGTGAACCCTAACAACAATAAGATGAGATGGATCTACCTGTGATTGCACTGAGATTGAAGGGCTTACTTTGTCTGTAGATGTTTTTTGTTGTTACTTGATGTCTTGCTTGAGAAGAAGGGAAGGTATTCTGGAGATAACCCGATTGTTACATATCCTGCAATGGAAATTTGTATTCTCATAGTCCAACAACTATGAATAAACAACTCTCCTCCAATTCAAGAGGATTTTATCAGGTAGTCCTTTGTTAAGGTCTATTTCAACACATAAACACACAAATGTTACAATACCCTTCACAAGCCTATCTATGTCAATCTTAATGAATCAACCCAAGGAATTTCCCATGCCAGCTAGGATATCCAAATGTAGTAGATGAAGAGGCAAATTAAGGGGGCGCACCCAAACAAGAGTGGTCAAAGCTGACATAGATATGGGTTAAAATATGGAAACCATGGTTGAAAGGAAAGCCCAAAGTGTCCCCAAAACCATGGTCCAAGATGAAAGACCCTTTGGTAATTCTCTAGAGTTTTAAAATATACCATAAAGAAACCTTTTGAGTAGAAAAATAGATTTTTATTTGGGGACCAAGTCTAGTGCACCCATTCTCGAAGCACAAATGTTGAAGGTCAAAACCCATTGAAATTTAAAATAATGGCATGTTGTGTATAATCAACTTTGAGAAAATTGAGTTGATTATTAGCCAATTTAATAGATGGAATATTTTTGTTTGATCCACAATGAAGGTTGGCCCTAAGATCTCTTTAGGAGGCTGATGCAAGAGACCTAGCTTCAGGGCATCTTTAAAGTACCTGGGTTGAGAGGGAGAGAGCACACCCCTACTTTAGATCCACATCTTAATCTCGAAACTAGAGAAATTGATGCATCCTTGGCTACGTTGAAATCATTGAGCGAATTCCTTTCTTGACGTTGTTGGCCCTCATAAAGGAGGTGCATAAAAATAGAGGGGATTCCTATATGTCCTTGAATTATCGTTGCAACGAAAGAGACTAGATCAACTTCTCACACCTGCAAACAAAAATTCTCCCCTGAAAGGGGCCTCATAAAGACCGAGAAGGTCAGTAAATTTGAATCACTAGCTTGAACTCGGGAGAAGGAAGAACCCGGTTGCCAAAAATTAACCAAATCGTTCTTTCGCTCATGAGATTTGGAGGGAGATGTGTCCTACATAAGACTGTTAGAGACAGATCCTTCGACCGCGACTACAACACCATCAACAGAGGTTGACTCGAAGGTATTATTGAGAGAGCTAGGGTTGGGCACAACGACAGTGATAGCAACAACGATAGAGGCTAAATCAAAGGTATCAACGAGAGAGATAGGGTTGTTCGTGACAATGACAACAACATTGATGATAAAGGTCGGTTTGAAGGTCTTAGTAGGATATCTTATATGCTTTAGCTTTGAGACATCTGCTTGAAGCTTAGAGATTCAATCAGTTGCCACTGTTGGTGAAGCAACTGCTGGTGCGACAACCATTTTCGGTTGCGATAGTAGTGTTGATAATTTTAACACCATGATATTGATTATTATTATTAAGTTTTTGAAAAACTATATATATGTTAATTTTTTTTGAAAGGGATGATTAGAGATTTTATATTAAAAAGATAAGTTGGATTTCAGGCTAGAACCCTTTCATATTTCACCCAAATCCATGATGATTATGCCTTCAGAAGTTCAAAACAAATGGAGCCTGTTCTTATGGCATTTTTTTCCTATGATACTGAAGAGATGCCTATTGTATTCTCTATAAAAAAACTCCTTGGAATAGACAACTTACATAACATCAATCAGATTAAAATCGAAAGTTTCAACTAATAGATTACTAGCCTACCATTCATACTCTTTTCCAAACATTTTCATTAGTCAAACATGTCACTCAGACTTGGGACTTGCTTTCCTTTATTTCACGCTGACCATTCACTGGCTTCGACCTCTACTGTTGCCAAGTGCACTCCAGTCACATAAGTCTCTTGCATCTCAATCAATTTGCAATTCATTACATCCAACTCAGTTCATATTTCACTCTAACACCGTTCCATTTTAATTTGCATCAATTCTAGTTTGGTGTTGATAAGTGCCTTGAAGGATTTTTATGCCTCCTCCTCTACCTCATGCCACTAGTTGAAAGCGCTTAGAAGGCCTGTCATGACTTCAAGAATCTTGTCCAGAAGAAAATTCATGTCCAACTACTTAGTATCATGGGAAGAAGAACCAATATTCTCCATGGGGAGATTGCACCTCAGTGAAATTGGACTCCAAAATGGAGGCATTTTTCTCAACACACAAGAATTGGCTCTAATCACTAATTATATTATGACACTACGCCCTCCCTTGCTCGTTATCCTCAACATAGTTGAATAATGCTTGCTTATCATTATATAGGCCTTAAGGAGCTTAGAGTCGATATTGCCATTTCCTCCTCGACCGATGTACATTCTCCTTGCAACTATTAATTGCATAACTGAATGACCTGATCTCGTATTACTTTGAAAAAATTGTAGAGTGTGAATAGATATCGAGAGAGGGAAGAATTAATGACAATGTAAGGCAAAATGAATGAGGTCACATAATTGATGATCTCAGTCCTATAAAAATCCTTAATCTGATGTTGTTCAAGAGGAATTTTGGACACCTGTGCACTTGATAGATTGGAATCATATGCCATTTGTGCAAGTAGTTGGGGCAAGAGTATAAAAGGGGTGCCATGCCGGACGAGATAGTAAATGCT
Source organism: Pinus tabuliformis (assembly GCA_031772625.1). Lineage (NCBI taxonomy): Eukaryota > Viridiplantae > Streptophyta > Pinopsida > Pinales > Pinaceae > Pinus > Pinus tabuliformis. The sequence continues at coordinate 414,780,317 of CM062805.1, read as the reverse complement.
TACCGCCAAACCCTAGAGACCTTCGTCGAACAATGAGTTGAATTCAAAGTCATCCACAAGCGCTCTTGATCTCCAAATTCCTCATTTATCAATATGGTTAGAAGACCTTTAGGGTCCTTGGTTATGCATTTGCTGAAGGATTCAGGTGCTTTAGGATATTAAATAATTCAATCTTTTCAAATTTCTGAAGTTGAATAACAATCCTATGCAATATAGGGAGGAGCTTGTTGTTATGTGATCCTTTAACTTCCCATAATTGTTGAATTACAATTAGTGAATCACCAAAAACCATGAGATATAATATTTAATTTTCAATCGCTAATTCTATTCCTTTCCATAGAGCTAAAAATTTAGCTTAGTTATTGGTAGCAACACCCAACCCAAGCATGTTGAAACTCAAAATTTTCATCAAGACTAAAGATCACCCTCCTACTCCTACTCCTCCCACCCTTATTATTTTATTTAACTATTAAACTATAATAATAATTAATATATATATAATATAAATAAATAATTATAAAACATGGAATACTTCAAGAAAAAACTTCAATTATCATTATAAATATAAAAAACATAAAATATTATTACTTTTGAAAATATAAAAAACATAAAATATCTACCTAGTATTATATTTTTAATATAAATTTATTATATTAATTATTTTTCTCTTTATCTTTAAAATCAATTATTTTCATATTTAACTTTATAATTTTATATCTTTTCATAATTATCTCGTAAATTGTTTTTAAATTTTATTTTTTAAAACCATCTTCTTTCCCAATACCTTTTCCAAATTCCATTCTCAAAATTTAATCGCATAAGAACATTTATATTAAATTACACAAAATTGACCAAATCCAACATTAAAATACAAGCATATTTGTAAGCTTATTGGTTAACATCATATGGGAATCATTATCAAATACACCAAACATGGGAAGTCCACTATACATGAGTATGCCTCACTTTATGTGGTTGGTAGTAAAATTTAAAAGTCACCCACTTAATCGGTGCCAGCTTTCATACAAAAGGATCTCCAACCAGCTTTTGGACTTTGGGATTGAAATTCATGTTTTATTTCAATTAAATACCTTATATTCATTCTAAGTCTTTGTGAATGATGTGGATGTTCCTTTATTTTTGGTACTCACCAACCAAAAGGCCACTGTATCTTTAGTGTCTAGCATGTTTCCATGGAATTTTTTTCTCATTGGAGGAGACTTGTAATGGATGGGACTTGTCAACTTACATATTGGGACAAGAAGTTTAAAAACTCAAAGTATATACACAAATATTTATGTTTCCATGGAATTTTTTTCTCATTGGAGGAGACTTGTAATGGATGGGACTTGTCAACTTACATATTGGGACAAGAAGTTTAAAAACTCAAAGTATATACACAAATATTCTTGTTGGATTTGTATTTATTGGTTTGTGTGTAAAAAATGTTTCTATGTTATATTCTACCAATTTCGATGTTGGTCATAATGTTATGAATATTTAATAATGGGTATAGTTTTTATGTGGCCTAGGGAAGGTATTTAATTTATTTATTTTTCAATAAATAATTTTAATATATGTTTATTGATTTATATAAATTTAAATAATTGTATTTTATTTTTTTCAATTAACTATAATAAATAAAATATTGATTTTCCAAACCCGTTTTGGGTAAGAATGTGATGAGCTCTTTATACAATTTATCTCAAATATGAGAATAATAATATTTTCACATAAATAACTATAAATTAAAATTTTATCTCAAATATGAGAATAATAATATTTTCATATAAATAATCATAAATTAAAATTTTATCTCAAATAATATATATAAATAAATAAAGTAATGATACTGATGATAATGATAAATGTCAATTAAGACCAATGTGGTTTATTGGATTTTAAGAAAGTAACAAATTAATTGATATTCTTTAATATTTTATTTTGGTTTAGTCTAATTTATACACAAAATGACTTTTTCACGATATTTTTTCAAGTTAATTTTAACCAAAATTCAACAAAGATTTTTAAAAACTTGAGTTTAATTTGTTTAATCTATAAAATTTGAGCGCCTTAGGGGATTTTTAGCATGCCGAATCCATTTATGCATTCAAAAGTGGATTTTAAACAACACAAAATTACATTCTTGCTTTAAATTGTATCGCTGAATTCCAGTGAAGAATACTATTTCGTCTATAAGTTAGACTACGCCTTTTATTTATATGATCAAAAAGAAGGGAAAGAAGTGTTTCTATATCACTATAGTTTTGTTGACTTAACAAGTCAAGTAGGTTGGTAGTGTGGCAGATGTTTTGAAAATGAGAACAGATGTGAGTAAGGGCTGGATAATCCAAGAGAAAGTGTTATTTATCTTCAACCTTCTTAGTATCTCAAATGCGACAAATTCTTTCATCCCAAGGTATTTTGGGAATAGACCAATGCACAATGTCACTTTGACGTTGTTAGCTTTTGGATGTGGAGTAGCATCATAAATGTGTTTTAGTCTTAAATGATGCTAAGAGGATAAGGTACATGAGATCTCCAAAACCTAGAAAAGGCTTTGCGAGATAAGCTTGGGAAACACCTAATTAAATTAATTTGTCATAATTAAAATATGTCTTAAGTCTAACATAGGAAAGGTGGTAAATTAAAGTTAATTAATTAAGGATGTTTGAGATTGCTTTAGAGACTTCTATTGATAGATGGAGATTAAATCGTGGCCATTGAAGACCCAACTAGATATTATAAGAGCAGGTTGAAGGGGTTAGAGATAACATCAGTGTGATCAAGCTGTGTGAGGCAGATCAAGCTACCTAGTTTGCAATCTTAAGTAAGGGTGCAATTCGAGCCAGGGAAAGAGCACCAGAGAGAGGGAGCAACAAAGATTTGGGGGAGAGATTCCTAGTATTTTCTAGTGCCGAAGTGGTAAGAATAGGGGGCACAAATTCATCTATAGAGGAGGTTGTACAAGCAGTTCGAATGGCTAGAAACCCTATTGCGAGTTGCCAAAAGAGCCACAAATCAGTAACTAATGGCTGAATCTAGTTCCAGAAGGTAAAATGAGTGGTTTCTAGTGACAAAGGGAGGCATGATGAGTCAGTTAGAGCCAATTTCCACGTAGCTCGAGTAGTTCCATAGGTTACAATGTGTATTCCAGGTAGCGCGAGTAGTTCCAAAGGCTACAATGCGTATTCCAAGTAGCAATGCGAGTTTCCAATTTGGGATGTGAGCATGCCAGAGGAAGCTGAGTTGGATTACAGAGGAGATATGAGATCTCTGGATTATTTTTCCATTTATGATCTATAGTTGCTGGAGGATTGCTAGTTGGGCATCCAGCTGCAATAATTTCCAAATTGCCGCATAATCCAAAAATATTGGTGTCATTTTACTTTGTGTGTGCATCTATTTCTCAGTTCCTATTTTAATCCCATAACATTTTTATTATGAAGAATGCATCAGTGATTTATTTGTTATTTGTCTTAAACAAATAAATTGTTAACAAGTTAGAATAATAAACTCCAGTTGTTGCATTAATGGAATTTTCACATGGTATCAAAGCATTGAAGATCAAATCAGAGGCTTAGAAGTGAAGGAAGTAGTTTGTGTAGTTCCAAAGGGAGATTTGAAGCATAAGTTTCTAGATCCACGCAGACCAACCAGGTAGTTGGAATTATTGGGGCAGGAAAATCGATTTCCAATTTAGAGTGAAGGAAAAGTTTGATTTTCCTTAGATCAGTAGCAATAGGCAGTGTATTTTCTGGAGAGAGGGTTCTAGTGAACATATCAGTAAATGTTCAGAGTAGATCTGGGTGCAAAGATTTGCAACAAGGGTTTGCAGTTGCAGATATGGGCAGGGCAAGAAGAAAATATCACACAAAAAATTATACAAAGGACTTCTCCAGTGCATTTGAAGTTCTCAGATTTTCTAGTATGGCCACAAAGAGAGTTAACATCTAGGAGGATATGGATTTGTCTTTTGAATTGGAGGATGAATTCACTCAGATAACATGCCTCTTTAGGTCAATTTCACAGGAAGTCTGATATATAGAGAGCAGAGCGTCAACTCATATGACATGAGTTAAAGACTACTCCTCCAACTATAAAGAGGAGGAGATGGACTTTCATATCCATATGGGAAACAAGAGTAAATGTACTCTAGTTTGGAGAGGTACCATTGAGATTTAGAGGGAGTCAGGAGCAAGCACTAGTGTTATAGATGTGCTACATGTGCCCAATTTGGGTATGAACCTAATTTCAGTGTCAGAACTATAGGATAAGTGATATGTTGCCTACTTCATAGGAAATAAGGTGTTCATTAAACACCAGAATAAGAAGAAGGTGAAGAAAATTGGCGTCTGTAGAAACATGTTGTATAAGTTGCAACTCGATTCTCCAAAGGAACTAGTTAGCAACATCAACAATGATAACAGTGGTAGTGGGAGAGACCTAAATGAAATATGGCATAAGAGAATGGGTCTTCTACATCATGGAGAACTTAGGATGTTTAAGGAGATAATGATAGGTGTTCCAGAATTAAGCACGAAACACGATGACGTGTGCAAGTGTAACCACCCCTAGTTAAATTTCCATGTAAAAACATATAAGACAAAGGTCACGAGACACACATTCCAAGCTGAATGGTGGGAAAAACATCCTAGTGGGTGTCACTTTCAGTTTATTATGGCTAAGGAAATTGGCAAAGGCATTGGTGAAGGCAAAGAGGCATTAATTGGCATTTTATTTATGAAAATAATGGAAAATAAGAGAAAAGGAAGGTGAAAGGTCACAAATTTGCATGAGAAGAAAATTGAAGGAACAATTAAGAAAAATGAAGAAATTATAGGCCTTAATGATAAAAAAGGCTTTTGAGGATCAGTTCATAGCTTTTTTCAGTGTTAGCCTTTTGGCAGTTTTGAGTTGAGGGCACTATTATTCTCTCTCTCATACTCTTGCACCCTTAGAGTATTCTTGGAGCATGCTTGGAGCACTCTAGCATTCACTTGGATTGGAAAGGAATGCAAAGGAAAGAAAGAAAGCACAAGGGAAAAATTGGATCAACAGTTACAATGGGATTGCTTTGCAGGTATCAAGTTGCATGTATGATTTCCTTGCTAGTTTTGGCATGCATGGTACATGCATGTGGTTTCTTGGTTATGTGATGTCACTGGCATGGAGGATTGCCTAGATTAACAGTGTTTTACCTAGCCTTACCATTTCCTAGATAACCATGGTGTTGTGGGTTTTCCCATTTGTTTTATGATTGGTGCTCACGTTCCTTATGGTTGTGGGTTGAGTTACTAGTTCCTAGAGCCTTGGTTGGACAAACGCTTTGGAAGCCATGGAACAACTTGGGTTGACTTACTAGTCTTGGAAGCCTTGGTTAGACAAACGCTCTTGAGCCCTTAGTGGGTTGAGTTACTTGTCCTAAAGCCTTGGCTGGACAAATGCTCAGGAGCCCTACAACAGTTGTGGGTTGAGTTACTAGTCTTGGAGCCGGGTTGGAACAAATGGTCTAGCCCTGGACAACTAGGGTAGAGACCGATCTGGTGATGTTTAGTGTTGTCCGACTGTGAGGTGGAATCATTGATTGAGGGTTGAGGTGGTTTGGCCTCTTGGAGCCTTGGTTTGGTTTTGTTTTGATTATTCCATGAGATCCCACATCCATGCTTGGAATATGGCATGGGCATGATTGGTTGAAAGAAAGATTTGGTTCAACCCAATCTATGGCCAGGTGGTACGTAGGAGTCCCTGAATTGGTTGGCATTTTCATATTTTAATAAGAGTTATTTTCTATTGTGATCTATGATCATATTTATTGATTATGATGGTGATATTATGGTTGAGTTTACATGGTTTATATGTTGGTTATTGCTTGGTTTCTATGTTGGTTATTTGTTGGTTATATGCTAGTTATATGATGTATAATGTCTATGGCTCTTAACATGTTTGATGAATATACGAATGGTTTATGAATGCACAAACTAAAAAATGTTATTGCAGCTATTATGAGAGGGAATTAGACCTTATTGGTGAATCTCAGATAAGTTTCAAACCCCTATGTTCAGATATGCATTCATGACATGTAGATTACATGCCTGCCATATGTTTGACAAAATGTATGTCATGGTTAGGTCAAGTACTTGATCAATTTTTGTGTTAGAGGCTTTGTCCTTGTGTCATTTATTTTCTTTGAAAGTCTCATCATGTTTTGGGCAATGATCTCGAGTCTGACCCTGAAAAGGTGGCACAAATTTCGTGGTTGTAGGCACAAAACTGGGAAAATGAGACTACATTCGCTCCCTTGCAGACTTATGCATGCAACTGGAGGCCTACAATCACATGTATGTTGGCTTGTGCATGCGACTAGGAGTTAAGGTCAGTGAAAAATAAAGTTAACTCGGGGTTTGGGCACCGAGAGTGGTGGTTTAGCTCTTAGGGGTCCTGTAGCTCATGAGGAAGGTATTTAAAGTTTTGGTTTGTTGATTCCACTTCCTTAACGATACTTAGGAGGTCAAATCCTATCATAGTAACTCTTCGTCACATGTTTACCCAAGTAGACTGGTGAACTTGGGTAAATGTGGGAGGGGGGTGTTACAGGGTGGTATTAGAGCTTCCAAGTTCAAACAATTGGACTGGATGGACTATATGCATGTTGTGATGTATGCATTTTCATGGTTATGGTTATGCATGAATATTAGGTTAGACATGCATCGTGGTGGTCATTATGCAGTTTATGTCATCATGATGTTGTTGGTATTTTATGATGTTGATATGTTGGTTGAGATAGAGGAGGAATGTAGATCATTAGAGCGAGGTTGCAGCACTGGACCTCAGGGTAAGAACAAACTGTCATACAGGTTTGTATGCTGGGCATGCAAGTATGATGGTTAACGGATATTATAATCATTATGGTTATTTACATGCCTACCATTCTATTATTGTTATGGTTACATGCATGATAGATGCTAATTAATCAGTGTGGTCATATGCACATGTGTCGATTAGTCATGAATGATAGTAACTTGTTTTTATATGCATGGCGGTCATATGCATGATGATTATGGTCATTGCACCTGAGGTATTGATGATATTATGTAGTGTGATAATTTGGATTGGCCTATGCAGATGGTTATGGTTATGATATTCTAGTATGAGTCAATATACCTGTGATATTGTGTCATACTAATCCAGACTAACTTGTGCAGATGTGATAGCGTCCCCTGCGATACATTGAGGTATGAGTTTGATTATGTCGTCAATTTGGTTTATCTAACATGTTATGTTTACAGGTTGTTTGAATGTTTGGTTAATTACATGATATGAGTATGTGTCTATAAGGTTGCATGAAGGAATGATCTTATTTTAAGACGATTGTACTAACACAATATGTACTGAGACAACTGATATGCACTTGAGTGCAAGTGGGTGCTAGTTGTAGTATTATGACTAATGATTGTGAGTTGATTATGACATGGTTGTTAGTCTTGGTAAAGGTTGATTTCAAATTAATAGACACAATGTCTTGATCTTTGGAATATGTGACTGACATGTGTGAGCAGTTGCAGGGAAACATGCTTGGTATTAACATGACAAGGTAACAATTGATTTGTTTATATAACTAACAACTGGGTGATGTGATAGCACATAATAAGACTCAATTGCAACAAGGTAAAAGTTAAAATAAAGGAATTGGGTGAGAATTCCTTTGGCTATGTTTGGAAACCACAATTCCAAATGAATGAGTGCTTTGCATGAATACATGAAGTCTTCTTAACCTTGATTTCATCTGACATTATGTGGATATGTGTTATATTCCTGAACATGTATTTGATAGGTATAACAACTAGTTTCTAGTTATAGTTGGATTTTTCATGGGAATTGGAGTCCCTTGAGAGATGGCATGGATGTGTTCAGTTGCAAGGCAACGTGCTTGGCACAACAAGGTAAGCTAGCTAGTATATTGCATATTTATTGATGCACTGAAAATTATGTGTTTATGGTAGTATGATGTAGGGGATTGCATGGCAAAAGAGACTGCCATGAAATGTTGAAGAAGGTTCAGGTTGAGCTCTCCTTTAGAAGCATTGGGAATCCATGGGGGATTGAGTCATGGTGTTTGTTGCTAGTTTTGTGCTTTCAATATTTTTTGATTTTTTTGTGTTTGACTTGCAGTTTTGATTATGTTTGGTGCATGTCCATCCCAATTTGTTTTTTGTGTCGTATCGTTATTGGTTTTTCATGTTTTCTTCTTGTTTTTTTCTTGTTCTTTTCTTTCATGATTGAGGGTCTTGGGAATTGGTTGGAGAAAGAGGAAAGTTAATGGAGCTCGAGAAGAGTTGAATGAAACCCAACAGGTAATATAAGACTCAGACGAAGCTTGGTGTATAAGTAAGGGTGGCTGAAGACAAGAGTATGAAAATTAGTTGAGCTAGTTGGGTCTATTGGTGTAAATAGACGATGGTAAGACAATTATGAGAAAGGTAAAGTAAATGGATTTGAGGCGTTAGATTCCTTGGCTATGTTGGGAATTGTTGTCCTCAATGTTGTGCTCGGATAAAGGGAGTTCTCTTAACCTTGACCTTATGATATCTGGTAATTATGTTGTGATCATGATTATGTTGATAATTACATGTATATATATGTATGCATGACATTTTCTGACAAGGTCGTCATGGATCATGATTGTTTTAGGCTAGTGTTGTAGGTTTTAACCCCGTATAGAAATTACCTGCATACGAATTCTAAAACACAGAAAATAAACAATGCGAGAGCATAACACATAAAAAAAATATACATAGAGATTTTCCCCTCGATCCCAAAACCGGGACTACCAGCTTGATTTTTCATTATGTTCCTTTCAATGTTATAATACATATTTATACATGTCGAAGCATCCAATACCATGGACTGAAAACCATCGCGTCAAAAACCATGGATCGAAAACCATCGCATCCAAAAACATGTGCGAAAATCATGCAAAAAACCATAGGTGGGTCCACCCAACCTAACATAGGGTCCAAAACCAAAATTTTCCGGGGCGCTGCCTCGAACCCCATAAAGTGGGGTTACGGGTACCCCTCAAACCCCTTGTTAACTATGTGGAAAGAATATAACACAACCCAACATTATCCCACTTGTTGTTTTCTTTCCACAGGGGGCCACAAGAGAGCTTAGTCATTTTTCCAGCCCTAAAACGCCCATTGTCTCTCTACACGAAGAGAACTTCTCAAAGCTCACAAATTTTGTCAGTGCATATGCAGTATTCTTCAAAGTTTCCACCTTTACCAGCAACACCTTTTTGTCTTCTATCATATCCCTCACAAAGTGATACTGAACATCAATGTGCTTTGTCTTTGAATGATATGCAGGGTTCTTTGCCAAGAAAATTGCACTTTGGCTGTCACAGTCTATCCTTATAGCTTCCTGTACTAACCCCATACTTGAACATAATATTTGCAACCAAACTGCTTCCTTGCTTGCATGAGTGGCTGCCATGTATTCTGGCTCTGTAGTTGATAGTGCCACTATAGATTGTTTCTTACTCATCCAACTGACTGCACCTCCAAATAGGTTAAACACATACCCACTTGTAGATCTTCTCTGATCCAGATCTCCAGCCCAATCTGCATCAACAAAGCCACGAATATCCAACACTCTGTCCAATCCTGGTCTTCCTTGGTAGCACAAACCATAATCACTAGTGCCACACAAATACTTGAAAACTCGCTTCACTGCTGTCCAAGATCCTTTCTTGGTTTTGACATAAACCTGCTCAATACTCCCACTGCATGTGCAATGTCTGGTCTAGTACAGACCATTGCATACATCAGGCTATCGACTACACTTGCATATGGAACATGGGACATGTCCTCTTCCTCTTCTTGTGTGTTGGGACACTGTTCAACAGATAACCTCACACCTACAGGAATAGGAACCTTCATCGGTTTACTATCCTGCACATTAAACCTCTGCAATATTGTCTCAACATACTTCCTCTGGTTTAACTAGAGCTTCCTCTTTGCCCGATCTCTTTTAATTTCCATGCCCAAAATATAGTTTGCAGCACCAAGATCTTTCATGTCGAATTTGGAGGACAATTGGGTCTTCAAATCATGGATAATTTCTTTGTCATTTCCAACCAGCAACATATCATCCACATACAAGACCAGATAAATAACACGGTCACCAATTAATTTAAAATACACACAGTGATTTGCTTTGCTTCTAGTGAAGCCAAGTCACTGTATAAATTTATCAAATTTTTGATACCACATCCTTGGTGACTGTTTTAACCCATATAGAGACTTCTTTAACTTACATACCAGTTCTTTCTTACCCTTCACCACAAAGCCTCCAGGTTGCTTCATGTAGATCTCCTCTTCCAGATCCCCATGAATAAATGCTATCTTCACATCCATCTGTTCTACCTCAAAATCAAAAGCAACAACAACAGATAAAAGTAATCTAATAGAAGTTACCTTGGCAATAGGAGAAAAATAATCACCAAAATCAATTCCCGACACCTGGGAATAACCTTTTGCTACCAACCGAGCTTTGTATTTCTCCACCTTTCCTTCTGCATTTGTCTTCTTCTTGAACACCCATTTGTTGCCAATGGGTTTCCTTCCAACCGGCAACTCCACCATATCCCAAGCCTCATTTTTGTGCAAAGATGCCATTTCATCAACCATGGCCTCTTTCCAGAGTTTTCCATCCTCTGAATCCACTACTTCCTTCACAGTTATAGGATCATCATCAGTAACAGACAAAGCAAAATTTGAACAGAAAGTAGATGGACTATACCTTTCTGGCTGCCTTCTTTCTCGAATTAATCTTCTCACAGCCGGAGTTTGTGGCTCTTCATCTTCTGATTCCTCCTCTGCTATAGAGTCTGATTCTTCCTCCTTTAGCTCAAACTCTATCTTCTCAGGTTCCTTTGGTTGGACTTCATGTTTAATAACATCTTTCACCTCTCTGAACACCACATCTCAGCTGTACACAACCTTCCTTGTTAATGGGTTCCAAAGCTTATAACCCTTTAAACCATCCTTATACCCAATAAAGATGCACTTTTCAGATTTACTATCCAACTTGGTTCTTTTCTCCTTTGGAACATGTACATATGCATCACATCCAAATACCCTTAGATGTGAAAGAGAGGGTTTCTTACCAGTCCATACCTCTTGTTGAGTATTATCCTCCAACACTGATGAAGGTGACTCGTTGACCAGGTAACATGCAGTATCCACCGCCTCTACCCAGAATTCTTGTCCTAACCCGGCACCATTGAGCATGCTTCTTGCCTTTTCCATAAACGTCTTGTTCATTCTTTCTGCAACTCCATTTTGCTGAGGTGTGCATGGAGTAGTCTTCTGCCGTGATATACCACACTTCTTATAGAATTCTTCAAATTCCTTGCTACAAAACTCTCCACCATTATCTGTCCTCAGCACCTTTATCTTATTCTCTGTCTAATTTTCCACCAGAGCCTTAAATTCTTTAAACCTGTCAAAGACTTCAGATTTCTTCTTAAGGAAATATATCCATGTATTCCTTGAGAAGTCATCTATAAATGATATATAGTACATAAACTTACCCAGTGATGGAACCTTCACAGGTCCAAACACATCGCTGTGCACAAGCTCTAATATATGTTTCGCCCTCTTATCACTAGAGGGGAAACTCACTCAATTCTGCTTCCCACATACACCATTTTCACAGAAATCAAAATCCAGAGAGCTATTACTCATACCTTCTACCATACCTTTACCATGAAGTATTCGAAGGCCCTTCTCTCCAATATGTCCAAGCCTTTAATGCCACAGCATGGTCTTCTCTCGAGAGACCACCAGATTTTCTGCTCCACTTTCAGGAAACATAGAACTATTGCACCCATCAATAACAGTGCTACCTTGCAGCTTGTATAGAGTTCCAATCCGAACTCCCCGCATCAATACCAGTGCTCCCCGAACCATTTTGCAGGTATCCTTCTCGAACATTGTTTTTACACCTGCATCATCCAGCTTGCTTACATAAATCAGATTTCTGGCTAATGCAAGAATATGTAGAACACCTGGAAGTGTTCTAACCCTTCCACCTTGCAACTTCAACTTTACTTTTCCGCGACCAACAATTCTAGCCTTCCTGTCATCCCCCAAGAAGACATCACCACCATCATATTTCTCATACTCATAGAACCACTCTCTATGGGGAGTGAAGTGAAAGGATGCACCTGAGTCAATGAACCATGCCTCATGATCTACATGTGTACTTGAAGAAGCCAAGTACACATCCGCACCTTCATCTGAGGTGGTTTTTGCCTCTGCAGAAGGAGCCTCATCAGATCCCTTTCCTTTGTCAGGAGTTTTAGATTTATAGTCCCTTTTAAAGTGGCCTTCCTTTCCGCATTTCCATCACACCACCTTTACAGGTTTTCCTGGAGATTTAGATCTCCCTCTAGATTTAGATCTCCCACTCGATGACTTATTTTTGTTTCTGTTCTAGGACCGTCCTTGTATAGACAAGGCATCACCATTCTGGTTCTCCATATTTTTCCGTCTCATCTCCTCCGTTAACAAGGCTGAGACTATTTCATCAAACTGCAAGGCAGTTGCATTGCTACCTATTGCAATAACCAGACTATCCCACGAATTTGGTAGAGAACACAACAAACTGATGCACTTATCTTCATCTGCAATTTTAATATCAATAGATGCTAACTAAGTTACCACAGTATTAAATGCATTCAGATGCTCTGTCACCAAGTCTCCATCTTTCATCCTCAGGTTATACAATTTTTCTCGCAGGAACAGTTTATTCACCAGAGACTTAGATTGGTACAAAGTCCCTAACTTGTCCCACAAAGCCTTCACCGTAGCTTCCCCTAATACATTCAGCAATATTGAATCTGAGACACACAATTGTATTGTGCTCTTTGCCTTCCAATCTAACTTCTTCCATTCTTCATCAGACACTCACGTTGGTTTAGTACCTGGATCTATCGCGATCCACTGATCTTTATCCACCAAAAAATCCTCCATCTTGAGTTTACACAACTCAAAACTCTGACCATTATATTTCTCGATCTCTATCTTTCCACTGCTCGCCATCTTCTTTCACCACTAGAATCGATCTTTGCAGATCTCCCACTGAACAGGGTCTAGCACAAGCCCGAGCAAAACCCCTCAGCAACAAAGGCGTCCCCTTGAAGCCAAAACAACTCTGATACCAAATGTAGGTTTTAAACCCATACAGAAATTACCTGCATACGAATTCTAAAACACAGAAAATAAACAATGCGAAAGCATAACACATAAAACACATATACACAAAGATTTTCCCTTGGATCCCAAAACTAGGACTACCAGCTTGATTTTTCATTATGTTCCTTTCAATGTTATAATACATATTTATACATGCCAAAGCATCCAATACCATGGACCGAAAACCATCGCGTCCAAAAACATGTGCAAAAATCATGCACAAAACCATAGGTGGGTCCGCCCAACCTAACATAGGGTCCAAAACCAAAATTTTCTGGGGCATTGCCCCGAATCCCATAAAGTGGGGTTACAAGTACCCCTCAAACCCCCTGTTAACTACGTGGAAAGAATATAACACAACCCAACAAGTGTTTACATGTATATGTATGTAAGTATGTATGTATGTCAATGTATGACAAAGTTGTCAAGGATCATTCTTTTGGAAGAATGATTGCTTATGCAGGTGAATGGCATGAAGAGGTTCATGGCCTTATGAGGAATCGAGTGGGAGGAGTAGCCCTGATAGATCTATGAATTTAGTATTGTAACACCCTCCTCCCAAATTTACCCAAGTTAACCAGTCCGCTAGGGTAAACATGTGATGAGAGGCTACTATGATTTTATTCAACTCCCCATGTATAGTTAAGGAAGTGGAATCGACAAAACACAACCAATCTAACCTTCTACACATGTTGCTGAACCTCCAGGAGCCAACCAACCTTTTCAGGTGACCAAGCCCTTAGGAAAATTAACATTTTACTGACCTATAGCCTCGGTCGCTCCCATGACATGGGCATGCATGTGACTGGGACCCTCTAGTTGCTCCCACAACAAGGGCATGTAAGTAACTGGGGATTTTTTCAGCTAGTTTTGAGCCCGCAACCCTGGATTTTGTGCCAATTTTTCAAGTCCAAGACTCAGGCCACTACCTAGAACTTCATGGAACTTCCAGAAATGAAAACAACATCGAAACAAGAATACTAATGAAAATACTTGAACAAGGACTTGATTGGACACCTACTAGCCATGACAAGCATTTCGTCAAACATGTCACAAATATGCATTCTACAGGTCATAAAAACAAATTTGAGCATAGGGATTATCATACTTATCTGAGAATCACTAAGAAGCATTGATGCCTTATCACATTAGCTACATTAGCATCTATTATGTCATATATTCATTGTTCATTCATTTACAAATCAAAACATGATGAGATCCATACATCAACACTGTCATAAAACATACTCATAACCAACATATAAACAACATAAACAATAAGGATATTACAACCATAAAATCCACATATAAACCGATATATTTACACATGAAATACCAAGGAGATGGAACTCTCATTAATGAATGCAAAAGCCAACTAGGTATTGGACTTCCACGAACCACTCGACCATAGATTGGCTGAACCAAATATTTCTTTTAGCTAATCACTCCCGTGCCCTATTCCAAACATTAATGTGAGACTCATAACCAAAAAATCAACCAGGGCTTCCTGAGGCTAAACCACATCACCCTCATCAATAGAACCACAATTTACTACAATCCACACTGGATCACTGGCCCCTAAACAAGCATGGATGCCACCGGATTTCTCCACCACAATCGTGAGGAATTTTCCCACTATAGCTGCTTGATCCTTCTCTTCCTTGCTTGATCTTTTTCTTCCTCTTGCCTTCTTTGCTTTTCTTGATCCAATGTTGAAGTGCTCCAAGAAAAATCTAAGTGTCCAAGAGTGTGTGAGAGAGATAATAGAGAGAGAGCTCCAAAAATGAGCTGACCAAAGGTAAAATTGACAAAAGTTTACAAACTGATCCTCAAAAGCCTTTTTATTAATGAGGCCTCTATTTTCTTCATTTTTCCATTATTTTTCTTTATTTTCCTCCTCACGCGCAACCTATGACCTTTCACCTTCCTTTTCTCCTAATTTCCATTATTTTCATAAATAAAATGCCAATTAATACCTCATGCATTTCCAAATCCTTTGCCATTTTCCTTTGCCAATTTCCTTAGCCATAATAAACCAATTGAACACCCACAAATGTATTGCCCAATATTCAGCTTGGAATAAGTGTTCCATAACCATGGTTATTATTTTGCCTTTTTTAACTTTATTTACATGGAATTTTCACCAGGGCTGTTACAGAACCCTCCCCCTTGGGGGAACACCGTCCTCGGTGTTGAATGGCACCTAAAACCACATGATCGCTGAAAGCAAAACATACTGCCCAAGGAGATTTATAACTTGGCTCTTTGCAGTATTTACAATGATCAACGTGCTAAAAAACAAACCAACATGACAACATAACAACATGACAACCATAATGACATGACACCCATACCGCTTATTGGAGCTTTATAACACAACTCATGGCGGTATTTACATCCATATACATATGTACATATACCAAAAACATCACACCAAAACATATGCCAAAAAAATTCACTCAACCAACGAATAGGGAAGGATACATAACTCGCATCTGATCCACCATCTCCCATGTAGTTTCATCGGGCCCAAAGTGCTTCCACTGCACTTTAACTTGCTCGATTGCTCAGTTATAGAGTATGAGCATATTTCTCTATAATATACACTAAGGTTCCAATTGAAATTATCCATTTGGCTCCACTTGCAATACAGACCAGTCAATCACATGATCAACATCTTTAACATACTTCTTAAGCAATGACACAAGGAAAACATCATGGACTTTCACTGTCTAAGGCATTGAAAGTCGATAGGCTACGAGTCCAATCCTGTCAAGAATATTGAAAGGTCCACAAAACCGAAGTGCTAGCTTGGCACACGATCCAATCCTCAAGGAGCTCTTCTTGGGCTTGATGCGCAAGTACACCTGTTCCCCAACCTGTAACTCAATAAACACCCTATTCTAATCTGCATAAATTTTCTACCTGTCTTGTGTTGCCTTTAGATTCTTCTTGATTACCCGTATTTCCTATTCCATCTTTGCCAACATATTCGATCCAATCAACACCCTATTAACTGGATCACTCCAACTGATGGGAGTATTACAACTCCGCCCATACAATGCCTCAAACAGATTCATCCTCAAATATTCTTGATACCTATTGTTGTAAGGAAACTCAACTAATGGAAGATACTCTTTCCACTTCTATTTCTGATGCATCACATACATCCTCAACATGTCCTCCAATATCATGTTGACCCTCTATGTTTGCCCATCTGTCTGTGGATGATAAGCTGTAGTGAAGGCCAACTCTGTTCCCAAACCTGCAAACAAATCCTTCCAAATCTTGGAAGTGAACTTAGAATCCCTGTCTGACATAATATTCCTTGAAACACCATGCATTTTGACAACATCTCTGATGAAGACACATGCTACATCACTAGTTGAATAAGTAGACTTCACTGGAATGAAGTGTGCCACCTTTGTCAACCTGTCCACCACAACCATGATGGAATCATGCTATCTAGATGTCCTCGAAAAAACTATGATAAAATCCATGGAAATGACCTCCCACTTCCACTTTGTAATCACAATCGGCTGTAGTAGTCCACCTGGATGCTTACACTCTGCCCTTACCTACTGACTGTCCAAGCATCTAGCCACAAACTCTACCACGCCTTTCTTCAAATTTGACTAATAATAAAACTTCCTCACTGTTGTCAATGTCTTTTGATATCCTGGGTGACCTGAATATGGTTTCACATGAAACTCTCTCAAGATAGTCTTCTTGAGCTCACTACTACTTGGCACATATATCCAGTCCCTAAATTTGACCAAGCCATCTACTGTGAGATGATAGTCCACCTCCTAATCACCTGTACCCTGCTGTAACCTGTGCATAAGCTCCTTGCACCTTTCGTCCTGCTGACCTTCTTGTAAGACACGATCCTGTAAATCTGTCCCATAAGAGCTCATAGATGCTATATGATTCACCTATATCCTCTTGCTAAGAGCATTTACAACCCTGTTTTATTTACCCTTAATGTACCTGATCTCAAAATCAAACTCACTGATTGTGGCCAACCATCTAGCTTTCCTGACATTCAGATTCGGCTGATCAAACAAATATCTCAACCCACTGTGATCACTCATCAATACAAACCTCTTGCCAAGAAGATAGTGCCTCCACATCTTCAACACATGGATGATAGCTACCAACTCAAGATCATGTGTCAGATAATTCTTCTCATGCTCATTTAGTTTTCATGACTCATAGCACACTACCTGTCCTTCCTGCATAAGGACGCCACCAAATCCTCTCTTGCAAGCATTTGTACAAACCACAAACTCTTTGTCTAAATCTATAATCTTTAACACTAGAGCATTTGTCAACAACTACAATTTCTCAAAGCTAGCTGCACATTCCTCTGTCCATTCAAATTTCCTACCTTTTCTTTGAATGTCGTAATAGGATATACAATGCGAGAGAAGTTCTTGATGAACCTCCTATAGTAACCTGCTAACCCCCTGAATGATCTTACCTCATCTACATTTCTAGGAGTTGACCATTCCATGATAGCTCTTATCTTCTTTGGATCCACTATTATACCTTCCTTGGAAACAGCATGTCCCAAGTAATGTACCTCTTTCAGAAATAAATTGCATTTGCTAACCTTGGCATACAACTGATGCTCTCTTAGCAGTCTCAACGTTGCTGCTAAATGCTCAACATGTTCTTCCTAATTATTAGAATATATCAAGTTGTCATCAATTAATACGATAAAAACTTATCTAGATAAGGGTGTAACACACTATTCATCAAGCACATAAAGGTAGCTGGAGCATCATTCAAACCAAATGGAACTACAAAAAATTCATTGCCCGTACCTGGTTCAAAAAGTAGGCTTGTATATGTCCTCTCCCTTGATGCGTACCTAATGATATCTGGATCTCATATCAATCTTCGAGAACACTGCTGCTCCCTTCAACTGATCAAACAAGTCATCAATCCTCGGAAACATATGCCTGTTCTTGATGGTTACCTTATTCAATTTCCTGTAATCGATGCATAACCTAAGAGTACCATCCTTCTTCTTCACAAACAATACCAGTGCACCCCAAGGTGACACACTTGGCCTAATGTATCCCTTGTCAAGCATTTCCTTTAATTGAAACTTTAACTCGACTAACTTTGGAGTGTTCATCCTGTATGGTGCCTTCGATACTGGTGCTGCCCCTGGTACGAACTCAATAGAAAAGTCCACTTCTCTATGAGGGGGAAACTTTGAAATCTGTTTTGGAAACACATCCTGAAATCGTTGGAAGATTAGGGACCTACTCAATACCTCTATATCCTCAACATCCTTACCTTTATCACTATAAATATGCATTACAAATAAAAAACACCCTTTTTTGCAACTGTGATTTTCCTACATAGCTGTCACCATTCTAACTGATGTTACCTTCTTCTTACCCTGCAAGATTATCTATGCTCCATTGTCATCCAAACACTCAATGGCTTTGTCATAAGAGTCCACTTTGTTCCCATGAAGATACAACCAGTCCATACCCAAAATCATATTGTATGATCCCAACGACAATACATTCAAATGTGTTGATGTAGGCATACCATTCAACTCAAATGCACAAGCTCTTACCCAGTGATATACTCTCTTCTTTGTACCTGTAGCCAACTACACTAGCCAAGATTCTACATGCACTTATCCACCAGGTCAGGAATAACATAACTATAATTATATCCAGGGTCAATCAAAATGGAAACAACTTGATCACAAAGCTTACCGTCCATCTCAATAATAGTTTCCTGGTTATATGCATGCTTGTTATCTAGTGTTGCATAAATTCGTGGAATGCTCTGCCCAACATCCCCAATTGTCTACGCCTCCTATGCACTATAAATCTGAGGCCTACCACCCTAATTTTGCGAACAAACCCTCTTAAAATGTTCCTTACCACATGTCCAACACTCCAACCGTCCTGTACTATCACCTCTATTCTGTTGCTGTGACCCATGTCCCTGTCTAGCTACGCTGAACTTCTTGTATGGTGCAACATTTTCTTTCTCTTCTGCATTATGAGGCCTTGTTATTTTCAACTGCCATTTACTTTTACCTTTATCTTTTCCTTTCCATCCTTGTTGAGGTTCATTCTTACACTTTGGTTGCTCATAACAGTGTTTTGATTTCCCAATAACTTCCTCAAGTGGCCAAGGCTCATCATACTCAATCTGATCTCTAAATGCTAATGGAAATCCACTGAAAAATATTTTAACTTTAGCTTTCTCATCCTTAAGATATGGTACATACCTCAATAGCTCTAGGAACTTATTCGTATAATCCTCATCTGTAACCGATCCCATATTTTGCTGGTAGAATTCTTTGGCCTTACTGTCGTGGTACCTTTCTGACAAGTATTTCTTCCTGAAGAGTCTCTTGAATTCATGCCAACTCAAATCTTTAGTTCTGATGTGTCTAACCCAATTCACATCTTCCCACCAGATATTTGCTTTCCCTTTGAGGTTGAAGATAGTTATTATGGCCTTCATATTCTCTGTGTGCTCATGCATTTCAAAGAAATTACTCATCCCAAGTAACCAAGCCTCTGCATCCTCCAAATTCTTCAAATCTACATCAAAATTAGGTGTCTTAGCTTTCTTGAACTCATCTGAAAAATATTCCCTATCACTTCTCTTGTAAGGATGATAACGGAGATGATCATGATACCTTTCAGAACCAAAACTAGAATAGTACCTGTGTCCATCACCTCTCCTATCCAGAGTTTCCAAGAACCTACCATCTCTGATCATGTCATCCTTATCTGACCTATGCCCATTGTGAGATCTACTGCCATATGCCCCATTATTCCTATCGTCCTATTCATGGCTGATCCGAAGTGGTCTTTGTCTCTACAATTTTGACAAACTTTGAAGGATTACTGCATTGACTTCTACTTGTTTCTCCTGTGCTTGGATGATTCTATCATTATCTGCTTTGCAACTCCTTATTTCTTCCTTCAACCTTCTCAATGTGTCTGCTAAATCATATGAGTTCCCAACACCACGCTACTCATTTGATCCATAGGGAGAGTCTCGGGAATTATATTCTACCATATTTCTAGTAATCTTTGATCTCTTTCCTGCAAGTATACCATGTCAGCTAAACTATAACATAATATAATCAACATTACCTGAGTACAGTTTGGGGAGGATATCTCATCTGCAAGATCAACTAGATTTGCACAATACATGTATAAACATAACCATAAAAATATATAGATATCATCCTAACCATAGTCTAGTCATCAATGCATGACCATATCAAACACACATCATGACCTCATGCATGAAAACTACAACAATGTTAATGTATGCATGATCAAAATATGTATGACATGCATGCATACACAATACATATAAACAATGACATTCATAACCATTGCATAACCGACCTATACTCATGATAAACACATCCAACACCAACACCATCAACTTTCACATGACGACACCACTGCAACCATGACCAACACCATGCATATGAAACAAGCACATAAACCACAAGTATAAGGAACACATATGTAATCGACATGAATGCATGCCCAACACACCACCCATCCAGTCCAAGGGGTGAACCATGCTCTGATACCACTCTGTAACACCCTCCTCTCACATTTACCCAAGTTAGATGGTCCGCTAGGGTAAACATGTGACGAGATCCTACTATGATCTGATTCAACTCCCCATGTACAATTAAGAAAGTGGAACCAACAAAACACAACCAATATGACCTTCTACACATGTTATTAAACCTCCATGAGCCAACCAACCTCTCCAGGCAACCAACCCTTGAGGAAATTTAACATTTTACTGACCTAGAGCCTCAGTCACTCCCATAACATGGGCATGCATGTGACTAGGACTCTCCAGTCGCTCCCACAACAAGGGCATGCAAGTGACTGGGACCCTCTAGTTGCTCCCGCAACAAGGGCATGCAAGCGACTGGGGGCTTTTTCAGCTAGTTTTGACCCTACGACCCTAGATTATCTGCTACTTTTTCAGGGCTAGGACTCAGGCCACTGCCCAAAACTTCATGGAACTTCCAGAAATGAAAACAACATCAAAACAAGAATACTAATGCAAATAATTGAACAAGGACTTGACTGGACCCCTACTAGCCATGATAGGCATTTCGTCAAACATGCCACAAATATGCATTCTACAGGTGATAATAACAAATATGAGCATAGGGGTCTCATACTTATCTGAGAATTGCTAAAAAGCATTGATGTCTTATCACATTAGCTGCATTATCATCTATTAGGTAATATATTCATTTTTCATTCATTTACAAATCAAAACATGATGAGATCCATACATCATCACTGTCATAAAACATACCCATAACCAACATATAAACAACATAAATAATAAGGATACAACAACTGTAAAATCCACATATAAACTAGTACATTTACACATGAAATACCAAGGAGAAGGAACTATTATTAATGAATGAAAAATCCAACCAGGTATGAGACTTCCATGAACCACCTGACCATAGATTGGTTAAACCAAAATTTTCTTTTAGCCAATCACCCTCGTGCCATATTCCAAGCATGAATGTGGGACGCATGACCAAAAATTCAACCAGGGATTCCCGAGGCTACACCACCTCACCCTTATCAATAGAACTAATATTTACCGCAATCCACAGCGGATCATTTGGCCCTAAACAAGCATGGATGCCACCATATTTCTCCACCTACACCTTGAGGAATTTTCCTGTCTCCTAGTCTTTAGGCTTTACCGCAATCCACACTGGATCACTACGCCCTAACCAAGACTCTAACCTCTAGGCTTTACCTTATATCATGTCATTCACTGACCAAGGATTACTAGGCCTGATTGAAGGCACCCACCTCTTGGATTTACCATATATTCTGCCATTCACCGATCGAATATTCCTAGGCCCACCAAGGTAACACAAAATCTGACTTTACCACAACCCACAATCCGGTTTAGGGGTTACTAGGCCAAGTATTTACTGCAATCCACTGTCTGATTCAAGAATCACTAGGCCATGTGTTCTTCTTTTCAGAGACCACCTCACTTAGTTTCGAATCCATCTGATAATCCAGCTCAACCAAAAACATGAGAACCCATCACACCATGGCTATCCGAAAATGGCAAGGCAAGGCTGAAGAACACTGTCACACTTGGAAAAACCCATGCCAATGACAACAAGAGAACCAAGAACACACATGCATAACCATGCATGCCAAATCTAGCAAGGAAATCACACATGCAAATCGATACCTGCAAATAATCCCATTGTAGCTGCTTGATCCTACTCTTCCTTGCTTTATCTTTTGCTTCCTCTTGCTTTCTTTGCTTTTCTTCATCCAATGCTAAAGTGATCCAAGAAAACTCTAAGTGTCCAAGAGTGAGAGAGAGAGCTCCAAAACTACATTGACCAAAGGTAAAACTGATAAATGGTTACAAACTGATCCTCAAAAGCCTTTTTATTAACGAGGCCTCTATTTTCTTCAATTTTCCATTATTTTCCTTCATTTTCCTCCTCACATGCAACTTGTGACCTTTCACCTTCCCTTTCTCCTAATTTCCATTATTTTCATAAATAAAATGTCAATTAATGCCTCATGCCTTTTCAAATCCTTTGCCATTGCCTTTGCCAATTTCCTTAGCCCTAATAAACCAAATGGACACCCACACTAGGATGTCTTTCCCAACATTAAGCTTGGAATAAGCATTCCATAACCATGGTTATTATTTTACCTTTATTAATTTTATTTACATGGAATTTTCACCAGGATTGTTACAAGTATCATGTGGATATGAATTGATATTGTGTGTTTATACTATGCCTATGTTTATGTTATGGACACGTAATGCTGAGGGATACATCAATGGAATGAAAGCAATGTGATATGAGACATGTTGGGACAAGCATGGACAATGGGAAGACACTAGAAACAAGGGTGCTTGGTATAGTCAATGTGGTTTCTCGATGTGCAGTACCATTGTTGTGTATATGTTATACATGTTGTACTTGATGTTGTGTACATATGGTGTTGTGCACATGTTGGATATGTGATGTTGTGTACATATGGTGCCATGCGCATATTGGATATGCGGTGCAATGTACATATGGTGTTGTGCGCATGTTGTATATGCAGTGCTGTGTACATATGGTGCTGTGTACATGTTGTATATGCGGTGCTATGTACATATGGTGTTGTGTTCATGATGTACATGTGGTAATATGTACGTATGGTGTTGTGTGCATGATTGTATATGTGGTGTTGTGTACATGTTGTACATGTGGTGTTTTGTGCAGGTGGTGTTGTGTACATGTCGTGCATGTGGTGTTGTGTGCAGGTGGTGTTGTGTTCATGTCGTGCATGTGGTGTTGGGTACACATTGTGTAGGTGGTGTTGTGAACATGTGGTGCTATGTACTCGTTGTGCAGGTGATGCTATGTACATGTTGTGCAGGTGGCACTATGTTCATGTGCTATTGTGTACACATCATACACATTGTGTTGTGCACATGTGGTATTGTGTTATGTGTATTGTGTAGTCGTTGTATCATGACATGTGTATTCGTTGTGTTGTACTCTGTGTTGTGTTGTACACTAGGTGTAGGTGTATGTGTTGTGTTGTCCACCGGGTGTAGGAGTATGTATTGTGTTCTACACCAAGTGTAGGTGTATGTGTTGTGTTGTACATTGGGTGTAGGTGTATGTGTTGTGTTGTATATCATATGTAAGTGTATGTATTGTGTGGTAATTCGTGTGTGGATGTATACATGTGATATGCACTATGTGTACGCGTACGTGGTTGAAGAAAAGAGAAGGCACTAGGTTCTTGCTGGGTTTGGCAATCGATTCAGTGTGTCTATGGAAAGGACTATAAAACAAAGGTAGAAGCAAAGGACTCATTGAAGGATAAATATTGGTATTTTGTTTCATTTTTATTATGCATGTGATCTATGACTATGATTTATGATGGTTGTTTTTTGAGCTAAACAGATGTGATATGTTTATACATGATTATTTGATCAAACAACTTTGAATTATTGTGACAAGAAGATAATTTCAAGTGTACCTTATTGATGAGCCACCAATAAGGTATGATTTGAATTTATTTGAATTCATTTTGAATCTAATGGAAATTATGTGCTTGGTACAGGAAAGCATGGAAATGCTCGGTTTGGTGGCTAGAACTAGCTGCAAGAATGTCAGTAGCAGTAGTGAAAGGAATTGGAACAGACAATAGTATGATGGTAAAGCCTTTAGGAGCAGGGCCATTGTGGGACACTGATACCCAATAGTGTCCATTGATTTCCATGAGCATGCTATAACTAATATGATGGTTTTGAGGCAGGTATATGCCTTGGTTTTTGACCTTTTTATGTGAGAAAACCTTGCCAAGGGAGGGGTCACCCGAGGGACTGCATAGCAGAGAAGGGGATTCCTGTGGAACTTGGACGGTGTGTGACTACATGGAAGGGGGTGACCGGATTGTCCGAGGGACTATGTAGCGGAGAAGGGAAGGTTGGGGAATGGATTTTTTTGGTCATTAGCATTGTTATATGGAATCAAAACACATTGGGAATGTGCCCTGGAACAATGGGCCGATAACTATTCACTGAGAGGATAAGTAGCACAAGGATTGTAGTGCTGGACATTGGATGTAGGTTGAATTTGACAGTGGATTTTGGACTTCCTGGGAAGGAGGTGAATCCTGGTATTACTTTGAGGGTGGAGGTGTGAGCCTCTATATTCCCTTGTTGTTGATGCAGGCATCATATCCTTTCATTTGCTGGTTAGAGAAAATGTGCATATGTATATGTGTATGTTATTGTAATTATTGTATCGAGATGGATTTATAAAGCTCAATAGACTATATGATTATTTGTTGGCTGAAGCAAATGTGCATGAGTATATGTGTTTTTTATTCTAAATACCATAATGAGTTATGTTATAAAGCTCCAATAAATGGTATGATTGTCATGTTTTCAACAGGATGCCATTGTAAATACTGCAACAAGATGTGTTATAAAGCTCCATGGGAAGTATGTTTTGTTTTTAGGGGTTTATTGGTCGTAGGTGTCATAGAACACCAAGGACAGTGTTCCCCCAAGGGGGAGGGTTTTGTAACAACCCTTGGTTGAATTTCCATGTAAAAAAATAATAAGACCAAGGTCATGGGACATGTATTCCAAGTGGAATGGTGGGAAAAGCATCCTAGTGGGTGTCACTTTCGGTTTATTATGGCTAAAGAAACTGGAAAATGCATTGGCGAAGGAAAAGAGGCATTAATTGGAATTTTATTTATGAAAATAATGGAAAATAGGAGAAAAGGAAGGTGAAAGGTCACAAATTTGCATGAGAAGGAAATTGAAGGAAAAATGAAGGAAAATGAAGAAATTAGAGGCCTCAATGATAACAATTCTTCTGAGAATCAGTTCATGGCTTTTTGTCAGTGTTAGCCTTTTGATAGTTTTGATTTGAGCACACTCCCATTCTCTCTCTCGCATCCTCTCGCACCCTTAGAGTATTCTTGGAGCACTCTAGCATTCACTTGGATTGGAAAGGAAGGTAAAGGAAAGCAGGAAAGTGTAACACCCTCCTCCCACATTTACCCAAGTTAACCTGTCTGTTGGGGTAAACATGTGGCGAGAGGCTACTATGATGTGATTCAACTCCACATGTACAGTTAAGGAAGTGGAACCGATAAAACCAAACCAATCTGACCTTTCTCAGGAGCTACAAACACTTCAGGAGGTAACCAACCCTTCAAAGTGCTTAACCCTTGAGACAACTTGACATTTTACTGATATCGACCCTCAACCGCTCCCATGACACGCCATGCATGTGACTAAGGCCTTCCAGTCACTCCCACAACAGGGCATGCCAATAACTGTGGAATTCTTCAGCTAGTTCTGAGCAATCAACCCCAGATTCCGAGCCACTTTTTTAGGGATAGGTCTTAGGCCACTGCCAAAAAATTCATGAAGCCTTCAGGAATGGTAAATAAAAATGGAATAATGCTACTAATGTAATCACTGGTACAAGTAATTGATCTAACACCTACTATCCATGAATGGAATTTCGTTAAACACGTCACAAATATGTAATCTACAGGTCATAACAACAAATCTGAGCATAGGGGTCTCATACTTATCTGAGATTTGTAAAGAAGAATTGTTGCCTTACGAAAATAGCTACATTATCATCTAATAGGTAATATATTCATTGCACATTCATTTTCTAATCAAAACATGATGAGATCCATACATCTAGTCTGTCATAAAACACACTCATAACTAGCATATAGCCAACAAAAATAACAAGGATATAACAACCATAAGAATCACATATGAACCAATACATTTAAACATAAAATACCAAGGAGAAGGAGCTCTTATTAATGAATGCATAAGCCAACCAGGCCTGGGACTTCCACGAACCACCTGACCATAGATTGGGCTGAACCAAATCTCTCTTTCAGCCCATCACCCCTGTGCAATATTCCAAGCATGAATGTGGGACTCACAATAAAACCAACCAGGGCTTCCTGAGGCTAGACCACCTTAACCCTCATCTATAGAAATAGGCTTTACCGCAATCCCCATTGGATCACTAGGCCCTAAACAAGCATGGATGCCTCCAGATCTCTCCACCTAAACGGTGAGGGATTTGTCTGTCTCAACCTCTCAGATTTATTGTTTATCCTGCCATTACCGGTCAAGGAATTCCTATGCCTACGATATCACCACCCTTTGGGATTTACCATGTATCTTACCATTATCAGTCAAGGGATTCTTAGGCCCAATCAATGGTATTCACCTCTGATCTTTACCGTGTATCCCATCTTGAGATTCCTAAGCTTAATCGAGGTGTTCACAATCAGGCTTTATCGTGTATCAAATTTCGAGATTCCTAAGCCTTGTGAATAATCCTAAGGCCACCCCACTCAACTTCGATTTCATCTGGCAATCCAACTCAACGAAATACAAGAGAACCCACTAGACCATGGATATCCGAAATGGCAAGGCAAGGCTGAAGAACACTATCACACCTGGAAAAACCCATGCCAATGACAACAACAAAACCAAGAACACACATGCATGTACCATGCATGCCACATCTGGCAAGGAAATCATACATGAAAATCAATACCTGCAAGTAATCCCACTGTAGTTGCTTGATCCTTCTCTTCCTTGCTTGATCTTTGATTCCCCTTTGCCTTCTTTGTCCTTCCTTTACTTTCCTTGATCCAATGCTAGAGTGCTCCAAGAATTCTCTAAGTGTGCGAGAGTATGAGAGAGTAGAGAGAATAGAGAGAGAGAGAGCTCCAAAACTGAACTGAAAAAAGGTACCAACTGATTCTCATAAGCCTTTTTATTAATGAGGCCTTTCTTTTCTTCATTTTCCTCCTCACATGCAACTTATGACCTTTCACCTTCCTTTTCTCCTAATTTCCATTATTTTCATAAATAAAATGCCAATTAATGCCTCATGCCTTTCCAAAGCCTTTGCCATTTCCTTTAGCCATAATAAACCAAATGAACACCCACACTAGGATGTTTTGCCCAACATTCAACTTTGAATATGTGTCCCATGACCTTGGTTATTATTTTTCCTTTATTAACTTTATTACATTGAATTTTGACCAGGGTTGTTACATAACCCTCTCGCTTGGGGGAACACTGTCCTTGGTGTTCAATGACACCTATAACCAACAAGATTACTGTAAGCAAAACAAACTGCCCATGGGGCTTTGTAACTTTGCTTGTTGCAGTATTTACAATGATCAACCTGCTAAGAAGAAAACCAGCATGACAACATAACACAACATGACAACCATAATGACATGACACTTGTACCGCTTATTGGAGCTTTATAACACAACTCATGGCAATATTTACATCCATATACATGTGTACATATACCAAAATACCAAAAACATTTTCTCAACCAACGAATAGAGGATACATAACCCACATCTGATCCACCATCTCTCATGTAGCTCAATCGGTCCCAAAGTTATTCCACTGCACTTTAACCTGCTCGATTTCTCTGTTCCGAAGAATGAGCACCTTTTTATGCAATATACACTGAGGTTCCGGCTGAAATTCTCTATCTGGTTCCACCTGCAACACAAACCAACCAATCACATGATCAACATCTTTAACATACTTCTTGAGCAGTGAAAGTCAATAGGATACTGGTGCAATCCTTTCAAGAATATTGAAAGGTCCACAAAACCGAGGTGCCAACTTGGTGCAAGATCCAATCCTCAAGGAGCTCTTCTTGGGCTGGATGCGTAAATACACCTGTTCGCCAACCCGAAACTCCTTAAAAATCCTATTCCGATCTGCATAAATTTTCATCTGGCCCTACGCTGCCTTTATATTCTTCTTGATTACTTACATTTCCTGTTCCATCTCTGCTAACATATCCGGTCCTACTAACACCCCGCTCACTGGATCACTCCAACTGATGGGAGTATTACAACTCTGCCCATACAGTGCCTCAAACAGACTCATCCTCAGTGACTCTTTATACCTATTATTATAAGAAAACTCAAACAATGGAAGGTACTCCTCCCATCTCCTCTACTGATGCATCACATACATCCTCAACATGTCCTCCAATATCCCATTTACCCTCTTTGTCTGTCCATCTATTTGCAAATGATAAGATTTTATGAACGCCAACCCTGTCCCCAAACATGCAAACAACTCCTTACAAAACTTGGAAGTGAACTTAGCATCCCTGTATGACACAATATTCCTTGGAACACCATGCAACCCCACTACATCTTTGATGAATACTTGTGCCACATCACTCGCTGAATATAGAGATTTTACTGGAATGAAGTGCACTACCTTTGTCAACTTGTCTACCACAACCATGATAGAATCATGCTCTCTAGATTTCCTCAGAAAACATGTGATGAATCCATGGAAATGACCCCCCACTTCCACTTTGGAATCTGAATCAGCTGTAGTAGTCCACTTGGATGCTTATATTCTGCTTTCAACTGTTGACAGTCCAAACATCTAGCCACAAACTCTGCCACGTCCTTCTTCAGATTCAACCAATTATAAAACTTTTTTACTACTATTAATGTCTTTTGGTATCCTGGGTAACATGAATACAATTTTGCATGAAGCTCTCACAAGATAGTCTTCTTGAGGTCATCATTGTCTGACACATATATCATGTCCCTAAATTTGATCAAACCATCTGCTGTAAGATGAAAATCCACATCCTGCTCACCTGTACCCTGCTGTAACCTGTGCATAAGCACCATGTACCTACCATCCTGTTTTCTTTCCTATAAGATCCGATCCTGTAAGTATGTCCCATTTGAACTCATCGCTACTATATGATTCACCTGTATCCTCCCGCTAAGAGAATCTATAACCATGTTCTCTTTCCCCTTGATGTACCTAATCTCAAAGTCAAACTCACTAATTGTGGCCAACCATCTAGCTTGTCTGGAATTTAGATACCTCAATCCATTGTGTTCACTCATCAGTACAAACCTCCTGCCAAGAAGATAGTGTCTCCACATATTCAATGCACGTATGATCGTTGTTGTAACAACCCTGGTGAAAATTCCATGTAATAAAAGTTAATAAAGGAAAACTAAGACCAGGGGTAAGGGACATGTATTCCAAGATAAATGTTGGGAAAAGATATGCTAGTGGGAATCATTAGATGTGTTTATGGCTAAAAGAAATTGGCAAAGGCATTAAAGAGGCAAAAAGGCATTTTTGGCACATTTATTTATGAAAATAAAGGAAAATAGGAGAAAACTAAGGTGAAAGGTCACATGTTGCATGTGAGGAGGAAATAATGGAAAATGAAGAAAATAGAGGCCTCGTTGATAAAAAGGCTTATGAGGATCAGTTGGTAAGATTTTTCTCAAGCTTGGTTAGGGAAACTTGGTTGGTTCAGTTTTGGAGCTCTCTCATTATTCTCTCTCTCTCTCTCTCACTCTTGGACACTTAGAATTTTCTTGGAGCACTCTAGCTTTGGAGCAAGGAAGGAGAAGCAAGCAAAATGGAAGGAAGGAAAGCAAGGAGCAAGCAAGGAAGAGTAGGATTAAGAAGCTTCACTAGGAATACTTGTAGGTAACATATTGCATGTGTGTTTTCCTAGATGGTTTTGACATGCATGGCTTTTCATGTTGGTGTATGTTTCTCTTACTGTCGGTGGCATGGTTTTGTCGGGTTATGACAGTGGTTTTCAGCCTAGCCCTGCCTTTTTCCAGATGCTATGGTGTGATGGGATGTTGATCTTGGTTTTGAGCTTTGGAATTGTTGGATGGATTTTAGAATCTGGGTCGGAGGTGGTCTCAAGGTTCATTCCCAAAGGCCTAGGAATCTCCCAAAGGCCTAGGAATCCCTTGATTGGTTTTGGCGAGATACACAGTAAATCCCGAGGGAGGTGTCTTAGTTTAGGGCCTAGTGATCCAAGATTTGATTGCGGTAAATCCTGAGAGATAAGGAGATGGAAAATTCCTCAAGGATAGTGATGGATTCTGGATGGCATTCAAAGTTTGGTTTGGTTTTGTGATCAGAGCACTGGTTTTGGTGGGATCATGGCATGGTGAGGGTGGAGGTGGTTTAACCTCTAGATTCCCTTGGTTGTTTTTGGATTGGTTTATCCATGAGATCCCACATTCATGCTTGGAATATGGCATGGGGGTGACTGACTGAAAGAAATATTTGGTTCAGCCATGTCTACGGTCTAGTGGTACGTGTAAGTCCTGAACCTGGTTAGATTTGCCGATGTTTAATTAAATCTAAGTTCTCTTTATTTTGTACTTATTTATATGTGGATTTAATGACTGTTACCTCTCTATTATTTTCATGGTTTTATGCTGGTTATAAGCATCGTTAAGTGACTGGTTCATGTCATGGTTATTTCATGTATATACTTGTAATTGTTAAAATGATGGATGTAAGACCTAATTTATGTCATAATAGTTCAAAAGGGAAGGTGGTGATCCTTCTTGTCATGTCTCGTAAGAGTTTCCAGTCATTCATGCTCTGTCTTGTATCCTAGATCTGTAGATTGTATTGATGCTAAGTATTTGACAGAATGTTAGTCCTGGTGGGGGATGGCTAGGCCTAGTCCTGGAGTTAGTTTTTGGCTTATTAGTCTTTTCATCATGTGTTTAATGGATTCCGGAGGTTGCAACAAGTTCTGGGCAGTGGCCGAAATTATGGGCTTGAAAAATGCCTTAAATCCTATGGACCCTGGCACAGGTCTGCTGGAAATAGTCCCCAGACGTAGGCATGCATGTTTGTGGGAGTGTCCAGAGCTCTCTAGATGCTAACATGCCCATAAAATTGGAGTGTCCAGAGGTTTAATAGCTTAAAAACTTAGTGGGACCTAGGGGCATGATACCTGTGTGGTTAGGATGGCTCTTGGGAGTGTTGTTGCTGATGTGGAAGGTATGTTTGATGTGTTTCTGTCGATTCCACTTCCTTAAGGACACCTAGGAGGTTGAATCATATCATAGTAGCCTCTCGCCACATGTTTACCCGGTTGGACGATTACTTGGGTAAATATAAGAGGGGGTGTATCATAGTGGTACCAGAGCAGGTTTCACTCTCTTTGGGACATATTTGATACCACAGAGTGGTATTAGACGATGTTGCACTCTCTTTGGGTCATATCTGATACCACAAAGTGGTATCATAGCATGATTCACCCCTTGAACTAGATGGGTGGTGTGTTGGTCATGCATTCATGTTAGTTTCATATGTGTTCCTTATGCTTGTAGTCCATGTGCTTGTTGCATTTACATGGTGTTGATCATGGTTGCGGTGATGTCGCCATGTGAAGGTTGATAATGTTTTTGTGGGATGTGTCATCATGAGTATGTGGTTGTATATGCATTTGTTATGTATGTCGATGTCTATATTTTGTTATGAATGCATTGTCATGGTTATGGTTATGCATGTATAGTAGGTCATACATGCATTGTGAGGTCATTGTATGCAATTAGGTAATCATGATGATGTTGGTTGTTATGATGCTGATGTGTTGGTTGAGATAGAGAAGGAGATGCAAATCATTAAAGTGAAGTTGCAACATTGGACCTCAAGGCAAGAGCATGTCATCATACAGGTTTGGATGTTGGGCATGCAGGTATGTTAGTTAATGGATTGTTATATGCATTAGGGTTATATACATTAGGTTTATGTACATGTCTATTGATGTTATGGTTACATACATGATAGATGTTAGTTGATTAGTGTAGTCATATGCACATGTATAATATAGTCATGAGTGGTAGTAACATATGGTTGTATGCATTTCTCTTGTTTTTTTATGTTAGATAACTTGATGATTATGTTATATGTTGTTGATGAGTATGTTATAGGTTAACCTGTTGTTGTTATATGATAGTTAGCTTGATGATTAGGTTATATGTTGTTGATGAGCATGATATATAACTTCTTGTTGTTATATGCTAGTAACTTGATGATTAGGGTTATTACATTAAGATCTTGATGTTATATGTATCATGCTAAATTTGATTGGCCTATGCAGATGGTTAGGGTTATGACATTAAGGTATCGGTCAACTTATTTATGACATTGTGTTGTACTAATTTAGACTGATCGTACATATGTGATTTCTATGCATAAATGACAAATGTTTACGAGTTTATGATGTGAACATGTTAGATAGGGACTATTATGGATATCATGACCTTATTTATTTTTGAGTTGATATGTCGTGAAGTTATATCATGCTAATCTAGATTGATTGTACAAACAAGATAGCCTCCCCTGAGGTACATTAAGATATGAGCTTGCTCATGTCATCTACTTTGTTCTTGAATGTTTTATTATGTCGTTTAATTGGTGTTTGAGTGTTGGTGTCTATTATGCCACCTATTTGTTGTCTGAATGTTTGTTTACTTGCATGCTATGAGTATGTGTTTGTCAGATTTCCTAAATGAACGATCTTGTTTTAAGATAATTTTACTAACACATATGTGTTGAGATCGCTGACATGTACTTGAGCGTAATAGGTGTCAGTTGTAGTATTATGTCTAATGACTATGAGTTGACTATAAATTATGACATGATTGCTAGTCTTGGTAAAGGTTGATTTCAAATTGATAGATATGATTATCTTGATATTTGGAACATGTGTTTGACATGTGTAAACAATGCAAGAAACATGCTTGGTATTAGCATGATGTTGTAGTGAAAACACAACACCCCCATTTTATTCTATCATAATAGACATGTGGACCCTTTTTTGCATTGCATGTAGACTTTGAGTGTGATTGCTTCATTTCAAGTCTAATTTGCTTTTTGTTTATTCTTGTTTTATTTTTATAGTTTGCCTAAGTTTGATTAAGTTTGTTTGTTAAAAAATTGTAATTAAGTTTTTGTTTTAAACGTCTTAATTAATTAGATTAATTAATAAAACATAGTCCCCAAGACCAAGATTCATATATTAACCATATTATGATGTGGTAAATGGCTTAGCCCTTTTTAATAAACATGAAAATATAAACTCTGAACCATATGACAAATGGATTTAATACAAACAAACAAATATAGGTTTTGGTGATAAATATTATAAAGTGGCTGAAGTATTATGGAGAACCCACATACCATGTAACCCTCCTCCTCTCCCTTATATTGGAGAATCCCTCATATTGGAGTTTTTGTTGTGTCACCTCTTAAAAGTTTCGATATGACAAATATCCAAAGTTCCAATATCATATAACCTCTGATTTCCGATATGTGATATAACCTCTGACCTCCATTATGTTTTAATCTCCGATATGTCAGACTCAATTTGATTTAAGTTTTGGATTAATTATAAAATCACATTTGCTCTCATATCAGAACTTTTGAAATGACACATATATAAAATCGCCGATATGACTTAATCTTCTGATTGCCAATTTGGTTGCGGATCCGATGGGCTTTATCACAACGATTTAATGCAATATCACATCCACTCCTCATCGGAAAGTTCCATCTATTGCAAGTTTTGTAGAGTGTGTTATGTTAAAACTCCGATACTCCAACCTCCAATATCCATCCATGTTTTCCACTTGTCACACTTTTGATTGGTCATTACTATTAAGTTTTGAATAAGTCACTGTTAATGGTATCAGGTTATTTATCATTAGTTTTTCATTGGGATTAGTTTAGATGAAATTATTTGTAAAATGTCAATTGCTTTGTCATATTTGGATTGCAGGGCCGATTCTGGAAGAACTTTCTCTTTCGATTTTAATTGAATAGTTGAACCACTATAGCGTTGGAGAAAGACAAAGGTTGTTGAAAAAGGATATTTGGAGAATTTGTTGGAAACTAACCTTCCGCTCATTCGAAAACTATTCGAATCTAATCCAAATGAAGCTTCCGATATCTTCTAAGTTCAACTTGTGATTCAACAAAATACAAAACCTCCAGATGCATTTACTTTTTATTTCTCGTTTGTTGAGAAACCAAAGGGATCTGTTAACTTTGAAATTCTGTATAAATACCTGTCTCTTCAATAAGATCATGGAGGTCGTAGTTCACCACAAGGGGTCTCTGCTATGATCTAATTTGTGCTTATACACTATTGCTTAGCACATAGAGAGTTATTGTAGAGATTGAAAGAGGGTTTCTGGCTTTGTTATAATTGCTTAGCACTGTTGCAAGCAATGTGATTATGGGTCTAAGCTACTCCAGGACTGCATATTTTATAATAAGATTTGGCAATGTTTAAAAAATTTCCATTCTTGTGTACTATTACTAGAATGATGAATTTTCATATTTTTGTTGAAGTTTTATAATTGGTTTTGATTTCCATTCTAAGTAGTATGTTTCTTTGATCTCTAACACTATTGTCGAGTCAATTGTGATATGCCACTGAAGTCTTGCAAGAGCTATCTCCAAGAGGCAGAATGGGATCGAAATCATACTTAATTCATTAAATTATACTTGTGGTGAATGATAACTATTTATTATTTCACCCGGATGCGGGTGGCAACTTGTCAAATGTCTGAGCCTGGCGGGTTGGGCAGCTGGCGTCTTGTGATGGCAGGTCAGGACGGCCACACTCGTAGGCTCTGCTACGCATTAATGCCTTTAAATGTTGAAGAGATGGCTTTGCAGAAGGGAAATGGCCTTAAGCATGGCGACTTAAACGCCCGGTACTCTGATACGATGGGGTTCGTTCTGTATGCATCCAGATTGCTCTGCGCAGAGGTCTATTTAATGGCATATGTAATCCAGTGGTGGTATGCCCGGTCTATTGTTATGTTGTTTTATGAGAAAGTTGGGAAGAGGCCAAGCTCTAGCGATGTGAGTAGTGGCAGAGGCTTCACCTCTGTTCAGTCAGCGTTCTCTTGGCTCTTGTCAGTGAAGGGGATAGCGAGGGTCCATACTCTGGTTCCGGTTTTTATTAAGGTGGTTCTGGGTGGAAGAATTGAGGCTCTGCGTCTTGATATTTTGACTCCCACGCCAAAACGCACGAGATTTCCCCTACTCATGGCGCCGAGATAGCGAGGAGTCCCGAGAAGAGGGGGTGTTTGGGGGATAAGTCGTCGGCAGGAGGCTCAAGCAAGAGCAATTCCGCCGCTTGCCATTGTGTCGCCTCCGTCTTCTCCCTCAGAGGATTCAGACCCTTTAGAAAGTCAAGTTCATACTTCACGCTGTACCTTCAGGTGCCGGAGAAACCAGTCACGGGTCTCTCTTCTGATAACTGTAATTTCTACGGAGGAAGAGGAGGACTTGGACAGCCAGGAGGAGGACGATGTGGACCAGGCTCAGACGGGTAATGACCGAGCGATGGCGGAGGTGGGTAATGCTGCGAATCCTCCTCCAGACGAAGTCAATCTTAGGGAGCCTGGCCTTGGTATGGGTTCGCTTCAGCAGCCAGTACACCCACCGGATTTCCGCCTGGAAGTGATCGAAGATGCTATCATGCCAGAAATTGATAAAAATGCACAAGGTAAGCCTCCACAGGCTTAGTTCCTGTTTCTTATGCCGTTCAATGGTCATGTTTTGGAGTTTTGAAGGGGTTTCTTCTATTTCCGAGATGCCCAGTTTTTTGACTTTGGGTAGGGGACCTTCCAGAGTTCGTGGTGTCTCCAGAACTCTGGAAACAAGGGTCCTTCTACTCTCCTATGTTAAAACGCTACCAGCAGCAAGACACAAGAAGTATGCAACGGATCAATGGTCCTACAATTATGCTTGCTGCAGTTCTGTTGTTGGAATCTCTTTGTAACTCAGAGGGCCACATGCTACTGCTTAGTCCATGCTCATATCTATCGACTCTATCTTTGTAATTCAGGTGGCTATGCGCACCTGCCATGTTCTTCTGACAGAGGGTGGCAACTTGCATCCTCAGAGGCTAGTTCCTCTCTGTAAATATCTTTTCTTCTTTTAATACAATAGATTAGTCTTTATACAGAAAAAAAAAAAAAAAAAAAACTATTTATTATTTATTTACAAGTGTATTTTTCTTTTATGTGTATTAATTGAGATGAACTATTTCTTTTGATTAATACAAATTTTATATTGAGTTATGTTTAAAATGAATTTAGGCTTGTAGATGGACTTACCTTAATAACTAATTATTAAAGTAGATTCATTTGCATAATTGGTTTAACCTTTTATGAGTTTACAAACTATTTTGGAATTCATAATCGAATATTAATTTTGAATTTATTCATAAACCAACCTTTCCCCCTATTTAGTTATCTTGTTCTCGGATTAGGAGAGGGCTATCCCATTCTACTTCAAGATAGGTTTTTTTATATTAATTAAGCATTTACATCTTAGTTTGCATCAAGTACTCCCTTAAAGAGGCAAATAAATCATTTAATTGCGGTTTGATCAGCCTTTAAAAATTGATCAAACCTTTGTGTTGATTTACTTCTTTAACTTGCATCTTTAAAGATCGATATAAATGAAATGTAACATACTATGATGTCGATAGATTAACTCTTAGTTTAGGTTAGATTAGTATTAGGTTATTTTTATGTTAGTCTTAGATGACATGGTAACTGGACCCATAACCAGTCGGAACCACCATCTTCAACGAAAAAGGAGCTGCTTTAAGTTCCCGACCGGGTGGTCTCCCCTAATGTTGACAAAGGACATTTTTTCGATCAACATTTTTGGCGCTAGAAGGAGGGCCAACATTTGATTGGTTTCTTTAGAGATCTTGTTTTTAAAGTTTTATTTGATTTCAATGGTTCCTCTTAAGAGACCACTTTGGAGTTGCTTTACTGGACTTCCACCTACTTCGACTCCAATTCAGGTAGCCAAACTCTTGTCAAAGAAGAAGTTTAATGGTGAGAATAATGCCTCTGCTTATGAACATGTTTATCAATTTATTTTAAATTGTAATCATTATGATCTTGATGAAGGTGTCATGTGCAGGTTGTTTACCCTTACTTTGGCAGGAATAGCGAAATACTAGTGCAAAGCCCTACCATTTGCTTCCATACACACTTGGGACACTTTTGTAATTATTTTCTTACACACTTTTCATGATTACGACTTTGAAATAGTATGTGATCAATTGGAGAATCTTCGTCATTTTGAAGGTGAATCATTAGATAAATTTCGTATTAGATTCAAATTAATTTGTTCTCAATTTCAACCTGATGATTTACCTCCAGAATTTCAATTAATAGGATGGTTTGATAAATTAATTTCTTTTCCTTCCATTCCTAATCCATATGAAATAATTTCAAGTTTAAATGAGTCTTCTTCGCCTTCCATTAACATGACTGAAAAATCTGACATGGAGAAACATGTTAATTACGATGAAACTGCTGCAACTATATATGATAGATTTCTCCATTTAATTCATACTTCTTATAGTGTTAATGATAATTCAGACTCACTTTCACATGTTAATGAATTGCAACCAACTAACTTGGAACAAGTTGATAATTGTTTGCAAGAAGATCACATCAACAAATTTGAAGAATCAATGATCCCGAAATCAGAAAATCAGCAGACAACTCAAATACCAATTGTTGAATTTGATTTTTTTTTATTTTTTTTTAATGATCACCTGCAAAATTCAAGGTAGCAGGAAAGTATGATCAACAAAGAATATGAAATCAGAAACATAGAATACACAGAGGAATCTTCCCATAGAGAGATTTTTAGGTTCATTATCTCAAACTCTCATTTTCATCTTTATCCTGATATTTTTAGCAATTCAGTTCCTATTCATATTAATGATATCTTAGAAATCAAAGAACTTGTTACACATGAATTTCCAATTGATTATTGTTAGGATAATGAAATACTTAATGATCATTCTTTCAATCTCAGAAAAAAATGTGCTCAGTTCTTATTGTTTTGATGTGTCTCATGTGAATGCTATTTTTTTTAAGGAAAATTGTGAAGTCGTTTATGATGAATACACTGACAATGAGGATCTTGATTCATCTCATTCTTCATTAAATCCTCATGATCCAAGTAAAATTATATTTGAAAACAAAGAAATATTTAATTTAAAAATTGTTCCAATCATTTCTTGTTTTCAAACTTTTAATCATTATAATGATTTCACTAATCAAGAACCCATCCTGATCTACGATTTTGCTAATGATCACATTACCTTTTCTATTCCTAATCCATTATCTCAAGCACAAGATGATGCCGATAACTATTCCAATTGCGTTTTGGCTAATTCTTGTAAGAAATAAATCTTTTCAATTATGTCCCAATTGTGGTGTATCAATAATTGTAATATTTCTGTAAATAGTGGTTTGATTATGTTTCAATCCTTTTGGCTTCATTTAAATTCACTTTCATCTTTTATTTTTGAACTCTTTGATACTCTATGTTGGTATGCTAAATTGTTCAATATTGCACATGCATAAGATACATTAACAGAAAAGGATAAAGTTGCAATTCAAAGCTTTATTTTTGAACATCAAGAGCCATCACTCTTCCAATTTTGTTCAATGTTCAACTCATATAAATGTTCTTCTCCTTCTCAAAGGCATTTCCAACAAAAATTTGTTCTCGAGTGTGTACCTTTACAACATGGCCAGCCATCTAACACAATTGATGACCTTCTATCATATGTACATAAAACTGACAATTTGATGCAGGTAATTGCATTTAAAATAATATTTTCACAATTTGACCTGTTATCCTCTTCTTCAGATCACTTCCAATCTCTAACTAATATCCATCCATATTTTTATGATCCCATTGAGATCTGGTTAGAAGAAAAACTCCAAGAGAGGGTGAATGTAAATAAGTTACTTCTTCTACATACATTAACAATAGTTGTACATAATGTTTTCATATTTATTTATGTTGGTTTAAGTAGATTTATGCTTTTGTTACTAATGTTTGATGTATATATTCATGCAGAAAATACGATGATTGAATGGCTTCATTGGAAGTACAATTTCACTTAGCCTTAGTCCTATTTTTAGATTAGGATTAGGTGTAGTTCATCCTCATCTGGATTGAGTTTTATTTCAGTTTTTATTTTCTCTTTTAACCATTATTTATTTCTTATATTTTGTTGTTCTTCTTGCAAGTTCCCATGGATTTGATTTGTCGATTCAACTTTGTTGACAACTAACATTTCAGAAGAACAATCATCATATGACATTAGGGAGTTTTCTATTTTTTAATTTTGCATACATTTTGAAATCAATTGTTAGTATTATTCTTAAAATTGAATCTTTAAAGACAAACTATCTTTAAGCAATATTTGCAAAAGTAAGAAAAACCCTGTCAAAGCACACAACAATAATTCTAAATCAATAATTATGCTTTGAAACAAAAGAGATTTATTAACACATCATCCTACAAGATAAAATCAACATAATCTCATTTTTATTTTAATCCTCTATTTATCTTATAATATGTATCTCAAGGTTCATTCTCTTGATTGTCTTCTTTCTGATTTGATAAGAATTTTAGGCTTAGCTGGATTGTCTTTTCATTTCATTTCACAATAAAATGGAGTAATGTTTTCTCTTTCAGCTTGGCATAATCATTGGGTGAGTCATTTTTATGCTCTAATTTATATTAACAGAACCTAATATATAAGGATCACTTCAATGAAGATGATTTTGTTTATGTTCATTTTCAGCTTTCCTAACAAGTAGAGTCCCTGGTTTTTTGTTCTTTGAGTTTAAATCTTTTTGTTATTTGTTAATGAACTATCTTTAACCCCTATATTTAAAGAAAGTAAAACACATTTAACAACAGTTACTTAAGGTCATGAGTTCTTTTGGCGAACAAGTTTAGTCAAGTGAATAGTAGTCAACTTAAATATTTTTACGCCATCCCTTGCTCTTAAGGAGCAGTATGCCACCCCATCTATTAAGTAATCTCTATGATATTAATAGTAACCATAATTAAACATAAAAACAAAAATGGTCAATTGAAGGATAGGAGGTCTCATCATGAGCCGACCTACCAT
The DNA here is from genome assembly GCA_031772625.1 of Pinus tabuliformis. Classification (NCBI taxonomy): domain Eukaryota; kingdom Viridiplantae; phylum Streptophyta; class Pinopsida; order Pinales; family Pinaceae; genus Pinus; species Pinus tabuliformis. Next base: position 414,739,601 of record CM062805.1, on the reverse strand, counting down.
GATCATAAGTTCTAACATTGTGACATTACCATTATTGGTCACCAAGCTAAGGTAATGAATTTCGACCACAAGGTTGAGAGACAAGAGGTCTCATCACGAGCTGGCTTGTTCACAATGTTAGATCTTGTGAATGACATTGTCGTTAGCTGGTTACCAAGCCAGTACAATGATCTTTATTTGGCATTCAAATGAATTTAATATGATCTTTTGCAACTATGCATTTATTCCTAATAGATGGGACATTGACACTTGAAAGGGTTAAAAGACATCCTTGTTGAGGCTATAGATGCCTGCTGGCAACAGTGGCCATGCCAATGGTATAGAGGTTAAATTAATACTATGTTTTCTTGATTAGTTTGTTTACTCGAAAACTGATGCCCAACTAAGTTGATTGTTGCACATATAAATTTTCTAAAACATTGAATCCATGGGGTAAATTTTTACAAGTTCATGAACAATAATGGTATATCTATTTATTTGACAACATATAATAATGAAAAAATGGTTAGGATATCTGAAGTTGAACATTTCAAATTGTCTAATTATAATTCTTTCATTTTAAAACTAGGTTTTGTATCTTTACGACAGAGATAACTGCTTCTCCCCAGTGTGTCGCCATTGTTGTAGTGAAAACACAACACCCCCATTTTATTCTATCATAATAGAAACAAGGACCCTTTTTTGCGTTGCATGTAGACTTTGAGTGTGATTGCTTCATTTCAAGTCTAATTTGCTTTTTATTTACACTTGTTTTATTTTTATAGTTTGCATAAGTTTGATTAAGTTTGTTTGTTAATAAACTTTGTAAATAAGTTTTTGTTTTAAATATATTAATTAATTAGATTAATTAATAAAACATAGCCCCCGAGACCAAGATTCATACATTAACCATATCATAATGTGGTAAGTGGCTTAGCACTTTTTAATAAACATACAAATACAAAATCTGAACCATATGCCAAATGGCTTTAATAAAAACAAACAAATATAGGTTTCGGTGATATATATTATAAAATGGCTGAAGTATTATGGAGGACCCACATATGGCGTAACCCTCCTCCACTCCCTTATATCAGAGACCCTCATATCAGAGTTTTTGTTATGTGTCACCTCTTAAAAGCTCTGATATGACAGATATCCAAAATTTCGATATCATAGAACCTTCAATCTCTGATATGCAATATAACCTCCGACCTCCATTATTTTTTAATCTCCGATATGTTGGACCCGATTTGATTTAGGTTTTGGATTAATTATAAAATCACATCCGCTCTCATATTAGAATTTTTGAAATGGCACATATCTAAAATCGTTGATATGACTTAATCTTCTGATCGCCGATTTGGTTGCGGATCGATGGGCTTTATCACAATGATTTAATATAATATTGCATCCGCTCCTCATCGTAACTTTCCATATATCACAAGTTTTGTAGAGTGTGTCATGTTAAAACTTTGATACTCCAACCTTCAATATCCATCCACGTTCGCCGCTTGTCACACTTTGGTTTGGTTGTTACAATTAAGTTTTGAATAAGTCATTGTTAATGGTCTCAGGTTATTTATCATTGGGATTAGTTTAGATTCAAATTATTTGTAAAACACTGATTGCTTTGTTGTATTTGGATTACAGGGCCGATTATGGAAGAACTTTCTCTTTCGATTTAATTGAACATTTGAACCACTACATCACTAAAGAAAGATAGAGGTTGTAGAAAAAGGCTATTCGGATAAATTTTTGGAAACTACCCTTCTGCTCATTCAAAGACTGTTCGAATCCAATCCAAATAAAGCTTCTGAGATATTCTAAGTTCAACTTGTGATTCAACAAAATACAAAACCTCAACATTCATTTACTTTTTACTTCTAATTTGTTGAGAAACCGAAGGGATATGTTAACTTCGAAACTCTGTATAAATATCCATCTCTTCAATAAGATCATGGAGGTCGCGATTCACCATATGGGGTCTATTCTATGATTTAATTTGTGCTTATAAACTATTGTTTAGTGCAAAGAGAGTTATTGTAGAGATTGAAAGAGGGTTTCTGGCTCTGTTATAATTGCTTAGCACTATTGCAGGCAATGTGATTATGGATATGAGCTACTCCAGGGCTGCATACTTTATAATAAGATTTGGTATTGTTTAATAAATTTCCATTTTTGTGTACTATTACAGGAATGATGAATTTTCATATTTTTGTTAAAGTTTTATAATTAGTTTTGATTTCCATTCTAAGTAGTATGTTTCTTTGATCTCTAACACTATTGTTGAGTCAATTGTGATATACCACTGAAGTCTTGTAGGAGCTATCTCCAAGAGGCAGAATGGGATCAAAATCATACTTAATTCATTGAATTATACTTGTGCTGAATGATAACTATTTATTATTCATTTACAAGTGTATTTTGCTTTTATGTGTATTAATTGAAATGAACTATTTCTTTTGATTAATACAAATTTTATAATGAATTATGTTTAAAATGAATTCAGGCTTGTAGATGGACTTACCTTAATAACTATTTATTAAAGTAGATTCATTTTCATAGTTTTTAAAACCTTTTATGAGTTTAAAAACTATTTTGGAATGCATAATAGAATATTAATTCTGAATTCATTCATAAACCAGTGTTTCCCCCTATTTTAGTTATATTGCTCTCGGATTAGGAGAGGTCTATCCCATTTTAATTCGAGATAGGTTTTTTTAGATTAGTTCTGCATTTACATCTTAGTTTGCATCAAGTAATCTCTTAAAGAGACAAATAAATCATTTAATTGCGGTTTGATCAACCTTTTTAAATCGATCAAACTTTTGTGTCGATTACTTATTTAAATTACATCTTTAAAGATTGATATAAAGGAAATGTAACATAATATGATGTTGATAGATTAAATCTTAGTTTAGGTTAGATTAGTATTAGGTTAGTCTTAGATGACAGGGTAACTGGACCCATAACTAGTCAGAACCATCCTCTTCAATAGAAAAGGAGTTGCTTTAAGTTCTCGATTGGGTAGTCTCCCCTAATGTTGATGGAGGACACTTTTTCTGATCAACACATGACAAGGTAATAGTTGATGTGTTTATATAACTAACAACCGGGTGATGTGACAATGCATAATAACAATCAATTGCAACAAGGAAAAGGTCAAAGAAAGAAATTGGGCAAGAATTATTTTGGCCATGTTTGGAAAGCCTAATTCCAAATGAATGAGTGTTTTGCATACATGAAGTCTTCTTAACCTTAATCTTGTCTGACATTATGTGTATATGTGCTAGATTCATGAACTTGTATTTTACATGTATATTAGCTAGTCTCTAGTTATAGGTGGCTCTGTCAAGGGAATTGGAGTCCCTTGAGAGATGGAGTGGATGCGTTCAGTTGCAAGCAACTTGCTTAGCACAATAAGGTAAGGTAACCAATGTATTGTTATGTTTATTTAAGCACTGACAACTATGTGTTGATGGCAATATGATGCAAAGTATTTCATGGAAAAGAAATTTCCATCGAACCTTGAAGAAGGGTCAAGTTGAGCTTTCCCTTGGAAGCACTAGGAACCATGGGGATTGAATCATGGTGTTTGTTGTTAGTACTGTGCTTTTGGTATTTTGGTGATTTGTTGTCCTTGATAGCGATTTTGTTTGCGTCTTGTGCATGGACATGGCACTCTGGTTGTGGTGTCGTATTGTTGTTGGTTTGCCATGGTTTTCTTCTTGTTTGTTTCTTGTCTTGCCTTTTATGTTTGAGGTTTGGGAATTAGTTGGGAAAGAGGAAAGTTAATGGATCCCAAGGAGAGTTAAATGAAACCCAACATGTGATGTAAGGCCTAGATGAAGCTCAGTGCATGTATAAGGGAAGATGAAGGCAAGCGTATAACAACTAGTTGGATTGGATGGGTCCATTGGTGTAAATGAACGATGGTGGAACAATCATGAGAAAAGTAATCATGAAAGGTAAAGTAAAAATATTTGAGGCATTAGATGCCTTAGCTACATTGGGAATTATTGTTCTCGATGTTGTACATGCATTGAACGGATAACGGAAGTTCTCTTAAACTTGACCTTATGATATCTGATAATTGTTTTGTGATCATGATTGTGTCCATGCATATATATGTATACATGTATGTATGTAGGTATGTCATTTTCTGACGAGATCATGACTATTTTTTACTAATGTTATATATATGTATGTATCTATGTCACTATCTGACAAGGTCATCAAGAATCATTCTTGTGGAGGAATGATTGCTTATGTAGGTGAATGGCATGAATGGATTCCTGGTTCATGAGGAATCAAGTGGGAAGAGTAGCCTGATAGATCTTTGAGGTCAATATCATGTGGATATGAATTCATATTATGTGATTATACTTTGTTTATGTTTATGTTATGGATAGGCTAATGCTGAGAGATACATCAACGAAATGAAAACAATGTGATGTGCGACATGTTAGGATTAGCATGGATGACAGAGAGACACTAGAAGCAAGGTTGTTTGGTAGAGACATTGTGGTTTTGGATGTGTGATACTACTGTTGTGAATATATTGTATATGTTGTACATGTTGCATCTGTGATGTTGTGCACATGTGGTGTTGTGTATATATAGTGTGTGTACATGTTGTTATGCAATGTTATGTATAGGGTGGTACATATAGTGTTGTGTGAATATTGCATATGCAGTGTTGGGCATAGATGGTGTTATGTACATGTTAGATATGTGTCGTTGTGTGCATATGGTGTTGTGCGCATGTTGGATATGTAGTGTTGTGTATAGATGATGCTATGTACATGTTGGATATGCAGTGATATGTACATGTGGTGTTGCGTGCATGTTGTACATGTGGTGCTATGTACATATGGTTTTGTGTGCATGATTGTACAAGTGGTGCTATGAGCATGTGGTGTTCTGTACATGTTGTACATATGGTGCTGTGTACAAGTGGTGCTATGTACATGTGGTGCATATGGTACTGTGTACATGTGGTGTTGTGTACATGTGGTGCATGTGGTGCATGTGGTGTACACATTGTACAGGTGGTACAATGTAAATGTGGAATTGTGTAGGTGGTGCCGTGTACATGTGATGTTGTGTACACATTGTACATGTGGTGTTGTGTATAGGTGGTATTGTGTATATGCGATATTGGTGTATATGCGGTATTATGTGCATGTCATACATGTTGTGTTGTGTACATGCAGTATTATGTATGTGCATGGTGTACTCGTGGTATCATGACACGTGTATTCGTTATGTTGTACTCTGTGTACGTATATGTATTGTGTTGTACATCGGGTGTAGGTGTATGTATGGTGTTGTGGTGTACACTGGATGTACGTGTATGTATTGTGTTGTGTTGTACACTGGGTGTAGGTGTATGCGTTGCATGCCAGGTATAGGTTCATGTATTTCATGGTGTTGTATGTTGTGTGCGGTTGTATGTGTGTGATGCACACTGTGTGTATGTGCACACGGTTGAGGAGAAGGCACTGGGTGTTTTTCGGGTGTGGCAACCAATCTGGTGTGTGTACAAAATAAGGACAATGGTAGAAGCTAAGGATTGGTTAAAGGATAAGTATCAATATTTTATTTTTATTTTATTATGCATGTGATTTATGATTCTGGTATATGATGATTACATGTGATCTATGATTATGGTTTGTGATGGTTACATGTGATTTATGGTTTTGATCTATGATGGTTGTGTTTTGAGCTAACCAATGAGGTATGATTTGAAGTTATTTCAATTTATTTTGAATCTATGGAATTATGTGCTTAGAACAAGAATGCATGAACATGCCTGGTTGAGTGGTCGAAATCGACTGCAAAAATTAGTAGCAATAATGAAAGGAATTGGAACAGGTAATAGTATGCTGGTAAAGCACTTTAGGAGAATGGCCATTGTGGGACACTAGTACCCAATAGTGTCCATTGATTTCCATGAGCATGCTATGACCGGTATGATGGTTTTGAGGTAAGTATATGCCTTGGTTGTTTGACCTTCCAATGCGAGGAAGCCTTGCCAAGGGATGGACCGCCCGGGGATAGGGGATATCGGGGAAGTTGGAAGGTGAGCGACTGCATGGAAGGGGGTGACCTGATTTCTTGAGGGATTATGTAGCAGAGAAGGGAAGGTTGAGGTGGATTTGTTTTGGTCATTAGCATTTCCAGATGGAATCAGATGCACATTGGAATTGCGCCCTGGAACAATGAGCCAACAACTGTTCACTGAGAGGACAAGTGGCTCAAGATTATAACATTGTACATCAGATGTAGCTTTGACTGTCGCAGTGGATTCTGGACTTCTTGGGAAGGAGGTGAATCCTGGTATTACTTTTGAGGGTGGAGGTGTGATCCTATGGATTCCATTGTTGATTAATACAAGCATTGTATCCTTTCATTTGTTGGTTTAGAAAATGTGCATATGTGTATATGTGGTTATTGTAAATACTGTAATGAGTTATGTTATAAAGCTCCAATAAATGGTATGTTTGTCATGTTGTCATGATGTTTTTCTTTTGAGCATGTCATTCATTGTAAATACTGCAATGAGCTAAGTTATAAAGCTCCATGGGAAGTATGTTTGATTTTCAATGGTTTTACTGAGGTCATGGTGTGGTTTAACGCCGAGGATGGTGTTCCCCAAGGGGGGGGTTCTCTAATAGTCGTGGTGAAAATTCCATGTAATAAAATTTAATAAAGGAAAAATAAGACCACAGGTAAAGGACACTTATTGCAAGCTGAATGTTGGGCAAAGATATCCTAGTGGGCATCATTGGATGTGTTTATGGCTAAAGGAAATTGGCAAAGGCAAATGCAAAGGAATTAAAGAGGCAAAAAGGCATCTTTGACACATTTATTTATGAAAATAAAGGAAAATAGGAGAAAAGTAAGGTGAAAGGTCACATGTTGCATGTGAGGAGGAAAATGAAGGAAAATAATGGAAAATGAAGAAAATAGAGGCCTCATTGATAAAAAGGCTTTTGAGGATCAGTTGTTTAGCTTTTGCTCAGGCTTGGTCAAGGAAGCTTGGTCAGTTTAGTTTTGGAGCTATCTCATTATTATCTCTCTCTCTCTCCCTCTTTGAAACTTAGAATTTTCTTGGAGCACTCTAGCTTTGGAGTAAGGAAGGAGAAGTAAGCAAAAGGGAAGGAAGGAAAGCAAGGAGCAAGTAATAAAGAGTAGGATCGAGTAGATTCAGTAGGAATACTTGCAGGTAACATATTGCATGTGTGATTTCCTAGTTGGTTTTGACATGCATGTCTTTGCATGTTGGAGTATGGTTCTCTTGCTATCAGTGGCATGGTTTTTTCGGGTAATAATAGTGGTTTTTAGGCTAGCCTTGCCTTTTTCTGGATGCCATGGTGTGATGGGATGTTGATCTCTGTTTTGAGCTTTGGAATTGTTAGATGGATTTCAGAATTCAGGGCAGAGGTGGTCTCAAGGTTCATTCCCTAATGCAGGAGCATTCAACCCAAGGAAAATCATTGTAAATTAGTAGACATGGGGGGTGTTAGCCACCTATATCAATAGGTTTCATATTTCATGATTGGTAAAGAAAAAGGTCCAAATATGCTCTGCTTTGATGATGCAAAGATCACATATTTCCAAGAGAATACAATCTGTGTTTATAGCTTGATGTGGACTCAATTTTGATGGATGGTCCAACAGCCTAATCTGGATCATGCCATGTTTTAAATTTTCAGTTGTAGAATAGAGAAAGAAGACTGTCCAAACTGTTTAATCTTGGCAGACAAGTAGCTTAGGTAGAGAAGTAAGGCTCCCAACTGCTTAATCTGGGACCTTGGAAGAAATAAGGGTAGCAGTAGATAGAAAATCAAAAGGAAAAAAGCCAGAGAAAAGAAAAGGCAAATAAGGGTCTGCAAGTCCAAGTGCACCCTCCAAGAAGAAACAAAAAATGCTAGGCAAATAGATGGGTAGGCAGATGGGGTTGCAGAAGTGTCATTCCTTATAATTGAAGGTATGCTAAACTATTTCACAAAAGCAGAATCAATGGATTGAGAAGTCCTTCTTCTCTATCAGGTTGCAGCAAAGCAAAGAAGCATGTCTAACTTCCCACTTATCCCCTTTCCCATTCATTACTAATATCCCCTCATCAGCTGAGATTCATGGAAGAATTGGTGGTTTTATGGTGGTTCTTAGTCCTATTAGAAGCCACATTTCTTGTCTAAAACTCTTTTCATTTTGGTCTACTCCCTAAACTAAGTGAGTTTTAAACAAACTTAGTGGTATCTCCCTTCATCCACCCTTTTTCATCCATATTAACCCTAACTCTATTATATAATTCCCCTATGTTACCCTTTCCCTAGTATTATAACACCATGGTGTATAAACCCCAAACATTGTATAAATATCCCTCCCCTTGGCATTATAGCCATATGTTCTCTGTCAGGGATCAAAATGACATCTGGTCACTTTGATAAACCTAAGTCTAACCCCCCTCCCCTCTTCTGAATTCATTTGGCCTAGTAAAACCTTCATTTGCTGAGAAAACCTTATAAAAGACCCATTTTTACCCATACCCGCTTTGAATTGCAAAATAATATCAAAACCCACTTTTTGCACTTATCCAAAGTATCGGCGCATATTATTTTATTTTCAAAATACATTGAAAAACATTACAAACCACCGCATCCCAGAGGTGTCCGCCGAGCACAAATCCCGAAAGAAGTATTATTTTAATCCCGCCCCCCTTCCGTATTGACCGATCACTTCACTGACCCGTCAACCGTCCGATCGAGCGCTTTAGATCGGACGGCCATTATACATATCGGGTTGGGCCCGACGTCCGACATTTAGTACCCGAGAAACTGTCAGAGGGTGACGTCAGGCCTCTGCCACGCGTCGCCCTCACAATTTCTCGGGTTGCCCTCTGACAAAACCGTCGCCGTATCGTAGGCGGTCCGAGAAAACCATTACCGCCTTTTTTGCTTACCACCAGTTTTGCCGGGTCTACGTCATCCCCACGTCAGAGCCACGTCACTGCCACCCCGCCGCCGCATCAGCTCCTTCGTCCGCCCCCGCGCTGATATGTCCGCCACCTCACTATCCCCGTGGACCAATCATAGCTCGCCACATCACCCGATGACGTCATGCTGACGTCATCCGACCTTGACCCCACCTGATGACGTCATGCTGACGTCATCCAAAAAATGCGCCAATATGCCAAAAATCCATATTTTGGCCAATTTTCGCGTTTTTTTCATACTTTTGCCAATTCGCTGTTGCTTTCTCTGCATGGTTTTTTCACGTCCAAACTTGCACCACCTTGCTGAAATCGATTTGGAGACCTCCGGCGCGCCATTTCTACATACATTCGTGACCGTTGCTCGTTGTTTACCAGGTATTTACCCTTGTAAATCCTTCATACGCCTAATTTGTCTGTGAATTCCCTAAAAAAAGCTTAAAAGACACCGAAACTTATAAATTGCCGGTAAAATTCCTGTGTTTAGTCCCCATTCGCAACTGTGAGGTCGAAAAGCACCAGCTGAGCCTTGTTTGCCCACATTTTCATAAGAAACTGTACTCTGTTCGCGCAATCGCGAACCAGTCACTCAAACTGTACATACCTGCTAAAAGAGACAGATTAATACCAGACATTGGTCTTATTTACACTTCAAAGCAATATTTCAATTGCTGCAGCTGTTCATTTGTCCTCTATTCCTTGAAATTCACACTTCCATTGTAAAGAAACTCCTCCGGGTTACTCTGATCATTCAGAACCAGTTTACATACAAATCTAAAGCCTTATTAGCTATGGAGACACCAATAGCCCTGAATATCCAGCCTCTGAATGCCCCTCACAGGAAGATAGCATGGAAAACCCTGGGAGATGTAGATTATCAGATGTTAGATTGGTTTCCAATGGGTTCCAAGTTCAATATTCACATGCTAAATGAATTGAAAGCCCAACACCTTAATGGAGCTGATATTTTAGGGATTTGGGACTCAAATTTGCCCATTTACAACCTCCCTCAAGTCAATGCCCTCCCAGACTTGATCCACAAGTGCCAGGAATGCTATGATCCTTGCCAGAGAGCTGTTCTCAGTCCTACAGGCTCAGTTTTGTT